>JANUWF010002184.1:0-1200000 GCA_026120185.1 Voacanga thouarsii | reverse complement strand
ACAATCTTCAAAAGGGCTGGATTTTCTTGTTCCCTCTTGATCATCTTTATATCCCAGACTCTTTTTCCTACCACACTCAGATTTTCCCCTTATTCGTGTATCCCCTAGTTGATCAAGAAATCTTATAAAGGTGGAATCCAGGTCCGACTTCAAATACAACCATGTGAGAAAATTTGTGCCCAAATCTTTGATGTTGACGTCCCCAACACAATGCACTCAAAATACATAAAAATAACCCAAACACAGTTTAAGTCTACAACAAGATTCGCAACCACAGTAATCATTGAGCAAAGCCCAAGAAACCCGTATCTGAATACGAACACCAAACCCCGTTCTTGTTTTTATTCGAATAGATATAAAGCATAATTTTCTTACATGCATTTACCGATATATATGTATAGACCCCCCAAAAGGATACAGATACATAAACGTTTGTATGCATGGCGATTGAGAGAGTAGAAGTTAGGGTTTTAGCTACCTGGGATTCTGCTTTGAAGTTGACGAAGTTGAAGAAAGAAGCTCAAACGATGCCTTCAAACCTCAAAGCTTGAGAAGGAATATAGATGGTTCGATTTCTTGATTCACAATTCTGGTTATTGATCTGGGCTTGGGGAGGGGCTATGTTTTGAAGGAAAGATTTTTTCTTCAAGAATCTAAGGGAACCGGAACAAGGGCGAGTTCATAGCGGCAGAGAGGAGGAAAATTTGAAGAATGTGTTTCCAATTTAGAGATTTCCTTTTGTACACAATGGTCATATATACATTATTACGTACCTAAAAAGAGTTTCCTGGTTTGCTAGAACATGAGGTGTGAAGTGAACAAAATAAACAAATTTATGACGCAGGCATAAAAGCAGTATATATATATATATATATATATATATATATATATATATATATATATATTAATTAATTCTAATTACATGATCCTTTATGATTTGTTAGACTTTAGTTTTTTCGTATATAATTTTTGAAAAATAACAAGATTTTTTTTTTAACCGACTCTTATTCATGACAATTGTTTTCTCAAATTGATATGACTCAACCAGATTTTGGTATATGTTGTTGGTAGATGGTTCTAATTTTGGTAAGTAGAGTTTTAACGGGTATGTGCTTCATTGTCACTTGTATTTTCCCATTTGAGTTTTAAACAACTTTTGAATTTTTGTTGTATACATATAAAAAATATTATTTAAATCAACACATGATAGATTTTATTGCGCGCAAGTCACGTGTTATTGTATTAGTCCCATAGTTATAATTGAATATATTGATGACACGAATGAATTTAAACAATTTCTTGAATAGAGTTTAAAAATTTAAAAAAGAAATTTATTATTAGATTAGCTCTGTGAATAAGGGAAAATCACTAATATAGTCTCCATAGAGGTACTTATACTTTCCATATTTAATAGTTAAAGAAGGAAGGATAAGAGACTTTTCAACCAACTTTTTAAAACCTGAATTGGTCATCAATTTTTTTTTAAAAAAAAAGTACAGAAAGATTATTGTTCCTATCAACAATTTAGGAACAAAAAATATAATGAAACAATATTTTATAATTACAAATAATATATAATTTATATTATACGATGAATAGAGTAATATCAAGTTGGATTAAGGCATGAATATATTACTCTCTCTAAGATGATTGTTGTCACTTTAGAATACTTTAATTGGTGCAGCAGTCTCCGATCATGTCCTCTCCAAGATGCAATAGTCTAACTCCTGACACTGTAACTCTCATGATGAACATTCGAGTTAAAAATTCCAACATACACCTTTTCAATATACCTGATATTATGCATAAGTTACGTGAAAATGAAATACTTTGCACTAGTACATACCCCTTGTATACATAAATATTGTTAAGCCCTTATATACATGTACATACTTCTTATTAGGTGGACAGAAGAGTTTTGTGCTTTGCTAGAACATAATGTTGGGCAAAATAAAGCAAACTTCCAAAAAAAAAATAGGGATAGTACAGTAGTATGATTTTTTTTTCTAATCGATTCTAATATATATATATATATATATATATATATATATATATATATATATATATTTCCGATTCTACTTACATGATGTAATTGTTATTTCTTAGACTTTATTTTGCTTTTTTTTTTTTAAAGTTAACCAATATGCATCAGCTAATTAAATTTTGGTATATGTAGTTGGTTTGGATTTTTGATAGTCGCAGACCCTCTATTGCTGAATTGTTAGCTGATGCATATTGGTATATGTACTCTTCAACTTTGGATTTTTGGTAGATGGTTTTGATTTTGGTAAGTGGAGTTTTAACGGCTATATGCTTTGCTATCACTTGTATTCTTGGGTTTGAGTTTTAAAGAACCATCTATTTTTGCTTTGGGTACATATAAAGTGATTATTAAATACAATATATAGTGCATTTTGTTATGTGTTATAAGTCACGTGTTACTATAATACAATTCACAAAATTATCATATTGAGTTACGTGTAGAGTTGTAAATGAATTGAATATTTACGAACAAAATCTCATTCGTTTTCGAATAAGATTCGTTTGATTAATAAACGAATGAAGTCGACAAAATACTATATTTGATTAATAAACGAATGAATTCGAACATATTTATGAACATGTTTAATCATTCGCAAATATATTATATATTTTTAAAATAATTATATAATTTATATTATATTTCTTATATTTTATAATATTAAAATTTATTATATTTATTTTCATTTATCGATTTTATAATAATTTTATAATATTTATTTATTTTATAATATATTTTATTATACTTGTTTATATTTTATAATATATTAAAATATAAACGGACTCGAACAATTCGAAATTTAACATTAATGAAAATTTTCGAACTCGAATATTATTAAACAATAATTGAATGATCTTGAACTTGATTAATAAACGAATGAACTTAAAGAGTGTTCGATTTTGTTCGAATTCGAGCTCGAAAATGTGATAATCGATTCGTTCGTATTCGAATACAACTCTAATCATGTATTAGTGTGGTACAAGTCACGGATTTTTTTTTTTTTTTGACAAAAGCCACCTTTGATGGTGGGGGAGGGGGGTTAGGCGGACTCCTACCCACTTATTAATAATATGAAAAAATTACATGGAGAGAAACATGAACCTTACCTCCAGTCAATTCGGGTACATTGCAATCTCAAAAAGGAACTTGCATAAAATCTAATCTACAAGCCCCCTGAACATGAGAGAGTAGCACATTAAAAGAGTAAAAAACTGTGGAGATCCCAGAAGAACATGCATAATTAGCAAGGCCATCAACTGGAGTGTTTGTTGGCCTTTATACGTGAGAAAAGGAAATGGCATCAAAACGTGAAAACAATAGCTTTAGTAATCTGATGAGATTATAATATCGCTAAATGAACTTAGAAGTGTTTTGCATATATGAACCAACACAAGGCTATCTGTCTGAACCTTCAAAGTTTTTACATTCTAGTTTAAGCACATTTGCAGATCCTCTATTGCTGCCCTAATTTCAGCCTGCAAGTGATCAACATGACCAATAAATTCAGAAAATCCCCAAACAAAGCCACCTAATCCACTTCGCAGAATACCTCTTGAAACCCCAGGATTTCCTTTGGACACACCATCAATGCTTAGGACCAAATCACTAGTATCACTCTTTTCCCAATATATGTGTAGCTGATGAAATTTCAAGTCTGCAAATTAAGACAAGAAAAAATACAAAATACTTAGTAAATAACAAGAGTGATTACAAATCACCGAAAAAGTCCTAAATTGCAAGATGAGTTCTCTGATTCTTTTCTTTTTGAAAAACATTGATTCAAGTGCTGAAAATTTGATCTCAAATCGAATGGAATTTGATAACGAACACTTAATTGCTAAGCCTTCAAGACTTGTTTGATGCAAAACAAGATGAACGCTTTGAAATTTGATGAAGATTTTGAATTTTGAATTTATTGAAGTTTGATTTTGTTGAAGCTTGAGCTTGAATACTGAAGCTTAAGCTTGTTGAAGCTTGAACTTGAATGCTGTTGAAGCATTGTTGAAGTTGGAGATGCCACTTGTTTGTTGAAGTTCTCGGGGTGATCTTAAACCTTTGAAAGAAGACTTTATTTATAAGTAAAAAATCTCTTGACTTCAGTATAAACAGTCAATGTGAGATTTTAAAAAGCTCCCTATCAAACCCTAATAGATTTGGGCTTGAGGTGACTTAGGCTTTATTTAAGTTTGGCCCAATTTCATTTAACTCACACCATTTGGATTTAATAGATCCTTTATAAAAGTCCAACTTTAATGGCCAAATCCAATTTTACTTAATCCATAATATATTAGATTTAATTTGAAATGAATTCTTGACAATGGTCTAATTTTAATAGCGCAATTTAGGTTTAAGGGACTTTTAATAATTGTCCAATTGCATTAATTTAAGAATAATTATATTTATTCATGAATTTATTTAATTAACCAAGACTAAAATATTTAATTCTCTTTTAGTGTTGATCAAAATAATATATATATTTCCCTTCTAAATTTCCTTGTCTATAAATGCCCCCACTTCAAAATTTGAAGAGAATGATTTGTCAAAAGAATTTGGAAACAAAGTTTGAAGTATTTCTTATATGAAAAAAATATTAATTTCCCAATTTAATTTGGAAATTAATATAAAAGTCCTCTTCAAATCCTTGTCCAAAGTTAAGGCGGAATCATACTTATTAAAGCCACTAATCAAATATGTTGGACTTAAATCCAAATCCAAGTTAAGATCTTCCAACTAATTAGAAGTCCTATAGGATTTAGAAGAAAAATCTCATAGTGCCTATAAAAAGGCTTATAATCTCACTAATTTTCCATGCAAATTTATAAGGCTTTAACTTGAAGAGTGGCGGTATCAGTTTCAGGAGATTTAGGTAAGAAATTTCTTTTTCCTTACTTTTCACAAGCTTTATCGTTTTGTTCTTTCGCATACTCAAGTAATGCTTCGAACATTCAACTTATTTTGATGCTGTGCACATACTTAAGATGCCAAACACCACATTGTAAACTTTGACCATGAAAAACACTGAAACATCACCATATCATGCCATTTTTTTTAAAACTTGAGTTTAACTCATTTTCTTGCACGCTACCCCACTATCTCCAAAAAGTTTCTTGGACTTTTGAAATTAATAAGTAGTAAAGCTGAGGGGTAAAGTCCTTAGGGTTTGACATCAGCTTCATTAGGTTAATTGGCTAATGTTTGTATGACATATCAGCATTAGAGTTTGGTTTGTAGTTATGGTAAAATTGTTGGACCAGATAAGTACTTTAGTTTTGTGAAACCCCAGTCAAAACCAACCTTAGAGTAAGGGGGTTGGGATGCATGACATACTTTACTGCATGATTAAATATATTTTTATTTGATTTTATGTGCCTTGGATTTGAGTTTTAATGTCTTGGAGGCTTGTTGGTGAATATTGAGTGAGAAGGGCAAAATGATAATTTTTGCCTGAGGTGAAAAAGGGGAGATAGCTTGAGGATTGGATAGGAAATAAGTTGCTAGTGAAAAAAACAACAAGAGTTGTTGTGGTGTAGTGGTTAGAGCTTTGGAAATTAATTCTTGAGGTTTTGGGTTCAAATTCCATCATAGGAGTTTTAGCTTGGTTAAATTTTTATTTTTGCTTGGGAAGTAATAAATTCGGCCTTAGTGGTGTTTGGAGTAGGGTGGAGATGTTGTCCTATGGGAGGCATGATAGGAGTCTTCAAATCCTACTCATTTGTTCTACTCGAATTTCCTAAGAGGAATTCATTTTTCCTTGAATTTTGATTTTCCTTAGTTCTCAACTCATGAGGTTGAACAAGTTGTTCTAGCCATTTTCTTTCCAGAAATTTCAGTGAAGTGCTGTGGCTTTGTAAGATCAAAATGTCTTAGTGAAGGACTTCTTATGGTCTGAAAATGTGAAAGAGTTGTGGGAGATTTCAAGAGGAAAATTCCTCTAGTGAGCTTGCTGAAAATTCACTCTAGCTAGTTCATCTCCCTTCTTGGAATGAACTGAAAATTCTCCAGCTTATTGTTCCATCAAGGTGCCGAGATTCTTAGGTAACATTCCCTCCCAAATGCTGCCAGAAAAATGGTCTTTTGGATCAGCTTGCAACCTGAATTCTTTAGCCATTTTCGGACTGCTCAAAGTTGGAGCAAAACTAGGAAAAATTCCTGTACAAATCGCAGCTTTGAGAGTCCAAAGTCAAGCTGTTTTCTTCCAGAATTTGTTCAGCGCCTTAGCCATGTTTTTCCTCCATAAAGAAGGATGGAAACCAGCCTTGAAAGCTCCTGGAATTCCCCTTCAAACTCCTTGCAAACGGGCTGGAAAATGGCAGCCGAAAACTGCCCAGCGAAAACTCCAGCTTGGAAAAATGCTGTGCAGGATTTTATCCAGCTTTGTTTCCTAATCTTCCTCCAGCCGAAACACCATCATTGTTCTGCGTAAACCTTCCTTAAACCTCCAGTAACTGAGCTCCATTATTCCCCTTAAGCTTCTGCACGAAATTCAGACATGGCTGCCCGAAAATCTCTCTAACAAATCCCTGCAATTATGCTTGATTGATTACCAAATTTTCAGCCACCATAGTTTAGCAACTTTCCATAATGTATCCCTCAAATAACAAGACTTCTTCTTCACCATTATGCTTCCTATTTTCGGCCACCATAAGCTTCCTTAAGCTAGCATTAATCCCACTGAAATTCTACTCAAAGCAGTCAGCCATGGCAGACTTCCAAAGCTCTCCAACAATCAAGATATTCTAGGATATTTAGTTTCCAAATTTACTTTCTAAAAATATTCTTCAAGGATTTTAACAACTAACCTTTCCTTTTCCCTTCCAAATCAGAGAATCATCTTCCTAAACCCTACAGAAATTTGGCCAGCCCTAGCTCTCACAGAATTTCGGCAGCTGCAAACTACAATCTTATAAATTCCTTCAACCTTCAATAACACACACACTACACCAAGAACACCTACTTCTTCCTTTCACCTAATACCCCTCCAAACCACTTCAAATCTTCTCTAAAATCTCCAGATTTGACCTACTCACTACCGTGAGTCCATCAACACCATTTTTAACATCAAACTCCACAAATCAACTTGCTACTTCGGATCAAAATTAGAAAATTCTGTGAAGGTTTAAGAACACCTTCAAGGTAGGTTTGTTCTAACAACTTCATCATCTCCAATCTTGATTTCTAGTGAGAATATATGTGAATAGACATGCTAATGGTCTCTCTCTCTCTCTCTCTCTCTCTCTTAGCCGGACGGCTTCTTCCTTCATGGCCATGCTCCCTCCACCTTCCTTGGACGATTTTAGGCATCTAGGAGTTGAGATCCATTCTAAACTCCTTCAAGGCATCCCTCAACCAAGTAAGTCCCTTCAATCATTCTTTTAAAATTCTAGATTCATTTCTCCAGGATGATGTTGATAGTATGTGGATTGTGATAGGATTTGAGTATGCATTGTAGAGATTGAAGCATGAATATATGTATGATTGTGAAGGAGATGGGATTTATGCATGGAAGGATTATATTGTTTGATTGAATGATGATTTGGGGTTTGATGCATGTTTCCATGTCATAGGTAGTATTTGTGATGAAGTATGCTAGAGATTATGTCACTATTGGTGATTAGGACTTATATTCATGTTGGATTATTGAAGCCATGGCCATATCTATGCTAGTAGAGGTTAGATCATGTCTTGATAAATTGAGATCTATGCTTGTATGCATGATTTGGATGAATTGATGAGTTGAATGGTGGTATATGTTCATGATTGTGAGTAACCTTGGAATTATGATCATGATCTAGTTGTCCCTAAGCAAATTTTTATTTCATGAATAAAATATTTAGTAATATAATTTTTGCTAGTGATTTCGAAAAACCCTAGGAATGGTGGAATTGGAATATTATACTTATATAAAGGAAAATTTAGTCAAATAAATAATAGTTTTAATAGAAAAATAAAAAAATATAGATTCTTTATAAAATTATGAAATCCACTAAAGCCTTTTTATGGAAATAATCATGATTAGTAAAATACTTATTCCTATAAATTTAATTATCATCTTTTAACCAAAATCTATTAAAACTCATTTATTATTTTTCAAGCAAGATTCATTAAAATTCATTTTCAACTAACTTTAGTTATCAATTATTTTCTAATAACTAAATTATTAATAAATCATTAACAAATAAACTCTAAATTTTTCTTAGCAAGTTTTAAACCTTTGACTTATTAGTACCTATTTCCCAAAACATTAATTATTTTAAATATCAAATTATCCTTAGCCTATAAACCTATTTATTTATTGAGTGGCCTTGAAACTTGGAACATTAGGATCATGATAGTAGTAAGTTGAGTTGTTTTAAAATTGAGGAAGTGGATTGTGGCTTGAAATTGATTGTGTTTTGTATTTGCCCATGTGGGGTTAGGTCAGCTGTTGGAGACCTTTTATTTGTGAGCAAGAGTCAGGTAAGCTCCTGCATAAAACCTGATTGATGTGAAATATTTTCCTTATGGCAAGCCAAATGTAGAGTGTATGAACACTCATTTATGTAAAGACAATTGAGGGTTGAACTCTCTCTTATTTCAAACATTTGAATTATTTAAAAATCAAAGAGTAGATTTTCCAAACTCAAACTCTTTCTAGAGCTGATTTTTACAAAGACTTTGGAAACCCTCAAAATGCCATTTTCATGTGGAACAATGTTTTGTTCATTTTATCCCAAGTGGAAAACGTCGTTGAGTACTCAATAAGGGTAGACTATTAGGACTAGTCCTTGAGGGGTTAGGGTAAGTCTCTCAGTAGGTGGCCACCTCTGAGGGGTGAGTCCTTCCCGGATAGGACGTTAGTCCAGTGGGTCGTGCCGGTCTGAGCTAGCAGTGTTCTTTTCAGTTAAGTGACTGTGTATTACCGGAATGGACACCCGGTTGTTGTTTGGGTATAGAGAAGGAGGAGTATCTTACTCAGTAGGCCGATCACCTACTTTTGTCAGTCTGCACAAAGTGTAGCATTCTGACCGGCGGTATGCACAAAGTGTGGCATACTGACCATCCGGTTGTGGGGCCCAATGTGTGGTAACCTATAATTCTTTCTTATGAGTGGTTGATTTTGGTGATCACGTATGGTTGGAAAAGCTAAAACGCCACTCTTGCTTTTGACTAATGTTTATTGCTTGCCAATATTTCTCTTGTAAAGATTTCGTACTTTGCATCCATGAATTGTTTTCACTAAACACCCAAAGTACACACGAACTTAAAAAAATTTATTATTTTCCAAAATACTCCAAGAATAAATCCATGAATTCCCAAAACAAAACCATAAATAAAATTATCCACTCTCGACTCCCCAAAGCAATACATAGAAATAAACGATAACAATCTCTTCCCAAGCAGATTACACTAGCTACTCATTCCCACAGCAGGATTGACCTGAAATCATGGTAAAAAGGTGATGAGACAGAAATCTCAGTAAGTCTGTGTGTGCTTTGGGTGTTTAGTGAAAGCAGTTCATGGATGCAAAGTGCGAAATCTTTATAAGAAAAATATTGGCAAACAATAAGCATTAGTCAAAAAGCAAGAGTGGCATTTTAGCTTTTCCAGCTATACATGATCAATAAAATCAACCACTCATAAGAAAGGATTATGGGTTACCACACGTTGGGCCCCACAACCGGATAGTCAGTATGCCACACTTTGTACATACCGCCGGTCAGAATGCTACACTTTGAGCAGACTAACAAAAGTAGGTGATTGGCCTACTGGGCAAGATACTCGTCCTTCTCTATACCCAAACAACAACCAGGTGTCCATTCCGACAAAACACAATCACTTGACTGAAAAGAACACTGCTAGCTCAGACCGGCACGACCCACTGGACTAACGTCCTATCCGGGAAGGACTCACCCCTCAGAGGTGGCCACCTACTGAGAGACTTACCCTAACCCCTCAAGGACTAGTCCTAGTAGTCCACTCTTATAGAGTACTCAACGACGTTTTCCACTTGGGATAAAATGAACAAAACATTGTTCCACATGAAAATGGCATTTTGAGGGTTTCCAAAGTCCTTGTAAAAATCAGCTCTAGAAAGAGTTTGAGTTTGGCAAATCTACTCTTTGATTTTTAAATAATTCAAATGTTTGAAATAAGAGAGAGTTCAACCCTCAATTGCCTTTACATAAATGAGTGTCCATACACTCTACATTTGGCTTGCCATAAGGAAAATATTTCACATCAATCAGGTTTTATGCAGAAGTTTACCTGACTCTTGCTCACAAATAAAAGGTCTCCAACAGCTGACCTAACCCCACATGGGCAAATGCAAAACACAATCAATTTCAAACCACAATCCACTTCCTCAATTTTAAAACAACTCAACTTACTACTATCATGATCCTAGTGTCCCAAGCTTCAAGGCCACTCAATAAATAAATAGGTTTATAGGCTAAGGATAATTTGATATTTAAAATAATTAATGTTTTTGGAAATAGGTACTAATAAGTCAAAGGTTTAAAACTTGCTAAGAAAAATTTAGAGTTCATTTGTTAATGATTTATTAATAATTTAGTTGTTAGAAAATAATTGATAACTAAAGTTAGTTGAAAATGAATTTTAATGAATCTTGCTTGAAAAATAATAAATGAGTTTTAATAGGTTTTGATTAAAAGATGATAATTAAATTTATAGGAATAAGTATTTTACTAATCATGATTATTTCCATAAAAAGGCTTTAGTGGATTTCATAATTTTATAAAGTATCTATATTTTTTTATTTTTCTATTAAAACTATTATTTATTTGACTAAATTTTCCTTTATATAAGTATAATATTCCAATTCCACCATTCCTAGGGTTTTTCGAAATCACTAGCAAAAATTATATTACTAAATATTTTATTCATGAAATAAAAGTTTGCTTAGGGACAACTAGATCATGATCATAATTCCAAGGTTACTCACAATCATGAACATATACCACCATTCAACTCATCAATTCATCCAAATAATGCATACAAGCATAGATCTCAATTTATCAAGACATGATCTAACCTCTACTAGCATAGATATGGCCATGGCTTCAATAATCCAACATGAATATAAGTCCTAATCACTAATGGTGACATAATCTCTAGCATACTTCATCACAAATACTACCTATGACATGGAAACATGCATCAAACCCCAAATCATCATTCAATCAAACAATATAATCCTTCCATGCATAAATCCCATCTCCTTCACAATCATACAAGAAGAGGAATCTGAGCAACTACTACTCAAAACCATTGAGATTTGGTTTCATTGAACTTGACAATGAGTTCGAGGTGGATTTTCAGGATTTCAGGGACTTTACTTGAAAGAGGGATACGAAGAAGGCTAGGCCGATGGTTTAGTCTCCGATAAGGCCTTCCATTATTGAGAAGATTCTTGAATTCTATCCAAATTCTGATCTTTTCCTCCACAGCCCGCTAGACTCCAACACTTACAAATTGTCACTGTTAGCGGGGAATTCGCCGTAGGCAACCCAATCATTGATGCTCTCTGTAGCCATCTGACTCAGCTGGAAGGTGGTGTTGTTGGGAGAGGATCTGAATACGAGTCGGTGTTTGCAACCATCCATCGATGGAGGCTTAACTGGATCCTAATTCTCCAGATGTAGAAATACTATTCCATTGCTGACGTCGCTCTTGAACTTTGAAAAGTCGCTGTGAAGAAGGCTGAGGAGGGAAAAATAAGCTTGGAGGAGAACAAGAAGGTGGAGGAAGAAATGATGAAGGAGACTTTGTCTTTCTCCGAGAAAGAGAAAAGTCCAGAATTTTGTGTTTTTGAGGAGGAAATATTCTCGGAGAACACTGAGAATGGAAATGGTGGCGATGGCGAGGTGGTTGATGAGGAATTCACCAAGGACAATTCACCTGAAAGTGAGATTATTGATACAGGTAAACTGAGCTTTTCGATCTTTTCTTCAACATAAATATCTGCATAATGAGAAAAATACATTACACAGGTAACTTTCTTTAATTCCTATTTCCAAAAAGATTATGTCTTTTTTGTGGTACTAATTTGTTTCTTGGCATATGCGGTTACTTTGAAATATAGGAGGCTCATGAACAGATGTTTATGGATATTCATACAAAACAGTGTTAAGAAAAAAAATGAAGGGGATTTGGGGGCTAGGTCAACGTATCTATTTTTGTCCATTTGTTTAAATTGGTTCTGGAAGTATGTTTGGTAAGACATTGTGTATTAAAGATAAATTTTCTCTTTGTAGGTGTTGCCTTGTTGTTTCATAGAACATAGAAGAATATAGATTTTCTCTGCATTCAGAAAGTTCTTCATTTCTTATTTTCTCAGCTTTTCTTAGAAAATGTATGGATTATTGGATTTTACCAGTTTGGTTGTGGCTTTCTAAATTGTTTTATTTTATTGTGGACTGTGAAGCAATGCCCCTTCTTAAGGCCAAGGAATCTCTTCTGTATATCAAGTCCATGTGATGTGGGTATGGTTGTGGATTGCTGTAGTTCTTAGATTTGAACTCTTTACTCATACAAGATTTTGTATACTAGGAATTTTTTTTTGGTTCCAAACGGGATTTTGTAATCCATTTGGAAGATGACTTCAAACAAATGGATTATTTACTCAGCAAGTATCCAATTGATGATCCCGAAGACGAGTCTACGGGTGAGATCTTGGATTCATTGAGGTTGAAATTCTGGGCTATTTATGCCACTTTGAATGTGAAGTTGGAGTATAATGGGTACCCTAAGGTGTCTGATGTTGAAAAGAATTAATTTTAAGGGTAGTTTCTCCATTTGCAACTTGTATACATTACTTATTTTATCTTTACACTTTTTTAGGTACAATTCATTTTGTCGCTTGGTATTGGTTGATTAAAGTTCTTTTATGAATACGATGCGTATATGTTACAAGATTAAAGTGTTTAAACGCGATTTGGTAAAAATAGCATCTTTTGGATTGGGGGTTGGTCAAGGAATGAAGTTTTTCTGATAGCTCAAAGTAGTATATTTTTTGATGCCTCTTTAAAGATTGAATGTTCTTATGGTTCATTTTTTGTTATCCATAGAGTTTCATTTGTATGCCTCATGAGAAAATAACCTGTTTATTTCCTCTGTTCAGCAACTTTGTTGAGAGCACACCAAGCTTTGCTCGGAGATCGTCACCTTTGGGAGTTTTGAGAAGTTTTAGAAGAGATAGATATATGTACTACACAAGAGGAATTTGGAGAATCCTTGCTGATGTTCAGGTTGTTTATAATTGTTTTTCCAATTGATAAACAACTTGAAATTTCAGAGAATCTATCAAAGTATTTGAAGTTGATGTTCAACATGCCAATACTTTGTAATTTCTTTCACTAATGCTTTTTCTTTGGTTTAAGGAGTTAATGTGTGTTCTTTTCTACATTTTTTGTGATGCTTTTTTAGTTCTTTATGGATATAATGTGCTATGGAATTCGTTTGCATGTTTGCAGAATCATGTATTTGCAATTATTTAGAATTGCTCTTTGATTTTTATTTTTTTTCTTTCCTTTTTCATTGGTACTTTAATAGTTTAGCCTTTGGTTGGTTTAACATAATTGTGATGGTTGGTTGGTTGGTGGGTGGGTCGGTGGGTTGTTGCATATTATATTGTTTTTGAGAAAGTGAAGTTGGTAACTTTCGTGGTTTTTTTTTATTTGGTTCAAAGTAATGCCTTAAATTGCTATTTTCTTCTGTTTATGAATATAAGGAATGTGAATATTTATCATATGAATGGACAACACATATAATTCATATGATTCGGCACATATGAATTGCAGAATCATGTATGTGATTATCCGTTGTTTATAAAGAAGGTCCATTGCAGCTCTATCTGCAGAATTGGGGATGTGAGCACTTGCTTTAGCTATTGGGCAAGCTGTCTTATTTCAATCTGACAATCATGTTGAAGGAAGTGCAGAGTTAGATGGCTGTCATTTCCCTCCAGGGAACGATGGGATTCTGCAACGAGGGGGCAATGTTATGATAAAGCTTTTGGAGAGTAAAGATGTGAAAGGTGATTTTCAATCCCACCAGCACTTTGTCCTTTTCCTCTTTCAAAGTAATTTTACAAATTTACTATTTTTTGCTTCCCAGAACTCAGCCAGAAACTAGGGGACATATGTCAGAAAGAATGACCAAGAAACCCTTTTGCTGCAAAACGTAGAACAACAAAATGATATTTACAGTGAAAATGTGGTTTGCCATGAAAAACATAGCTGATGGACAAAGTTCTTAATTATGCAACAATGCCTCGATGTCAAACAAAGTCATCTAGTCCAAAAGGAAGACTAGAAACTATAAAGACAAAATAACATTACAGCTATAAGGGATCAATCACATTAGTTTTAAAATTATATGTTATTATATATAATATAATTTAAAGTATAGAAAAATAACAAATGATTTTGATTTTTTCCCTTTAGAACCTAAATATAAAATAGAAAAATTAAACTGAATACAAAGTTAATAAAATTAATAAATTATCATAAAAAATTACTGACCCCGAGCAACGCTCAGGCCTCCTACCTAGTACTTCAGTGAACTAGTCCACGTGCCCCTCGAGATATTTTAGCATTCACTGAAGTTTTTTTTCCCCCAAGCAAGTGTTGATTTCCGATTGCCTATTCCCCCCTCCCTTTTTGTTGACTTCCTTTGATGTCCGAAGCATCTGCTGCCATTCTTGATTTTTTCCCCTTTTTTTTTACTCTTCTCTCTTTTTTTTCTTCCTAATAGGTCCAATCATGATGTACTTCTCAAATTTGTGATTTTCTTTGGACCAACAATTGCTAGTCATTCACGACTATGAAAATGACCCAACGAAAGCGGGAATGACTTTCATAGTTTATGGGATAAAGTCTGGCAAATATGCAGGGCTCCTACCAAAGGCGACACTCTAATGGCATATGAAGGAATAGTCAATGGAAGTTAACTTCAAAGGCACTCGTTCTCCAAAGGCATGGATTCTTCTTTTCTTAAATCATCAACCTTAAGCTCAACCCAACATGCTACCTTCACTTGAACACTGAATGATTCACAAGGAGACTTAATAGATTTGAACAATTTACTTCTTGGGCATGTTTTGCTTTAGGGAGAGATATTGGGAGTGGGCACAAGGTGTTTTAAGTGATTGTGAAGGATGCTTGAGATCTACAAAGATCTATGAAGCTGTCTATGCATCATTTTTTACGTATGCTTGCAACTCTAATATTCTTAAAGCATTTTATGAAGCTTGGTATCCTCTTACCAACACATTCTTAACATCAACTGGCGAGATGTTGTTTTTACTTTGGGGCTTACACGAACATAGAGGCCTACCAATACTGGGGACTCCCTATGATAAGTTGTCCCTTATGCTGCGGAACTCACTGGTATAGACTATGATGACAAGCGATTCCTTCTAAGGAGTTTTGAACATTTTCTCCATACGTACCACTTGATAAAAAAGAACAACAACAACTTTGGTGTCCCTATCAACAAGTGGCTCAACTTCTAATTCAAAAGAGTAATAAAATATACATCGCTTCCTCTAAGAGAAGAAAAGAGATTACACTCCAAATTTATTGATAACCTATAGGGAGTCAAATCACCCATGCTGCATGGACATCTGAAGTGGAGGCTTTATTTTCAAAGTTGCACATTAGAAGCCACAAAAAAGGCCAAACATTTTTTGCGGCTTTCCTGTCATGTTGGTTTTGCATACTTGTCTTGCCTAATGAAGTAGATATCATCCATCCAAGCACTGTCAAAATGGCTAGTTTACTGGCGCGCGAAGAATGAGTTAGTTTAACCATTCCAGTCTTGACAAAATTGTATTTTCAACTCCTAAATCCAAGTGAGAAAATATCCATCTTCCCAACATATTATATATATATATATATATATATATATATATATATATATAGTGACATCAGCATGACATCAGCAAAAATTGTCTATAAATATAGATCTCAACCTCCACACAAAACACACAAACACACACACACACACACACACACTATATATATATATATATATATATATATATATATATATGGCTTGTGCACTGCTTTAAAACCCATTATTAAGTCTCTTAAGGCTTAAACAACCCTCCAATGGTAAGTTACTCCAATGAATAGCAGAAAGTACTTTAATGTAGGTGAAGACCACAAGCGGATTTATAAAGGTGAAACTATTGCTTAGACTACAAATATCCTTACTAAGCACAAGAAGCATGAATTTATTGATAATGAGACAGCTCTTTTAGAGGAACAATTTTACTTTTTGAGCCTTTATTCTGTTTGGGATATACCCTAAAGTCAATTTGTACTTACATTATTGTCGTTATGTATTATGTAATAATACGAGACATTTCTTTCTATGAATAGTGCATTTAGTTTTGTAGTCATCAAGTATGTGACTTAATAGTAAAATCCTATAATCAATATAATGACTATTTTTAAACTATCCCTGATCGATTATTATTAGTAGAACAATAATAAATTAAGATTAGTATGTTTGTGAATTGATGGCTATGTTTTACTGGTTATGGATATATGTAATATCAAGTCAAAACATAAATAAATATTAGAGAACATTGTATTGGACATAACTCACTATGAGAGTACTTCATGGAACATGTCATAAATACTTTCTAGCCATAATGATATTAAAAGTCCTTTGACCTAAATTTATCATAGTTTCCTACTTGATAAATTCTATATTTTGATGTTGTCTAAAGTTTTTTTTAATCAGATAATAAATTAGACTATTGTTGGATATAGAATAAATCAAGGAGAGGAATATGATTGATAGTGAAGGAATTTTGCCCTCTCAATTATAGGAGAGATACCCATGGGGCCCCTTGATAAGTTAGACTGTTAAAATGTATAGCCGTGCTCAAATATATCAATCTGAGATATTGATATTATTTGTTTGAACAGTCTATTATGAGATCAAGAAATAATTGATTAAGCTTAATAAGGATGACATGCTCCATGCTTAATCTGGATATTGTGTAACAAAAGGACTAAATATAAAATTATGGTTTGGTTTAAAGAGGTCACTGGTCTTTATTTAACCTAGATAGTTATAATATTTTGCTAGAAATCGCTTATAATTTGTGGGCAATTTAAATGTGATTTGGACACACTGCCAGTGTTAAATGAACCTATAGGTCACACAATAAGCGAACTCGTTAGGTTATTTTTCTTGTAACAAAGTTCGATGAATCTAAAAATATGTCTAAGTTAATCGAACCTAGAAAATTTACCAGATACAATAAATCTGGAAATATGTCCACATTCGATGTCTCTGGATGATGTCCAGATTGTAAGAATCTGACTCGATAAATTAATTAGTTAAATTACCGAGATAATGGTAGAATCTTATCATATCAGTTTTAATTTAATTTGAATTTAAAATAAAATATGATAAGATATTATCAGAGTTGGACTCCAAAAGGTTCGGGTGGTTTTACAAGAAAACCCTAGCCGTCTTCTAAAAAGAACTCTCTGTTAATATTCGTGCCTCCATTCACCAGAAAAAAAAAGCCTTTCAAACCTTAGGCACTAGCACTCCAGGGGTAACGAGTTAGTTCGCTGTGTGTATCCGATAGAGGGCGTTCGCACACTACAGCGTTTGGTGATCAATCGGGTTGCACGTACGATAGCAAAATCAGAATCGAAGGATCTTGATTATGCCGAACAGAAGTAATTCTGTAATTCTTAGATTGTCTTAATTGTTTGGTTTGGGTTCTCGAAAAGGATTCGTGGATGTTTTTCGCGTTTAGGAGTCTATGAATCCTAACACATTCAAGTCTTCTTACTTTGTAGAAGGATGATCACTTCATTATTGAGCCTTATAGCCCACATCGCTTTTGTCGTTAATTTGGATTCTTGCAAGACATCCTAGGCTACTTTAAAATTTCAACCTTTAAGGCTACGCTAGTAGATGGTTTATGTCTTTAGGTATGATACACGCTTCATGAAACGATGGCAAATATGACATTTCCATCTACTCCAGAATATAAAGCATGGTGGGAACAAATTCATGGAATCTTTTTTGAAGATCACATCTCAATATTGATCTCTCAAAAATCTGCATTTAAGAAGGTGGAAAGCTTGCCTTGCTCCAAGCACTACAACAAATTTGATAATTAGTGACGAACTACTAGATGACGTATCGTTAGAACGTTACAAAAAGTATGCATAGCATGACGAAAATCATAATTTGTCACTTAATTTTACAAGTTGAATATTTTCCATGACGATATTTTACAGCGTCACATAGTAGTGTTACAAAATATTTGGCGCCAATATTTCCTACCAACTAGAGATGGAGCCAAATATTTTTTTTTAACGATACTAATATTATGTGACGTTTTAATTTTTCCATCAATGTACTACTCTTTTTGTGATGAATTATATAACGTCATTATTTACTACCAAAATTTGACTTTATGTCACCAATATTATGGTTTATTATCTGTGACAATGTTTATCGCATCATGTATTTTATAACTATTTAGTAACATATACATACATCACTAAAATATAAGTATTAATGACAATCTCATTATGTCACACTTATTTGTAGTGTTAGATGACAGTTTTAATAATAATGCAAAATTTTAAATAATCTATTATGTTAATTATCTATCATAAAAAATATCACATTCACGTAATATTGTAACACTACACCTTTTTATTTTCGATTGGTTACTATTTTTAATAGGATGAGAATTTGTATTGATGTCCAGAACAAAAGTTGAACGGTACCTATAATGAGATGAATACTTTGGTGAAGTAAAATTTTATCGGGACCTGGATGTAATTATTAGATTTGTTCCACCCGTACTTTAAAATTTTAGAAGGTTATTATTATTAACAAAATAAGAATTTTTGGATACTCTAAAAAGAGAAATTAATCAGTGCGATGAGACGCATGTTTTGTTGTGAATTATACTACCCGGGGTATCAGGGGCATTTTCATCATTTTGATCGCGCTAATGACTTTGATCGCAAATTTGACCAAGTAGAAAATGAATTAAAGAATTTAAGGGTTACCAATGGATTCAGTGGAATTTTTAGAGGTGAATGGTGAAAAAAAATATTTTCCCGTTACGGACCTGATTTTGGTCATTTTTTAAGAAAATAGGAAAATGCGGTTGAAAATGGGACGTGTGGCTTCTTGTGATTGGTGGCCAAGGACTTGTGTCAAATAATAAGAGGACGCATGAAATATTCATGCATGCAAGACTTCCTAAATAAGCTTTGTAAAATAAATAAGGAAAATTAAAAAAAAAAATGAGATTGCAACATGTGTAAAGTAGCCACTATTCACTTAATTGAGAAAAATCCTATTGGTCATTATTTTGACCAAGAATGGCGGTGGATTTAGGGGAGAAACTGACCAAGACCATAAAATAAGAAGGAATAAAGAAATAAGGAAGAAA
This sequence comes from Voacanga thouarsii, assembly GCA_026120185.1. Classification (NCBI taxonomy): domain Eukaryota; kingdom Viridiplantae; phylum Streptophyta; class Magnoliopsida; order Gentianales; family Apocynaceae; genus Voacanga; species Voacanga thouarsii. Next base: position 1,180,507 of record JANUWF010002184.1, on the reverse strand, counting down.
AGAAAGGAAAAATCAAGAATAAAATAGAAAAAGTGAGAGAAAGAAAAAGTGTGTGTATTTCTCGGTGTGCTTGGAGTAAGATCAACCCAAAACATCCTATACACAAGGTAAAGTCCCATGCTTCAAGAATTGAAGTTATATATTTCATTACGGTGATCATTTTGATATGAATTATAATATGAAAACATGAGATTTGTGATGATTAAAAAGATTATTGTGTACTATGTGAGACTTTGTGTGTGCAAGTGTGTGTGCCGGTTGGATGAAGGATTCATAGGTTATATTTTGTATGGTGAATAAGGGTATTTGAATGGTGATTTAAAGGGGGGGGGGGGGGGTTCATGAATGAGAAGAAAGATGGTAGAGTTGGGATAAAAACATGGTTAAACGTTAAAGAAAATGGATTATGATTATTTTTTAACGTTGATGTTACTTGTATGCTATTTGAATAAGAACTTAGTGGCTTTTTTGAACCTAAAAATTGGAAGAATTAAGGTTGTTTGAAGGGAAATGAAGTGGACTAAGGGTTATATAGGTGCTATGAATTAAGAAGCACAAGTAGGTGAACTTGTTTTGTGAAAATGGACTAAAAACTAGAAAACTACTGGGGCTGTTTTTTTTTTTCCCCAATAATGAGTCACAGGGACCAGAACTCTAAAAAAGACCAATCATAATTAAAGTTAAGAGTCTTACAGTCATTTTGGTATATCGTACAACAAAATTGGAGTTGTGGATTGAAAGTAATGTCTAAATCAAAATCATGTGACAAAACAACAAAATTTCAGAAATTTGTTTGGAACATAGGCGAATTTAAGGATGATTAATTGTGTAATTTCAGATGAAATAATTGGAAAAATATGACGTAAATCCTTTGTTTATGAAGAGAGGAAGTATGTGGAAAAAGAAAAACAAAAGAATCGAAAAAATGATGTGAATGAAAGTTGAGCATTTTCTTTAACCGTCGGCTAAACGTTGTTTGGACGTCGGCCAAAAGTCGGCTACTTTTCGGCTGAACGCGAATTGACCCAAAAATGATATTTGGTGTAGGTTTAGCGATAAACGGCCAACGAAACGTCGAAAATGGTAGAAACAGTGACTAAATGGCCGTGAACGGGAAGAGTACTTAGGACACAAGGTGAGTCCCTTTGATTTCTAAAACTTTTTGAAAGGTAGTGTGCTTTGTTTTTTCATGAAATGCTATGTTTTGTACCATTTTGAAAATCCCTGAATAGTTTAAGGTTTATCTGAGAAAGGATTATTTTATGCCATTTTGGGCTTGATTGAACATCATAATTGGTTTGGAAACCTTACTGGATGATTAAAGCATGAATTTTGTGAATTTAGTCCTTTTTGGATTAAATATTTGGAATTTTCGAAAAATGGTAAATTTTGGAATTGGGTATTCATAAATTGACTGGAATGCCCTTATTGGAACATTTTATGGAAATATATTTGAAAATTTTGAATTTATTCCTCTTTTGGGATTAGAATTATTCTGGATTTCTTAAAATGAATTTCTTTTGGAATCGGGTATTTGAAAAATGATCCAAATGTCCTTATTAGAATGTTTATGAAAACTTTTGGAATAAGGTATACGGTAAATGACTAAAATACCCTTATTGAAACTTTTGTGAATACTTTTCAAATTGGATAAGGATAAAATGTCCCAAATACCGTCAAAAAAGTCTTTTGAAAATCGGGTATGGATAAAATGACCTGAATACCCTTGAAAATGATTGTTGTGATTGAGTACGGGGAAAATGACCCGAATATTGCTAGAAACTTGTTTTGATGTATGAAAAGAACTCTTTAATCTGTTTTGACATGGTTTTGAAAAATAATCTCTAGTGTAGAGATTGACTTTTTGAAAATGATCTTTTGATCCCTGAAATTATTTTATTAGCCTGATGTGCCATGGAATGAATTGATTGGCTTTGTGGAGCCTATGTGAATGATGATCTGACTTGCGACTCAGTGGGATTAAATTCTGAAAAGTGTTATTTTGCTCCAAACATGTTTTGATTTAAAAATCCTGCGGGATCAGATAACCCTCTGGCCTGATCAGTCAGACGGGGTTGATATTATTAACGTTGAGTATTCAACAAGGACTTTGATCTGTGTACTAGCCTACATTAAAGTTAGACAGCCTCAGCAACTTGGCCTAGTTTTGGGGATTGTCTTGCTCCAAACGAGGTGACAGGGTATTGAGATGAGTCGTTCTGGCTAGCCGTTTAGCACCTGGCAATTGCTGCGTCTGTGGGCGTTTCTTGATTTTGAGTCATTCGCTGGATGCCGAGTGCGGACACTCGGCGTGTTTGACTCTTTACCGCCTTGATGGTGGTTGACGTCAGGACTGGGACCGTTGGCTTATGGTGACAAGTAAAAGATTGTGTGTTGCGATACAGTAGGTGTGTTGTGGTATACCTGAGTAGAAGTTCGCTGCGGTATACTTATTTCGACGATGCATGGTTGAGTACTGGAGGTTATGGTCTCAAAACAATGATATGTGGCGCCAAAGGCAAGGATTGTGGGACTTGCATATAGGCCGACTTTCTGTTGGAGAAGTGACTGTGATTTGAAAATTGGGACAATGATATAAAATCTGAAATAAAGTTTTTAAAAAATGATTGAGTTCTAAATAAACTCTTCTTTAAAGGGTTTTAAAATTGTTTCCAGTGAATAAATAATATGTTATTCTACAAAAGTTTTATATACCCTATTCTTTCATAAAGTACTAGCACAAACGGGACTCACTGGGTGATTCGTCACTCACACGTGTCTTTTATCTTACCTTTTGTAGGATCCAGAGTAAAGTAGACCTACAGATAGAAGGACGATACCACAAAGTTAACAGTTTAGGTTTGGACAGCTTCTCTTTTAATCATGTACTGTATTTTGTTATAGATGGAGATGGCTTGTATGAGATCCTCTGATACATGTCTATGTGTGGCCATCAGTATGGGATATTGTTGAGTGTGGACCTTATATATGTATTTACTCTGTTATTTTCGTTATAAGGACCCTTGTCTGGGAAACTGGACGGGGCGACACTCGATATTGATATACTTCTATTGTTGTCTTTTGTAGGGGTGTTACAAATATTGTGTGTGACAATATGTTTGCGTCACGTATTATGAAGTTACATAAGTATAGAATTAAGTGACAATTTACATATTATCATAATTTTTAACTAATTCATGACATTAACTATCTGTAAAAATGTGACAACATTTATATGATATATTTTGTGTCATGATATAATTAAGTTTTTTATTACATTCTACTTATATTATAGATAATCATTTAATTTTATATGATATTTACTTTTTTATAACAATTAAATTGATTGTTTGCTTCTCTTTAAAATGAAAATGAAAATTAATAGAAGATATTTTTTACATATTTTATTAAAAAGAATATAAAAGTGAAAACTCAAAAATAGAAAAAATAATCATTATATTTATTTATTTCAACTATCTAACATTATTATTTTAGAAAATATTTTAATTTTATGTTATTTTCAACTTATTCGAACTGAAAATAGCTGACTTAGTCTTTGTCATGCTCCACTCACATTGACATTGAACTTTAGAAAAAGCAAAACTCCATTGCTACTAATTAATGATCTGAAAACCTTTGCAAGGAAGGAGAGTCCAACAATTGCAATAAATTTAATAACTAAACACTACAAGTAGGACTGCTTGTGGGATTGGGGAATTCTCAATCCGATCTAAATAATTGAATAAAAAAGAATCAGAATTGAAAAAACCATTAACTTATGGCTTTTTCTGAGACCAAATTGTCTTGATTTTTTAATTATTTTTTTACAATATTCTTATCGAGAACCGTGTGAAAACTGTTCCAAACCATACCAAACTGAAGAATACAAATTAGAACCGAATATATGTATAGTCGTAACTTACACACACACACACACGCGCGCACACACACGCACATACATACACACACACACGTACATACATACACACACATACATACATACATACATACATACATACATACATGCATGCATGCATACATACATACATACATACATACATATAAAGAAATATTAGTGATTCTAATTTTTTCCTAATGAGTAAAATATTAGAAATAGTAAAATCAATTCTAATTTTTCTTTAATGATAAATAATTAAGATATTTAAATTAAGATTAGAATCATTTGATATTTAGTCATTATTTTTCTTTAATGATAAATAATTAAGATTTATGACTAAATAATAAAAGTATATTAAAATTTAATATTATTATTTTTGAATTGAAAATATTTCGTTTGATATAGTCGATTGAAATTTAGTCGATGAAAACTGATCTTTTTTTTTTATTATAGATAATTTCAAAAACTTTATATATTATTTTCAATTGTACCATTTACAAGATGGTATCATTAAAATTCTTAATTCTTTTATTTTTTAAGAACAATTTTTTTAGAATTTTTTATAAAAATTTAATTTTTATCACTTTAACCTAAAAATAAAAAAATCTTTTATTTTAAATAAAAATTTAAAAATATAATATAAAAAAATAATTTTTGTCGATGAATAAGTTAAATATATTTCATTAAATATTTATAGATTTATAAAAACAATAATGTTAATAATAAATAAGTAAAGTGATTATCAAATATAATATTTCAAGTTTAATATGTATATGTAGATTATATATTTTAGATGTTATTTATATTATATATTTATGGAATATATATCTAACCACAACAGGAAAAATCGCCATTTGCGACGGCCAAAAACCGTCGCAAAACCGTCGCTGACCGTTTTTGCGACGGTTTTAGCCGTCGCAAAAAACGACGTCGCAATTTGCGACGGCCATGGGAAACCGTCGCAAATTGCGACGGTTTTGCGAGGGCAAAAAAAATTCGTTGCTATTTACGACGGTTTTGCGAGGATTTTGCGATGAATTTTTTTGGGTCAAACTTCACCAGAGGAACAATTTTTGCGACGAAAAAAAGTGACCCAAATTGCGACGGTTTTGCGAGGGTCAACTTTGTGCCCTCGCAAAACCGTCGCAAATTTGCGAGGGTTTTGCGAGGGCTACGGTTTGGACCCTCGCAAAACCGTCGCAATTTGCGAGGGTTTTGCGAGGGCCAACCTTGTGCCCTCGCAAAACCCTCGCAAATTGCGACGGTTTTGCGAGGGGAGAATTAACCCCAAGTCGTGACCCTCGCAAAATCGTCGCAATACCCTCGCAATTTGCGAGGGTTTTGCAATAAATTTTTTTTATTATTATATTTATTTTAAATTATTACCCTATAAATCAACCCTGAAATATTATACAAATAAATATCAACACTATGTTCATAATCCAAAAAAATACTATAAAAAATTAAAAATAAACCCAAATAAATATAATTAAATATTAAAATATAATATAAAATACATAATAAGTATCTAAAAAAGTAAAATAATTCACAAAAATAAGTAATAGTGTTTAAAGAGTATAAGAATAAATATAACAAGTCTATGTAAGCAATGAAGGAGCAGCTGCAGAAGGAGGTGGAGGAGGGGAACGAGAGCCCCTACGTGGGCCCGGTGCTCATCAACCGGATCAAATCCATCGTCAACATTTGGATCTTCATCTTCAGCATTAGCAGCCGCAATGCGCGCTTCTATCTCCTCTATGGATGGCATAGATGGTGCAGAATACCCATTTTGTCCGACATAGCCGCCATCCAACCACCAAATGTAGACTCGTCGTTGCCTCATGAAGTCCCGGTACAAGTCTATTTGTCGATTGAATCTCCGCTCAGCCTCGTTGAACCCTTTGCTCTACTAGATGTCCAATATCAACTTGTGTAGGAGAAGATGCATGCAGTCCACTTTGAGACAAGTCTAGTTCGAACATGTGTCGCCTCTGAGCCTAACCCAAAAACTCGTCCCCTTTTGAACCCGCCTTGTGCCTTTACAAACATGGCTTTTTCATCAAGAGGAACAACAGAGTTTACGTAGTCACTAGACTCGGATCGAGGAGTGCTCGTATGAGATTTCGCACCTCATCCTAAAAAAAAAAAAAAAGAATTGTCAATAGTAATTATCAAAATAAAATACAAATTCCACACAAGTATAAAGAATTTCAACATATTTAATCTATATAGTACCAATGTCCGGCGAGATCGCTCACCGACAAACCGACCCTTTTGTGGCTCCGCTCCGAAAGACATGTAATGTCTCAAACATGTCTCGTGTAGCTAAAAGAACTCCCCTCCTTGGCCCGCTACATTTATGTTAACACAATGTAATCATTACAATCTTACATAAATTTGTAATAAAACAATTTAGATTAATAATTAATTAAGGCATGTAGGTGAATTACCAAACGGTCCTCGTGTTCTCGTGAACGAAATAGACCCTCCAAGCATGGGTGCAACTACTCCCACGATTCTTTTTGTTGGTGGATGAGAGCTTCGATACTTCTCTCGATCTCCGCACTCGCAAATGTCATTCCAATACCGTGCCTCTATCCAATGAGGACATACCCAATCATCCCTCTTCCTCACCCTAGACATTATGTCCGAAAATCGCGTCCGACACTTCTTTTCCCAAGTTGATCGAATTAGCGAAGCATACTCTTCCCTCCACCGAAAATATTTCGCATGATCATGATTAAGATTTCTGATTAACATATAACATAGTACTTAAACGATAAAAAATACTCAAAAATTGCTTACCCCAAATTCTTGAAACCATAAGTCTCGCACGGTTATCGGGACGTGCGTGTATGTCGGATACGAACCAGTGAAGTACCGCTGTATTATATTTGAAATTTCTCGACACATTTGTCCGAGCCGGCGAACCTATTTTTGGTGCAATGACAATGTACAATATAGTTATGTTAATCTCAAAAATAATAATAATAATTGAACTAATAATCAACATCTTACAAAGTATGAATATGTTACTTACCCGTTTCCCCGTGGAACAATCCAAGGTCGGGAGTCCGTAACTTGCAACCCAACGAATGCGAAGTCGAAGCAACGGATGATTGAAAAGCCGGGATGGTACTCCCTCATCTCCAATAGAGCCATGTAATGAATGAGGCACCGAAAGCCTTTGTAGCCGAGTAGGGGATGGAGTATAAGGCTCCCGACCCTCCCGACTCCCCTCCCTCAATGATCCTTCATTAGAAGACATTGCTAAAGGAGATGAAAAAAGAAAAATAAGTAACCAATAAAGACGAAGCCCACTCCAAAAGAAGGATGTAAATAACCGTGAATAAAAATGATAAAAGAATAATAACATTGAAACGTTATATCTATTCGCTAGTTTAAAGTAATACAATAATAATGCTTTGCCGATGATGGATATGTCAAAATAAACATTGTACTTGTAAATTGAATTTTAAAAAAAATTTGACAGTAGTCTCCCTATAATTGGACATTTCCCGTGCACAAGGCCACCTCAAGATTTGACAACCAAAACGCCGTTACAAACAACAAAGACAGATCTTTTAAATATAGAAAAATTCAAAAGATAACTAGGGGTAATCACCCATTACCCAAGAGGAATGATCACCCATCACTCACGGGGAATGATCACCCATCACTCACGGGGTTCCAATTAAAATGTTAGATATAGTTAAAATCAAGCTAAAAATTATAAATGCCTCTCGTCCTTGTGAATTGTCTCGTCAATACAAAGAACAATACAATATATAAACTACCTTGTTGTTTACACCACAAAAGAATATAATAAGGAATAACAAAAATCCTCCGGCTGTACAAGTCTAAACGAAAGATTCCCGCAAAAAAAAAGAAGGAGATGAGATTCCCGACAATTAGACAAAATTGTGAAACAAAATTGTATGTGATGGAATTTAAAATAATAAAAATTAAAAGATTCAAGGCATGTAGATTCAAGTAACAAATAAATTGTAAGTTAAAATTTGACATGGGATAGTAATGATGCAATAGATTTCAGGATTCCCTCACCATTAACTATATTATTTGTAAATGAATTGAAATCAGTGCCTATTCACTAGAATCATTCTCCGATACGTACTCATCATCATCTACCGAGGTATCGCTACTCGTTTCCCATTCATCTTCTTCCTCTTCATTTATAGGAGAACTATCCCTTGCCGTTATAGCCTCATCATGAACATCCAACATTTCACTCATACCATTCTCATGCGTCGTAATACCAAGATCAACAAATAACGATATGCCGACTTCGTCGCAGCATCTACTTCTTCCCGATAAGCTCTATCAACCACGGGTGCATCTATTATATGTCGAGCTTTGGTTTTGCAAACCGCCAACCAATCGATCTTGGCCTCTTACTCCCCGGATATGATGCATAATACACTTGGATAGCTTGTTGAGCTAGAACAAATGGATCATAGTTAGCATAGCTCCTTTTGTGGTTAATTTCTACAAGATTATACTCGCGGATGTACCTCGTACCACGATTCAATGTTTGATCAAACCAAGTGACATTTAAAAAGAACAATGCTTTGTCGTGGATTACCAGGAAATTGCACTTCAATAATCTCATTTAACACTCCATAGTAATCAGTGTCCCGATGCGTCATTTCCAATCCCTTTCACGCAAACACCACTATTAACTCGTTTTCTTTCCCTCCGCATAATCATGAGTGTGAAATCGGTAACCATTAATTATGTACCCACTATATGATTTCACTAGTCTTGACGGACCCCAAGCAAAGTTCCTCAAGCATTCATTTGTAACCATATTTTCTCGAATCTTGTACCTAAAAAACATTAGACAAGTTAACCTCGTAATTATGAAAGTTATAGCATTATGAAACTCCATTGAATCCCCAATGGAGTTCCAAATGCAAGTTATTATCTTATGAGACTTACATATCCACTAAACCATTCTCGCAAATTCAAGGCCGATACTTCTATTGATTTCTATCTCTCGATATAGTCGGAGCCGTACTCGTAAGTGTGCCGTGAATGCCCCGTAATGCATTAGAATTAGATGGAATGAGTCAAAATCATTATGAGGTATCGTTTATCGTATAAAATGTATGAAGTAGTAGCTCGTACTCAATGTATGGCTGCACTTCACCACAATTAAGCAACATATAAATTCTTGCTGCAACGAATTCTTCGTAAGTAAGGAACCGAGTTCGAATTCGTCCTATCACCCGTCCTTGAACATTGCGTATTGACAACCCTGTGTTCTTGCACCCTCTCTAATCGTTCTCCTTCTTCATTACGCGCCGGAATTGTACGTTTTGTTTGTACATGTGGCTCAAAATAATAAGAGAAGAAAGTGGATGCTTCCTCAACTAGATAAGCATTGCAGTATTGACCCTTCAACTCTAGCCTTATTTTTCACCTTGATTTTCAATTGATGCAAATACCTGTCATTTAAAAAAAATACGACTTCAATCACACACACTTATATCGAACCCGCTATGAAAAGAATTAGATTGAATGATTCGATTACCGTTCAAACGGGTACATCCACCTATATTGAACAGGGCCACAAACTCTTGCTTCGTAAGGCAAATGAATTAATAGGTGTTCCATTACATCAAAGAATGCAGGTGGAAATATCTTCTCCAACTTACATAACAATAAAGGAATGTCGGACTCCAATTTGGCCATATGAGCTACATTCAACTTAGGAGAGCATAGATCACGATAAAAAAGACTCAACTCCGTCAAAACACCCCATACATTAGAAGGAAGAAATTCCTTCAATGCAATTGGAAGTAGTCTCTCCATGAATACGTGATGCTCATGTGATTTCATACCGGATAACTTCAACTCATTCAAATCAAGACATCTTCCAATGTTTGAAGCGTATCCATCCTGGGAGTTGCAATCCCCTCAACCATTCTAGCAAAAGTTTCTTTTGTTCTCGATGTCAACGAGTAAACAACTTTAGGTATAGCCACTTTTCCTCCTCCCACATTCAAGGCATGTAGCTCCGGCCTATGGCAATAAATTTCTAAGTCACGTCTAGCCTTTAAATTGTCTTTTGATTTACCCTTTACCTCAAGAACCGTATTCATGACATTGTCAAATACATTCTTCTCATTGTGCATTACATCAATATTATGTCGGACCAAATTAGTACGCCAATACGGCAAATCCCAAAAAATACTCCTTTTTGCCCAATTATGAGATATTCCCCCGCCATTACTCCTTCCAATTTCTTTGCATGTTTCTGTAATTTTTTCATAATTAGACAAACTATCCCGCATTTCTTCACCAGCAGGGTATTGCACAGCCGTGATGTCTCGTAACCTCTATCATTCCTAAAAGATCTCGTATCCCTCCCGTAAGGATGATCCGATGGTAAGAAACGACGGTGACAAGCCAAACCATGATTGTTTCCCACCATTTTGTAGATGAAAAGACTTTGTATTGCCCATACAATATGGACAAGCCGCCTCCCAACAGTTGCTCCAGCCACTCAACATACCATATGCAGGAAAATCATTAATAGTCCACAAAAGTGCCGCCCGTAGTTGGAAGTTTTGTTTCTTCGATATGTCATAAGTGGTGACACCTTCAAACCACAATTTGGTTAATTCGTCTATCAAGGGTTGTAAATAAACATCCACCTGGTGCTTTGGATTCTTGGGGCCCGGGATAATGATTGTTAAAAACATGACTCGGATCCTTCATACACATCCACGGGGGAGATTATACGGTGTGAGAATGACCGGCCAGGATGAATATTGCTTACCCGACATCCCAAATGGTGAGAATCCATCTCGTACATAAACCAAGTTTGACATTCCGTACTTCTTTTGCAAACTCAGGATATATTCGATCAAAGTGTTGCCATGCTTCAAGCATCACGAGGGTGACTCATTGTGCCTTTCTCCGATCTCGCTCTCTCCATGCCATCTCATGTGTTCACCGTTGTTTTGGAAGTGTACAATCTTTGTAGCCTCCGTGTTATCGGGAAGTAATACATCTTCTTGAATGAAATTTCCCTTCTACTTGTGTTCTTCCCAACCTTTTTCTCGTGCATATCGAGGATGGCCACAAAATTTACACTCTCTACGATTCATGTCATCTTTCCAAGAAAGCATGCATCCATTATTGCATACATCTATTTTTTGTACCGGCAAACCCAACCCAGCCCACTAATTTTTTCATCCGATAGAAATCATCGTGAATCGTATTATCGCTAGGCACAACCTCTTTCATCAATTGCACAACATCGTTAAAGGCTTTACGCGAGAGGTTATTTTCGTACTTAATGTTTAATAACCTTGAAGCCGATGAAAGCCGCGAATGTTGTGTGCATCCATCCCATATAGGAGTCTCTCGCCGCCTTTAACATATCGTAAAACCTTTGTGCCTCCACATTAGGTGGCTCTTCAAAATGAACCGCCGATGGAGCTTCGTGGGGAAAGTCGGGTCCCGCTACGTCTAAGACCATTTCGCGAGACCGATTTTCTTGATGTGAATCGATTCTGGGATTGAGGTAGACACACTTGAGGGACACTCGAATGGCTCACCATGACATGTCCACCGGTAATACCTAGGCACAAATCCGTACTTCCACAGTGGAGCTTAACTTGTGCCGGATCCAGGTACTTTTTATTCTTACATTTTGCACACGGGCATCTAATTACGCTTGACATTGCATTTGATAAGGCAAATGTCAAAAAAGCCTTAACCCCTTCCTCAAATTCAATAGTGATCCCTTTTACACCCGAAGCGTGCCTTCTATACATCCAACTACGATCCTCCATGACGTCTAAATGAGAGAAAAGAACAATCAACTCAATAATTAAAATCACCCCTTAAACAAAAGGAAGAGAAGTATAATTACATTTTCCTTTCTATTATCTAACAAAAAGAGGTCCAAAACATAGAATTTACAATTGCTATCGTTGGATACAGCTTACACCTTCAATATATACGTTTTAACCAAGTATTTAATCTTAATTGAGGAATTTGATTAAGATTAAATACTATTAAAGCTAATTATATTCTTATTTTACACATTCCAATGGTTAAATAATAACATTTTATTTATTTTCATTCCAATGTTTATATTTGTTTAAACTCTCTCTATAACGTATATTATTCCCGCTATTATTAACATCGACCTATATATGAAATTATTATTATTACTCATTTCATTACTCCTATTCTTATTCTTATTAGCAATATTATTTTTAATAATAATGCTATTATGGGATATATACTCATGCTCAATCGAATAATACACTCCAAGATAAGGGTAGTTATTCTATTCCACATTAAGTAGCGGCAGCATTTTGAAAAAATTTTGACAGTAGTCTCCCCGTAATTGGACATTTTCCAGGCACAAGGCCACCTCAAAATTATACAATCAAAATGCAATTGCAAACAACAAAGACAGATCATTCATTTATACAAAAAAATAAATAAATAAATAAAAGGATAACTAGGGGTAATCACCCATTACCCAGGAGGAGTAATCACCCATTACTCACGGGGAATCCAACATTTGAATTCAACAAAAAGGCAATTTATATGAACAACACGCACCTCCTACATCTTCATAATCTAAGGAAACGGATTTCTCACATAAAAGAGCCTTCAAAGCATTCTACTAGAGTTAAATCTTCCACTAGAGACACTAATATATTATTATAATCAAGTAATAAGATTACTAAACTAATTAGAAATCAACCTTCCTATTATGGCATCATAACCAATCAAATTAATTTATAAGGGTTTATATAGCTAAAACATAGTTCCCATATAATTTGATCAAAGTAGTAATTTTTTTATAACAGGGTAAAAAAGAGTGCACTATAAGTATAGATCAAAACACATTGAATGTTAAAAAAGGACAACAATTCCAACTAACAATTTAGCAATTCCAGCTTCACAATTCCAAATTTAAATCAATAATCTCACATCAAACCACCATCATGTCACTCACAATCTCCTCAAACTCAACCCCAACATCAATACAACTTTTATACATCAATTCAAACTCGCTCATTCACAAATAATCGCCCAAATTTCAAAGCTTCGTGGGAAATGCAAATCTGCCCAAAGTTTATAAGATAATGAAGTAGCTCAAGAGATAAATTCTAACAACTTACCCAAACGAATCGACTTCGAGCAACAGACACGATAGTAGCACAGGAATGGCAGGCGCCGATCGTGGGGGCGGGTCGAAGGGGGTAGGAAGAGCAGGGGGGAGTTGAGGGGGGGGGGGCTGCGGGATGGGCGCAGGGAGGGGGCGCGGGGGTGTGGGGGAGTTGAGGGAGGGGAGTTGAGGGGGGGGGCTGCGGGATGGGGGGAGTTGAGAGAGGGGGCCGCGGGATGAGGGAGGGGGGAGCAGGAGGGAGGCGCGGATGAGGGAGGGGGGAGCGGGAGGGGGGCGCCGGATGGGGGGGGGCTTGAGGGAGGTGAGGGAGGGGAGTTGAGGAGGAAGAAGGAAGGGGGAAGAAGGAGGGAAAAAAAAAAAAGAGGGAGTGAAAAATTTTGGAAATTTTTAATTTTTTTTAAATTTCTAGCTATTTCGTCGCAATTTGTGACGAAAAAATAAAACCCTCGCTAATTTCTCATAAATTAATACGAATAATATTATAAATCGATCTATACATTATAATTTTTATTATTTTTTAGTGATTCTAATAATAATATTATTATGTAAATTATTTTTCTTTATATATTTTAATTTATACACCACTTAATCAAATAAATAGATAAAAAAATTAGATATATGTATATATATAACTATATAGTATAATATATATTAATATGTTCAAGATGAATAACATTACAAATCGATCTCTACATTATAATTTTCAATATTTTTTTTAGTAATCTCAAAAATAATAACGAGTATTTGAATTGTTTTTCTTTACATATTTTATTTTATACACTACTTAACAAAATAGATATATTAAAAAATTGGACATATGTATATACATAGCTAAATTAGTATAATATATATTAACATGTAGGAGACGAAGAACATTACAAATTGATCTCTACATTATAAATTTCATAATTTTTTTAGTGATATCAACAATAATAACAAGTATTTGAATTATTTTTCTTTATACACTACTTAATCAAAGTGATAGATTAAAAAATTAGACATATGTATATATATACCTACATGTTATAGTATATATATATATATATATATATATATATATATTAAACTAAACAGATACTTATATACATTATATACATATACTTATATATTAGAATAAGTATATAACATAACATAATTAACTATATACATTTACTTATGCAATACATTAGGTGTATAACATGACATAATTACATATACAAAATTATAATAAAATGCACTAATTGAGACATGTTATTAAAAATATTTCAGTAAATTTGTCAAAATACACCATCACATAAACACATAAAGAAATTAAAAAAAAAAGATTAAAACCCTATTTTGTTGTAAAACCCTCGCAAATTCGTCGCAATTAGTGATGTATTAGCGACTAATTTGCGACTTAATTGGGGTTTTGAGATTTTCTATACATTTTGCCATTTATTTATTTTTTAATTAAAAATATTGACCGTCACAAAACCCTCGCAAATTGCGAGAGCCGAAAATTCGTCTCAAAACCCTCGCAAATTGTGAGAACTTTGCGACGGATGTTCAAAAATTTTTAAAATATTTTTTTAAAAAATAATCGATCGTCGCAAAGCCCTCGCAAATTGTGAGGGTTATTGCCGTCGCAAAATCCTCGCAATTTGCGAGGGTTTGCGATGGACGTTCAATTTTTTTTAAAAATAAATTACCGTCGGAAAACCCTCACAAATTGCGAGGACTTTGCGATAGACGTTCAAAAATTTTAAAAATATTTTTTTAAAAAATAATTTGTCGTCGCAAACCCATCGCAAATTGCGAGGGTTTTGCGATGGAAGTTCAAAAAAATTTTTAAAAATATTTTTTAAAAAAATAAATTGCACGTCGCAAAACCCTCGCAAATTGAGAGGGTTTATTGGCCGTCGCAAATTGCGAGGGTTTTGCGATGGACGTTCAAATTTTTTTAAAAAATATTTTTTAAAATTAAATATCCGTCGCAAAACCCTCGCAAATTGCGAGGATTATTTGCCGTCGTAAAACCCTCGCAAATTGCGAGGGTTTTGCGATGGACGTTCAATTTTTTTTTAAAAAAATATTTTTAAAAAAATAAATTACCGTCGCAAAACCCTCGCAAATTGCGAGGACTTTGCGATGGACGTTCAAAAATTTTAAAAATATTTTTTTAAAAAATAATTTATCGTCGTAAAACCCTCGCAAATTGCGAGGGTTTTGCGATGGTCGTTCAAAAAAATTTTTAAAAAATATTTTGCCGTCTCAAAACCCTCGTAATTTGCGAGGGTTTATTAGCCGTCGCAAAATCCTCGCAAATTGCGAGGGTTTTGCGACGGACGTACGAAAATTTATTTAAAAATATTTTTTTTAAAATAACTCGCCGTCGCAAAACCCTCACAATTTGCGAGGGTTTATTGGCCGTCGCAAAATCCTCGCAAATTGCGAGGGTTTTGCGACGGACGTACGAAAATTTATTTAAAAATATTTTTTTAAAAATAACTCACCGTCGCAAAACCCTCGCAATTTGCAAGGGTTTTGCGACGGACGTACGAAAATTTATTTAAAAATATTTTTTATAAAATAACTCGCCGTCGCAAAACCCTCGCAATTTGCGAGGGCATAAATACCGTCGCAAAACCGTCGCAAATAGCGATGATTTTGCTACGAATTGCGACGGGTATTTTGGCCGTCGTAAAACCGTCGCAAATTGCGACGGTTTTGGTCAACTCGCTACTTGTTTGAAAATCGTCGCAAATTGGTCGCTATTAGCGACGGTATTAAAGTCGTCGCAAAAAATTCGTCGCAAATCGCGATTTTTCCTGTAGTGAACAGTGACTTTCGTTATTTCTTACTTTACAATTTCTTCCACCATTTTCAAATTAAGCCACGACGATAAGGTAATATTTGACGGAAACTGCTTGTTCACGACATCGATAAAGGCAATGCGTTCAATTTTGAGGGCGAGTAACCACATCGATAATGCACATGTGAGTTATAGAAGATCATGCGACAATAGACTCCCATCTGGTGAAAAATCCTTAAACTCACTGACCTTCGTAATGGCGGGAAATTAAGCGTCCTCTCTACCCTTCCCGGAGGAAAAATTTATCAGTTTCCCTTCATTAGGTAGTCAGTTCAATCCCTTTCAACACAGACCTGGATATGGCCGAAATCAAAATTGCAGGTATCCTCGACGAGATTCATGCCATCGTTTCCAATAGACTTCATGTAGTAACACCAACTTTCTAATTTCTTGCAATTATCGGTAGTATAAAGTAAGAAATCTCAATTTTTTTACTCATTATTCTCCAATTAACCCAAGGCTTTGATAAATTTTGAGGGATATTATTTTTGGTTTTTGGTTGTGGTTGTTTTTTGGTTTGGGCCACTAGAATCTCATTTTATTTTCTTTTGGTGCAAGGATTTAGCTTTATTAATCTCAAGTCCATTTGGGATATGCTTCAAAAGTAATAATTTTGAATAAACAAAGAGTTACAATTTTTACTTTTGGTAGATGGGCAATTTTAAGATTAAGATAGGGTGCTCTTCCTTAATCAATTTCAGTGAAAAGGTTTTTTTCTTTTTTAAAGTTACTGAAATGTGTATACCCTTTCAACTATTGCAGCAATAGAGTCAAGTACAATGAATGCTACTACAATGGCACTAATAATTTTATATTAAGTTGAAAATGCTTGTTTTTGAGTTGCATATTTTGAGATGGGGATTTGCCACTGGAATTGGTGAACCAAACTCTTTTTATAATTGATTGATATATAGAAAGAGTAAAACTTTGCTTGTCAGAGCCCTTTCAGAAGTTTGGCTTGAACCTCATGAAATATATATTCATTAATATGCTTTTCACTTGTTGTATAGATTGATTATTCAATTGTGCAAAACATTCATAATTACATTCTAATATTGGCGGGTGTGTTTCTTAGGTCTTCTACAAATGGTTGAGTTGGAATTTTTTGGGCTAATCCAATGTTACAAGAAGAATGGTTTGTTAAATGAAATCCTAGATTTATCCCCTTTTCCTAAATTTTAATTACTTGTTGTCCTCAGGCTACTTCATGAGTTTGTTGGGAAGCATGGAGCTAGGTCATAAGTAGTGTATAGTTTATCTGGCTGGTTGAAGAACAATTCTTTAACTTATTGATAGGGGCTAAAATTATTATTATTTTTCTAGTTATTTAAGGTTAATTTGGGACACTTTTTATACAATAACTAGTCATATTCCTTCATATTTGATATTTCATTTATAAAAATACTGGATTTGGCGCCGGTCCTATATTGGAAGAACAGAGGAAAGTAGAGAAAAAATAAATAGAACAGAGAAGCAATTGAAATTGGTTAAAAGAGAGGAGAAGGACATAACGGCTCAAAGGCATGGCTTGGTCGGTAGCTCAACGAAGAACAAAAGAGAACAAAATGGAAAAGAAGAAAAATAACAAAATCGTGGGCCAAAGAAAGAAAAGTAAAGAAACAAATCAAAAAGAGGAAAATGAAAAAATTGTATCATGCCCAGGATGTCTTACATCCTGGGAAGGATGTGTAAAGCTAAGTCGCGGCTTAGGCTCGCGACTCAGCGAGAAGACAACAAAGAAAGGAGAAACCTTCGGTGGCTCGGCAAGAAGAAGCACAAGGCCTTCGGCTCGTACGTGGCTTAGTAGATCTAGCCTTCACGTAGCTCAGGTCAGGTGAATTTATAGGAAATAGTAGTACTCGGTTGTTCACGGCTCGGTACAAAAAGAAGCGGCTCAATTGAAGGAAAACGGCTTGAGACTGGTAGTTGGCTCAGGTGAAGCCAATTTCAACAAATATTAAGTTCTTCAGTGCAACAAGACAAAACCAAGTTTCCAATTATTTTCCAATTCTTTTCTGTGGACCTTCTTTATTTTTATTTAGAATTTTTGTAACATCCCACACTCTAGGTACCTAGATAGGGCATGATGTAAATAGAAAAAAATAGAAATAGAAAAAAATTGCTGAATAAAATTGAAGGAATAATTTCATTACATCGGGAAGCAAAACTTATAAAAGTCTGGAAAATTAAAACTAACAAACGTCTCTTGAAATAAATTCAAAACATAAATAAATAAATAATTGGAGTTCATCTCCTAACGCTTCACCCTGCTTAGTATAAGCAATCCCCTGAAATCATGATATAAAAGGTGTGAGATTGATATCTCAGTAAGTTCTATGTGTGCCAGTGTCAATTAAAATCATTTCGTGTATGCAGATTTATCCAAATCACAAAAGGTGTGTTAGCAAGTCAATTTCATCAATAACAGTTATACAAAGAAGCTTGCTCAATAAATCCAAAATAGTTTACAATAAATCACTGTTTTATCACATTCATAATTTATTAAGTAGAGATTAACAAATGATTCAACAATATAATAACACAATCCATATCATAGTTACCACCATGATAGCTTCCCAATGTATTCTTTCAACAATGGGCAGTGGGGGATCCTCCCACCAGGTGAGATACCCATCAATCTCTACATCTAACATTCCAGTTGTCCAATTCGGATAAATAATGTCCACATGGATCAATATGTTAGCGCGGACGGCCTGACTAAGTAGTATTGTCGCCTCTCTAAATTGAGTTTATCTTCTGATGGTGGCCTCTTGCCAGAAGACTCCCTCTTGCTCTTCGAAACTAGTACTACTAGCCTACTCTCGCTGAGTACTCAACGCTCCCTGATTAGGTGCAGAATCATTTTCCCTTTTTCGAAAGTCTTTAATTAGTTTGATTGCAAAACGTGATTTTCGTAACAACATTTTCAAATCAGTTGACAATAATGTAAGAAATCGCTTTTGAGTTTGAATAAATAAAATTTAGTAAATTCGTTTTGAAAATAAAACATCCATATTTCCAATCCAAGTCTCACAACAATCTAGTATAACTCATCATTTTTAGTCAAGGCTCAATCCTTGTGTCAAAACATCATATCGACATCAATTCCAAATAACATTGTAAAAAAAATTACTTGCAAACAAGTATCATTTATCAAAACAGTTATGCAGGGACTTACCTGGATATTCTCAATAATCAATCAAAGTGATGCTTGATGTCTTTTTCACTTTCTTTCTTATCTAGAACCAATGATTCTATGATTAGAACCCAAATATGCATCCACTTATCTTTTCATCCATCATGAATCCCTATGATCATATCATATAATTCATCCATGGCATCTAGATAGACTAGTTTTATTAGCTCATCGCTATAGCTTTCCAAGATCATGCATCTCATCATGGCATGCATATAAATGAATCTCATCATCAATACAAGGACCCCTAATATTCGTCTACCACAAACCTCATATAATAACCCTATTTTCATTCAAAGATCTCATCTTTAATCATCATGCTGCAGATCTAGACCTTTACAGTAATATTCAATCATGATCAAATACATACATGCCTAGCTCATTCCATTGAACTCTCAAACTCATCAATATAGTCTATTCATACTTTCATCTAGCCTCCATGCATAACAACATCACCATAAAAACAACCTTATTTAAGCAAAAAGGGATCGAGACCAAGAATACCTTTGACGACACACACACTAAGTGCAAAGGTGGCGCCTTTGGTGGTTGCTTGGGTTCACTTGAGGAAGAAAGGTTGATTGTAACGTTCTTGGCCTTCTTGTTCAAAAATCTCCAATAAAAGGAGACAAGGATCAGCCCCTTGATGATTAAGATTGAGGAGAAAAGAAGAAGATTATTTGAATGAAAGTTGAAAGGGTTACTCACCTTAGGTTTAGATTTCAAGTTTGGGGATACTTGGAGGTTGCTAAGGATGAAATCTTTGGAGAGAGTGGCGGCTGGAATTCTTGAGTAGTAGAGGGTGTTTAGGGTTTGATTGTGGTTGGTTTGATGAAGGGAATAGGTTAGGTTGAGGTGTTTTAGGGTTTAGTAGAGTTTGATCTTGCTTTAGTCTCTTGATCACAAGAAGGAAAACATGACAGCTTTTGTCCCTATTGCTGTAGTCGAATTTCAGCAACGTTTAAGGGGTTTAGGGCTAGTTTTTGGTGGCTGTTTTCTGGTTGTTATTGTGGCCACAATAAGGGAGGAAAAAGAGATGAAAGAAGCTGGTTTTCTGCCTTCCTCTTGGACGAAATTGGGAGGAGGAAAGAATAGGGTTTTGTGTGTAGCTTTTGCCTAAGATAAGAGGGATTGAGAGCAAGGAAAAATTGAAATTTTTGTTAGAGTGTGTGTGTGTGAACAGTGACGAAAATTGGTGGGAAGGAGGGAAAATTTCTGGTTTTTTATTAGCTTAAAAGAATCTTGATTGATTAGGGTTACTTAGGGAAGTCCCCTCCTTTATTTAGGGAATTTGAAAGGAAATAAAACTCATCAAGGTAGCGGCTAGGGTTGGTTTTATTCCAGAAAATTCAGTTAATAAAAATGGTATGTTGATTCAAGAATTAATTTAGGTAATGCCCTAATTTATTTTAGGCAAAAATAATTAATTGAGGAATAATTATATTAGGTGATAAAATCTAGATTCTTGGAATAAAGCGGCAATTTCCTTTCCTTAAGCACTAGCTTTCGAAAATACCATAAATCTTGGGAGAATATTTATTTCCTTTAAAGCTTTGGACAAGATCTCTTTATTTCCAAATAAACTCTTTTAGAGGGAACAACTTTGGGAAACTTTCCTTTTTTTGAAAGTAGTAGCTATAATATGGTTTCCAAAAGAAATGTTCCTATAATCTTCTTTCCATAATGAAACCCTTGAGTAAGATCATTGGAAAATTCTAGATGATGAAATAATTAAAATTCCTAAAAGTTTGAAATAAAATATTAATTAGAGAATATTAGGAATTTAATTTATATTAAATTATTTTTAATAAAACCTAAAATAATAAAAAACCCCTATTTTAGGCAATTGGAAAATAAGAAGGCAACAGCCCCTAGGATTTTCGGCCAAGGGAAAGAAAATAAGGGAAAAAGGGTTTATCAAAAGTGAAAAGGGAAAGGGTTTGCAAGAGTTGGGATTCGAACTCAAGTCACCAAAGAATAAACACCAAACTCTAACCATTATTCCATAATAATTCTTGGTAAATATTCTCCTAATAAATTTTCTTGATTCCTACTCACTTGCTCCATCCTCTTTCTAATAAATTCTCTTCAATAAAATAAAACTCAACT
Source organism: Voacanga thouarsii (assembly GCA_026120185.1). Taxonomy (NCBI): domain Eukaryota; kingdom Viridiplantae; phylum Streptophyta; class Magnoliopsida; order Gentianales; family Apocynaceae; genus Voacanga; species Voacanga thouarsii. Next base: position 1,159,287 of record JANUWF010002184.1, on the reverse strand, counting down.
AACTCAAATAACATGACAATTAATTCATGCAACAATAAACTGATATTTTCATGAAAATAGTTCAAATCATTAGTATAAAACAATGTGAGATGCATGACTTTTCCCCGCTTACTAAAGGTGGTCTAATACGGGGTATTACACTTTTATTAAAAAATTACTACTTCTTTTTGGTTTTGGATTTTGAGAAAATTATTTCTTCTTTACTTAGGATTCGTTTAGGCAATTTGTAAGCCTATAAATAAAGGCTATTTACATAGAAAAAGGGAGGGGGGGGAGGGGGTGCTCAACGTGGAGACTTAGACATATTTTTTAGAGGGCACCATTAATATTTTCTCTAGAGAAATTAATCAAGAAGCATTGATTCTTGGTTAATTTCATTGAAAATAGAAAAGCTTGTCTATGAGTATTTATCTCTTTCCTTTGTTTTCTTTTTCTTAAAGAATGATGAGTTTAATTCTTTAATTGTATTTATATATTATTCTTGGATTTATGATTTTGAGTTAATTTAGTTCTTTGATTAATTAATTATTTTTCTTGGTATTTGATTACTCGTTTTATTACGAAATTGATTAATTAATTCTTATTGTTAACTTGCTTGAAAAAGAGGTTGATAATGGTTTTAATCTAATTAATTTCATATTTTTTATCTCTTAACTTGCTTGAAAAAGGGGTTAATTGTTAAAAACTTGGATAATTAAAGGTGGGTTGATGATTGCTAGAATATGAATTTATTGACTAATTTTATATTTTAAATCACATAAAATATAAGAATTTATATGATGATTGATTTCAATGCATCTTTTGGGTAAATTGGTCGAGACATAATATGTTCACTAATTTAACTAGAAGATAGTGATTCCATGGATTGCAAACGAAGTGAGTTTATATTAAATCCTTCATGATGCCAAGATAATAATTGATTGTGATAATTGCTAAGTGATTCATAGTTATGTTTTCAAGAATATTTGTCTAATTACATACTTTTCCATCATTGAGTTGTATATATTTATTTATTTTTCTTTTTATTATCGTATTACTTTACTTGGTCGGTTAAACAAAGAATAAAAAGTGATTAGTGTGTACTTATTCCTTTGAGGATTGATACTCGTTAATTCCCTATATTATGCTTGCGATAAGTATATTTGCTCGTATGTGTATTTTGGGATTAATGTTTTAATTAAAACTTGATTAATGGATGGACTTAAATTTGATAATTTTTATACACCTAAAATTTACACATCACTTATCATATAAGGCTTGTCTCCTAGTCCAAGCTTGTGGGTTTTGTTTTCAACGTTTTCATATTTTGTTTCTGGGATCATACCTTTAGACAAATTAACTCTTAGTTTATTATCTACCGAAGAGATTTGTGTGTTTAGTAATTTTATTTCATAAGTTTCTATGTTGCTATACTGTGTTGCTGCTATAAACAATAGAGACAAAATACAGGAAGAATGTTGATCAATCGCAGATGGAGCTGCATGAAAACCTTAATAAACAAAGGGCTTGTTGTGAAGTCAAGCTGCCCCACAAAGTATATTTGTCATGTTCTCTTGTGTGCTTTTTATGTTTTGCTCTTTTTCCATTAATTTCCAGATGATGCTTTTTAAAACTCTTATGATTCATAAATTTGGATAAATGACCTTTTAGAACTCTTCTCTGTTTAGATGTCAAGTAGCTCAAGAGAAAAATAATATTAAAATTGTTATACCTCTAGCAGTCTTGATTCACTTTATCAATTTTTTGTGTTAATTTTTCTCTATGCCTACATTGTTTCTGGTTCATAAAAATCCTTTTTTTTTTTCTTCATTTCATTATTCATGATTCATCTTGCATTATCCAATTGAGAAGCGGAGCATTCTGATTTCGCTGCATCCTGTTACATTCGCTGCATATACTTTGCTATTCAAGGTAATTTGAAAAACGATTCTGCAATCACTCTGGACAGTTCTGGGATTTCTTCACTTTTAGTTTTGAGTTGTCATCACTCCAGTCTCTATTTTGAAGCTAGAAATATTTATGATTTTTCTATTTAACCGAGGTGTTTATAAGTTGATTACTGCAGTGTACCTTTCCATTTCCCTTTTGTTTCCCTCTCTCAATTTTTGTTCTTCTATTAGCATTTGTTATAATAGTTGGCAAGTGTGTTTTCTATAATTAAAATAGTTCCCATATCATGCTCACAGTAGAAATTCTCCCACTTCTATGTTGAATTCCTCTTACTAATTAGATATCTGGTTGTTTTACTTATCAGATGAATAAAAGATAGCTCAATGGTTTAGGAGACTAGATTTTAGCTTGGGCACTGCCACAGTTAGGATTTGGAGGAACATTGTACTATACTTTTTGCTATCCTACTATACAATATATGCTTGTGACCTGCAGATTAAGACTGCTGCCCAGTTGGAAGCTGCTTCTGCATTTCTTTCATCTATTGCTTCTGAGAGTTTAAAGGTTGATGAATTCGAATAGGCTTGTGGTGTTGGTATGAGAAAGAACTCATACTTTTTTTTTTAATCATGATTGGTGATGGATGCTACTTTGAGATAGTATAGATTGAAGTGTACAAGTGATTGTTCATGTAAATTCTTGCAATCTCCAGTTGGCTGTTTTGTATTTTGTTTTGGGAAATTTTCTGTTGATTTCCATATCTTCACTTTAATGCTGTAAACATTATGTCATCTGCATGTCTATCCTTTTCTTTTGTCATTTGGATTTTTGTGCAATGCATGTACATGCACACACACATGCAAAAAAATTTCAAAGATTGCCTAGATTCTTTTATACTCCATTAATTCTCAATTTGTTTGAGCAAATTTTTGGATTTATTTCGGCCTCTATTTCTTAGATTACCTAGATTTTTCCCTGTGTTAGTTTTTAATATTGATACTAAGGAATATATTTTAATCAGTAACTCTAGTTATGAGGTCATGGTTAAATGCCAAATCTCTCTCTTTCACTTTCAATTATAATCGTGATCTTGAAAGGGTCGAAGAGTTTAAGGATATATATTTTTTATTTCAGAAAGGAAAAGATTCTCTGCCCTCATAGCAAATATATAATTCCACCTGCCACTTCTATTTTCATTTCATTCGTTACAAGGGCTCTTTTGTTTCCTCTTTTGCTTCCATATTCCATCTCTCTCACAAATATCTCTAGTCCATACAAGGAGCTAATGATCAAGGAGAATGATAGATCAACTGACCGACGATCAGATCTTAGAGTTCAAGGAGGTTTTTAGCCTTTCTGACAAGGACAGAAATGGTATTATGATATCCTAATGCAACCCTACTGGATGATTTGATTTTGTTGTGATGATATTTATATGATGTTAATTCTTCATTTAGAAATTTAGATTTTGATCTCTTGTCAGTAGATCTAATTTCATATTTTTTTTGGGTGTTACTTTTGTGGGTTTTGATCTTGGTTTCATTGAGCAGAAAGGGATTAGATTGCTGCAACATGTTTATGTGGGAGATTATGTGAATGATTTTTAGCGAAAGATTCGATTTTTGTGTTGAGATTTGATTTGGTTTTTGTTTATGTCTGTGGGTTTCTTTTGTATTTCTGAGGTACTCATTCTTGATTTGGTCGATTGATGGATAAGATATATTGTTGGAGATGGACTGTTATTCCACCTCTACAGAGGCATAAGAATTTGAATTTCTTTGATTTAAGTTTAGAACTGAGGAAATCAAATGGAATCATAGTCATGAGAAACTATTTAAATCTTAGATCAATATTTAGATCTTCTTGAAGATGAGTAAAAATCAAGGAAAAATAGCAAAAAAAAAAAAAAAACATTGTAAACTTGACGGATTATCTGTTTTCAATCATTTCATTGAAACTCCTTTTTTTTTGGGTATATTTTTTTAAGTAATCAAACAGATTATTTTCTCATCTATTCAAATATACATCCTCTTGTTTTGTAATCTATGTCAAGTATGAAATTGACCCAAAATGTAGATTGGGTAGTAAATAAAATTTTATCTTCATGGGCTATTTTGTCGAGTAATCCTTCACTTCCAAATTTGGAAAGTTCAGCAAATTTCTAGCAGTAGCTCTCCTTGTGGTTTAACTTGTTCTTTAGAACTTCCTTCTTGCTCATTGAAAATGGATCTTTTGAAGATTTTAATTAGGTTCTCTGGAAGAGAGGGGAGAGGGGAGCATTCTTCTGAAGCACTTGCTTTAGTCTAAATTCCAGAAATTTGCAGTATGTATAAATCTAGGTTTTGCTATTGTAATATATTATAAATTAAAAAAAAAATGACACTAAAATACTTAGCATCTTGATTGTATGATATGATAAATAGAACCCAAAACTGAGTTTTTATAACCCGAAATAGAGTTTTTTAGAAGAAGACATGTCTACTATTGAAAGAGTGAACTTGTAGCTAACTCCACAAAGTATCTTGGATAAGGCTATGGTTTGGATTTTGTTTGTTGAAACTAAATAAAGTGCAGGTGTTTTGCTGTATTTTTGTTGATGAGTTTACAATAAGACAATAAAGGCATTCTATCTCTTGATAATTTAGACTTCATATACTCATTTTCTATGCTTGGGACATTTGGTTAATCTCTGGACTTGCATGAACCCTGGAAGTTAAAACTTGTGGAGAGGTTACAAGAACTGTATTCAAATTAATTTAGGGGAAAGTTGCATTCTTTTTTAATCTTCTTTTAGCTTAGGTAATTTTCTTGCTTATAGTAAATCTTCATTTTCCTGTTGATTTTACCTTAATTATGATGAATTGTTGTTTTTTGACATTTGGGTTTTGCTGATTTTGGTGAAGAATTGTGGGGAAAAATCCCAATCATGATCGATAGAAGCAAGGAGGCTAGAAGAGGAGCTAGTATGGTCTCCTCTTCTAATGGTTTATCTAGAAGAAGACATAGGATCAATAGTCTTAGAGATTCTCCAGGTGGAGAATTTTTTTCTTTGATCTATCGTGTATAATTTTTCCTTTTATTTTATTGTTATGAAAAAAAAATCTAATACCTTGATTTTTTTGTTTCTTTAGATGAAGATGGACCACCCGATGAATTACAAGAATCTGTTTAATTAAGGGAAGAGTATGTAAAATCAAGAATGGGATAGAGATCGAGAAAGGGATAGAGTAAGAGATAGGCATAAAGACAGGGAATAAGTAGCTCATAGTTATTGCCATTCTTATTATCTATATATACAACAACAATGCAAACAAATGTTGTGACATTCGTATGACAAAAATTACGTGATATTTTTGTTTTTGTCATGAATAAATGAATATTTAATTTATATTTTGTGACGATTAATATTGTTTGGTGATGTTCTTTTTTAATAATAAGTGATGAAAATTACGCTACTCATTTTTGTGACGTTTTTCATTTGTATCATTAATAGTTGAATATTAATATCACATTTTCTGAAGATTTATGTTGTTCAGTGACATTTTTTTTTTTTCTAATAATGTGTGATAAAAATTACACCACCTATTCGTATGATGTTTTCGTTTTTGTTATTAATAGTTGAAAAGTTACTTATATTTTGTGACAGTCTATGGTATTTGATGACATTATCTTTTAATAATAGGTGACAACAAATACGTCACCTATTAGTGTGGCATTTTTATTTTTGTCATGAATAGTTAAGCATTTAACTCATATTCCATGATGATTTAAGATATTTTGTGACAATTCATAAGTTATTTTATGATGAAATTAAATGTCACAAAAGCATAGCTATAATGTGATGTTTTTATGGAATGTTATATATTGTTTATCAATTTGTGACAAAATATTCATATCATCACCGAATATCTTTAGCGACGGTGAAAAAGTGATGATCAACATGATGATATAAAAAACGTCATAAAATATTATGTATAACAAAAATTAAGCATTATATGATGTCAATGAGTGTGCCACTAATCGTAATTCTAGTGTAGTGAAGGGAAAACTTCCTCAAGATATTAGTACTCCCAATGCTCCAAAGGGGTTAGAAAATTCTTCAAGACATGAAGGTCATTTTTCTTCAAATCATGACTTGGTTATAGGGAAACTTTTGGCATCTTCAAAGTGAAAGAGGTTGCATAAATTTGAAGAAGCTAGTTCTAGCAATAAAGATCATTGTTGGAAGCGAACTAAAGAAGCAACCACAACTTTGAGCTAAGAGCCCAAAGGCCAAGAGACTTCTAAAGATAAGGTAAAACTGGTTCCTTTCCTTCTTTTTTTTTTTTTTTTCTATTTATCTTTTGACTTACTTCTTTGCCATTCCTCTTCATTAGGAATGTAATGTTATAATCCTTGATAAGGAAGCTCATTCTCAAGACTCAATCAATGATTCTCACTTCTCTAAGGAAGATGGTTGTGAGGATATTTCTTACCCTCAACGCGAGGATCTAAAATCTAAGATAGTTACTCATCAACATTGTCTAGCCATCTTTACCTTCCGAGGAGAGTCCTTAATGTCAAGTTGCAAAAAGAAGTTTGTCATAAAAGTATGGAAGCAATTTTATTGAAGAATTCAACAAACGCTTATCGAGCAGGTCTTTTCACTTGAGGATCAAGCTTGCTATATCCTTAAAAAATTGAACAAAGACCCTGTTGTTGATTTGTCACTGTTGAATAATCTCTTGAGGTTCATCTTTGTTAAAGCACATAACTTAGAAAATGCTAGATCCATTACTTTAGAGAAAGCCTTAAATGAGTCTCATGCACAATTATTTTCCATTGTTAGCTAATGCTTTGATGATGCTAAAGCAAAAAAATGTGATCTCATAAATCAAGTTGATGAAAGTAAAGCTAATTTACAAAGAGTTAAGGCCGACATTACTACTCTCAAAAGGAAGCTCAAATGCTCAAAGAAAGAGAAAAGAAAGCTTTTAACTGTTTTTGAGGAAAAAAATTGGCAACTTTTAGAAGTGGAGTCCACTTGTTCTTCCCTAAAAAAAGAGCTTATCTTACCTCCAAATACCCTACAGTAAATGAAGAAGATGAAGCCAACTTGAAGAACATGAGAGAACACTTGCTGGCAATTTAAAAAGACTTAAAAAATTTTAAATTCTTTCTTTGATGTCATGTAGCACTTCATATTTTTTTTAAAGTAGTTTTATTTTTCTTTAAGCATAATCAATAATATATTTATTCTATTTTGCCTCAACTTTTTTCCTTTACATATATGACTTTCCACTTGCTGCAAATGCCAATGTTACAATCTGCAATAAATCCTAACTTGACTACAACAAACAGGAAAATAGGGAATGGTGAAATGATGTGACTGAACTTAGAAAATTTTTTCTAAGCTACTTACATATCTTAAGAATAACTTAAGAATCAAGTTAAACATAGTTCAAAATAGATGGGTACGGTTTGAGGGGTGCGCTGTTCATAATTTTAACTCATGTAGGCCAGAAGTATCTATTTATTTATCAATTTGGATTTGATGGAGTGTTTAAGCAGTTTATCCATGCACTACACTATTGGTGGTTGCCTTTACACAATTTAAATTCATGCGGTTTAGGAACAACTTATAGTTTAAGCTCGTACAGTTGAGGAACAACTATTTATGCATAGTATCGCTTTAAATATTTGTCGTTGATTAGGCTAATTCTTAATCCATCTTTAGCAACTATTTTGTAAGATCCATTTGAGTAGACTTCTTAAATAACATATGAGTCATCCCACTTTGATGTCAACTTCTTTGGTTTATGTCTAACGTTGATTAGTCTCTTCACAGTGAGTACTAAATAACCAAGTTGAAAAGAACAAGGACGCATTTTCTTGTTAAAGGCCTTGGAGACACGAGCTTAGTAGCATTCTAGTCTTTGTTATACCTCTAACCTCTTTTTATCAAGTGCTTTTAATTCTTTAAGTTTGAGACGAATATTATCTTCCTTGGTGAGCCCTTCTTAACTAGCAATATTTCTCAAGGAAGAAATTTATTGTTCTAGTGGAAGGACTGCTTCTACACTATATACTAACTTATATGGGGTGGCTTGAGTTAGAGTGCGGTATGTGGTCCTATATGCCTAAAGCGATTCTCCAATATGAAGATGTATGCCAATCCCTTTTTGATATTGTCATTATTTTTTGTAATAAATTACATAAAGTCTAATTAAAAGCTTTGGTAAATCCATTATCTAGGGTATAGTACATAGAAGATTTAGGCTGATTTAACTTGAACTTCTAGCATAGTTTGTCCATCAAACTATTGTAAAAGGAGTTTCCATTATTTGTAATGTTGTATCGAAGAATGCCATATTGATAAATAATATTTACACATATGAAATCAATAGCATTTTCTTACTTTACTTCTTTTAATGCTACAACATCTGCCCATTTGGAGAAGTAATCAATTGTTACCAAAATATAGAGATGCCTAGCAAAAGGCTTTGGCAGCGGTCCAATGATGTCCAAACCCTATGCATCAAATGGCTATGAAGCAACTATTGGATGTAACAGTTTAGGAGGTTGATGTATATAATTTGCATTGAATTGGCATGCTTACCATCTTCAAGCATAATCTGGGCAATCTTTTACCATTGTCAGCCAATAGTATCCCATCATCTTGATGTGAAAATGAAGCTTCAAGTCAGATTAGTGAGCTCCATATATGTTAAAATGGGCTTCATCTATTGCTTGCATAGCTTCTTCTTGATTTAAACATCTTAGGAAAGCTCCTTCAAAAGAATGTCAAAAGAGTGTATCGTTGTAATGGAGAGCACATCAATAAATATTAGTCTATCTTTATTGATCATCAGGAGTTTTCTATTTTTGAGATATTCCACAAAAGGTTATCTCCAGTCTTCTTTGTCAATTTTATAGAAAAAAATAGGATGGATTTCATATCCTTCGTCATCTTTATCTGCAAAAATAAGGGGAATGGCCCAAAGTTTGACATATCAAAATTTAGGCTTCTTGATCATATGGACATAAATTAGAAGCCAGTTTCGCCAAAGCATCAGCTTATTTATTTCTATTTCTTAACATGTGCTCAATTGTTACATCACCTAAATTTCTTGTAAGTTATCTCGTATAATTATAATACGGGATTAACTCAAGTTTTTAACATCCTATTCACCAAGTTATTGATTAATAATTAATTGAGAATCCCCATACACTTTAAGATATAGTCGCTTTATATCAACAACCAACTCTAACCCAAGTATAAGGTTTGATAGTCAGCCACATTATTAGTGTAACACCCTATATTTTCATAACATAGTGGGCTATAACTTTGTAGAATGTCGCCCCGTCTGATTACTCAGACAAGGGGTTTTTATAACAAACTTCACTCAATAGGTAGCGAAAATATTTTTAAAATAAAAAATTACAAGAATTTGGCTTCTGATACATACACTCAAGGGTATAACAGGTCCAAGATATAGCATGAGCCTCTGGGAGTCCACCACGCTTTCGCTGTACCTCTGATCCTAAATTTTTCAAAAGAGATAACACACGTGTGAGCGTAAAGCTCAATGAGTCTCATGTGTGCTAGTGTTTTCAATTAAAAAGATCTCATGAAGAAAAATCTCAACATAAGCTAGTTCAAAAATTCACATGTAAAAACATTCTCAGAACAAGTATTCAAGGATTTTGAGTGAAAATATGCTGATTTAAGTATTCAGAATACTGGTATAAAATATTCTGATTCAAGTATTTCAGTATTTGAGTATTCAAGTATATTCAGTGCTTATGCCAAGTATTCAAGTCAGTGCTTACGCCAAGTAGTTAAATCAGTGTTTACGCCAAGCATTCAAGTTAGTGCTTATACCAACTATTCAAGTTAGTACTTGCGCCAAGTATTCATGTTAGTGCATACGCTAAGTATTTAAGTTAATCATGTATTAGATTCAAGGATTAACAAGTTTAGGAAATCAAGAATTCAAGATTCATATTGCTCACATGCTTCCAAATCCATATAGAAGGTTCGCACTTGAGCATATTAAGAAACTATGTTTCCATATCAGGAAAACACTTTACCAAAATTGGGATTTGAAAATTCAAAAGATCACACATGATATTTCATATCCAGGATATTCAAGAAATCGAGTGCTTGATAATGCTTTCAAATTCAAGTGTAACATTCATCTCATAATATATTAGGAAAGCATTAACTATATTAGAAAAACACATAATCGTTTCAGGAAAACACTTAGCTAAAACAGGATTTAAAAAGGCAGTGAGACTCACCTCATGTCCTTCGTTATACTATGTTCGTAATCCTTAAGTCTTTGCAAGACCTTTAAAGTAGATAACCTACATCGGTTATCATTCTACACTTCCTTTAGTATTCCAGGATTTACAACCAAATACATATCGCTAATTACATGTTGCTAAGGAAATTACCAAATTTCCTATTTCTTTATTTCATACTGAAACGGAATATACTTCTCGAGGGAACTCAATTCCTTTTCATTACACTTTTTTTAAAAAATATTTTCAAGGCTTTCACATGAATCCTTAATCCTTTATGCCTTTAATAGCTCACATGAAATAAATTCATACCTTTACTTTCTTAAACCAAAATTCTGCATTTTTCTCACCTTGGCACATCTTAATATTCTTGTCACAACTTTTGATTCACAAGTCCGATTGATGCCAAACTAATTCTAAAATGTCCTCAAGACCTTCCTTGATGATTTCCAACTCACAAAATACTCATTTCCCTTTTCGTTTCATTTAGTTCTATCTATAATGTCCCAGCACTTCAATCCTACAATTGAAATGACAACATTTGGTATTTATATCATAACTTTTTATTCACAACTCCAAATCATGTAAAATTGGTCCCAAAATGATCCTAATTACCTACTGGTTTCAGGTCATGGGGTTCCAAAACAACCAGCCATATTGTTCAGTTTATTACTTCTTCAGTGCTGCACAAAATTCTTACAAAATAGGATTTCTATTTTGTTCTTTTCCTTCACTTAATCCATTCTCTTTTCTTTCCTATCCCATATATATGTCGTTTAATCATGACTATCCTTTTTTTATCATCTAAACATCACATAATCCTCCTTGATTCCAGTCATGCACAATCTGTATCTTTCATGTTTAAATAACTAGAAGACCAACAGTTTTGAATAATAACAACAATATTCCATTTTCTTCAATGGTAATACCATTTTCTATATTATTTCCTTCTTTCATTTTTGCAACCATGAACAACTCTTTAAATCATCTTCAAAACACTTTCAAACATCATATAAAACACAGCATACTTGCCTCCAAATGAACTACTATACATGATAGGGCTTAAATTAGTCATTTCCTAGTTATTTGAGACTATTTTGTGATACAATTGGTTTAATAACTAGTCATATTCCTTCATATTTGAGATTTTACCCTTAGAAAGGTATTTTGAGCAATATTTCAGATTTTAGGGGTAAAATAAGACAAAAACATTGCAAAACAGAACAGATGTGGCACCGACTATGACAGAGGAACCGGCGCCAACCACGTGCTGTTGGCACGCACTTCGAGATGACAAAAAAAACAAGTGAAATGGAGTGGAATAGAACTGAAGCGGTGTCATCTAGGAGGTTGGAAATGGTGCCGGCTGCATTTTGGAAGGGTTGTGTGAAAGTCAGGAAAAAAATCGACGAACAATTGGAGAAATAGAACACAACCGGTGTCAGCTGTGAGGCTGTAGGCGGCACGTGGCTGTGCCCTGATGATAAGGCGGTGCCTCGATTTTCGTACGCATTTTTTTGGCAATCTGTAGAGTTTTAGTATTTTCTTACTTCTAATCAGCCAAAAACCCCACACCAACGAATTTAGGCACTTTCTAAGCTTATAAATAGAGGGAAAACACAAGAAAAAATGGGAGAATTCATAGATCATAACAGAAAATCACTCAAATTAAAGGAGAAATTCTACCAAATCAAGGAGGATTGTGCAAGAAGGTCTTCAGAGGAAGAAAAATGATGCTTGTCTATGAGTTCTTTCTTTTACTTTCTTTTCTTTTCATTTAACAATGATGTGTTAATTATTTTATTGTAATTCAACATTGTTTTCAGTATTCATGATTTTTAGAGTTATTTGAGTTTTTGATTAATTGGTTGTTTTTCTTGGTATTTAATTACTTGTGCTTATTACGAGATTAGTTGATTGTTTCTTTCCATTAACTTACTGGACCAAGGGGGTTGATGGTGGTTTCAATTTATTAATTTCATATTCGTTGTTGATTAACTTACTGGACTAAGGGGGTAAATTGATAAGAATTGGTAATTAAAGGTTAATTGATGTCTACCGAGACCAAGGATTCATTGGTTAGCTTCATGTTTTAAGTTTTCCGAGACTAAGGAAATTTAATCAAGAATTGTGTTTAATGCATCTTTTGGGTGAATTAGTTGAGATAAGACCAAGTAATGCTAATTTATCTAAAAGATAGTGATTTCATGGATTGACCAAAGAAGTGAATCTATCTTAATCCTTCATGATGCCAAGAGAATGATTAATTATGATAATGATTAGGTACTTTAAGTTCATGTTTGTCAAAATAATGGTTTGTGTTACATAATTTTCCGTCCTTGACATGTATATATTATTTTATTTTATTTTTTTTCACTTTATTGAGTCGGTTAAACAATGAAAGAAAAGTGATTAATGCATACTTGTTCCTGGAGAATCGACACTCGTTTGAACCCTATGCTATGCTTAATGATGAGTACGCTTACTTATATGTGTAATTTGGGGTTAACGTATTAATTTAAACTTAATTGGAAATGTGCTTATTTTTATATGATTTTTATACCCAAATCCATACGCATCAAGTTTTTGACACCGTTGTCGGGAAACAATATCATGAAAGCTTGGATTTTGTTGATTTAACCATGAAAATATATAAATAGGTAAATATGTACAATTATTCTTTTCGCAAAAAGGTGCCAGCTTTTGTATCTTGTGTATCTTATGTATACCTTGATAATCTAACTTACTAACTGTGATTATGTTTACTTGACTAACTTTTTCTTCTTTTAATTTTGTTTTAAGTATGAATTCCTGTATCTAACTTACTTCTTGTTTTCTACAAGTGTTAACCTTGGTACATGACCCGAAAATCTGAAGGCGAGATTGTCAATTTTGACCCTGAAATCGAAAGGACACTATAAAAAATCCACCGGACAATCCAACGGAACTTAATCGCAGACATGCACGGTGCACAAAACAATAATGTTGGAAATGACAGGAGGGTTATAAATGACTTTATGAAACCTGTAATCTTGGGCATAGGCTCGAGTATCACTAGACTTAGGGTGGATGCAAATAATTTTGAAATAAAGCCCAATATCATCCAAATGGTCCAAAATATGGTCCAATTTGATGGGCTACTTGAAGAAGATCCTAATGCCTACTTAGCCAGTTTTCTTAAAATCTGTAATACTTTCAAGATGAATGGTGTTTTAGAAGATGCCATCAAACTAAGACTTTTTTCTTTTTTCTTGCGAGATAGAGCCAAATCTTGGTTAAAATTTTTACCTACAGGTCCATCACGACTTGGAATGCCCCAGCTGAAAAGTTTCTTGCCAAATATTTCCCTCCAGCTAAGACAGCCAAACTTAGAAACGAGATTTTTGCTTTCCAACAATTAGATTCTGAACCCTTGTATGAAAGTTGGGAGAGATTCAAGGAAATGCTGAGAAAATGCCCACACCACGGATTTGAGCTAGGAATGCAGATGCTCATCTTTCTTAATGGTCTAACGTTTGCAACACACCATGTAATGGACTCTTTTGCATAGGGTTCCATCAATCATAAGACCCCAGAACAGGTATTCGATCTCATTAAAAATTTGACTTCTAATAACTATTCTTGGGGAAGTGCAAGGTCTAAAGCTCGTGTGTAAGGAGTGCACAAAGTGGATGTTGTGGCAGCTTTGGAGGCTAAGGTGGAAGCGTTGACTAAAAAGATGGAACAAATGGTGATGCCTTAAAGCCAAGTGGCAAATGGGAATTATGATTTCTGTGGAGAAGGGCACCCAAACCATGAGTACCAAAATATGGGTTCACTCCAAGAAACCACGAAACAAGCTGCCTTTGCGGGTAATGTCCGTCCTGGTAACAATCCTTATAACTCTACTTACAATCCTGGTTGGAGAAATCACCTTAACTTTTCTTGGAGCAACGGAAATCAACCTAAGCATGGTTCTTTTAACTTTGGGGGAAATCAAAGGAATCCACCTGCTTTGAACAACAATGCAGCACCTTCCAAGCCACCATTGGAGGAATTGATTGGCCAATTGGTAAGTACAACGGAGACTAAGTTCCAAGGGGTCGATGCTACAATAAGGAACTTATAGGCTTCCATGCGCAACTTAGAGAGCCAAATTGGCCAATTAGCTAAACTACTTGGGGATTGTTAAGTAGGGACATTGCCAGGAAACACTGAAGAAAATCCACGGGATCAAAGCCGTGGAAAACATTGAAGTCATTTTTTTTTTTTTTTTTTGCTTTCAGTTTTTGTGATTTGAAACAATTTTTATTTTCATCGTTTCATTCTTTTTATCATTTTTTCGTGAATTAAATTGTGTTATTCATCATTATTACGTGTTCATCATTGTTCTTACTTAAAAAAAAAAATTGATGAAGGCCAGACAGAATGTAACCGGCACCGGCTAGGACTGGGACTGGCGCCGGTTCCTGTCGGGCAAATCACATGAAATAGGCCATTTTGGCCATTTTTTCTTTCAAACTCTCCAACTCCCTCTTAAATTCTCTTTAACTCGCACTGGTTTCACCTTCCAAACTCCTCAAGATTTGATTTTTCACCTCCCTAACCCTTTTACAATATCAATCTATGCTTCTTTTGTTGATCATACGGATCAAAAGTCTTTAGATCTTCCATTTTTCACAATAAACCAAACTTCAATCCGAATGCAAAGAGCTTGAATTTCTGAAAAAGGATTACATCTTTTGCTTGCCCATGCATAAAAGAGCACAAATGTATGATTTTTATTCAATTCCCACGGTTAAAATGTTGTAGATGAAGTTCTCTAATTTTGGGTATATTGTTGGCCAGAAATTGGGATATATAATGTTCTCTTGTATTGTGAATTAATGCTTGAGCTTCATGCCTTTAGATATAGTATGAGTTAATGATTCTTGAGTACTTGATGCATTCACATGATCATTAGGGAGTTTCTACATATGCTTCAGGGTAGGATTATGGTTATTATTATGATTAAGTAGTTGATGCACATTAGCCTTGAATTGTTTTACACTTGATCACTCTAATGCCATGATGATGCCTTTATTTACATGATCATGTATGTACATTCGAATTCATTGGGGTTGTTCGACATATTTATGCTTTACAGTGAGCTTTATATGTATTCTTGCAGGTTATGTTGAATTGATTGATCACAAGAGATTGAATTGGTCGTTGTTAGGTGTGTGATATACAGTAATGGAGTTTAGGCATTGTGGTTGAGAGTTGGTTGAAAGTTGAGAGGGGATTGTGTATTGTGTTTGAAACAGGGAGCCCCAACCCGTCTACAATCTTTGTGCTTCTTAGTCCTTCCTCCTATCTTCACTACTACTTACTTGCCAATATGTCTAGAGTAAAGGTCATGCCTTAAAGAGGGATTGAGCTTCTTCTTCCTCTGCCCCTTCCTCTATAGATCCCCTGTTTCTTAGGCTAGTTGAGTTCATTGATCCAACATATGAGGAGTGGTATAATATAAGGGCTTCAAATAAGATCATTGTGGAGTGTACATTCACACCTACCCTAGACCGTGCCCTTAAGTTAGGAATGATGTTTAGGAGGCTCGGGTGGGGATCGATAGTGCAGCTAAAAGGGAATTATTGTCCAGTGCTAATAAAAGAATTCTATGGCAACATGGTTGAAAAGGGCAATAAACACCTCCCCCATATTGAGACAAGAGTGAAAGGAACTCCCATTATCATTACCCGAGACCACTTAGCTAATCTTCTCTAGGTATATGATGATGATTCTTGGCAAGGGATAGATATTAACAATCAAAAAATTCTTTTTGACCTTAATTGGGATGCCAGTGGAACTAGAGCCACTCTAGGGTTGCACAAGTACATTGCTTTCCAAGTCAATAGCTTTTATTCGAATAATGATCTTACTGCAAACTATAGGGCTCTAGTATACATGTTTGGGTTTAATGTTGTACCCCGTGCCAGTGGATTTAATGAGACACGCCTTATTGATACATACATTTTGCATAGGATGATGAACACCTTGCTGATCCTTCTTGCACCCTTGATTATACAATCTATTAGGGATGTGGTGCATCACCGTCTTTCTACCAAAGCCTTCGTTTTCCTTCTAGTCATCATGAAAATTTTGAAAGACTTTGGTATTAGTACTGAGGGAAAATTGATGGAGACTACCACTGAGCATGATATGGTTATGGAACAAACACTCATGAATTGTGGGTACAAGTATAACCAAGAGCTAAAGAAGTGGCAAATGCCCCATGAGGTCAGGTATCTTGGTCAGGTTAGGCCACTACCTGTGGAGGAGGAGCACCACCGCCACCATCACAAGCACGAGCTAGTAGTTCCTAGTCCCAATCGAGGACTGACGTTGAGGCCGCAGTGATGGAGCAGTTCGCTCAGCAGACAGAGATGTTGCTACATATGCGTGATTCTATAGATGACATTGCTCGGAGGCAGACGCCTATGGAGCAGTAATGGGCTGAGTGGATACAGCGCTTTACGGGTCCACATGGCGGTGCTAGCATTTCCGCACATGCAGATAATGATGAGGAGGATTGAGCTGATTGTTTTACACTTTTTCCTATTAATTTTTCATTTTCGTTTTTCTTTTCTATTTTCATGTCTTTTCTAGTTAGTCTTGTACTTTTCTTTTGTGTACTATTTTCTTTCTTTGTTTTGATTTATTTTTCTTTTTCTAGTTTTTATGCTTTGGTGTGTTTCTTTTATTTTTTTAGGTACTTCGACACTGTCTCTTTCTCCAGGAACTCAATTCTTGTATAAAGGAATGCACCATGGCCGAAAGTAATTTCTTTCTTATCTTTTCCCCATTTATTTTTGTCCCATGGAAATATTTTCTTGTTCTATTTATTTGGCCATTGAGGATAATGTCCAGTTTAGGTGTGGGGGAATGGTTAGAATGATAATTCTTCTATGCTTCTACGATTTTATGCTTCATTCTTCTTTGACCATTTGAGAGCAGAAAATTTTTTCGTACTTTTTTTGATTTTCTTTGAGCTTTCAAGATATATTTTTAATGCATGTCTTTGTGATAGATCATAGAGCATATGTTCTATATCATTTATGGCTTATGCATGACTTTTTACACGCACTTGAACTAAGTAGTTCTTGATAAATGTTTTACATTGTTCTTAAACCTGTTTTTCCACTAAAATTCATTGAGCATTCTAGAACTTATTTGAATACCTCTTGAGGCGAAATAAGAAAGACATTTATGATTTAACTTAGGGATGACGATAATAGGCATTCTTTGGATAGTTTGAGCTTTTCAAGCCTACCTATTTTATATTATCTCTAATGCCTATTTTGAGCCTAAATGGTAAATTTCTTTCTTAAAACCCGTTAGCATACTTTGTCCATTACTTCGTCCTGAGAGTTTGAATAATTCTTCCAAATCTTTGATTGCTCTTGATGGATAAAAGTATATGTAGGTGAATGTTGAGGGAGAATACTTGTGAAAAGATCATGACTTGTTACTTTCAGTCATGCATCAATGGTTGTGTTGAGTTGGGAAAGGAGAAAAGAAAGAGAAGAAAAAGAAAAAGAAAAATTGAAAGCAAAAAGAAAATAAAAAGCTGCTAGAAAGATGGAAAGAGAAAAACTGAGAAAGAAACAACAACATCATTTGAAAAAGAAAGAAAAATTGGAAGAGAAAGAAAAGAAAGATCACAAGAAGGGTGGTTGAGTTGTAGATATTTTTGGAAAACTTGAGTTCACATCAAGCTCTTGACACCATTGCTGAAAATTTGAATAATCTTGTGAAAAAAAATTATTGATGAGTTGAGAATAATCGATGAAAATGCAAGATTTGCTTGAAATATACTGTAATTTCTATACAAGGTTATGGGTTTTGATTGATTTTGGAATAGGAGAGCAAGAGAAGTTTGGAGTTTCTTGATACATTTTGTTTATCCTTTTCTTGCAAATTATTATTCTCTTTGATATTTGATTTTCCTATAACCTTCGTTTGACAAGCTACATTACATGCCCTTTAGCCTTACATTACAAGCTTGAAAGTCCTATTTGATCTAAGTAGAATCATGGTATATCTCGGATTAGTGGAGAGAGTGTATGAAAAGTGATAAGGGCTAAATTAGTCATATTTTTTCTAGTTATTTAAGGTTCTTTCGTGATGCATTTTGTTCAATAACTAGTCATATTCCTTCATATTTGAGATTTTACCATTGGAAAGGTATTTTGTTCATTATTGTAGATTTTTGGGGTAAAACGAAACAAAAACGTCGCAAAACAGAGGAGAGGCGGGCCGACTAGGGCCTTAGAATTGGTGCCGGCCATGCACTGTTGACACGAACTTCGAAGCGATAGAAAAATTGGTGAAACAGAGCAAAACAGAGTGGAATTGGCACTGGCTGCATTCTTGTCTTCATTGTGTAAAATTCGAAAAAAATCGGCGAACAAGTAGAGAACTAGAACACAATCGGCGCCGGCTCTGAGAGCCTAGGCGGCACCGGCTGTGCCCTGAAGTTAAGGCGTGCTTGATTTTTTCTATGCGATTTTTGGTAATCTGTGGAGTTTTAGTATCTTTCAACTTCTACTCAGCCAAGAACATTGTACCTACGAGTTTAGGCACTTCCTAGGCCACTAAATAGTTGAAAAACACAAGGAAAAAAGGGGAGAATTCATTGATCATCATAGAAAATCACTCAATCAAATGAGGAATTCTTCAATTCAAGGAGGGTTGTACAATAAGGTCTTCAAAGGAAGAAGAAGGAGGCTTGTCTATAGGTACTTTTTTTTTTGCTTTGTTTTCTTTTTCTTGAACAATGACATGTTAATTTTGTTATTGTAATTTGACATTGTTGTAGATATTCATGATTTTTAGAGTTATTTGACATTTTGATTAATTGATTGTTATTCTTGGTATTTGATTACTTGTGTGTATTACGAGATTAATTGGTTGGGTCTTCCCATTAACTTGCTTGGACAAAGGGGTTGATGGTGGTCTCAATTCATTAGTTTCATATTTGTTGGCTTTTAACTTGCTTGGACAAAGGGGTTAAAAGTAGGGACAAAGTAATTAAAGGTTAATTGATGTCTGCCAGGATATGGATTGATTAGTTAATTTCATGCATAATTTGCCAGGAATGGGAATTAAATCAAGGACTATGGTTAATGCAGCTTTTGGGTAAAACTGGTTGAGACAAGATATGTGATGCTAAGTTACCTAGAAGATAGGGATTCATGGATTGGATAAAGAAGTGAATCTATATTATTCTTCATGATGCCAAGAGAATAATTAATTATAATAAAGATTAAGTACTTTAGGTCATGTATGTCAAGATAATGGTTTAAGTTACATAATTCAATATCCTTGATATGTATATATTTTTATTTTATTTTATTTTATTTTCCTTTTTATTTATTTTTCACTTTATCGAGTCGGTTAAACAATGAAAGAAAGGTGATTAATGTCTACTTGTTCTTGGAGGATCGACACTCATTTGAACCCTATACTTAGTTAATGATGAGTACGCTTGCTCATATGTGTAATTTGGGGTTAACATTTTAATTTAAACTTGATTGAGAATATGCTCATTTTTTATTTGATTTTCATACCCAAATCCGGACACATCAAGTTTTTGGCGTTGTTACCGGGGAACAATAGTATGAAAACTTGGATTTGTTGATTTAATTACGTAAATATGTAAATATGTAAATATGTAAGATATGTACGATTATTTTTTCCACAAAAGGTGGTATCTTTTGTATTTCATGTATTCTTGTACACCATTGTTGTTGGATTGTATGCCCTCTTAGACTAGGTTTCTGATGTAAAATCGAATTATTTAACAAAAGAATTTATTTTCAGAAATCGTTTGTGAATTTACTTTTTGTTTGTGCACGATTTTCGTTTGGAACAGACCCATTGTGTTTAAATAAGTGATCCATGTGAATGGTGGTCTTTCACAGTAAGGTATGGATCACGGGTTATTTAACACATAAACATTTGTTCTTAACCTATTGATGAGACTGGGAACCTCATCATGTTTAGGTTATTATGTTATGAATTCCAAATGGGGAATGGCTTACTTCATGACATAAGCGTATTTCGAATACGTAGAACAGGACCGTAGTAGTGGTTTCTCAAAGTACTATATGGTAGAAACCTAGACTACTACCGCTACAGCGTGGACTAGTACTCTACGACTTGAGTATGAGTTGGTGGTCTAGCGAAGCTGGAAGCATATACTTTGATTTGCTGTAGTTGAGGTTCTATCATAGGGCCAATATACTTGCATGTTGGGTATGTGTGACTAGTTAGTTAAGACAGACTTATACAAGATAGTTTCTGCACTATATCGCCCCTTGTGGTTGTCCGAATGGTCTAAATTATCCAGGGCCCTGGGAAACATGACTTGGATGTTTGCTTTAGGGTAGCTCCCTTGGAAAGCGGAAACGCTCCAGGAAGTCGTGGATCAATGGACTAGAAGTCTAAGGATGGTAGATGTCATTTAGGGGGGTGTTAGTACACTTCTTCCTCTCTAAATGTACGGCGATGTGTAGAGGGGTATTTTAGTCATTTCACCTGTAGGTCGGTGACTTTGCGAATGCAGCATTGTCCTTGGGGTCAATATTTCCTTATGGTGATATTAGGAAATATTTAAAATACAAAATACAGCTATTTATATAGCAGGGGTATTTTGGTCATTTTAGTAGCCAAGGCGATGTGTCTTTTTGGTCCTCGGGATAGCCCGTAAGTCCTAACTATTTTTGGGTTGAGGAATTGGTCTCAGTTGAAGAGGATTTTATTTTATTTTGTTTTATTTTATTTTATTCAGGAAGTCTAATTTATTATTGGATTGGAATAAAATAAATAAATAAATAAATAAAATAGAAGTTGAGAGAAATTAATTATCTAGTTTATTTGGTTAATTAATTATTCAGGGCCTAGGTCCAGTATGAATAATTAAGAAATTAACCTGGGCTTAAACTAGGGGAAATAATTAATGTTTAATTATTTATTGGGTTATTTATATAGGCCCAAGAAATAAATAATTAAAGATTAATTATTATGGTTCATTTGGGCTCATTAATTATTTATTGGGTTACTTATGTAAGCCCAGAAAATAAATAATTAATATTTATTATTTTAGGCCTTTTGGGTCCAAGAAAAATAATAAATATTTATCTGGCCCAATAGCTTGGACCTTAGGGTTTTTTCCAGATACGGTTAAGAGGAGTTTAAGGTTAGGCCAAACTGTTTCTCAAGATAACATCCGAGTGTTTTGAAATCCCGGAGAGATGTTTATCAGAGATTGAGAGACCTATTTTAGGCCAAATATAAACAACTCTTTGAAAAGGAAAAACCCTAATTTTCTTCCCCTAGCCTTACACACTCACGTGACTCTCTCTCTCTGGGAACTCTCGTTTTTCCCTCTCCCTTCCTCTGTGGTTTCTTCTTGTTCTTTGCTAATCAATAGCGAAAGAACTAAAGAATTTTGAGATCGTTCCTCTTCACCATAGTGTTCACCAACTAGAGGTTAGGCTGAGGAATATCCCGAGAGTTGGAGAGCTAAGCGTTAATGCAAATAAGGCGGAGTAGAAGGCTAGCGGGTGTTCAACCGGAAGCTCCTTCAAGTGGACAGTGCGAGGCGATTCCAATCGTTCAATCCGCTCTTACTCAACCTAGAAGGGTTAAGGAGCGCAAATGTATGATCTTCACGCTTCCGCATGGCCTTTATGGCTCGTGTTTAATTTTTCTCTCTGTTTTTTTTTCATCCATGGCTCCCCTGTTTCTGCGTTTTCCATCAAAGTGGTATCAGAGCCACTGGTTTTGATCAATATAGGGAGCATGGTAGTTAATAAAATGGAGAAGATGATTATACCTATGATCCTTCGCTGTTTTGGTATGGGATAGATGGTTTTGTAAGCTTCACCGTGAAGCATAGGAGCTACTGTAAATTTTTTTTGGCTTTGCTAGATAATCGTGTAAACCCAATTTAAATGGGTATAGGCGATTGTGTTTTTGGTTTGGATGTTTTTTGTAAGTAAAAATGTCCAAAGAAGCCAAAGAAGGCTGAAAAAAAATGAAGCAGAAGAGTTTCTGCAATTCTGGCGCGAGAAAGAAGAAAAAAACAAAGAAGACAACTATTCATAAGCCGCTGTGTTCGAGCCGAGCCGCCGAGCCGAGCCGCTTCTGTTCTGTGAGTGGAGCTGTGCTGCTGGAGCCGCGAAGCCGAGCCAATTACATGTGAATTGAAGCCGAATCAATCTGATGTTGCAATTGAAATTCAATTGGCGCGCGGGTAATCGGGCGAGTTCGTGGGTCGGCAGCAGAGGAGAACCGGGCGCGGGCACGGGGCACTCGGGCGGGCGGGTCGCGGCTTGGCGGGTTGAGGCAGCGTCTGATCTGGTGCGTCTGGTTCACCGGGGGGCACGGTGGACCGTAGGCCACGCGGGAGCGGATCCGGTGCGGCGCGGTGCAGTGGACCGCCAGAGTTTTTTTTGCAATTTTTTTATTTTTTTTCCTTTTTCGTTTTGGGTCCCATACCAGGCGAAGTTAATATTTTTGTAATATTTATATTCTTGGAATATATTTGCATGAAAAATATTAGTAAGGGATTTTAGGATTAAACAAGATAATTAATTAATTAATTAATGTGTTTAATTCTATTATTTGGGCACTTAGGTTTAAAAAATAGAAAAGCATGAAAACGTTTATTGTTTTCTAGCATGCTATTTTTTTATGTACCTATGTGTGCTTTTTCTCAAAGACCAAAGTCTTTGGGAACCTTTTGTTTTGGCAAGGAAAAATATTTTTCTTTAAAAACTAAATGGTTATTTTAATTGGTACAAAAATTAATCCTTAAATATTTTCTCAAAGGATTTAATCCTTGACATAGAAAATATATTGGATTTAGATATTTTTGTAAGTTAAAATGGAGAGCCATTTTGTTTTGTTTTGGACTAGAAAAATGATTTTGTCAAATAAACTTGAGACCAAAGTCTCTAGAAAGTTTTAATTGGAAAATTTTTGAAATCATTAAGTTTTAACTTAAATAAAACTAGTCCATGGAGGAAATCTCTCAAAGGATATAAGCCTTGACATAGAGATTTTATTGGATTTAGATATTTTATTTTTGAGTGAAGGAAAAACTTAATGGAAATTTCAAAAGGATATTTTCCAGAAAACCTTTATTTTAAAAGACTAAGTGGGAGAGGGGTTCCAACGGCCCCACGGCTTCCATCACGGTCCTCATTAGAGATCATGGATCCCCTCGCGTCACCCTAGGAGTGAACCCGTATAGGATGTGTATACCACAAGGATCTAGATCTAATGGAAGGATGTAATTAATAACCCGGGGCACGTACTATGATCGGCCAGCCCACGTTGGAGGTTATAGTGCGAGGTATGTCCATAGGAAATGAGAGGAAACGGCCATCCCACGATGGAGTTATTCTCTAGACCATTACCTAGAAGGAAAATTAATTTGTGGTGGTTAATACACTTAGCTTAGGAAACTGTTAATCTTCCCAAGAAACTATGTCAGTTTTCCTAAGAGCCAAATTATTTTCAGTGCACAAATTTCATTTTGTTTTCACAAACTAATTTCTTTCTTTTATTTTCGATTTTCAGAAATGGTGGGAGGTTCTTTTAGTCCATTGGCCGTTATTCTCAGGGAGAATAAGTTAACGGGTCCAAACTATGTGGAATGGAAAAGGAACTTGGACATAATACTCACAGCCGAGGAGTATAAGTATGTCCTTTACGAAACCTGCCCTGTTATCGGGGAAGGTTCCACCGCTGAAGAGCGAGAGGCTGAAAAGGCATGGAAGAAAGCTGACGAAATGGCACGTTGCTATATGTTAGCTTCCATGTCTAATGTGCTCCAGTCAAAACACGAGCACATGGCTTCTGCATATGACATAAGTCAATCGTTGGCAACTATGTTCGCGGACAAGAGCCGGCCCGCAAGGCAGGAGGCTCTTCGAACAATTGTAAACACTAAGATGGCTGAGGGAGCATCAGTCCGAGAGCATATGCTCAAGATGATTGCTGCTTTCGAGGAGGCAGAAATCTTAGGGGCTGTCATTGACCCCGAGAGCCAAGTGGACATGGTTCTCGAATCTCTATCGGGCTCTTTCACTCAGTTCAAGTTAAACTATAACATGAACAAGTTGAACATGAGTTTGATTGAACTGATGAAGGAGCTCCAGATGGCAGAGAAGGTCATGAAGCCGCAGTCTAAGGCCATGATTGCTAAGGCCTCTTCTTCAAGAACTGGGCCTAAGCCCAAAAAGTTCAAGAGGAAGAAGGGGAATGCAGCAGCCCAGCCTAAGAACCAGCCCAAGGATAAACCAAAGGGCAAGTGCTTCAAGTGTGGAAAGAAGGGACACTAGAAAAAAGATTGTCCAGATCTTCAGGCCAAGAAAAACCCCACAGGTAATGTTTACTATCTAGAGTCTATATCAATGGTAGGATCAACTTCCACTTGGATTGTTGATTCAGGAGCCACTGATCATATCTGTAACTCCTTGCAGGGGTTTAGAAAGATAAGAAGACTCAAGAAGGGCGAACATGGGCTTCGAGTGGGTAATGGAGCACAAGTCTGGGCCCTTGCAGTGGGAGAGCTGGATCTTATTTTTTATTGTAATAAGATAGTGGTTTTAAAAGACATTTTATATGTACCTGGTTTTCGTCGAATTTGATTTCGGTTGCAAAACTTATTAATCAAGGATATTCACGTATCTTTCCATTCCGGTATTTCTATCGGTAGAGATGGAGAAATTTTATGTACTTGGGCACATGTATAGAAATTTGTTCTTTTTAAACCCTATTAACAACCAATCAAATAACGCTCTGTCTGAACCTTTAACTAAGAAGAGAAAGACCAATATCAATGATTCATACCTTTGGCATCTGAGGTTGGGTCATATTAACTCAACCGAGATTCGGAGGCTAATCCATGATGGGCCTTTGGGCTCATTGAGATTGGAAAGTTGGCCTCAGTGTGAATCCTGCCTGATGGGAAAAATGACCAAAATGTCTTTTACACCAAAGGCGGATAGAGCCAAGGAGGTGTTGAGTCTTGTTCACACTGATGTGTGCGATCCATTGTCTACACCAGCTAGGGGAGGTTTTGAGTACTTCATCACGTTCACGGATGATTGTACGAGGTATGGTTACATTTACCTGATGAGACGCAAGTCTGACTCTTTTGACAAGTTCAAAGAGTTTAAGGCTGAAGTGGAGCGTCGGACAGGTAAATTAATCAAAATCTTACGATCGGATCGTGGTGGAGAGTACCTCCTAGGTGAATTCAAGGACTACATGGTACATCATGGGATAGTATCCCGACTCTCTGCGCACGGAACCCCCAACAGAACGGAGTAGCTGAGAGAAGGAACAGGACGTTGATGGAAATGGTCCGAAGCATGATGTCTCATGCTACTCTTCCAGTATCCTTCTGGGATATGCCCTGGAAACAGCGGCATATATTCTGAACTTGGTGCCTTCCAAGTCAGTACCTAAGACTCCCTATGAGATGTGGACTGGGCGTAAGCCAAGTCTGAATCATCTCAGGATTTGGGGGTGTCCAGCTTATGTACTGATCAAGGGAGACAAGTTGGAACCAATATCAGAATTATGCTATTTTGTTGGGTATCCAAAAGGGACAAAAGGAGGCTACTTTTATCATCCTAAGGAGCAGAAGGTACTAGTCAGTACCAATGCTAGATACTCGGAAGATGATCAAAGTACTTCCACTAAAGGTTCAACGAGGTTGGAACTGCAGGAGAAGTTATCTATGGAATCAACTTCTACTGACCCGATTTTGGAACAAGAAGAGGCACAGCCTCAAGAGCCTGTGCAAATGGAGCCTTGTCGTAGTGGGAGAGTGTCTAGGGTTCCGGATAGATGGACTGGAGAAGCCTTTGAGCTGGTCTCCGACCATCAGGAATAAGACCCCGCTAGAT
This sequence comes from Voacanga thouarsii, assembly GCA_026120185.1. Lineage (NCBI taxonomy): Eukaryota > Viridiplantae > Streptophyta > Magnoliopsida > Gentianales > Apocynaceae > Voacanga > Voacanga thouarsii. Next base: position 1,133,161 of record JANUWF010002184.1, on the reverse strand, counting down.
ACGAGGAGGCTATTGCTGATGCCGATGCAAATCTGTGGCATGAGGCAATGAAAGCCGAGATTGAGTCTATGTACCACAATCAGGTTTGGGATCTTGTAGCTTCACCTGAAGGGATAAAACCCATTAGGTGCAAGTGGGTATACAAGAGGAAGAGAGGAGTGGATGGGAAGGTGGAAACCTTCAAAGCTAGGCTTGTGGCGAAAGGGTATACTCAGAAAGAGGGTATCGACTATGAGGAAACCTTTTCCCCGGTAGCCATGCTTAAATCCATTCGCATCCTCCTTGCCATCGCCTGTCACTATGACTATGAGATATGGCAAATGGATGTCAAGACGGCATTCTCGAATGGCCATCTTAGCGAAGACATCTATATGTCCCAACCGGAAGGCTTCATTGCTGAAGGCCAGGAACACATGGTTTGCAAGCTTAAGAAGTCTATTTATGGACTTAAGCAGGCATCAAGAGCATGGAACATTCGTTTTGATGAGACTGTAAAGTCTTATGGTTTTATTCAAAACGAAGATGAACCATGCGTGTACAGGAAACTTGAAGGCATCAATGTGGTTTTTCTTGTCCTATATGTGGATGACATTCTACTCATTGGAAATGATGTAGGGACATTGTCATCTACAAAGGTTTGGCTGTCTAGTCAATTCAGTATGAAGGACTTGAGAGAAGCCAGCTACATTCTCGGGATTAGGCTTCTTAGAAATAGGAAGCAGAGAATGTTAGGATTATCCCAAGCGACATACATTGACAAGATGTCGGCCAAGTACAAAGATGGACTCATGCAAGGGAGCTCTAATCCCTTGCAGACATGGGTTGTCATTTTCTTCGAAGGACTGTCCTAAGTTTCAAGAAGAAAAGGATAGAATGAGTAGGATTCCCTATGCTTCGGCTGTGGGAAGTCTCATGTACGCCATGCTATGTACTAGGCCGGATATCCGTCTGCCGTGGGCTTAGTTAGCAGATATCGATCAAACACGGGGAGGTTCATTGGCAAGTCAGTAAAGCATATTCTCAAGTACCTCAAGGGAACGAGAGATTATATGCTCGGTTTACTGGGCGATGATTTGGTTCCCGTAGGATACTCGGACTCGGACTTCCGAGCGGATAAGGATGAGAGAAAATCCACTAGTGGATATGTCTTCACCTTGTCTGGAGGAGCAATTTCATGGAGGAGTATCAAGTAATCTTGTATTGCTGACTCAACCATGGAAGCTGAGTATGTGGCAGCTTCGGAAGCGTTCAAGGAAGCAGTCTGGCTCCGGAAGTTCCTTTCAGAACTTGGAGTCGTACCACAAATGGACACGCCGGTTGTGATGTATTGCGACAACACTGGAGCAGTGTCGCAATCTAAGGAGCCTCGGAACCACAAGAAGGGGAAACACATCGAGAGGAAGTACCACCTGATCCGGGATTTCATCCAGAGATGGGAAGTCGTGGTGGAGCATATTACCTCAGAAAACAATCTAGCAGACCCATTCACCAAGCCTTTGGCTGAGAGAGTCTTTAAGAGACACTTAGACGCCATAGAGGTAGTCACCTATGGACTTACCTAGTCTTAGAGTGCAAGTGGGAGATTGTTGGATTGTATGCCCTCTTAGACTAGGTTTCTAATGTAAAATCGAATTATTTAACAAAAGAATTTATTTTCAGAAATCGTTTGTGAATTTACTTTTTGTTTGTGCACGATTTTCGTTTGGAACAGATCCATTATGTTTAAATAAGTGATCCATGTGAATGGTGGTCTTTCACAGTAAGGTATGGATCACGGGTTATTTAACACATAAACATTTGTTCTTAACCTATTGATGAGACTGAGAACCTCATCATGTTTAGGTTATTTTGTTATGAATTCAAAATGGAGAATGGCTTACTTCATGACATAAGCGTATTTCGAATACGTAGAACAGGACCGTAGTAGTGGTTTCTCAAAGTACTATATGGTAGAAACCTAGACTACTACCGCTACAGCGTGGACTAGTACTCTACGACTTGAGTATGAGTTGGTGGTCTAGCGAAGCTGGAAGCATATACTTTGATTTGCTGTAGTTTAGGTTCTATCATAGGGCCAATATACTTGCATGTTGGGTATGTGTGACTAGTTAGTTAAGACAGACTTATACAAGATAGTTTCTGTACTATATCGCCCTTTGTGGTTGTCCAAATGGTCTAAATTATCTAGGGCCCTGGGAAACATGACTTGGATGTTTGCTTTAGGGTAGCTCCCTTGGTAAGCGGAAACGCTCCAGGAAGTCGTGGATCATTGGACTAGAAGTCTAAGGATGGTAGATGTCATTTAGGGGGGTGTTAGTACACTTCTTCCTCTCTAAATGTACGGCGATGTGTAGAGGGGTATTTTAGTCATTTCACCTGTAGGTCGGAGACTTTGCGAATGCATCATTGTCCTTGGGGTCAATATTTCCTTATGGTGATATTAGGAAATATTTAAAATACAAAATACAGCTATTTATATAGCAGGGGTATTTTGGTCATTTTAGCAGCCAAGGCGATGTGTCTTTTTGGTCCTCGGGATAGCCCGTAAGTCCTAACTATTTTTGGGTTGAGGAATTGGTCTCAGTTGAAGAGGATTTTATTTTATTTTGTTTTATTTTATTTTATTCAGGAAGTCTAATTTATTATTGGATTGGAATAAAATAAATAAATAAATAAATAAAATAGAAGTTGAGAGAAATTAATTATCTAGTTATTTGGTTAATTAATTATTCAGGGCCTAGGTCCAGTATGAATAATTAAGAAATTAACCTGGGCTTAAACTAGGGGAAATAATTAATGTTTAATTATTTATTGGGTTATTTATATAGGCCCAAGAAATAAATAATTAAAGATTAATTATTATGGTTCATTTGGGCTCATTAATTATTTATTGGGTTACTTATGTAAGCCCAGAAAATAAATAATTAATATTTATTATTTTGGGCCTTTTGGGTCCAAGAAAAATAATAAATATTTATCTGGCCCAATAGCTTGGACCTTAGGGTTTTTTCCAGATACGGTTAAGAGGAGTTTAAGGTTAGGCCAAACTGTTTCTCAGGATAACATCCGAGTGTTTTGAAATCCCGGGGAGATGTTTATCAGAGATTAAGAGACCTAGTTTAGGCCAAATAGAAACAACTCTTTGAAAAGGAAAAACCCTAATTTTCTTCCCCTAGCCTTACACACTCACGTGACTCTCTCTATCTGGGAACTCTCGTTTTTCCCTCTCCCTTCCTCTGTGGTTTCTTCTTGTTCTTTGCTAATCAATAGCGAAAGAACTAAGGAGTTTTGAGATCGTTCCTCTTCACCATAGTATTCACCAACTAGAGGTTAGGCTGAGGAATATCCCGAGAGCTGGAGAGCTAAGCGTTAATGCAAACAAGGCGGAGTAGAAGGCTAGTGGGTGTTCAACCGGAAGCTCCTTCAAGTGGACAAAGCGAGGCGATTCCAGTCGTTCAATCCGCTCTTACTCAACCTAGAAGGGTTAAGGAGCGCAAATGTATGATCTTCATGCTTCCGCATGGCCTTTATGGCTCGCGTTTAATTTTCTCTCTGTTTTTTTTTTTTCATCCTTGGCTCCCCTGTTTCTGCGTTTTCCATCACTTGTACCTTAACTTAACTTACTAACTTTGACTATGTTTGATTTACTAACTTTATAACCTTTTAATTTTATTTTAATCATTAATTTTGTTCTCTAACTTTCTTCTTATTTTCTTAGGTGTTATCCTTGGTACATGACCCAAAAATCCGAAGGCAAGATAGTCGATTTTAACCCTGAAATCGAAAGGACATTATCAAAGATCCGCTGGACAATCCAAAGGAACTTGATCGTCAAAATGGATGGTGCTCAACAAAACAATGCTGGGAATGATAGGAGGGTTATGGATGACTTTGTAAAACCTGCAATCTAGGGCACAAGCTCGAGTATCACTAGGCCTAGGGTAGATGTAAATAATTTTGAAATAAAGCCCAACATTATCCAAATGGTGCAAAATATGGTTCAATTCGACGGGCTACTTGAAGAAGATCCCAATGCTTACTTAGCTAGTTTTTTTTAGATTTGTGACACTTTCAAAATGAATGGTGTTTCTGAGGATGCCATAAAGTTAAGGCTTTTTCCTTTTTCCTTGAGAGATAGAGCTAAATTTTGGTTAAAGTCTTTACCTACTGGTTCCATCACTTCTTGGAATGCTTTAGCTGAAAAATTTTTAGCCAAATATTTTCCTCCAGCTAGGATAGCCAAACTTAGGAATGAAATCTTTGCCTTCCAACAATCAGATTCTGAGCCCTTATATGAAAGTTGGGAGAGATTTAAAGAGATGCTAAGAAAATGCCCACACCATGGATTTGAGCTGGGAATGCAGATGCTTATCTTTTTGAATGGCCTCACGTTCGCAACACGACAAGTGGTGGACTCTTCTGCAGGGGGTTCCATCAATCATAAGACCCCGAAACAAGTATTTGAGCTTATTGAAAATTTGACTTCTAATAACTATTCTTGGGAAAGTGCAAGGTCTAGAGCTCGTGTACAAGGAGTGCACAAAGTGGATGTTGTGGCAGCATTAGAGGCGAATATGGACGCCTTAACCCAAAAGATGGAACAGTTGGTGATGCCTTAAGGCCAGGGTTTAAACGTAAGTTGTGATTTCTGTGGAGAATGACACCCCAATCATGAATGCCAAAATATGGGGTCACTCCAAGAAACTTTGGAGCAAGCGGCCTTCGCAGGTAATGTCCAGCCAGGTAACAATCCTTATAGCTATACTTATAATCCTGGTTGGCAAAATCACCCTAATTTCTCTTAGAGCAATAGAATCAACTTAGGCAAGGTTCTTTCAATTTTGGAGGCAATTAAAGGAACAAAAACCCTATGACCAACACTGTAGCACCTCCAATGCCACCATTGGAAGAGTTAATTGGCTAATTGGTAAGTACCACGAAAACTAAGTTCCAAGGAGTCGATGTGACAACAAGGAACCTAGAGGCCTCCATGCGCAATTTGGAGAACTAAATTGGTCAACTAGCCAAACTCCCGAGAGATCGTCAAGTGGGGACATTACCAGGGAATACTGAGGAAAATCCACGGGATCAAAGCCGTGGGAAACATTGAAGCCTTTTTACTTTACTTTACTTTCTATTTTTGTGATTAAGACAAATTTTATTCCTGTCGTTTTGATTGATTGTTTTTTTTATTCAAGTGTATTATTAGCATTAGTGTGTTTTCTGCATTATTATTATAAAAAAAAAAATTCTGGAGAACTGGACAGAACCATGCTAGCGCCGGCTCCATGAGCTAGGACCGGTGCCGGTTCATGTCAGGTAGGTGCACTCTTAAGGGCCATTTTGGCCACTTTTTTTTTTTTTTTTTCAAAATCTCCATTCTCCCTCTCAAATTCTCTCAAGTCCGCACCGGCTTCATATCCTCCACTTCCCAAAATTTGATCTTCCAACTCCTAAACACTTTTATAACATCTCCCTTCATCTCTTTTGTTAATCATACGGATCAAAATCTTCAAATTCTTCAATTTTTCATAACAACATCACATTCAATCCACAAGCAAGGATCTTAGATTTCTACAAAAAGCTTACATCTTGTGCTTGCCCATGCATACAAGAACATAAAGGTATGATTTTTATTCAATTCCTACGGTTCAAATGTTGTAGATGACTTTGTCTAATTTTAGGAATACTGTTGGTTGAAAATGGGAATGTGTATGCTAAGATTAAATGATCCATTACTCATTGAGTTTCATGAGTTGGACTAGATTAGGAGTCAATGCTTATGTGATGCTTGAGACATGCATATGATCATTAGGGGATTCATGCATATAGTTAAGGTTAGAATTATGGCTATTTGTGATGGTTGAATAATGACAACATATGAAACTTGAACTGTTGTTTAGTGCCATGATACTGCCTTTATTAACATGATCATGTCTACTTACATGCATTGAGGATATTCAACACGTTTATGCTTTACAGTAAACTTTACATGTATTGTTGCAGGTTGTGTTGAATTGATTGGAGGTGAGAGATTGAATTGTTTGTGGAAGGGTGCTATATATTGACGGAGTTTAGGTTTTGTGGATTGTGAGATTGGTTGAGGGTTGCGTGAGATTTGAAGAGTATCTGTGCAAGGGTAGTTGCCCTATTTTAAGTCTTGGAGCTCAATTGTTCTTTCTTCCTATTTCCCCCATTCCTTACTTGAACATGTTTCGAGCGAGAGGTCATTCTTTTAAAAGGGCGAGAGCTTCCTCTTCCTCAGCCCTTTCATCTATTGATCCTTTGTCCCTTAGATCTACTAAGTTTATAGCTGCATCTTGTGAGGAATGGTACAATAGGAGAGCATCTAATACGATCATTGTCGAACGGACTTTCTCACCCACCTTAGATCGTGCACTCAAATTGGGTATGATGTTTCGACGGCTAGGATGGGGTTCGATAGTCCAATTGAAAGGAAAATATTATCCCGTGCTTATTAAGGAATTCTATGCTAATATGACGGATAAGGGCAATAAACATCTTTCTCATATTGATACGAGAGTGAAAAGAATCCCTATTGTCATCACTCAAAACTAATTAGCTAACCTCCTCCAGGTCTTTGACGATGATACTTGGCAAGAGATTGATGTGAATAATCAAAAGATTCTTTCTACCTCGAATTGGGATGCTAGCGGGACTAGAGCCACCTTAGGATTACATAAGTATAATGCCTTTCAAGCCAATAGTTTTTATTCAAACAATGATCTGGCAGCCAACTTTAGAGCTCTAGTCTATATGTTTGGATTCAATATTGTACCCCGTGCTAGTGGTTTCAATGAGACTAGACTTATTGACACTTATATTTTACATTGGATGATGAATACATTACCTATCCTTCTTGTACCTTTGATCATCTAATCTATTAGGGACGTTGTTCATCATCGTCTCTCCACAAAAGCCTTCATTTTTCCCTTGGTTATAATGAAAATTCTGAAAGACTTTGGTGTGAGTCTTGAGGGAGAACTGATGGAGGCTACCACTGAGCACGATATGGTCACTGAGCAAACTCTTATGAGTTGCAGGTACAAATACAGCCAGGAGTTGAAAAATTGGCTAACTCTCTTTGAGGTCAGACATCCCGGTCAGGTAAGGCCACCCATAGTGGAGGAGGAGCACCCACCACTATTAGCACGTGCACGAGCTAGCAGCTCTTAGTCCCACTCTCGAACTAACTTTGAGACTACCGTGCTGGGACGATTTGACCAGCAAATAGAGGTGCTCCTACGCTTGCAAGGTACTATGGATGACATAGCAAGACGGCAAGCTACTATGGAGCAGCAGTTGGCCGAATTGAGGTGACATTCTTATGGGCCACATAGTGGTGAAGGCATCTCTATACCAGCCGATGATGATGAGGAGGACTGATGATGCTGTCTACATTTTTTCGATCACTCTTATTTTTCCTTTCTCTTTTAATGTTTTTTTCTTTTCTGTAGTTTTTGCTTTCTTCCTTTATTTGTACTATTTTCTTTCTTTTGTTTTCGATTTATTTTCTTTTCTAGTTTTTATACCTTGGTGTGTTTATTTTTATTTTTATTTTTAGGTACTTTGCCAATACCTCGTTCTTCAAAGCATTCAGCTCTTGTACAACACAATACCCAATGAATGGAAGTTTATTTTTCTTATCTCTTCTCCTTTATATTTTTGGTCTCATAGCATTGTTTAGTTCTTGTTATATTTCTTTGGCCATTGAGGACAATGTCCAGTTTAAGTGTGGGGGAGTGATTTGATTAACAAGTCTTTTATACATATACTTTTGCCTTCTTGGGAGCAAATTTTGTTCGAAAATTTTTAAGTTTTTCTGAAATTCTTGAGATTTCAAGCTATATTTTTAGTGCATGTCTTTATGATGGATTATAGAGCATATGTTCTAGATTGTTTATGGCTTATGCATGATTTTTTACATTCACTTGGACGAAGTAGTTCTTGATCAAATGCTTCGCATTGTTCTTAAACCTGTTTTTCTACTAAAATTCATGGAGCATTCTAGAACTTACTTGAATACCTCTCGAAGCGAAATAAGAAAGTCAATCATGATTTAACTTAGGGATGACGGTAATAGGCCTTCTTTGGATAGTTTGAACTTTTCAAGCTTACCTATTGTTATATTATCCCTAATGCTTATATTAAGCCTAGATGGTTGATTTTTTTCTTTAAAACCCGTCACAATATTTTGTCCATTGCTTGTTTCTGAGAGTTTGAATAATTTTTCAAATCTTTATGCTCTTGATGGATGAAAATATATGTAAGAGAATGTTGAGGAGGAATGTGGGGATAAAGATCATGACTCGTTACTTTCAGTCATGGATCAATAACAAGTTGAGCTGGAAAGGAAAAGAAAAGAAAAGAAAGAGAAGAAAAAGAAAAGAGAGCTTGAAAACAAGAAAAGAAAAGAAGAGCAGCAGTAAGAGTGAGAAAAAAAAGAAGTTGAAAAAGAAAAAAAAAAGAAGAAAACAAAAAGCTGTTAGAAAGAATGGAATGAAGAAAAGAAGTGAGAAAAAACAAAAATAGCAGCAGTGGAAGAAAAGACAAATTGAAAGAAGAAGAAAGAAAAGATCATAAAAGGAACTGTGATTGAGCTGTAAAAAGTTAAGTTCATATAAAGTACTTGACACCATTGCTGAAAATTTGAGTGATCTTGTGGAAAAAATAGAGAAGAGTTGATGAGAAGAGTTGAGAAAAAAATGTAGGATTTGCTTGAGCGGAGTTGTAATTGCTAAATAAGGTTATGATTTGATTGATTTTTGGAATAGGAGAGCAAGAAGAGTTGGAAATTATTGATTCATTTTGTTTATCCTTTTCTTGCGAACTCTCAATTTCTTTGATTTTTGATTATCTGATATCCTTCGTTTGATAAGCTACTTTACAAGCCTTTAGCCTTACATTATAAGCTTAAAAGTCCTACTTGATCTAAATAGAATAATGATATATCTTGGATTAGTGGAGAGAGTGTATAAAAGTAAGCATATGAAATGCATATTCTTTATAAACTAAATTCTTTCCAATAGTTTAAGAATATTATGAACTCTTGAGATGGTTCTACTAAGTCATTTATCACTTACACAAGTCTTGCATTGGTTGTGAAAGAAGTAGTACCATGTGTTTTATGTTCTTGAATGAAGAAAGCGTTAAAAATAGTGTTTTGAAATTGATTCAGTTAAACCTTATGTTTTCTTACTTGTTCTTGATACTTTGCTTGAGGACAAGCAAATAGCTAAGTGTGGAGGAATATGATAGGGGCTAAATTAGTTATATTTTTCCTAGTTATTTGAGGTTCTTTTGTGATACATTTTGTTCAATAACTAGTCATATTCTTTTATATTTGAGATTTTACCCTTGGAAAGGTATTTTGTTCATTATTGCAGATTTTTGGGGTAAAACGAAACAAAAACGTCATAAAATAGAGGAGAGGCGGCGCCGGCTAGGGCCCTAGAACCGTCGCCGGTCATGCACTTTTGACACGAACTTCGAAGTGACAAAAAAATTGGTGAAACAGAGCAAAACAGAGTAGAATCGGCGCCGGCTGCATTCTGGTCTTCATTGTGCAAAATTCAGAAAAATCGACAAACAAGTAGAGAGCCAGAACACTACCGGCGCTGGCTCCGAGAGCCTAGGTGGCGCCGGCTGTGCCCTGAAGTTAAGGTGTGCTTGATTTTTTCTTTGCGGTTTTTGGTAATCTGTGGAGTTTTAGTATCTTTCAACTTCTACTCGGCCAAGAACATTGTACTTACGAGTTTAGGCACTTCCTAGGCCTCTAAATAGTTGAAAAACACAAGGGAAAAAGAGGAGAATTCATTGATCATCATAGAAAATCACTCAATCAAATGAAGAATTCTTCAATTCAAGGAGGGTTGTACAAGAAGGTCTTCAAAGGAAGAAGAAGGAGGCTTGTCTATGAGTACTTTTTTTTTGCTTTGTTTTCTTTTTCTTGAACAATGATATGTTAATTGTGTTATTGTAATTTGACATTGTTGTAGATATTCATGATTTTTAGAGTTATTTGACATTTTGATTAATTGATTGTTATTCTTGGTATTTGATTACTTGTGCGTATTACGAGATTAATTGGTTGGGTCTTCCCATTAACTTGCTTGGACAAAGAGGTTGATGGTGGTCTCAATTCATTAGTTTCATATTTGTTGGCTTTTAACTTGCTTGGACAAAGGGGTTAAAATTAGGGACAAAGTAATTAAAGGTTAATTGATGTCTGCCAGGATATGGATTGATTAGTTAATTTCATGCATAATTTGCCAGGAATGGGAATTAAATCAAGGACTATGGTTAATGCATCTTTTGGGTAAAACTGGTTGAGATAAGATATGTGATGCTAAGTTACCTAGAAGATAGGGATTTATGGATTGGATAAAGAAGTGAATCTATATTATCATTCATGATGCCAAGAGAATAATTAATTATAATAAAGATTAAGTACTTTAGGTCATGTATGTCAAGATAATGGTTTAAGTTACATAATTCAATATCCTTGACATGTATATATTTTTATTTTATTTTTATTTTTATTTATTTTTCACTTTATCGAGTCGGTTAGACAATGAAAGAAAGGAGATTAATGTCTACTTGTTCATAGAGGATCGACACTTGTTTGAACCCTATGCTCGGTTAATGATGAGTACGCTTGCTCATATATGTAATTTGGGGTTAACGTTTTAATTTAAACTTGATTGAGAATGCGCTTATTTTTTATATGATTTTCATACCCAAATTCGGACACATCAAAAAGTAAGCTTATGTAATGCCTATTCTTTTTGAACTAAATTCTTTCCAATGGGCTGAGAATATTGTTAAGTATTGAAATGGTTCTACTAGTCACTATTCTCTTACACAAGTCTTGCATTTGTTATGAAAGATGTAGTAGCATGTGTTTTGTTATTTTGAATGAAGAAAGCATTGGAGATATGATTTTGAAATTGATTGAGCGATTTTGTAAAACCTTGTATTTTTTCTATTTGTCTTTGATACTTTGCTTAAGAACAAGCAAAGAGCTAAGTGTGGGGGAATTGATAGGCCTTAAATTAGTTATATTTTTCTTAATTATTTGAGACTATTTTGTGATACATTTTGTTCAATAACTAGTCATATTCCTTAATATTTAAGATTTTACCCTTGAAAAGGTATTTTGTACATTGTTTTAGATTTTAGGGGTAAAATAAGACAAAAATGTTGCAAAATAGAACAGAGGCAACGCCGGCTATGACAGAGGAACCGGCGCCGGCCACGTGTTGTTCGCACGCACTTCGAAGCGATGAAAAAGCAAGTGAAATGGAGCGGAACAAAACTGAACGAGTGCCGGCTAGGAGGTTGGAAACGGCACCGGCTGCATTCTAGAAGGGTTGCACAAAAATCAAAGAAAAAAATCGGCGAACAATTGGAGAAATAGAACACAATTGGCGCCGGCTGTGCCCTGATGATAAGGTGGTACCTCGATTTTCGTACGTATTTTTTTGATAATTTGCAGAGTTTTAGTATTTTTCTACTTCTAATCGGCCAAAAACCCTACACCAACGAACTTAAGCACTTCCTAAGCCTTTAAATTGAGGGAAAACACAAAAGAAAAGGGGGAAATTTATAGATCATAACAGAAAATCACTCAAATCAAAGGAGGAATTCTACCAAATCGAGGAGGATTGTGCAAGAAGGTCTTCAGAGGAAGAAGAAGGAGACTTGTCTATGAGTGCTTTCTTTTACTTTGTTTTCTTTTTATTGAACAATGATGTGTTAATTGTTTTTATTGTAATTCAACATTGTTTTTTGTATTCATGATTTTTAGAGTTATTTGAGTTTTTGATTAATTGGTTATTCTTCTTGGTATTTAATTACTTGTACTTATTATGAGATTAGTTGGTTGTTTCTTTCCATTAACTTACTGGACCAAGGGGGTTGATGGTGGTTTCAATTCATTAATTTCATATTCGTTGTCGATTAACTAACTGGACTAAGGAGGTTAATTGATGAGAATTGGTAATTAAATGTTAATTGATGTCTGCCGAGACCAAGAATTCATTGGTTAGCTTTATGTTTTAAGTTTTCCGAGACCAAGGAAATTTAATCAAGGATTATATTTAATGCATATTTTGGGTAAATTAGTTGAGGCGGGACCAAGTAATGCTAATTTATCTAGAAGATAGTGATTTCATGGATTGACCAAAGAAGAGAATCTATCTTAATCCTTCACGATGCCAAGAGAACGATTAATTATGATAATGATTAGGTACTTTAAGATCGTGTTTGTCAAAATAATGGTTTGAGTTACAGAATTCTCCGTCCTTGACAAGTATATATTCTTTTATTTTATTTTATTTTCCTTTTTATTTCTTTTTCACTTTATTGAGTCGGTTAAACAATGAAAGAAAAGTGATTAATGCAAATTTGTTCCTGGAGGATCGACACTCGTTTGAATCCTATGCCATACTTAATGATGAGTACGCTTGCTCATATGTGTAATTTGGGGCTAACATTTTAATTTAAACTTGATTGAGAATGTGTTTATTTTTATATAATTTTTATACCCAAATCCATACGCATCAATACAGAACACATACAATAAACCCAAAACATATATAGTTTCTAAACATAAATCACAGTTCATATCAATTTTCTCAATAAAATTCATATCAAAACAATCCTTATTCTTCATGCTTCAACTTTAATTCATGAAGCATAAAATTTTACCTTGTTTATTGATTGCTCTAGGCTAAAATGCTCCAAATTGCTTCCTTTTTCTCTTCTTGGATTGCTTTCTCTCTCTTTTTCCTTTTTCTTCCGATTTTTCTCTAGCTTTTCTTTCCTTTTTTTTTTCTCTCTTCTTTCTTTATTCTTTCTTATTGTTGCTGTATGTTCTTAGCTATTGAAATACAACTTCCACCACCATTCTCATGACCAATTACCACATGGTCAAGTGTTTCATTAATTGGTCAAAAGTCTTCCTTTGAAAGTTTTTACAAAATCTTCTATTTTCCTTTTATTTTCTCCTTTCTTTTCTTCCTTCATTGTACCAAAATTTAGGATTTTCTCCAGCCATTTTCCACCGCCGCTTCTTGGCCCAAATTGTGACCATGATTGGTCACAAGGTCAACTATTGTGGACTATCTAAATTCCAACCATTTTCCTATTGGTTGATTTAATTAATTTCCTCAATTCTTAATCTTATTCAATAAGTTTTTGAAATAAAATAATCTCACAATTATCTTACTTCCCCAATGGTAATTTGACATTTTTTTTCTTCCTCCAATCATATTACGCCGTTTGTCTTAATTTTGGCCACACTTCACAATTTCTTCAGGAAATATCTATAATTCGGTCCACATTGGAAAAATATTTTATTCCACCAATGGAATATATAAATTTCACTAAATTCAATGGTAGGAATCAAAATTCTCTATTCTTCATAATTTACGGTCAAAATCTCAATCGCGGTAAAAATTACAAAAATGCCCTTTATACCTCCGATAACTTAATTTATACCAAAATACTCGTCTCATCACACTGATCAATTTTAGTTCTTAATGTACCCTTACATTCAGATTCTACTAAACGTAGTCGCATTCTAAAGATTTATAGTACGGGTAGAACAAATTTAAAAATTTCATTCAGGTCCCCAAAAATTTTAAAATTTCAATAATACCTCTGTGTATTTTTGTTGCACCAAGATGTTCATCTCATTATACTAATAATTTTTTGTTTTGATCACTTATACAAATTCTTATTCTATACATAAATAGTAACCAATTAAAGTGCAAAAGCAAGGGTTGTTACACTCTCCCTTCATTCAAGAAATTTTGTCCTCGAAATTTATATTTGCCTTAATTCCATCAAACGTTTATTTTTGGTTTCTTCTGCCATCTGCTCCTTCTTTACTTTACATGAATCTTAATGGGTCCTTTGTTTCCTCATGACTCTCTAGATTTGAATTCCTCCTGAATAGAGGGGGCATTTTCTTCAACCCGATCTCTAGTGCTACCATGAGTAACTTTTTGCAGCATATCTTTCTCTGTTTAAATCTATTTCAAGAAACACCAGGCATATATATATACATATCAATATTTCCCATTCATATGACATGAAATAGAAGAAAAATTCTATTTTGCACATGTAAACATGATCCCTTGAGAAATTCTCATATTCGTTAAACCTAATAAGATACCTTCATATATATCGTTCTCGGATGATCTATAATTAAACCTCCTATATTTATATCATTTTTCATATAGATCATACTTTCGTTTCCTTAAACAACCACAAATCACCTCTTTTCAACTTTCATGGGTACTTCCAAGGGTTTACCCATCTTAGAATTTCTCTAACCCAAGCACATTTAACTTCAAATGTCTGATGATTCCTAACACATTAGTATTAATATAAACATATCATTTCACACATTATGATAAACTAGGATTTTTACCACTCAAATATAATAGTGGAACATTAGACAAGTGTGCATATTCTTATCCACATAATTTATGTCGCACTATACACATAAGGCTTTTAAGTGTTCAACCTCCTTTATTCATAATCTCACTATTCCTGGTCCTAAATTAGGAAGTTTAGAATGAGTGAATAATTCAAATATAAGGTCTCCCTGATCTCAATCCCTTTACTATTGTTGGAGTTTGGGGTTATAGACCCTTTTCAAAGATAATAGAATTGTCTCAAATCACTCTTCTTCTGGCTTATCAGAAGAAATTATATCTCAAAGTCACATGTCACATCTACTCCAATATCTAATTTCATAAAACACACTATCTCTATAAATTCACATTTACTCATACAATGATGGACTCCGCAATGTCTCATTGGAGCTATATTCCATCAAAAGCTCTATTATGGTTTACTCTGATACCATTTGTAACATCCTATATTTCTATAACGTAGTGGGCTGTAACATTGTGGAATGTCGCCCCGTCTAGTTGCTCAAACAAAGAGTCTTTATAACAAACTTCACTCAATAGGCAGCGAAAATATTTCTAAAATAGAAAAGTACAAGAATTTAGCTTCTGATACATACACTTAAGAGTATAACAGGTCCAAGATGTAGCATGAGCCTCTGGGAGTCCACCGTGCTTTTCTGCGCCTTTGATCCTAAATTTTTCAAAAGAGATAACACACGTGTGAGTGTAAAGCTCAATGAGTCCCGTGTGTGCTAGTGTTTTCAATTGAAAAGATCTCATGAAGAATAATCTTACATAAGCTAGTTTAGAAATTCACGTGTGAAAACATTCTCAAAATAAGTATTCAAGGATTTTGGGTGAAAACATGTTGATTTAAGTATTTAGAATACTAGTATAAAATATTCTGATTCAAGTATTTGAGTATTCAAGTATAGTCAGTGCGTATGCCAGTATTCAAGTCAGTGCTTACACCAAGTAGTTAAGTCAGTGCTTACACCAAGTATTCAGGTTAGTGCTTACGCCAAGTATTCAAGTTTGTGCTTACGCCAAGTAGTTAAGCTAGTGCTTGCGCCAAATCTTCAAGTAAGTACTTACGCTAAATATTCATGTTAGTGCATATGCCAAGTATTTAAGTTAATCATGTATTGGATTCAAGGATTGACAAGTTCAAGAAATCAAGAATTCAAGATTCATATTGCTCATCATGTTTCCAAATCCATATAGAAGGCTCCCACTTGAGCACATTAGGAAACCATGTTTCCATATCAGGAAAACACTTTACCAAAATCGGGATTTGGAAATTCAAAAGATCACACGTGATATTTCATATCCATGATATTCAAGAAATCGAGCACTTGATAATGCTTTCAAATTCAAGTGTAAAATTCATCTCATAATATATTAGGAAAGCATTAACTATATTAGAAAAACACATGATCGTTTCAGGACACTTAGCTAAAATAGGATTTAAATAGGCAGTGAGACTTACCTTGTGTCCTTCATTATGCTATGTTTGTAGTCCTTAAGCTTTTTCGAGACCTTTAAAGTAGATAACCTGTTAGGATTCGTGGATTCCTAAACGTGGAAAACATCCATGAATCCCTTCCGAGGATCCAAATAAACGATTAAGAAGATCGTAGGTTTGTAGAATTACCTCTGTTTGGTGTAATCGATATCCTTCGATTTCGATTCTGTTACTGTACATGCAACCCAAACGATCGTCAGACGCTGCAATGTGCGAACGTCCTCTATCGGATACACACCACGAACTCATTCGTTACCTGGGAAGTGCTAGAGCTTAGGGTTTGAACGGTTTTTTTTTTTTTTCTGATCAATGGAGGCACGAATATTCTCAATAGAAATTGGCACACCCAAGAAGACAGCTGGGTTTTCTTAAAAACCCACTCCAAACCTCTTAGAGTCCAACCATAATAATATCTTATCGTATTTTAATTTAAATTCAAATTAAATTAAAACTGATATGATAAGATTCTGTCATTATCTCGATAATTTAACTAATTAATTTATCGAGTCAGATTCTTATAATCTGGACATCATCCAGATACATTGAATGTGGACATATTTCCAAATTCATTATATCTAGTGAATTTTCTAAGTTCGATTAACTTAGATATATTTCCAGATTCATCGAATCTGGTCACCAAAAAAATAACCTAACAAGTTCGCTTATTGTGTGACCCTATAGGTTCATTTAACACTGGCAGTGTGCCTAAATCATATTTAAATGGCCCACAAGTTATAAGCGGTTTCTAGTAAAACATTATAACTATCCAGGTTAAAAGAAGATCGGTGATCTCTTTGAACCAAACCATAATTTTATATTTAGTCCTTTTGTCATACGATATCCAGATTAAGCATAAGGCACGGAGCATGTCATCCTTATTAAGCTTAATCAATTATTTCTTGATTTTATAGTATACTATTCAAACAAATGATATCAATATCTTAGATTAATATATTTGAGCGCAGCTATGCATTTTAGCAGTCTAACTTATCAAGGGGCCCATGGATATCTCTCCCATAATTGAGAGGGATAAATTCCTTCACTATCAGTCATATTCCTCTCATTGATTTATTCTATATCTAACAGTAGTCTAATTTATTATCTGATTAAAGATAACTTTAGACAATGTCAAAATATAGAATTTATCAAGTAGGAAACTATGATGAATTTAGGTCGAAGGACTTTTAATATTATTTTGGCTAGAAAGTACTTATGACATGTTCCATGAAGTACTCTCACAGTGGGTCATGTCCAATACAGTGTTCTCTAACATTTATTTATGTTTTGATTTGATATTACAAATATCCATGACCAGTAAAACATAGCCATCCAATCACAAACATATTATTCTTAATTTATTATTGTTCTAATAATAATAAATTATCAGGGACAAATTTAGAATAGTCATTGTATTCATTGTTGGGTTTTACTATCAAGTCACAAATGCACTATTCATGGAAAGGAAAGCCTCATATTATTATATAAAATATAACGATAATAGTATAAGTACAAATTGACTCTAGGGCATATTCCCAACATAACCTACATCGGTTATCATTCCACACTTCTTTTAGTATTCCAAGATTTACAACCAAATACATATCGCTAATTACATGTTGCTACGGAAATTACCAAATTTCCTATTTCTTCATTTCATACCAAAACGGAATATACTTCTTGAGGTAATTCAATTCCTTTTCATTACACTTTTCTACAAACATATTTTCAAGGCTTTCACATGAATCCTTAATCCTTCATGCCTTTAATAGCTCAGATAAAATAAATTCATACATTTACTTTCTTAAATTAAAATTCTATATTTTTCTCACCTTGGCACACCTAATATTCTTGTCACAACTTTTGATTCACAAGTCCGATTGATGCCAAAATAATTCCAAAATGTCCTCAAGAACTTCCTTGATGATTTCCAATTCACAAAATATTCATTTCCCTTTTCGTTTCATTCAGTTTTGTCTATAATGTCTCAGCACTTCAATCCTATAAATGAAATGACAACCTTTGGTATTTATAACATAACTTTTTATTCACAACTTCAAATCATGTAAAATTTGTCCCAAAATGATCCTAAGACATTTAACTGTAGTTCAGGTTATGGGGTTCCAAAACAACCAGCCATATTATTTAGTTTATTACTTCTTCAGAGTTGCACGAAATTCTTACAAAATAGAATTTCTATTTTGTTCCTTTCCTTCACTTAATCCATTCTCTTTTCTTTCCTATCCCATATATATGTCGTTTAATCATTATAATCCTTTGTTTATCATCTAAACATTACATAATCCTTCTTGATTCTAGTCATGCACAATTAGTATCTTTCATGTTTAAACAACTACAAGATCAATAGCTTTGAATAATAACAACAATATTCCATTTTAGAGGAGCGACGGGGCTTCGACAAGGGGATCCGATTTCCCCTATGCTGTTTGTCATTTGCTTAGAATACTTCTCGCGGGTTGTCAAATACATACACTAGAGACAGGCTTCAACTACCACCCTATGTGTGATTTCTTAAGGATAACACCCCTAGCATTTGTGGATGACGTTATGTTGTTTGCTAGAGTTGATTGTCCATTAGTACGAAAACTGCTGGGCTACCTTGAGGAACTTTAACGGTGCTCTAGCCTTGAAACCAATAGGGACAAGTCAATATATACTTAGCTGGAGTGAGGAGGACTGACCAAGAGGCACTACTAGCAGAAACAGGCATCCCCCTTAGGCACTTCCTTTTTCGCTATCTGGGAGTACCGATCATGATTGGTAAAATTAAGATATCCTACTACAGACCTTTGTTGGACAGAATTGGCTCCTATATAGGCTATTGTTTAGCACGTTCATTGTCTTATGCTGGTTGACTACAAGTGGTCCAAGCTGTCCTATAAAAGGTAGATTGTTTCTGGCTGTCCATACTTCTAACACTGGCTACAGTTATTAATCACTTGGATAGGATGGCTCGGGATTTCCTATAGGACTAAAAAAAAATCGTTGGTTGCTTGGAAGGATATATGCCTACCCAAGACTGAGGGTAGACTGGGCTTGAGACACTTGCAGACATGGAATAGGGTGATGCTGGCCAGAATTCTCTGGGACATATAAGCGGAGTAATAAACAATGTGGGTCAAATGGTTGGACCACTGCTATATGGAGGCAGTTCAATTTGGGAGATAGAACAACATAGGGACCAGTCTCCACTATTTCGAAGGCTACTAACAATCAGAGACATGATTTTGAAGCAGGAACGGGATGAGAACCGCACAGCAGCTCTACTGCACACTTGGGCAATAGGTACCATGCCATTCACCATCCAAGCATATGACTACCTTAGGACAACCAGACCCAAGGTTTACTGGGCCAACACTATTTGGAAGTAGGGCCTCACTCCCAAGAACTCATTTATGGTCTGGCTGTGTGCGAAGGGACGGGTGAAAACCAAAGATGCACTAGTGTTTCGGCTGGACGACCTATCCTGCCCGCTATGTAAGGCACAACCAGAAACAATCAACCATCTATTTTTCAATTGCTCGATCTCTATAGCTATTTGGATAGACATAAATGCATGGCTCGGTTTACCACATGCTATGAGTACAGGCAGCACGTGCCTTAGGTGGTTCAAGCGGGCCAACCATGAATTTTCGTGGCTGGCTAAGGCCAAGGCTATAGCAATAATTACCACGTTTTATTACATCTGGATGGCACGAAACTGGGCACTGTTTGATGGAGCTGCCTGCCAATCAATGAAAATTGCTAAGAGGATCAAAACACATGTGTATACCGTTGTATTCACTTTGTACCCTAATATTTTGACCCATTTTGAGGATTGTATAGGCCACAACTAGTTAATAGTTCTCCTTGGCTATGGCTGACTATAACTAGAGAACTCCCTTGTTTATATCTTTTGATCAATATTAATACATTTACATTTTGATCCCAAAAAACAAAAAATAATACTAATATTCCATTTCTTCAACAATTATACCATTAGCTATCTTATTTCCTTCTTCCATTTTTGTAGCCATGAATGATGTGTTCGGACTTGGGTATAAAAATCATACAAAAACTAAGCACATTCTCAATCAAGTTTAAATTAAAACGTTCAACCCAAATCACACATATGAGCAAGCGTACTCATCAATAACCGAGTATAGGGTTTAAACGAGTGTCAATCCTCAAGGAACAAGTAGACATTAATCACATTTCTTTCATCGTTTAACCGACTTGATAAAGTGAAAAACAAATAAAAAGAAAAATAAAATAAAAATAAAAATATATACATGTCAAGGATGAAGAAGTATGTAACTCAAACTATTGTTTAGACAAACATGATCTCAAAGGACCTAACCATTGTCATAACTAATCATTCTCTTGGCACCATGAAAGATAAAGGTAAATTAGCATCACTTGGTCTATCTCAACTAATTACTACCTTCTAGATAAATTAGCATCACTTAGTCTATCTCAACTAATTTATCCAAAAGATGCATTAAACATAATTCTTGATTAAATTTCCGTGGTTTGGCAAATTTAAAATATGAAATTAATCAATGAATTCTTGGTTTGGCAAACATTAATTAACCTTCAATTACTAAATCCTCAGCAAGTTAATAAAAAGAAACAACCAATTAATCTCATAATACGCCCAAGTAATTGAATACCAAGAAGAACAATCATTTAATCAAAAGATCAAATACCTCTAAATATCATGAATATCTAAAACAACGTTACATTACAATAAAACAATTAGCATATCATTGTTCAAGAAAAAGAAAACAAAGTAAAAGAAAGCACTCATAGACAAGCCTCATTCTTCTTCCTTTGAAGACCTTCTTGTACAACCCTCCTTGAACTTGAAGAATTCCTCATTTGATTGAGTAATCTTCTATGATAATCAATGAATTCTCCAATTTTTTCTTATGTTTTTTATCTATTTATAGGCTTAGGAAGTGCCTAAACTCGTAGGTATAAAGTTCTTGGCCGAGTAGAAGTTGGAAGATATTAAAACTCCTCAGATTACCAAAAATCGCGAAGAAAAATCACAGCACTGCCTTGGTTTCAGGGCACAGCCGCCACCGCCTTAGTTCTTGGAGCCGGCGCCGGTTGTGTTCTGTTCCTCCACTCGTTTGCCAATTTTTCTTCAAATTTTGCACAATATGTTCCAGAATGCAGCTGGTGCTACCTTGGTTCTATTCTTCTCTGTTCCAACAATTTTTTCATCGTTTTGAAGTCCGTTTAATAATGCATGGCCGGCCCCGATTCTAGGGTCCTAGCCAGCGCCGTCTCTCCTCTGTTTTGCAACGTTTTTGTTTCATTTTATCATAAAAATCTGAAATAAAAAAACAAAATACCTTTCCAAGGGTAAAATCTCAAATATAAAAGAATATGACTAGTTATTGAACAAAATGTATTAAAAATGAATCTCAAATAACTATGAAAAACATGAGTAATTTAGCCCCTATCATATTCCCCCACACTTAGCTCTTTGCTTATCCTCAAGCAAAGTAACAAGAACAAGTAGGAAACATAAGGTTTAACAAATCACTCAATCAACTTCAAAACAATATCTTCAATACTTTCTTCATTCTAGAACATAAAACACATGCTACTATATCTTTCACAACCAATGCAAGATTGGTGTTAGTGATAAATGACTTAGTAGAACCATCTCAATACTTAACAATATTCTCAAACCATTGGAAGAATTTAGCTTAAAAAGAATATGCATTTCATATGCTTACTTTTCATACACTCTCTTCACTAATCTGAGACATATCATGATTCTACTTAAATCAAGTAGGACTTTTAAACTTGTAATGTAAGGCTAAAGACTTGTAATATAGCTTATTAAACGAATGATATAGGAGAATCAAACGTCAAAGAAAAACTGAGAGTTCGTAAGAAAAGGATAAACAAATTGAATCAATAATTTCCAATTCTTCTTGCTCTCCTATTCCAAAAATCAATCAAACCATAACCTTATTCAGCAATTCCAACTCCACTCAAGCAAATCCTGCATCTTTTCTCTTTTTCTTTCAACTCTTCTTTTCATCAACTCTTCTCTATTTTTTTTCACAAGATCACCCAAATTTTCCAACAATGGTGTCAAGTACTTTATATGAACTTTAACTTTTTTTTTTCAGCTCAATCACCATTCCTTTTGTGATATTTTCTTTTCTTCTTCTTCCTTCAATGTGTCTTTTCTTTCACTGCTGCTGTGTTTTTTTCTCACTTCTCTTCTTTCATTCTTTCTAGTAGCTTTGTGCTTTCTTCCCTCACTTACTGCTACTCTTCTTTTCTTTTCTTGTTTTCATTCTCTTTTTTCTCTTTCTTCTCTTTCTTTTTTTTTTCCAGCTCAACTTGTTATTGATCCATGACTGAAAGTAACAAGTCATGATCTTTATCTCACCATTTTCCTCAACATTCTCATACATATACTTTCATCCATCAAGAGTATAAAGATTTGGAAAATCATTTAAACTCTCAGGACCAAGCAATGGACAAAATATTGTGAAGGGTTTTAATGAAAGAAATCAACAATTTAGGCTCAAAATAGGCACTAGGGAGAATATAACAATAGGTAGGCTTGAAAAGCTAAAACTATCCAAAGAAGGCCTATTACCGTCATCCCTAAGTTAAATCATGATTGCCTTTCTTATTTTTCTTCGAGAGGTATTCAAGTAAGTTCTAGAATGCTCCATGAATTTTAATAGAAAAACAAGGTTTAAGAACAATGTATAGCATTTGATCAAGAACTACTTCGTCCAAGTGAGTGCAAAAAATCATGCATAAGCCATAAATGATCTAGAACATATGCTCTATATCATAAAGACATGTACTAAAAATATAGCTTGAAATCTCCAGAAAATTAGAAAAATTTGAAAAATTTTTGCTCAAAAATTTCTCCCAAGAAGGTTAAAGTATATGTATAGAAAACTTGTTAATCAAATCATTCTTCCACACTTAAACTGGACATTGTCCTCAATAGCCAAATAAATATAACAATAACAACTAATACCATGGGATCAAAAATATAAAGGAGAAGAGATAAGAGAAATAAACTTCCATTTGGTTGGCAATATGATGTACAAGAGTGGAATGCTTGAAGAATGAGGCATTACAAAGTATCTAAAAAGAAAAATACAAAAGAAAACACACAAAAGCGTAAAAACTAGGAAGGAAAATAAAGTAAAAACAAAAGAAAAAAAAGAGTACACGAAAAAAATAAAAAACTAACTAAAAAAAAACATTAAAAGAGAAAGGAAAAACAAGAGTGCTCGAGAAAAATCATCAATCCTCCTCCTCCTCCTCATCATCATCCTCAGCTAGTGTAGAGGTACTTGCACCACCATGTGGCCTAAAAAAATGCTGCCTCAACTCGGCTAACTGCTGCTCCATAGTAGCTTGCTGTCTTGCCATGTACTCCATAGTACCTTGCAAACGTAGGAGTAGCCATTTTCTGATCAAGTCGCCCCCGCACAGTAGTCTCAAAGTCAGTCTGGGAATGGGACTGAGAACTGCTAGCCCATGCACGTCCTGGTGGTGGTGGGTGCTCCTCCTCTACTGTGGGTGGCCTTACTTGCTCAGGATGTCTGACCTCAAAGGGAGTTAGCCACTTTTTCAACTCTTGGTTATACTTGTACCCACAACTCATAAGAGTTTGCTCAGTGACCATATCATACTCAGTGGTAGCCTCCATGAGTTCTCCCTCAAGATTCACACCAAAGTCTTTTAGAATTTTCATTATAACCAAGGGAAAAACAAAGGTTTTTGTGGAGAGACGGTGATGAACAACCTCCCAAATAGATTGGATGATCAAGGGTGCAAGAGGGATAGGTAATGTGTTCATCATCCGATGCAACATATAAGTTTCAATCAGTCTAGTCTTATTGAAACCACTAGCACGGGGTACAACATTGAACCCAAACATGTAGACTAGAGCTCGAAAGTTGTCTACCAAATCATTATTGGAATAGAAGCTATTAGCTTGGAAGGTATTATGCTTATGTAAGCCTAAGGTAGTTCTAGTCCCTCTAACATCCCAATTTGGGTCAGAAAGAATCTTTTGATTATTCACATCAATTCTTTGCCAAGTATCATCGTTAAAAACCTGGAGGAGGTTAGCTAATTGGTTTTGAGTGATGACAATAGGAATTCCTTTCACTCTTGTTTCAATATGTGGAAGATGTTTATTGCCCTTATCCGTCATATTAGCATAGAATTCCTTAATAAGCACGGGACAATACTTCATTTTCAATTGTACTATCGACCCCCATCCTAGCCGTCTAAACATCATTCCCAATTTGAGTGCATGGTCTAAAATGGGTGAGAAAGTATACTCGACAATAATCTTATTTGAGGCTCTCTTACTGTACCATTCCTCATAAGATGCATCTATAAACTCAGTAGGTCTTAGGGACAAAGGATCAACAAATGAAGGGGCTGAGGAAGAGGAAGTTCTCGCCCTTTTAGAAGACTGGCCCCTCGCTCTAGACATGATATCAAGTAAGGAATAGGGGAATAGGAAGAGAGAACAAGTAAGCTCAAAAACTGAAAATAGGATAGCTACCCCTACATAGATATTCCTCAAATCTCACACAACCCTCAACCAATCTCACAATCCACAAAACCCAAACTCCTTCAATATATATCCACTCCAACAACCAATTCAATCAATCACCTTCAATCAATACAACACAACCTGTACAATACATGTAAAGTTCACTGTAAAGCATAAATGTGTTGATATCCTCAAAGCATGCTAGTAAACATGATCATGTGAATGAAGCCAGTATCATGATATTATGTGATCAATAATGCACATTCCCTATATTCAAGTATTACTAATAGCCACAATTCTAGCCTTAGCTAAATGCAGTCTCGAATGATCATGTACATGAGTTAAGTATCAAATAACCATTTACTCCTAATCTAGTCCAACCTATGAAGCACAAGGAGTAATGCACAATTCAATCATAGCATACATAATCCCAAATTTCGTCCAAAAGTGTCCCTAAAATTAGAAAAAAAATCATCTCCATCATTTTAATCGTAGGAATGAAATAAAAACCATACCTTTATGCTCTTATATGCATGGGCAAGTAAAAGATGCAAGCTTTTTGTAGAAATCTAAGCTCCTTACTTGTGGATTGAATGTGATGGTGTTATGAAAAATTGAAGATTTTGAGAGTTTTGATCCGTAGGATCATCCAAAGAGAAGTCAATAGACATTATAGACATGTTTAGGAGTTGTAAAATCAAATTTTTGGGAAGTGAGGGATGTGAAGCCGACGCGGGCTTGAGAGAATTTGAGAGGGAGAATGGAGATTTTGAAGGAAAAATGGCCAAAATGGCCTTTAAATTATGCTTCACCCGACAGGAACCGGGGCCGGTCCGAGCTCTTAGAGCCGACGCCGGTTCAGTTCTGTTCGGTTCTCCATATTATTTTTTGAAGTAAAAATGCGAAACATACAATAATGTTGAATAATGCACTCTAATTAATCAATCAAAACGACAGAAATAACAAAATTGTCTCAATCACAAAAACCAAAAGTAAAGAAAATTAAAGACTGCTTTAATGTTTCCCACGGCTGTGATCCCGTGGATTTTCCTTAGTATTCCCTGGTAATGTCCCCACTTGATGATCTCCCAAGAGTTTGGCTAGTTGACCAATTTGGTTCTCCAAATTGCGCATGAAAGCCTCTAAGTTCCTTGTCGTTGTATCGACTCCTTGGAACTTAGTTTTTGTGGTACTTATCAATTGGCCAATCAATTCTTCCAATGGTGGTTTTGGAGGTGCTGCAGTGTTGGTCATGGGGTTTTGGTTCCTTTCATTTTTGCCAAAATTGAAAGAACCCTGCCTAGGTTGATTCTCATTGCTCCAAGAGAAATTAGGGTGATTTCGCCAACCAGGATTATAGGTAGAGCTATAAAGGTTGTTACCTGGCCGGACATTACCTGCAAAGGCCACTTGTTCCGACGTTTCTTGGAGTGACCCCATATTTTTGCATTCATGATTGGGGTGTCCTTCTCTACAGAAATCACAATTGACGTTTAAAACCTGGTCTTGAGGCATCACCATCTGTTCCATCTTTTAAGTTAAGGTGTCCACCTTAGCCTCTGATGCTGCTACAGCATCCACTTTGTGCACTCCTTGCACATGAGCTTTTGACCTTGCACTTCCCCAAGAATAGTTATTAGAAGCCAAATTCTCAATAAGCTTAAATACCTGTTTCGGGGTCTTATGATTGATGGAACCCCCTGCAGAAGAGTCCACTACTTTCCGTGTTGTGAACGTGAGGCCATTTAAGAAGATAAGCATTTGCATTCCCAACTCAAATCCGTGGTGTGGGCATTTTTTTAACATCTCCTAAAATCTCTCCCAACTTTCATATAAGGGCTTAGAATCTAATTGTTGGAAGGCGAAGATTTCATTCCTAAGTTTGGCTGTCCTAGGTGGAGGAAAATATTTGGCAAAAAATTTTTCAGTTAGAGCATTCCAAGTTGTGATGGAACTTGTAGGTAAGCACTTTAACCAAGATTTAGTTTTATCTCTTAAGGAAAAAGGAAAAAGTCTTAACTTAATGGCATCTTCAGAAACACCATTCATCTTGAAAGTATCACAAATCTCAAGAAAACTCGCTAGGTGAGCATTGGGATCCTCTTCAGGTAGCCCGTCAAATTGAACCATATTTTGCACCATTTGGATAATGTTAGGCTTTATTTCAAAATTGTTTGCATCTATCCTAGGTTTAGTGATACTCGAATTGGTCCCCGAGATTGCAGGTTTTACAAAGTCATCCATAACCCTCCTGTTATTCCCAGCATTGCTTTGTTGAGCACCATCCATCTCGATAATCAGGTTCCTTTGAATTGTCCGGCAAATTTTTGATAATGTTCTCTCGATTTCAGGGTCAAAATCGACTATTTCGCTTTCGGATTTTCTGGTCATGTACCAAGGGTAACACCTAAGAAAATAAGAAGCAAGTTAGATACATAATTAATCATTAAAAACAAAATGATAAGGTTACAAAGTTAGTAAAAAGAACATAGTCAAAGTTAGTAGGTTAGGTTAGGTTACAAGGGTGTACAAGAATATATGAAATACAAAAGATAGCACCTTTTTGTGAAAAAAATAATTATACATATCGTACATATCTACATATTTACATATTTACATAGTTAAATCAATAAAATCCAAGCTTTCATGCTATTGTTCCCCGGCAACGGCGCCAAAAACTTGATGTGTTTGGACTTGGGTATAAAAATCATACAAAAACTAAGCACATTCCCAATCAAGTTTAAATTAAAACGTTCAACCCAAATCACACATATGAGCAAACGTATTCATCATTAACCGAGCATAGCGTTCAAACGAGTGTCGATCCTCAAAGAACAAGTAGACATTAATCACATTTCTTTCATTATTTAACCGACTTGATAAAGTGAAAAATAAATAAAAAGAAAAATAAAATAAAATCAAAATAAATATATATACATGTCAAGGATGGAGAAGTATGTAACTCAAACTATTGTTTAGACAAACATGATCTCAAAGGACCTAACCATTGTCATAACTAATCATTCTCTTGGCACCATGAAGGATAAAGGTAAATTAGCATCACTTAGTTTGTCTCAACTAATTACTACCTTCTAGATAAATTAGCATCACTTAGTCTATCTCAACTAATTCATCCAAAAGATGCATTAAACACAATCCTTGATTAAATTTCCTTGATTTGGCAAATTTAAAATATGAAATTAATCAATGAATCCTTGGTCTGGCAAACATCAATTAACCTTCAATTACTCAATCCTCAGCAATTAACCTCTTTGGTCTAGCAAGTTAATGAAAAGAAACAACCAATTAATATCGTAATACGCCTAAGTAATTGAATATCAAGAAGAACAATCATTTAATCAAAAGATCAAATACCTCTAAATATCATGAATATTTAAAACAACGTTACATTACAATAAAACAATTAGCATATCATTGTTCAAGAAAAAGAAAACAAAGTAAAAGAAAGCACTCATAGACAAGCCTCATTCTTCTTCCTTTGAAGACCTTCTTGTACAACTCTCATTGAACTTGAAGAATTCCTCATTTGATTGAGTAATCTTCTATGATAATCAATGAATTCTCCCATTTTCCCTTATGTTTTTCATCTATTTATAGGCTTAGGATGTGCCTAAATTCGTAAGTACAAAGTTCTTGGCCGAGTAGAAGTTGAAAGATACTAAAACTCCTTAGATTACCAAAAACCGCGTAGAAAAATCACAGCACCGCCTTGGCTTCAGGGCACAACCAGCACCGGTCGTGTTTTGTTCCTCCAGTTGTTCGTCGATTTTTCTTCGAATTTTGCACAATGTGTTCCAGAATGTAGCCGGCGCCAGTTCCAGCTTCACATCCGGCGCTGCCTTGGTTCTGTTCTGCTTTGTTCCAACAATTTTTCCGTCGATTTGAAGTTCGTTTCCACAATGCATGTCCAGCGCCCGTTCTAGGTGTTTTAGCTGGCGCCACCTCTCCTCTGTTTTGCGACGTTTTTGTTTCATTTTACCCTAAAAATCTAAAATAAAGAACAAAATATCTTTCCAAGGGTAAAATCTCAAATATGAAGGAATATGACTAGTTATTGAACAAAATGTATTACAAATAAACCTCAAATAACTATGAAAAACATGACTAATTTAGCCCCTATCAATGAACAACTCTTTAAACCATCTTCAAAACACCTTCAAACATCTTATAAAACACATCATACTTGCCTCCAAATGCACTACCATACACAACACATACAACAACCCTAAAACATATATATTTTCTAAACATAAATCACAATTTATATGAATTTTCTTAATAAAATTCATATAAAAACAATCCTTATTCTTCATACTTCAACTTTAATTCATGAAGCATAAACTTTTACCTTGTTTATTGATTGCTCTAGGCTAAAAATGCTCCAAGTTCCTTCATTTTTTCTCTTCTTGGAATGCTTTCTCTCTCTTTTTCCTTTTTCTTCCTATTTTTTTCTAGCTTGTCTCTCTTTTTTCTTTCTTCTTTCTTATTGTTGCTGTCTATTTTTAGCTGTTGAAATATAGCTTCCACCGCCATTCTCATGACCAATTACCACATGGTCAAGTGTTTTATTAATTGATTAAAAGTCTTCCTTTGAAAGTTTTTACAAAATCTTCTATTTTCCTTTTATTTTCTCCTTTCTTTTCTTCCTTCATTGTACCAAAATTCTAGCTGTTCTTTGGCCATTTTCCACGGCCACTTCTTGGACTTCTTGGTCCAAATTGTGACCAAGATTGGTCACAAGGTCAACTATTGTGGGCTATCTAAATTTCAACCATTTTCCTATTGGTTGATTTAATTAATTTCCTTAATTCTTAATCTTATTCAATAAGTTTTTGAAATAAAATAATCTCACAAATAGCTTACTTCTCAAATGGCAATTTGACACTTATTTTCATCCTCCAATCATATTACACCGTTTGTCTCAATTTTAGCCACACTTCACAATTTCTTCAGGAAGTAACTATAATTTGGTCCGTATTGGGAAAATATTTTATTCCACCAATAGAATCTATAAATTTCACTGAATTCAATGGTAGGAATGAAAATTCTGAATTCTCTCTCAATTCTTCATAATTTACGGTCAAAATCTCGATTGCGGTTAAAATTACAAAAATGCCCCTGGTACCTCCGATAGCTTAATTTATACCAAAATACTTGTTTCATCACATTGATGAATTTTAGTTCTTAATGTACCCTTAAATTCCCATTCTACTAAAAGTAGTCTTAATTTGAAAATTTAGAGTATGGGTAGAACAAATCTAAAAATTCCTTTCAGGTCCCCAAAAATTTTAAAATTCCAATAATACCCCTGTATATTTTTGTTGCACCAAGATGTTCATCTTATTATACTGATCATTTTTTATTCTGGTCACTTATACAAATTCTTATTCTATACATAATAGTAACAAATTAAATTGCAAAAGTGAGAGTTGTTACAATTAGAGCATATTTTGGTTAAGGTAAAATAGTATGATAGTATATCTCCTTCAGGGGTAATGAATACTATACTGGCTCCAGAACCTTCGCGATGCACCACACTATCAAAATACATTTTCCATGGTGGGAGAATCTCAATTACAAGGACATCCTCGTCAGGCAATTTATCACTTTATTCCCATTCAATGAGAATAGGATGATCAACCAAGAAATCAACTAGTACTTACCCTTTGACAACTTTTTGCTAAACGAAAATAATATCAAATTGTTAGAGTTGAAGGTATCACTTTGCTAAATGATTAGATAGCATAGGCTTTATAATAACATACTTTATAGAATTAGCCTTGGAGATAATGCTTCAATTTCTAAATTGCAAATATCAAAGCTAGACAAATTTTTTCAATTGGTGAATAGTTTAACGCATTTAGTGTCCTCATCTAACTTAAGTAGTAGAGAACATTCTCTTTGTCGTTCTTATTTTCTTGAGCAAACAATACCCCCATTGAACTCTCTTATTGAGCAATGTATAAAATCAGTGGCTTATCAGGAATAGGTGTAGCAAGCACAAGAGGCTTTATCAAATAAGATTTGACGCATTTGAAAGGATTTTGACACACTTAATCCAACTTAAATAGTACACCATTCTTTATTAGATGACTAAATATTTGACAACATCCGGCAAGATTTGAGATGAACCTTCAGATGTAGGCTAACCTTCCCTATAGACATTTTAATTCATGGATATTCCTTGGTCCAGGCATCTCCATAGTTGTGTCGATCTTTGATTGGTCTATTTCAATACCTCGATGATGGACGATGAAACCCAATAATTTTCCAAAGATAACGCCAAAGGCACATTTGAGAGGATTCATCTTCAATTGATGTTTTCAGAGTCATCCAAAAGTCATTATCAAATCTTGAATAAGATCACATCGTTTATGCGAATTGACCACTAAATCACCTATACAACATTCCATAATATTGTGTAACATATCGGATACGGGCTAAAATCATCATTAATTTTCTAGTTATTTGAGGATATTTTGTGATACATTTGATATAATAACTAGTCATATTTCTTCATATTTGATATTTTGCCTTTGAAAATGTATTTTGGTGTTCTTATGTAGAATTGATGAAAAAAAAAGGCAAAAATCCATTGTCGTACCAGTGCACGGCCAGTGCTGGCCCAAGTCTGGAAACAAGAAAAAAAAAAGGCCCAAAAACAGAGTAACGTTGGTAGAACCAAAGCATGGTTGGCGCTGGCTGTGAGGGACTATGCTGGCACCGGTCCTATGCTATCAAGAAGCGGTGATGACTTTTTTTTGTGCGTAGATTTGGGAACTTTCTAAGGGTTTTGGTATTTTCCAACTTGTATTTGGTCTAGAACTCTTGGGGAATGATTTTTAGCATCTTGGGAGCCTATTTAAGTGAGAAAAACATAAGAGAAACATATGAATCTAAGGATTAAAGTTATAAATCAATCATTGAAGAGGAGATTCATTACTCAAAGGGGTATTGTTCAAGAAGGTCTTCAAGAAAGAAGAAGGGGGCTTGTCTATAAGTTCTTTCTTTTGCCTTTGTTTCTTTTTCTAGAATAATAACGTGACTAATATTTTTACTATAATTTGACAATATTTTGAGATTCATGATTTTTTGGTTAATTTAGTTGTTTGATCAATTTATGATCATTCTTGGTATTTGATTACTTGTTATTATTGAAGAATTGATGAATTTGTATTTGCTTCGAATTGACTTGGGAAATGATGTTCGGAATTGATTTAATTTCATTGATTTCATATTTATTATCTCATAAAGGACTTGGAAAATAAAGTTAAGAACAAAGAACCAAGGTAATCAAAGATTAGTTGATTTCACCTATATGATATGATTATTAACTAATTTCATGTTCATTATCACCTAGAGTATAGGGATAATTGTTGAGGAATGAGTTTAATGCATCTTTTGGTTATGTTGGTTTGACTGGAAAATCTTCTAATTTAGTCATGAGATAGTGAGTCCATGTCTTGGGAAATACATGTATTTTATTTTATTTCCTTCATGATGCCAAGATAATAATTGATTGTGATAATTGCTATGTATTCCATGATCATGTTTTCAAGAATATTTGTTTAATTGTATCTTCTTTCATCCTTGAGTTGTATATGTTCTTTTCTTTATTTTTTATTCTCTTATCACTTTATTGGGTCGGTTAACCAATGAATGAAAAGTAACTAATGGTAGTTGTTCCTTGAGGGTCGATACTCGTTAATTTCCTATACTATGCTTGCAATGAGTATGTTTGCTCATATGTGTAATTTAGAGATTAATGTTTTAATTAAAACTTGATTAGGTTTGGACTTAAAATCATATGATTTTTATACACTTAAATCTTATGCATCAAGTTTTTAGCGTCGTTGCCGGGGAATAATATCATAAAAGTTTGGATTTCATTGATTTAGCCATGTTTATTTGTATATATGTCTATATGTAAATATGTATATATATTCTTTATATAAATAAGTGCCATATCTTGTTGTGTATAAATGTACTTTAATTGACTAACTTAGGTTATGTGGTATTTTGCTCATTAACTTAGCTTAATGTTGTACTTTGTATGCTAATTAAACCTGCTAACCCCATTTTGTATTCATAAAACTAACAAGATATCATATGTAGATAACATGGCCAATTGGAATAGAGGGCAATATCTTTACAATTCTCAAAAGATGACACTTCAACCATCGGACTCAACTGCTCTAGAAGTTGTATTGGGAAAATTTGCAACCCATATGACCAAGCGATTCCATGATAAAGCTGACAAGCTTGCAAAATTTGAGGAAATGATTCAAAACATAGAGAGGCAAATTTGATTTTTAACAAACTTAGTGTTAAAATCACAAGAACGATCACTATTAGGGTTGGAAACGTAGGAGGATTTAGCTGCCATTATAATGAGGAGTAGTAAAGAGCTGCCTAATACAGCAGAAGAGAACTGGCACCAGCAATGGCAGGCCGACCGACGCCAGTCCTCACCTGAGGATAAAATCGAGGGAACCAGAGAAGAGCTAGCACCGGCTCAAAAAGCTAAGCCTAGATAAAACCCAATATTATCCAAATGATCTAGAATATGATACAATTTGATGGGTTACCGGATGAATACTCTAATGCCCACTTTGCTAGTTTTCTAGAAATTTCTGATACTTTCAAGATGAATGGTATTTCAAAGGATACTGTAAAGCTGAGTCTTTTTCCTTTTTCTCTAAGGGATAGAGCCAAATCGTGGTTAAAATCATTACTAATAGGATCCATTACTACTTGGAATGGGCTAGTTGAGAATATTTGGCTAAGTATTTCCCCCCAACTAGAAAAGCCAAACTTAGGATAGACATTTTTACCTTCCAAAAGTTAGATTCTAAAAGCCTTTATAAGTATTGGGAAAGGTGGAAGGAGATGCTTAGAAAGTGTCCTCATCATGGGTTTAAGCTAGGAATGCAAATGCAAAATTTTTATAGTAGACTAAACTTTATCTCAAAACAATTAGTTGATATATCTACTGGAGGAACTGTCAATTCTAAGACCCCGGAGGAAGTATATGATTTGGTGAAAAACATTGCAATGAATAATTACTCATCGGGTAATCCGAGGAATAGGGCTCATGTTCAAGTTGCTCATAAGGTTGAGACTGTAGCTGCTTTGGAAGCTAAGGTTAAGGCACTTGCACAGAAAATGGAACAAATGGTGATGACCCCTTCCCGAGGCTAGGTAATGAACGTTAATTATGATTTTTGTGGAGAAAAGCATCCCAATCATGAGTTTCAGAGCATGGGTTCATGTGAAACCCCAGCCAAAACCAACCTTAGAGTAAGGGGGTTGGGATGCATATCATATTTTATTTCACGTTTAAATATATTTTTATATGATCTTATGTGCATTTAATTTGTGTTTTATAGTCTAGAGGGCTTGATTATGATTATTGAGTGAGAAGGGCAAAATGGTAATTTTTACCTAAGGTGGAAAAAGGGAGATAGCTTGAGGATTGAATAGGAAAATATTTTTAGAGAGGAAATAAGAACAAGAGTTGTTGTGGTGTAGTGGTTAGAGCCTTAGAATTGATTCTTGAGGTCTTGGGTTCAAATTCCATTATTAGAGCTATAGCATGATTAAATTTTATTTTTGCTTGGGAAGTATCATTGTCGGCCTTAGTGGTGTTTGGAGTAGGGTAGAGATGTTGTCCTATGAGAGACATGATAGGAGTCTTCAAATCCTACTCTTTTGCTCTACACAAAATTTTTAAGGGGAATTCATTTCCTCTTGATCCTTAGTTTTTCCTAATTCTCAATTCATTAGTTTGTTCATTGTGTTCAAGCTAATTTTATTCTAGAAAAATTCCAGCAATGTGTTGTGGCTTTGAAGGTTCAAAATGTCTTAGTAAAAGACATCATATGGACTGAAACAATGGATGAGGGGGGAAGATTTCAAGTGAATTAAATTCCTTAGTGAACTTTCTAAAAATTCACTTTAGCTAGGTTTATTTCCCTTTGTACATAGAACTGAAATTTTTCCAGCTTTGTGTGCCTTCAAGGTGTCGAAATTCTTGAACATTATTCCCTCCCAAATGCTGCTAGAAAATGGTCCTTTTGATCAGCTTAGAATCTGGATTTTT
Organism: Voacanga thouarsii; assembly: GCA_026120185.1. Taxonomy (NCBI): domain Eukaryota; kingdom Viridiplantae; phylum Streptophyta; class Magnoliopsida; order Gentianales; family Apocynaceae; genus Voacanga; species Voacanga thouarsii. The sequence goes on along the minus strand of JANUWF010002184.1, from coordinate 1,098,497 downwards.
ATGGCTATTTTCGGATTGTACAAAAATAGTGCAAAACCAGAAAAAAATCCTGTACAAATCGCAGCTTTGGAGGTCCAAAACCAAGCTGTTTTCTTCTAGTTTTTGTACAGAACCCTAGCCATGTTTTTCCTCCATAAAGTAAGCTGGAAACCAGCCTTGAATACCCCCAAAATTCCCCTTCAAACTCTTTGCAAGTTGGCTGGAAATGGCAGCCAAAAATCTGCCCAGAAAATTGCTGTTCAGCGAAAACTGTGCAGGAAAATTTTCCAGCTTTGGTTCCTATTTCTCTTCTAGTTGAAACTCCATCTTTTTTCTGTAAAAACCACCCTTAAACCTCCATTAACAGAACTCCATTGTCCTCCCAAATTTCTGCACGAAAATCCAGCCATGGATGCCTAAAAGATTTCCAAAAATTTCTGCAATCATACCTTGATTTGGATACTAAAATTCCAGCCACCATGATTTAACAACTTTCCATAAAATATACCTCAAACAACCAGACCTTCTCTCCACCATTATACTCCATAATTTCAGCCACCCTAAGCCTCCTTCAACTAGCTTTCATTCAACCAAAACACTCCCCAGAAATTCGTCCATGGCAGATCTCCAAAAGCTCTCCAATAATCAAAGATATTCTTGTGATATCTAGTTTCCAAATTTGCTTCCTAAAAATATTCTTCAAAGATTGTAACAACTAACCTTTCCTTTTCCCTTCCAAATCAGAGAATCAACCTCCTAAACCCTACAAAAATTTGTCCAGCTCTATCTCTCACAAAAATTCGGCAGCTGCACATTACCATCTCTCGATTTTCTTCAACCTTCAAGAACACATAGTACACCAAGAACACCTACTTCTTCCTTTCACCTAATACCTCTCCAAATCACTTCAAACTACCTCTAAAAATTCCAAATTTCATCTATTCATTGCTGTGAGTCCATCCGTACCATTTTTAACATCAAACTCCAAAATCCAACTTGCACTTTTGGATAAAAAATCAGAAATTTCTGTTAAGGTCAAGAACACCTTCAAGGTAAATTTATTCTAACAACTTCACCTTCTCCAATCTTGATCTCTAGTGAGAGCCTATGTGAATAAACATGCTGATGGTCTCTCTTTCTCTCTCTCTCCCTCTCTTATGGCTGAAAATTCCCCTCTCTTGGCTGGATGACTTTTTCTCCCATGAACATGCTTTCGCCATCTCCCATGGACAAAGTTAGACATCTAGGAGTTGAGATCTACTCTAAACTCCTTCAAGGCATTCATCAACCAAGTAAGTACCTTCAATCTTCCTTTTTAAACTCTAGATTCATGTCTCTAGGATGATGATGATAGTAGGTGGATGGCGATAGGATTTAAATATATATATATATATATATATATATATTGTTGAGATTGAAGCATGAATATATGTATGATTGTGAAAGAGATGGGATTTATGCATGTAAGGATTATCTTGGATGATTATATGATGATTTGAGGTTGATGCATGTCATAGGTAGTATTTGTGATGAAGTATACTAGAGATTATGTCACATTTGGTGAATAGGATTTATATTCATGTTGGATTGTTGAAGCCATGATCATATTTATGCTAGTAGGGATTAGATCATGTTTTGATAAATTGAGATCTATGCTTATATGCATGATTTGGATGATTTGATGAATTGAAGGGTTGTATATGTTCATGATTGTGGTTGGTTATAGGAATATGATCATGATCTAGTTGTCCCTAAGCTAAATTTTATTTCATTAATAAAATATTTAATAATATGAATTTTCTAGTAAAATTTTGAAAACCATGGGAAAATGTGGATTTTGTCTTTTATATAAAATAGTGATATTTTAGTCAAATAAATAATAGTTTTGCTAGAAAAATAAAATATATAAATACTATAATATCAAATAAAGCCTTTTGTGAAAATAATCATAATAGGTAAAATATTTATTATTAAAATTTAATTATTATCTTATAATCAAACCTATTAAAATTTATTTATTATTTTTCAAGCAAGACTCATTAAAATTTATTTTCAACTAATTTTAACTATCAATTATTTTCTAGCAATTAATTATTAATAAATTATTATTTTACCTAGTACCACCTAGGACTTTTCATCAAATAAACTCTAAATTATTTTAGCAAGATTTAAACCTTCAACATATTGTACCTAATTTTCCAAACTCTAGTTATTTTAATATCAAACTAGATTTATTTTATAAACCCCTTTTATTTATTATCGAGCCTTAAAGCTTGGGACACTAGGGACATGATTGTAGTAAGTTGAGTTAGTTTTATTTGTGAAAGTGAATCTTGGCTTGAGTTTGATTGTGGTTTGTATTTACCCTATGCGGGGTTAGGTCAGCTGTTGGAGACCTTTGTTGTGGACAAGGATTAGGTAAGCTCCTGCATAAAACCTATTTGATGAAAAATGGTTTTTTTTTATGGCAAGCCAAATGTAGAGTGCACGGTCACTCATTTCTGTAAAGGCAATTGAGGAATATTTCCATTCTCATTTCAGACAAATAAATTATTTGTAAATCAAGGGGCGGTTTTACTCAAAACCTAAAACTCTTTTTAAAACCAGTTTTACCCCAAACTTTGGAAAACCTTAATTGCCGTTTTCAAGTGGAACTAAGTTTTGTTCATTTTTCCCAAGTGGGATACGTTACGTTGAGTACTCAATGGGGGTAGACTGGTAGTACTAGTTTTGAAGAGCAAGAGTGAGTCTTCTGGCAGGAGGCCTCCTCCAGAAGATGAACTCAACTTAGAGAAACGTCAGTACTACTTAGTCATGCGGTCCGAGCTAGCAGTTTTTTTTTCAGTCAAGTGACTGTGTTTTGCCAGAATAGACACCCGGTTATTGTTTGGGTATAGGAAGGAGGAGTATCTTACCCGGTAGGCCGATCACCTACATTTAGTCAGTCTGCACAAAGTGTCGGCATTCTGACCGGTAGTATGCACAAAGTGTCAGCATACTGACCATCCGGTTATGGGGCCCAACGTATGGTAACCCATAATCCTTTCTTTCGAGTGGTTGATCTTATAAATTATGTATGGCTGGAAAAACCAAAACGCCACTCTTGCTTTTGACTAATGTTTATTGCTTGCCAATATTTCTCTTATAAAGTTTTTATACTCTACATCCACAAACTATTTCCACTGAACACCCAAAGCACATACGGACTTATTGAGATTTCTGTCTCAATACCTTTTTACCATGATTTCAGGCCGATCCTGCTGTGGGGATGAGTAGCTAGTGTTATCTGCCTTGGAAGAGAATGTTGTCTTTTATTTTTATGTATTGCTTTGGGGAGTTGAGAGTGGATGATTTTATTTATGGATTTGTTTTTCTTTTGGGAATTCATGGTTTTATTCGTGGATTTATTCTTGGGTTGTAATAAATTTTAAGTTATATTATTATTTTCATTTCGCTGTTTTAATTGTGTGATCTAGTTATAAAGACCCCTTGTCCTTTGGATGGGGCGACATCCCCGGCCCTGGCTGGCATAGGTAGCGGGGTGTTACAGTTCATCCCAAGAATCCTTAGAACAAGCTACTTTCATGAATAATGAGTGACAAGGTAATAATCCTAGTTGGAGGAACCATCTTAATTTTTCTTGGACCAATCATAACTAACCTAGGCAAAACCTTTCTAATTTTGGTGGCAATCAAAAGACTCAGCCTTCTTTACCCTATAATGCATCACTGTTAAAGCCATTCATGGAGGAGTTGGTTAACAAAACGGTAAGATCAACTGAAGCACAGTTTCAAGGAATGGATGTGGCGACAAGGAATTTAGCTTCAATGCAGAATCTTGAAAATCAAATTGGGCAATTGGCCAAACTTCTTGGAGACCGTCAAATTGGATCTCTTCCTGGGAACACAGAAACAAATCCACGTGATCAAGACCGTGGAAAAAGATGAATTTTCACTACTTTAGTTTTCTTTTTATTTGGGACATCTCTTTAATTTCTATTTGCTTTTGTTTATCTTTTTGTATTTTTAATTTAGAGCATAATGGCATTTTCTTCATAATTGTGTGTTCATTTTTCAGTATTGTTGCTTTAATTAATTAGTATAAAAAAATTTCCAGGTCGGACAGACCTAGCTTGGCGCCGGCCTAGGCATATTGAGTTGGCATCGGTTGCTGTCAGGATTTCCTCAAAAAGGCCAATTTTGGCCATTTGTTTTCAAATCTTTCCAACTTCCCTCGGTTTTTCTCTGAACCCCACACAAGCTCTTCATCTCCAAACACCACCGAATCAATTCTTGCCTTCAAAAACACAAACCCAACATCAACTCTTCTTGTTTTTGTTGAATCTATAGATTAAATCTTCAAAAAATCCCAAAATTTTCTTCAAAAATCTACTTTCAAATCTCCTCTTAAAAGTGAAGATTTCTTCAAAAGGATTGCACAATTTGCTTACCCATGCATAAAAGAACATAAATGTATGATTTTTCTAATTTTTATAGCTCAATTATTGCTATGGATTTTTCACTATTTTTGGAATATTTTTTAGACAAAAATTACATAATTTGAAATTTTTGGTTGAATTTGAATGAATTTGTGGCTCTATTATGATTGGAATAGCATAAGTTTATGGTTCAAGAATTATTGTTGCTATAACCTATTCCATATTTTGATCATATCTTAGCTATTTTTTTGGGTAATTAAGATTATTCTGATGATGAATTCATGTTAGATATACAATATCATTCGCAATGATTTATTCTTCATGAATTGTAATATGATCATGTTCCTTACAAGTCAGAGATTATATTATTATTTGAATTGTGATATTATATTTCATTTTTCAGGATTTATGAGAAGATTGAGATTATTTGGTTTATATTGTGGATTGAGGAGGTTGTGGAATTGTGAATGGTTGAGGGTTGTGTGTTATATTGTGGAGTGGTGGATTGATTGCAAATTGTAATAAGTTGAGGGTGGTGTTGGGTTGTTGTAGTGCCTCTCATTTTTTTTTTCTTTATACTCATATTCAAACATTCTCATCACACCCAAGGAAAAAGGCCAATCCTCAAAAAGAGCTAGAGCTTCATCTTCATCTATTCCTACCTCTATTGACCCCCTATTTTTACATCCTATTGATTTCATTGATCCTTCTTGTTAGGAGTGGTATTCCTAGAGGACATCTAATAAAATCATTGTGGAACGCACTTTTGCACCCTTTTTGGACCGTGCCCTTAAGTTAGGGATGATGTTTAGATAGTTGGGGTGGGGGCCTATTGTTTAATTGAAAGGACCCTATTGCCCTGTCTTGGTTAAAGAATTTTATGCCAATATGGTGCAAAAAAGGAATAATCATCTTGAGACTATTAAAATCAGGGTAAAGGGACCCCTATTTTTGTGGATAGAGATAGATTGGCTGCCATCTTCAATGTTAATAATGAAGGCCCTTGATTACCTGTAGATCACCATAACCAAAAAATAATCTCTAACCCTGAATAAAAGGTGAGTGATATTAGAACTACACTAAGGATGTATAAGAGAGGTCCTGTAGGGCAGCTAGGTTTCTATTCTAACAATGACCTTAAGGCTAATCTATGTGGGATGTGGTCTATTCTCACTTTTCCTCCAAAGCTTTTGTTTTCCCCCTTGAAGATTCTAGAAGCTTTTAGCATTAATCTTGAGGGGGAACTTATTGACACTACCAATGAGAAAGATCTAGTCACTAAGCAAATCTTAATTAGCTGTGGTTATTAATATAATGCTGAGGTGAAGCGATGGTTGAGACCCTATGATATGCAGTACCCGGGCCAAGTTGAGCTCCCACCTTTGGAGGATGAGCACCCTACCCCACCACCTAGAGCTTGAGCTAGTGGTTCACAGTCCCAATTGAGGACCGATTTTGAGATTAAGGTGAGGGGTCAGTTGGAGTAGTTAAGAATGGGTATGAAGACATAGACAGAGATCTTTCTTCAGCTTCGTGAATCTATAACTGCATTTAACAGGAGGCAAAATGCTCAGGATCAGCAATAGGCCCAATAGATGCAGTGATTCCCTGGACCACAAGGAGATGATGGTGGCCATATGGCAGATAATGATGATGAGGAGGAAGATGATGATTGAGCATTTCTTTGTTGCTCACATTTTACTTTTCTAGTCTTCTTTTCTTTTAATATTTTCATAACTTTTCTTAGCCTACTTCTTAGTTTGTTTTTCTTGTTTCATTTTAGTTCTTTTCCTTTTCTAGTTTTTTTTATTTCTTTTGTTTTATTTTTAGGTACATTCAATAATGCTCCTTTGTGATGGATTCACCGCTTTTGAGGTAACTACTACGCTATGGAAGTATTTTCTTTTCTTATCTTTTCCCCTTAATTTATTTTGGTCCATTAGCTTTACTTTATTTGTTCTCCTTTTAGCGAGTGAGGACAATGTCCAGTTTAAGTGTGGGGGAGAGTTTAGAATTGGAAATATATTCTAGTTTTGGGCTAAATTGTTTTGAAATTTCTTTTTGTTTTAATTACTTTGATTTATAATGAGGTTGTGATTATCTTTTTTACTTGGAATATGATTTTTGTCATTCAATTAGTTCAGTTTTTATTAACAGTGAATTGGTATATTGGATGAGATATGTTAAGTCTTGAGAATTTAAGTTAATCTTAGTTATATATTAGTGTTTGAATGTTACTTTACTTATCTAGTTTGAATATGGATGATATGATGACTATAAGAAAGTTGTTGATTAATTCTTGTATTATAGATTTGAAATTTGCTTGGCTTTGAGTGGTGAATAAGGAATATGAGGAAGTTAGAAAAATATTGAATGAACAAAATTTTCATTGTTATGTGAGTTGAAAAAAAATGCTCTCATCTTTAGATTTTATTAAAAACCTTTTACTAAAAAGGGAGTTAATATAGAGAGAAGTAGCAAGTATTGTTCAGTGCACTCTTTTGAGGCTATCCCAGAGGCAAGAAGACAAGAATGAGCAAAGAAAGAGAATGTTGAAAAAAATCATATAATTTCAAGTCCATCCCTAACCAAGTTTTAATTAAAATATTAACCCCAAATTATATATATATATATATATATATATATATATATATATATATATATATATGAGTAAGTATACCCATCGTAAGCATAGTATAGGCAATTAATGAGTATCGATCCTCAAGGAACAACTACCATTAGTTACTTTTTATTCATTGTTTAACCCATTCAATAAAGTGATAAGAGAATAAAAAGGAAAATAAAAAATATATATATACACAACTCAAGGATGAAAATATATGCAATTAGACAAATATTCTTGAAGACATGATCATGGATTACTTAGCAATTATCACAATCAATTATTGGCATCATGAAAGAATTCAAATAAAATCCAACGTTTTTCAAGTTATAGACTTACTATCTTATGATTAAATTAGAAGATTTCCTAATCAACTAACATAACTAAAGATGCATTAAACTCATCCTTGAACAATTATCCCTATACTCTAGGCAATAACGAAAATGAAATTAGCTAATAACCATATACTCTAGGTGAAATCAACTAACCTTTGATTACCTTGGTTCTTTATTCTTAACTTCGTTTCTCAAGTCTGTTAAGAGATAACAAATATGAAATCAATGAAATTAAATCAACTTCTAACCTTGTTTCCCAAGTCAATCAGAAGCAAATCTAAAATTTTCAATTCTTCAACAATAACAAACAATCAAATACCAAGAATGCTAATCAATTTATCAAAGAACTAAATTTATCAAAAAATTACGAATCCCAAAATAATGTCAAATTACAACAAAAACATTGATCATATCATTGTTCTAGAAAAAGAAAACAAAGGTAAAAGAAAGAACTCATAGATAAGCCTCCTTCAATTCTTCTCCTTGAAGACCTTCTTGAACAATGCCCCTTTCAATAATTGATTTCAGCTTTTGCTCCTTGGATTCATATGTTTCTCTTGTATTTTTCTTACTTAAATAGGCTCCCAAGATGTCAAAAATCATTCCCTAAGAGTTCTAGGATGCGTACAGGTTGAAAAATACCAAAACTCTTAGGAAATTCTCAAATCCGGGCACAAAAAAGAAAGCTCGCCGACTTTGGACAATCTGCGGTTGACGCCGGCCCAGTCCCTCACGATCGGTGCTAGCCATGCTTTGGTCGCCTGACGTTACTCTGTTTTTCTCTGTTCTACTGCCTTGTTCTAGTCTTGGGCTGGCACCTGGTGTTCTATGTACGGTCGGCTCCTGCCGTGCTCTGTTTGGCGTAGGTTTTTCATCTTTTTTTCATCAATTCTGTAGAAAAGTACCAAAATACCTTTCCGAATGCAAAATATCAAATATGAAAAAATATACCTAGTTATTACATCAAATGTATCACAAAATATCTCAAATAACTAGAAATGTAATGATGATTTTAGCCCCTATCACATTTTTCCATACTTGAATCTTTGCTTGTCCTCAAGCAAAGTACTTAAGATAAGGAAAAACACGACAACACAAAATTTAACTTTAAAAAATTTTGACTATAACAAAGCTACAATTCTCCTTCAAACCTTAAACATGATCTTATCATTCTTTCAACCATTTGAAAACACTTGTAAATTGAAGCGTTGGATCAGACACACCGAGGCCCTTGAAATCAAATTAAGCAAGTTTATATTCTAGTCTAAGAAAATTATTTACTCCTTAAGCAAAAACGTAACTAATATGAATTATCCAAGTCAAGCTAACAAATTCAAGTATTATAAACCAAAAAATTGCACATTTCAAGTAATGATCTAAGGAAGACACTTCACTTTCTCTTCCAATGACTTAAGGAATTTATAGCCTCAAGTGAATAAATTTCTTTTCACACACTGTATTAACCCCCTTATAGTCATTATTATTTTTCTTTTTCATCATTTTTTTCTTTGCTCTTTCTTGCCTTTTTGCCTTCAGGATAGTCTCAAGAGAGTGCATCGAATAATACTTGCTACTTCTCTCTATATTACCCCATTTTCAACAAAAAGGTCTTCAATAAAATTTAAAAATGAGAGCATTCTTTTTTTCAACTCAATTATTTTTCAGCTCACATAATAATGATTTTTTTCACTCATTGTTTTTCTAACTTTCTCACATTCCTTATTTATCACTCAAAGTCAAGTAAATTTTAAATCCATAATACAAGAATTAGTTAACAACTCTTCCTATATTCAGCACACCATCCACATTCAAACTCGATGAGTAAAATAACATTCAAACATCAATGCATAACCAAGATTAACTTAAATTTTCAAGACTTAACATATCCAATCCAATAGACCAATTCACTATTAAATAAAATCTAACCAATTGAATGACAAAAACCATTTCCCAAGTAAGAAAGATAATCACAACTTCATTATAAATAAAAAATAATTAAAACAAAAAAATTAAAAAAATCTAGCAATTTAGCCCCAAACTAGAATATATTCCAATTCTAAACTCTCCCCCACGCTTAAATTGGATATTGTCCTCAATGGCTAGCTAATAAAGCAAAACCAATAGACCAAGATAAATAAAGGGGAAGAAAGATAAGAAAAATAAATGCTGCCATAGCTTAGTAGTTATCTCAAAAGACTTGAATCCATCACAAAAGGCATTGTTGAAGGTACCTAAAAATAAAATAAAAGACACAAAACAAAGCATAAAGCTAGAAAAAGAAAATAAACAAAAATGAAATAAGTAAAAGAATCGAGAGAGTTAAGCAGAAGAAGAGGTCATGAATCATGGAGTGTGACATTGAGATGCTCTAAAATGCTAAGCTCTTCTCCCACGTACTACTTAATTTGACTTCGGTTCACCTTAAAGATCCCTTTAGTTGGGTAGGAAACCTCAACAACACCAAAAGGACACACTTATTAAGTACACCTTGATTTTAACTTACTTGGAAAAAGTCTAAGGTGAGAATTGAAAATAACACCTTATTCCCTTCTTTGAACTCTTGGGAGGGACAAATATGCCTATCATTCCATTGTTTCATCTTATCCTTGTGAATCTTAGAATTAATGTAGGCATCATTGCTCCGTTCCTCCAACTCATTCAATTGAAGAAATCTCCATTGTCCTGCAAGCTGAAGATTAAAATTTACAAGTTTAATTACCCAATGAGCCATATGTTCTATTTCCATGGTAGATGACAATACTTCCCATACGCCAATCTCTAGTGGGTTGTACCTATAGGAGTTTTGAAAGAAGTTCTATTAGCCCAAAGAGTGTTGTCCAATTTCAAAATTCAATCCTTTCTTGTATGATTAACCACTTTTTTCAAAATCCTTTTTAGCTCTCTATTTACCTTCTCAACTTGGCCATTTGTTTGGAGGTGATAAGGGGTAACAAACTTATGGGTAACACCTAAGTGTTTGAGAGCTTTTTCCAATTTCTTATTGCAAAAGTGTGTTCTCCTATCACTAATGAGTACTTTAGGCACACCAAACCAGTTGGAAAGCTTTTTAAGAAATTTTACCACAACTCATGCGTCGTTAGTTGGTAAAGCTTGCATCTCAACCCACTTAGTCATATAATCAACCACAATCAAGATGTATTTGTTCCTCAAAGAATAAGGAAAATGGCCTATAAAATCTATCCCTCAACAATCAAATATTTCACAAGCTTGAAAATTTTGTAATGGCATCTCACTAAATTTAGAAATGTTACCTGTATGTTAACATCTATCACAATTTTAAACAAACCTGTGAGAGTCTTTAAAAAGTATTGGTTAATAGAATCTGGACTCAAGGACCTTTCTTGCAATGTTGTTAGCTTGGTAGTGGCCTTCCACGGATCCTTCATGACAATGTCTTAAAATGTTCACACTTTTCTTGGGATCCACAGATCTTTAAATAATTTGATCCGTACAACACTTGAACAAGTAAAGTCTTTCCAAAAGTAATGCTTTACTTTGGAGAAGAATTTCTTCTTTTTTTATGATGTGAAATCCATAGGAATAATTCCTGCAACCAAGTAGTTGTCAAAATTTGCAAACCAATGAGTTTGAGAAATCTTACCATTAACGAGTAGAAGTTGTTCATCCGAGAAATTGTCATTGATATATTCTTCTATCAATGGTTCCAAGTTGGGATGGTTCCAAGTTGGGGTTTTCCAACCTAGAAAAGTGATCTACAGCCAAATTTTCCTCCCCCTTCTTGTCCCTAATTTCCAGGTCAAATTCCTAAAGCAATAAAACTTATCTTATTAATCTTGGTTTGGAATCATGCTTGGTTAGTAGGTATTTAAGGGTGGAATGATCCGTATACACAATGACTTTAGATAAAATAAGATAAGAATGGAATTTATCGAAAGCAAATACTATTGCAAGAAATTCTTTTTTCGTTGTTGTGTAGTTCCCTTTTGTCACCGTAAAAGTCTTGCTTGCACAGTAGATTGGTTAAAAATGCTTATTCCTCTTTTGTCCAAGCACTGTACCTACTGCATAGTTACTTGCATCACATATTAGTTCAAAAGAAATGGACCAATTCGGTGCAATTAAAATAGAAGAATTAATCAATTTCATTTTAAGCATGTTGAAACCATGAGACATTTATCATCAAAACTAAAAATAGCATTTTTTTTTTCAAGTAAAAAAGTGAGAGGTTTAGAAATTTTTGAAAAATCCAAAATAAACCTCATATAAAATCTTGCATAATCAAGAAAGTTTCGGATAGCCTTTACTGAAGCAGGAGGCGAAAGTTTCTCAATTTTTTTTATTTTTTGCTCTATCAATCTCAATACCTTTCCTTAAAATTCTGTGTCCCAACATAATGCTTTCTTGCACCATAAAGTGACATTTTTTCAAATTAAGCATGAGATTGGTCTATTCACACATTTGGAGCACTTTTTCTAGATTGGCCAAACACAAATTAAAAGAATTACAAAAAACAGAATAGTCATTCATAAATACCTCCATGTTATCTCCCACAAGTCCTTTGAAGATAGTCACCATACATCTTTGAAAAGTTCCTAGACCATTACAAAGACCAAAAGGCATATGACAATATGCAAAAGTACCAAAAGAGCATGTAAAAGTAGTTTTCTCTTGATCCTTTGGTGCTATAGGAATTTGAAAGTAATCAGAAAAACCATCTAAGAAATAATAAAGCTCATATTCGGGTAGTTTTTCTAATATTTGATCAATGAAAGGGAGAGGAAAATGGTCCTTCTTAGTAGCCTCATTCAACTTCCTATAATCGAGTCAAACCCTCCAACTAGTTACCAATCTCATTTGAATCAACTCATTGTTTTCCCTCCCTTCTTTGATACCACTTATATTGGACTCACCCAAATACTATCAGAAATGGGGTAAATGATGCCTAAATCTAAGAGTTTAATTACCTCACCTTTTACCACATCATTCATGTTTGGGTTCAATCTACGTTGCGGTTGCACTACAGGCTTTGCTCCTTCTTCTAGCAATATTTTGTGAGTGCACAAAAAAGGGGCTAATCCTTTAATATCTGTGATTTTTCATGCTATGACTCCCTTATATTTCCCCAATAAGTTTACCAATTTGGTCTTTTGCTCCAAAGTAAGGTCTTTTGCTATGATCACTGACAATTTTCTTCCGTTAGCCAAAAATGCATATTTCAAGTGCTCGGGCAGATCTTTTAGGTCAATTCTTGTAGTTTCTCAATGGACGACATCATCCTTCCCAAACTACTCTTTTCGATTTCTTCGAACTCTTCCAACTCAAGGGTGTTATTTGAGTCTTTCAAATATGCAATTGAACTCTCCATCAACTCCATAGAGTATTGGCCAATAATTCCTGCATAAAATTAACGATAGAATCATCAAGAGTATTAACCCTTGAACAAGAATCATTAGAAGATATAGGATGTTGTATACTTTTGTGGATTTGAATAATGACTTTTTCATCTCCAACCCTAAGTGTTAACTTTCCACCATAAATATCAATTAAAGCTTTGGTAGTAGCTAGAAAGGGTTGTCCTAGGATTAAGGGGACTTTAGAATCTTCATCCATATCAAGAATACCAAAATCTACAGCAAATATGAATCTATCCACTTTAACAAGTATATATTCTACCATTCCCCCCTTAGGTATTTAATAGACCTATTTACAAATTGAATACCCATCCTAGTGGGTTTAGGTTCACCTAGACCTAACTTCTTAAAAGTTTTGTAAGGTAAAAGATTAATACTAGCACCTAAGTCAACTAATGTATTGCAAAATGTAAGAGTACCAATAAGATAAAGAATAGAAAAACTCCCTCGATCATTTTCTTTTCGTGGAAACTTCCATTGGTCTTGCAAGATGGTGGAGCATTCTTCATTCAAAACTACAGTGAACAATTCTTCCAATCTCTTCTTATCGACAAGCATGTGTTTGAGGAACTTTGGATATTTGGGCATGTGTATCAAATCCACATTGAGTGGGATGTTTATGTGCAAGTGTTTGAAAATGTCTAGGAACTTATCAATTGTGCATCTTTTCTTGTTTTTTTGTGTTCGAGTGGGGTAAGGAACTGGTGGTTGAAAACTTAAATTTTTACCTTGATTTTTGAGTGGTGCATAGAGAGAAGCCAGCATCAGCCTTGATTTTTGAGCCGGCACTGGTTCTTCTCTGGTGCCCTCGATTTTATCCTCAAGTGAGGACTGGTGCAAGTCATCTGGCAATTGTTGGTGTCGATTCTCTTCTACTGTATTAGGCAAGTTTTTACCATTCATTAATGTAATGGCAGTTGAATCCTCTTAAGTTTCCAACCCCAATGGTGAACGTTTTTGTGATTTTAACACTAAGTCTGTAAAAAACCAAAATTGCCTTTCCATGTTTCGAATAATTTCCTTGAATTTTGCAAGCATGTCATCTATTTCATGGAATCGCTTGGTCACCTGGGTTGCAAATTTTCATAATACTGCTTCTAGAGCAATTGAGTTCGATGGCCGAGGTATCATATTTTGAGAATTGTAAGGGTATTGCCATCTATTCTAATTGGTCATTGTTACCTACATATGATATCTTGTTAGTTTTATAAATACGAAGTGGGGTTAGCAGGTATAATTAACATACCAAGTACAACATTGAGCCAAGTTAGTGAGTAAAATACAACATAAACTAAGTTAGTCAATTAAGATACAATTATACAAAATAAGATGTGGCACTTATTTACACAAAGAACATATATACATATTTATATATAGACATATACATATAAACATAGTTAAATAAATGAAATCTAAGCTTTCACGATATTTTTCCCCAGCAATGGTGCCAAAAACTTGATGCGTTAGATTTGGGTGTACAAAAATCATACAATTTCAAGTCCATCCCTAACCAAGTTTTAATTAAAATATTAATCTTTAAATTATACACATGAGCAAGTATACTCATCGCAAGCATAATATAGGACATTAATGAGTATCGATCCTCAAGGAACAACTACCATTAGTTACTTTTCATTTATTGTTTAACTGACATAATAAGAGGATAAGAGAATAAAAAAGGAAAATAAAGAAAAAAACATATACAACTCAAGGATGAAAGAATATGTAATTAGGTAAATATTCTTAAAGACATGATCATGAATTACTTAACAATTATCACAATCAATTATTATATTGGCAACATGAAAGACTTCAAATAGAATCTAATCGTTTCTTAAGTCATAGACTCACTATCTCATGATTAAATTAGCAGATTTTTCAATCAAACTAACATAACCAAAAGATGTATTAAACTCATCACTCATCAATTATCCCTAGACTCTAGGCAATAATGAACATGAAATTAGCTGATAACCATGTACTCTAGGTGAAATCAACTAACCTTTGATTACCTTGGTTCTTTGTTCTTAAGTTCATTTCCTAAGTCTGTTAAGAGATAACAAATATGAAATCAATGAAATTAAATCAACTCCTAACCTCATTTTCCAAGTCAATCAAAAGCAAATCTAAATTCATCAATTTTTTTAATAATAATAAGTAATCAAATACCAAGAATAATAATCATTTGATCGAAGAACTAAATTTATCCAAAAATCATCAATCCCAAAATAATGTCAAATTATAATGAAAACATTGATCACATCATTGTTTTAGAAAAAGAAAACAAATGTAAAAGAAATAACTCATAGACAAGCCTTTTTCTTCTCCTTGAAGACCTTCTTGAACAATGCCTATTTGAGTGATGAATCTCCTCTTCAATGATTAATTTCAGCTTTTGATCCTTAGATTCATATGTTTCTATTGTGTTTTCCTTGCTTAAATAGGCTCCCAAGATACCAAAAATTGTTCCCCAAGAGTTCTAGGCTGAGTACAAGTTAGAAAATACCAAAATCCTTTCGCACACAAAAAGGAAAGCTCGCCGACTTTGGACAGTCTATGGCCAGCGCCGGCCCAGTCCCTCATGATTGGTGTCGGCTGTGCTCTGGTCGCTCGACGTCGCTTTATTTTTCTCAGTTCTATAGCCTTGTTCCAGTCTTAGGCCGGCGCCTGCTGTGCATGGCCGATGCTGGCCGTGCTTTGTTTGATGTTGATTTTTCATCTTTATTTCATCAATTTTTCATTAAAAAAAAATACCAAAATACATTTTCAAAAGCAAAATAGCAAATATGATGGAATATGTCCAGCTATTACATCAAATGTATCACAAAATATTCTCAAATAACTAGAAATGTAATGATGATTTTAGCCCCTATCAACTTGCATAAATAGAGTATTATTTATCAAAAGTTATGTAAAGACTTACAGAATCGGAGTCTACTATTAGTATATGTTAGTAATATATATATATATATATATATATATAAAAATATTTGTACATAATATGTTTAGATATCCATAAAATATTTTTTAAAAGTGATAGATATTATTTTTAATATTATGTGTATTATATTGTTGTGAAAATGGGAATATAATGAGAAAATTCAGTGGCTAATCCCTCCGTAATTGCTAGGGTATAGCTACAACCATTAAATTTTTTAAAATTTAATATATTAGCGATGGTTTAGCTATGGATATGTACCATAGCTAAGTTCGTGAAATTAACGAGGGAATTTAGCTACGATAGTTTTGAATTTTGCCGTCACTAAAAGACAACGAGATATTAGCGATGGAAAAATGCTATTGCTAAATTTAAGACTAAATTTGACACTCAGTCATTTTCTGTCAAACTTCATCTTCTCCCTTTCCACTCACGACGACTCATCTCTCACTGCGCCCCTCCTAAATCCCTCAGAATTTTTACCGATCTCTTTTTCCCCCTTCCGTTATAGTATTGTTGGCTGAGGCTAGCATCATCTCCGATGCACTCTATTGGCTCTGTTTCCGGTATCATTGGCCCTTGTACTCCCACTATTGTGGAGAATAGTGCGCTTTGTCAAGCACCATTGCCTTCTCTGTTTGGTAAGTCGATTCCACCATTTTTGGTTGTTTGATTGGGTAAATTATGGTAGTTCACAAAATCCTGCCTCAGTTTTTACAAAAGACCTATCCTGCCTTAGCAGGTGTCGTTGGCTTAAATTGCTTTGTGGGCATTCATTGTTGTTTCTATAATAGTGTAGTTTTCAGAGAAGTATAGCACATAAGGATTTAGTATATATAAGCCATTGTTTTGCGTGGCTGTTAAGCTAAAGTTATGTAATGGATCTTATTAGATAGATATGATAACATAGAAAAGGATAGGAGGTTTTTGGGCATGGATGGAAATATTAGTGTAGAAGTTGGATATTGAATTGTCCATATAAACCTGTTCTTGGCAATCTGGGTAAGGATAGCATAGGAGGTTTTTGGGCATTCACCTGGCTTCATTCATTGTCTTCTTTCCAGTTTATTTATTTATTTATTTATTTTGTTTTCCATTGGGAACACACCTTGCTTCTTGTTATTGATTCATCATTAGCTTCACTTTCTTAGATTGTTTCAAGCATATTTTTTGTTCTTAGATTGCTCTTATTGTTCTATTCCTTTTAGTCAGCAAGTAATTTCCTTAGATTGCTCTTATTGTTCTGTTCCTTTTGGTCGGCAAAAATCTATATGCATACAAACAGTAAGCCACATAATTCAAGCATATTACATATATGGACCTTAAGAACTGAAAAGACAAGTAATCTTACCTCATTGTTGGAATGAAAATTGACCTTGAGCCTTGAAAGATCAGGTCTGCTAGGTCTTTTTGCAGTTCAAAAATTTTTCTTCCTTCTTCATAGTTGCTACCAAATGCTGTTCTTGAAATTGCATCCATTGTAAGGGTTTGAAGATAAGGCCAGAAATCCAATTCAAATGATCCCTCTAAAGGGACAATATTTTCCCATTTGCTCAACATCTCACAGTAACTCAAATCAAATGCAAGTAGCATGAGTTGCAAGAAGTAATGAAAATCACAGAGCCTCAATGAAATTGTTTATGCCCAAAATCTTGACTTAAAGAATATAATTGGAAATTACCTTCAATTTCTCTATATGGAAAGTAGGATTAGGAATTCTCTGGTGCTTAGACCATTTATCAGCATTATACCTCTGAAGCCCTTTTGCTAGGAGCTTACCTGCAGAACTAGGATTCTTTTGATAATATAGTTTTTCTAAAATATCTCCCTCACAAGTTCTAGATCCGAAAGGATTATTGCAAGTGTTGGACCATCCCACATAAAGGATTTTTTCCTGCAATTACAAACGCAAATAGTGTACGATACGATTGATGTAAATAAAACCTAAGACATTGCAGTGGGCTAGAAAAAGGTATCTTGAACCTACAAAATTTTGGTTACAAACCGGTCTCATCTATAGTCTCAATTTGGATTTTTATGCTTTTTATTTTTTTTAGAATGAATACATCATATTCGATTCTATGAGAATTTTCATGAAAGTCTAGTTTGCTTATCTTCGGTGGAAGTTCTAGTTTCAACCCTTACTCCATAGTATTTAAATGAGTTTCATCTTTAAGAAAGTTCTGTGGAGGGTCTAGTTGATTCATGATTTAGATATTTGTTTCATCTTTTATTTGTTTTAAAAAATCTATTAATCAATCTAAGGAAGTTACTTTCCTTTTTAGCTTCACTAATATAAAGTAGTTGATTGAATCATCTTTTCTGACAGTTTACTTACAGTTTATATTTACTGAGGCATTTTGTTTTGCTCATCAAGATAAAAGGTAAATGAATTTATACGTTTCAAATCAAAATTTCAATATATATACCTTATATGAAATGGATTCTCATGAGTGATGGGAGATCATTCCCCGTAAGTAATGGTGATCATTCTCCATGGGTAATGGGTGATTACCCTTAGGTTATGCCTAGAAACGTCCAATTTATAGGAAAAAATCTGTCAAATGTTTTTCTAGAATTTAGAGAACATAAAGCTTCTTTTGTTTGTGAAACGTGATAAATGAGAACAATAATTGTTATCATATTCCATTTCTCCATTTCCACCCAAAAGATATTTTAATCTAAAAAAATAATTCAAGTCGTTCTTGAAGATACGATATTGTTGCAGTAATTTACAAGTGTACTTTAACAATAAGAACCAATGAGCATTATTGAAAATGTAGTCTTCAAGAACATTCAAAATATTTTCATGAATTACCCTTTTATTGCCATGCCTATTTTTTGATTGAGTTTCTTTCATGAACCTCTTACTTTTGAGCCGAAGTAGCTTGGGCTAACTAGACGTTACCATAGAGCACTTATTTGTTTTCTAATTGAATTAGGAGACTGCAAAAAATTCTTGCAAGGTTTTTAAAACACTGAAATTCCAATTCCATTGGAATTTCAAAATCTTATACCATTATCTTGTCAAAGATCTTCTCTTAAATTCTCTGGAACCCTTCTTAATTTATATCTTTAGCGCCAAAAATTACCAATCATCAATTTTAAGTAGTTTTCAAAAATGATTCATTGTTAAAAAGACACTTTTGCAACATCATCAAAGGTTTTTGTATTCTTGCTAAAGGTTTTTGGCAATCACCTTGTCAAAGATTCTTGTTCCTTAACAATCTCCTTATTTGATGCAAAATCATGATCTACTAAATCTCCTTCACAACACAAGTTTTCAATGAACCAAAATGTCTTCATGAGGAGTGAATCCATAGATATTAGATAAAACATTAGAAAAACACCATCCATTTATCAAGCTAAATGTAAGAAGCCCTATTTCCCATTGCAGATGAAATGAAAGTTGTTTATATTGTTCAAATGTTTAACCATCAAATGGTCTAGATGGTAGCCCACCCAACTGACTAAGACCTAGCCAGATAACCCTTAGGTTAGTTTTATTGAATAATTGTTGTGATAGTTAATGTTTTTTTTTTTTTTGTTGAATGTTGGTTGAATTTGTGGTGGCTTAGTGCCTAGAAACGTCCAGTTTATAGGGAAACTCTATCAAAAATTTTTCAAGAATTTAGAGAACATAAAGCTTATTCTGCTTGTGAAACATGATAAAAAAGAATAGTAACCGTTATCATATTCCATTTCTCCATTTCCACCAAAAAGGTATTTTAATCTAAAAAAATCATTCAAGCCCTTCTTGTAGATACGATGTTGTTTTAGTAATTTACTTGAACCGTGAAGCATACTATATCATGTCACATTATTATTTAATCAGCCTAAGCTCATTTCACATTATCGTTTAAACTTTAAAAGCAGAATGGTAACAGTTAAAAAAAAAAAGTTCAAATCATATCAAAAAGCAGAAGCTTTTATAACTTCAAAACCATTCGTCATCTCCTTCATGTACCCTTCATATGAATCTTCCCTTATTCGTCTGGTTATTTGACTATCCACTTGTCTTGGCAGTTTTCATCAGGTGGCTATAAGAATTTTCGTCATTCAATTAATTTCATCTAAAAAGATAACAGGGATAATTGTTCTTTTAGGTTGATGACATTGCATGCTAGATTTGAGAATGACTACTTCATTACGAAGGACGAAGGTAATCTCAAGTGCTAAGTCTCCGGGAATACAAGAAAATGGCCAGTTAGAATTTTGATTCCCTGTCATTGGTACAACTATTCTTATGCTAGAGAGCTAGATAATTACCTGGCCATTTTCTTGTCTTTTCAGAGACTTGAAGCATGAACTCACCTTCATCTTTCATAGTGAAGTAGTCTTTTGCAAAACTAGTAGGAAAAGTCATCGGCCTAAAAGAACAACTGTCCATGTTATCTTTCATATAAAATTAATTAAATGACAAAAATTTTTATAGCCACTTGATGAAAACTGATATTACAAGTAGGTAGTTAAATAACCAGATAACAGGGATAATAGATTCATGTGAAGGGTACATGAAATAGATGAAGAATGGTTTTGAAGATGTAAAGGCTTTTGCTTTTTTATATGATTTGAACTTTTTTTTTTTTTTTACAATCACCGTTCTACTTTTAAAAATTACCACCTGATTAGGTTAGGCCTGGAAAATGTCTATTTCTTGTCTCAGACTCTATTTCTTCAACGCTCTTTTCATTCCATTGATTCTTCTTCGAAATCGAGAATTAGATAATTGGTTTGAGTTATTTCTGGTGTTGATTCTAGATGGACAATCGAAGTTGGATGTATAGAAGGCATATTCCCGGTGCTAAATGTATTACTATTGAATTTGAACGGGGGGTTAAAGAATTCCTGACATTCGCAACTTCGAATGCATTGTCGTCCAGGATAAGATGTCCATGCTCAAAGTGTACGAATAAGAAGTATTTGGCCCTACCCGAAGTCGAAATTCATTTATACTGATATGGATTTGTTGGTAATTATCAACGGTGGACTTGTCATGGTGAACCACATCATACAATATTGAGAAAGCCCGCCACGATTTCAATGAATGCAATTGCTGAAACTTGTTCCAGTAACCCATTTCGAGAAATGGTTTTAGATGCCGCAGGGCCTGAGTTTGTGGTTCCTGGGCCATTTGAAGATTTTGCTAAAGAACCTCCAAATGCAGAAGCACATAAGTTCTATAACATGTTGCGAGCTACTGATATGCCAATATCTGAAGGGTGTTCGTGTTGGGGATATGCCCTAGAGTCAATTTGTACTTATAAAATTGTCATTATGTTTTATATAATAATATGAGGCTTTCCTTTCCATGAATAGTGAGTTTTTTTTTGTTGGTCATCAAGTACGTGACTTGATAGTAAAACCCTACAATGAATACAATGACTATTCTAAAACTGTCCCTGATCGATTATTATTATTGGAATAATAATAAATTAAGATTAGTATGTTTGTGACTTGATGGCTATGTTTTACTGGCCATGGATATTTGTGATATCGAGTCAAGACATAAATAAATGTTAGAGAACATTGTATTGGACATGACCCACTGTGAGAGTACTTCATGGAATATGTCATAAGTACTTTCTAGCCATAATAATATTGAAAGTCCTTCGACCTAAATTCATCATAGTTTCTTACTTGATAAATTCTATATTTTGACATTGTCTAAAGTTGTCTTTAACCAGATAATAAATTAGACTACTGTTGGATATAGAATAAATCAAGGAGAGGAATATGATTGATTGTGAAGGAATTTGTCCCTCTCAGTTATGGGAGAGATATCCATGGGCCCCTTGATAAGTTAGACTGTTAAAAATGCATGGCCGTGCTCAAATATATCAATCTAAGATATTGATATCATTTGTTTGAACAGTCTACTATGAAATCAAGAAATAATTGATTAAGCTTAATAAGGATGACATGCTCTGTGCCTTATGCTTAATCTGGATATCGTGTGAGATAAGGACTAAATATAAAATTATGGTTTGGTTCAAAGAGATCACCGATCTTCATTTAACCTGGATAGTTATAATGTTTTGCTAGAAACCGCTTATAACTTGTGGGCCATTTAAATATGATTTAGGCACACTGCCAGTGTTAAATGAACCTATAGGGTCACACAATAAGCGAACTTGTTAGGTTATTTTTCTGGTGACCAGGTTCGATGAATCTGGATGATATCCAGATTATAAGAATCTGACTCGGTAAAATAATTAGTTAAATTACCGAGATAATGGCAGAATCTTATCATATCAGTTTTAATTTAATTTAAATTTAAATTAGAATATGATAAGATATTATTAGGGTTGGACTCTAAGAGGTTCGTGGGTTTTTAAGAAAACCCTAGCCGTCTTTTCAATAGTCCAATTTTTCGGTTGAGAACATTCGTGCCATTCTCTACCAGAAAGAAAAAAAACCTCTCAAACCTTAGGCGCTAGCACTCCCTGGGTATCGAGTGAGTTTGCGGTGTGTATCCGGTAGAGGACGTTCGCATACTGCAGCGTCTGGTGATTGTTCGGGTTGAACGTACAACAGCGCAACCAGAATCGAAGGATTTCGATTATAGCAACCAGAGGTAATTCTTAAAGCTTAGATCTTCTTAATCGTTTACTTGGGTCCTCGGGAGGGATTCGTAGATGTTTTTCGCGTTTAGGAGTCCACGAATCCTAACAGTTCGAGCCACTCGCAACTTTCACTTATCTCTCGAATGTTAAATATCAAGTTCAAAAATAATATCTTCGAGAAATGTTTCAACCAAGTGATTTAGCTCGTGAAGGAGGTCATCCCAGGCTCCAATAAAATGCCTAATGATTTCTATGAGTTTAAGAAACTAGTATCTGGTCTTGGTTTACCTGTTCAGAAGATAGATGTATGCACAAGTGATGTATGCTGTATTGGAAAAATGATCTTACCTATAGAGAATGTAAGTTTTGCAATCATCCATGGTACATGCAAATGAGGGATTTGGGAAATAGCAGACATAAGGAGATACCCATTAAGAAGATGTATCATTTTCCAATAACACCTTGATTGTAGCGGTTGTATACTTCTGAAACGACTGCATCACACATGAGATGGCATGCATAGAGCAATGAAGAGGATGGATACATGAGTCATCCTCATGATGGCGAGGCCTGAAAACAGTTTGATAAGAGTCACCTTGAATTTTCAAAGGAGGTGCGAAATGTAAAGCTTGGAATGTGCACAGATGGGTTCGCTCCATTCGGGATGTTTGAAAAACAATATTCATGCTGGCTAGTTATACTTACTCCATATAATCTTCCCCCGTGGATGTGCATGAAGGATCCAGTAATAGTCTTGACTGTCATTATTCTAAGCCCAAAGAATCCTAAATACAAAGTTGATGTTTATCTATAACCATTGATAGATGAACTTAGTAAGTTATGGTTTGATGGTATCCCTACATATGACACATCTAAGAAACAAAAATTTTAGCTATGGGCTGCGCTTCTGTGGACGATAAATAATTTTTCAACTTATGGAATGTTAAGTGGGTGGAGCACTACAGGTAGATTTGCATGTCCATACTGCATAGAGCGTACCAAGTCTTTTCACCTGCAATTCGGGGGTAAAACTTCTTGGTTCGGTTGTCATCGCTACTTGTTGCCATTGGTTCATCCATTTAGGAAGGATACACGATCATTTAGAATAGACAAAGGCTAAGAAACCTCACCGCCAGCATCACGTATTACAGGGGACCAAGTGTGAGAAAGAGTGTGCCATTTTCCAAGAATAATAGATTCAGGATGCGAATTGGAGCGGAGCAATGGTAGGGGTGTAAATCATAATTGTGTGAAGAGGAGCATTTTTTGGGACTTGCCTTACTGGCGCACTCGACTAGTGCCCCATAACAAAGATATCATGTATAATGAAAAAAATGTGTTCGACAATGTTTTTAATACTGTTATAGATATGAAGGGAAGAAAATAACTTAAAGGCACGGTATGATCTTGAGACGTATTGCCATAGGCCTGAACTCAAAGTTTGTAGAGCAGGTGAAGGAAAGGTGTCCATGCCAAAAGCATGTTATTCATTGAGTGCAAAGGCTAAGCGCTCACTGCTTGAATGGGTGAAGGAGTTTCAACTTCCAGATGGATATGCTTCAAACTTATCAAGATGTGTTGATTTGAAAGAGTTGAAGATGTTTGGCATGAAAAGTCATGATTGCCATGTGTTTATGGAACGGTTACTTCCAATTGCTTTAAGAGAATTTCTTCTTGTCAATGTTGGGAATGTGTTAATGGAATTGAGTCTGTTTTATAGGGATTTGTGCTCACCTAAATTGTTAGTGGCTCACATGAAGAAATTAGAGAATGAAATTCCTGTGCTCATATATGAACTAGAAAAAATATTTCCCCCTGGTTTCTTCAATGTGATGGAGTATCTAGTGGTTTACTTGTCTTAAGAAGCTCTTGTTTGTGATCTAGCTCAATATAGATGGATATATCCATTTGAAAGATACGTAGGCATTCAATATGCTAGATATTGATGTTATAGTACACATCCAGTACTATGGTCTGCAAAATTGTGATCAAATTTGTCATGTTTCAAAATAATAGGTTCTTGCATTGTTTAAAGATCAAAGTGAAAAATAAGGCGAGGGTAGAAGGATCAATTTGTAATGCATGCCTAGTCGAAGAAGCATCAACGTTCTTTTCATACTACTTTGAGCCACATGTTCAAACAAGATATACACAAGTCGCACGTAATGCAAAGGAAATAATGAGCACGTGCATGAAAAATCTTTGCTCTTAATATGCAATGTTGCAGGAACGACATTTGGGAAGAAGGAAACTCAATTCCTGACATCTGAGAAATTCCGTGCTACCGCAAATTACATTTTAATGAACTGCGATGAGGTTCAACTATATATTAGGATTTTTTCTGCAATGTTACTCTCCCATCACATAGTTGTTATAGAGTTAGAAGTCAAGAGAATGATCGAGAATGAATTTGCTGGATGGTTAAAAAATTATGTAAGTTCTTAAAGGTTTTGATTGCCAAAGAAGTGTGATTTTAATGAGAACTTACGAAATGCAACTTTCTTGTAGGTGCGTGACCTAGCCAATAGAGTGACAAAGAAATGTTTGCAATATCTTTCGTGGGGACCATCGAGAGAGGTGAAATCGTTTCAAGGATATGTAATTAATGGTTATCGGTTTCATACAAGTGACCATGCAGAACATAGAAAAAGTGTCAATCACGGAGTTTATGTTAAAGGCACCAAGAATGAGAATGGCAGTGTTGATTATTATGGGGTCTTAACGGAAGTTCTTGAACTTCAATTTCCTGGTCAACCAATCCAGAAAGTTGTGCTTTTTAAGTATGATTAGTTTGACATTGCACCAAATCGGGGATTGAGGGTACACCCTTAATATAAGTTAGTTGATATTAACGATAAGAGGCGTTATCCGAAATATGACCATTTTGTATTGGCCCAGCCAGCACATCAAGTATACTTTGCTGCATATCCTTCATCTAAAAGACAGAAATCTGAATGGATGGTAGTCTACAAAACTAAAGCATACCAAGTGTTTGATGCATCTATTGTTGACAAGGCTTATCAAGAAGAAGTTGATGACAATGCTACAATGACTACATCTTTGTTGGTCGATCTTGGACCCTTAGCATATGTGGAAGGCATAAATGAGATGTTGGATGTTTGGGAAAAGATATTAGATCAGGATCAAGACTTGCACGAGGATGAGGATGATGACGAGGGTAATTGGGAGATAGATTCTGAGACAGAAGTTGATTCGGAGCAGTATAGTTTAGATAACGACATAAGCAAATAGTATAGACTAAATACCTAGTATTTTTTTTAACTTTGTCATCTTATTTACTTATTATACTCTGGAGAACAAGCTATAAACTTTTTTAACTTTTTAAGTGTTAGAATATGTTACTAATTTCTTTACACCACAATACAAAATTGTAACAATTTTCTTCTTCTACCTAGATATGTCTTCTAGAGATCAGCTGCCTACTGATAACTCACGGCGTACTCGGTCACGAGACCGAATGCCCCCTCCCACACATGCTCCTCAGATACCACCTGTCGAGTAGGACAGAGAGTCCCCTGCACTTCCATCGTCCTTAGCTTAGGTAGCTGATCTCTAGAAGCAACGTAAGACTATGAACATATATCTAATTTTTTATCCCTGACCATTGATTATACCACGTGGGGACGGGCATGTTCATAGTCTTACGTTGCTCCTTAGATATTAAATGAGTCCAATTGCTACAAACTGTTTTGCATTACTTTTGAAGATTTGCTGGTTCCGACAGATGTGTACGGGAGATCACATCTATTTTTCAGAGGTACTTCGATGGGCCTTACATGTCATATGTTGATGTCCCAATGAGCGTGAAGAATGTTTAGTTTGGTAAGTTTAAGGTAAGTTACTAAGTATTATATAAATTATTCTACATTACTTTTTCCCCCCTTCATATACAGATTTAACCATTTGTTTTGAAATAACAACTTGGATATATGTATTAAAATTTTCTTTCTTGTAGAAACTATTTCATTGGGCCGATGAGCATAATGTTAAGATCAGGTCCAATTGGCAGCATAAGTGCTGGACCTGCTTTTCCAACACCCTCTCGAGGATGTAGAGAATGACCCCGTCTGGCCAAATTCCTTCCTGGATTGACTCTCGGCACTGGGAGGCGATGTAGCAGCACTAGGCCACACATGAGTTTCAATGAGTTTCCTCCACTGCTTGGAGGAATAGGGATTAGGGAACCTCCACTCATACTAGAGGCTCAGTGTCATTTATAGTTCATGAGGAGTGTATGGTAAATTACATCGATTATTTACACATTTTGAAATTTTACATCTCACAATTAATTTTTCAAGACACTATTCTTATGAATTAAATTTTAAATTGCAGCGGCAGCGGCGGAAGATGGGTGATGATTTCAGCTACATCGAGTGGTACAAGAGGCTGCACATATTTTAGGGTGAGGAGAGATTGGGACAGCATGTTAGCGACCGCTCTCGCAAGATATTGGTAATTATTAATAATTTTCAGTAGTTTACATTACTTTTTGATAATTTACATTTTCTAACTAAAATAATATTGATTGAATTTCAGGAGGATGTGACGACTGAGAGGGAACGTCTTACTCAGGCATCTTCCTCCTCATCTATTAGTGTTACGTCTTCAGTCGTCCCCGACGAGATGTCATTCTTTCTCAAGGCGACAGGCGGTTATAATTGAGAATGTGTGTTTAGATTAGGTTCCGAGGCTTCGAGAGTTAGACAGCAGCTCAACTAGGGTTCCTTACCATCCACACCCTCTACACCTGCTGACATAGAGGACATAGTAGAGAGGAGGGTTGAGGAAAGGGTACATACTGTGAGAGATGAGTTGAAGTTAGATATCGAGAAGAAGGTGGATCATATACGGCATTACTTCGATGGATTTATGAGATTGATGTCAGAAACATTTGGGATAGTGCTTCCACTATTTCTGTCGATTCAGGAAGACGATGATGAGAACGAGATGGGAGGCAATTTTATTCTGCCACCAAATCCCCATCCTTCGAGGCATTTTGGTCCTCCTTCTCCTCCCCCACTTCCATCAGTTGGCACCACTGCTCCCGTAGTGTAGGATTTTATTAAAGACATTATCTTCTGTATTACGCTTACCTGACATTATACATTTGTGTTGAATAAATATTTTTATTCTTTTATTGAGATGATTATTTATTTTTTGCATTTTAATAAGAACAGTTTACATTTTATTATAATGGAGCATTTGTGTGGTATATATTATTTGATATATGATATAGGGGGTTCAAGATAAATACCAAATGGGCTTTGAAATATGGAAAAACATTAGCGATGGTTTAGCTACACTAATAATTAGTGATGGCGTCCCTACGGCACTAAGGCTTTTATTTTAACTGTTTGTAACCGTTGCTAAACCATAGTAACTTAGAATTCAGAATTAATTCTAAGTTAATTCTAAGTCATGCGAGGGCATAGCGACGACTTGATATTATTAACATTATAGAATTCAGAATTAATCCATCGCTAAACGTCGCCAATATGGCGACGGTTTAGTGATGGTGATAATTAAACCGTCGGCAAACCGTTGCAACTTTAGCGATGGTTTGCCGAAGGTGTAAATAAATTTATAATTAACAGGAATTCAAAATTCTTTTTCACCATCGTTATTCCATCTCTAATATGAACTCTGACTGAATGCTGGTCTGGTGATGTTCTGTCGCAAAACCATCGCTACTTCCAACGGCTTTTCCATCCCGTCGCAAATATTTTATTTAACGATTGGGATTTCAGCTACCACTGTGCCTGCAGTTAGACCGTCTCTAAGATTTGTTGGCGACGTTGTAGTGACAGGAATAGCCGTCGCTAATGTCCTGTTTTCTTGTAGTGCTGTGTGAGTTTTGGAGATTGAAGTTGAGTAGTTAAGGGTGTGTGCGTGCTCGGACTGTCTCTGTCCGTGGGTGCTGAAGCGAGGGTCTGAAACCTACAACTGAATTAGAGATTCACTTCATGCAAGAAAGGAAATGAGAATAAAAGGGGTTACTGGAAGTTTTAGAGAAGTAATTACGCGTGAGAGCTTCCATGGCTGAAAAGGTTAATGGATTATTTGCTCTGCTAAACTAAGGGAGGTTTCCCCTCTTGATCCGCAACCCAAGTTCGGTCACTTCAATCAAGGAGAGGAAAGGTTGTACAGGGCTGATGGCTTGACCGAAATCACCTGTGAGCAACCTTACTCTTGGCCGAAACTATGGTGTTCCTTAAGGAAGGAATTCGAACTCAAATTCTGGAAAGGAATAAGGAACGCTGTCGCTGAGGTATTGTTGGCCAAATTATGGGGTGAATTAGCTCTTAATTTTTGGACCATGAAAGAAATAAGTCAGCTTTGGTGGCATTAAAGTCTCCCATAAATTTAATCATCAAAATAACAATATGGAATTGAAGAAATTAAGGATGGGTTATATTGTTTTTGGTAAGTAGTAACCTCAGTTGCCTTTGCTGTGAGTTTGCAAGGCAGGCCAACTAGAATGCGTGAGATATATATATATATATATATATATATATATATATATATATATATATATATATATAATAGTTGATACACTCAAATCCTAGAAAATATTCTTCTAGCTCTAAAAGGAAAGATGGCGGCCAGTAGCCTTAATGGAAAAGAGGTCGTAAATGATGCCAAGGATACTATCCTTTGCAAGAATGGAAATGAATACAATTTTAATTATCAAACCAAATATATTTATATATATTTATGTATGTGTGCATATATATATATATATATATATATATATAATATGGAATTTAAGGTAACAAATTATTTACAAGAGGATTTAATCAGTCCCTAAAATCGGACTACTTGAGAATAACGAAAAGGAATAATTTTGAGAAACTCAAAATTGAATACAAGCAGATTAATAGAGAGATAATTTAATTATGGTGAGTGAAAAAATCTATGAGGAAAGAAGATATTTTTCTCCCTAAGATTCTTAAATTTTGGAATTAAAAAAAAAGGAATAATTTTCCAGCTTCGGTGGGATATAATTATCACACTTCCTCACCAAAATTAAAGAGGAAAAATACGGAAATACAACTATGCTACGGCCGGCTATACCAAAAGCAGCTAAGGAAAGGATTTTATTTGAATTTAGACGAAGAAGGAAATAAAGATTCTAATTTATTTAAAGAATTATTCTATCCTTCCAAACCCTCGCAAATTATTCTATCCTACCGACGGATAGCTATTAATCCTCACAAATTTGCGAGGGTTTAGCGACGATTGATTATTCTTAATGATAAAATTTATAAAAGATAAATTTTTTTGAATGTCCGTCACAAAATCCTTGTAATTTGTAAGGATTTTGTGATGGAATTTTTTATATTTAAAAATACAAATACAAAAAAGTCTAATTGGTTGACCGTGGCAAAACCTTGGCAAATTTGCGAAGGTTTTGCGATGGATAACCACTAACCATCGACAGTCAATTATTTTTAATGATAAAATGTGTAAAAAAAAAAAATTGGAATGTCCGTCGCAAAATCCTCACAAATTGCAAGGATTTTGTGACCGAATTTTTCATATTTAAAAATACAAAATAGGAAAAGTCTAGTTGGTTGACCCATTGCAAAACCCTGGCAAATTTGCAAGGATTTTGCGACGGTAGATTGTTTTTAATGATAAAATGTGTGATATTTTTTTTTTTTTTTGGAAAGGCCATCGCAAAATCCTCGCAATTAGCGAGAATTTTGCGACAGACTTTTCATATTGAAAAATACAAAAGGAAAAAGTCTTGTTGGTTGTCCATTGCAAAACTCTCGCAAATTGCGAGGGTTTTGCAACGGTTAATTATTTTTAATGATAAAATATGTAAAAGAATTTTTTTTTGGAATGACCATCGCAAAATTCTCACAATTGTGAGAATTTTGTGATAGAATTTTTCATATTTAAAAACACAAGAAAGGAAAAGTCTAATTGGTTAACCGTTGCAAAACTCTCACAAATTTGCGAGGGCTTTGCAATGACCGGTTGTTTTTAATGACAAAAATGTTAAAATGAAAATTTTTTTAAATGTCCATCACAAAATCCTCGCAAATTGTGAGGATTTTACGACGGGCTTTTCATATTTACAAAAAAAGAAAGAAAAGTCTAGACCGTCACAAAACCTTGGCAAATTTGCAATGCTTTTGTGAGGAAATTTTAAATTTTAAATTACTCTCCTTTTCCTAGGTAAAATTTTCAGATTGAAATTTTGAATTTTTGCACTGAATTAATTGAATATTCCTTTATGCCGATTTTTTAAAATTTTGCACAGTGAAAATTTGAATACCTTAATTCGTCACAAATTTGTCGCAAATCCGTCACTAATTGCGACTAATTTGCTTCTTCCCTCGCAAAACCGTCACAATTTGCGAAAAGTTTGCAACAAAATAGGGTTTTCACCTTATATATTTTTTTAATTTTTTAATTTTTACTTATGAGTTTGTGTGGTGGTATATTTTGACAAATTTACTGAAATATTTTTAATAATGTGTCTCAAATGATGCATTGTATTATAAATGTGTTTATGTAATTATGTTATATTATACACCTAACGTATTACATAAATAAATATATATAGTTAATTCTGTTATATTATATACCTATTGTAATATATAAGTAAATGTATATATTTTTGTAGTATACAATATATATATAAGTATCTCTTTGATTTAATATATATATTATAACATATAGGTATCTATATACATATATCTAATTTTTTGATCCATTATTTTGATTAATTGGTGTATAAAGTAAAATATATAAAGAAAAATAATTTAAATAGTGTTGTTATTATTGATATCACTAAAAAAAATATGATGAAAATTATAATGTAGAGATCGATTTATAATGTTCTTCTCGCTACCTATAGTCCCCCAGCCAAGGTCCCTTGCCCCCACCCCTCGGTGCCCACCTCTGGCGGCCCTTGCCTGTCGTGCCCCCCTCCGTAACCCCTTCCCCCGATGCCCCCCCGCCCCTCACCCGTAGCCCCTACCCTCGCGTTCCCCCCGCCCACCGCCCCTACCCCCGGTCTCCCACCCCCGCAACCTCCACCCCCATGGCCCCCTCCCCCTGCAACCCCACCCCCGCGACCCCCTACCCCCGCAGCCCCCCACCTCCACGGCACATCTCCAACAATACTTTCTCTTCTACCTTCCTTTTCTTCCCACTTAGACCGTATTTAATAAAACCCATGTCTTCAGACCCTATATAACAAAACCCATATCATTGCCGCACACAGAGGGAAATCTCTTATTCCTCTTCTTCTCTGGAATCATCAAGCATCAATGCTATCTACTTTTGCGCCACCCATCAGAAGAATCCTATCTTCCAAACTAGGGTTCTCCAGTTCCCCGCTCATTCTGTCTATTGCTGCTGCAACCTTCACTAAGAACACCAAATTCTGTGCCATAGAAGACTTTAGAGACGTGACATCGAATCCTCCCACGGTAAATCCAACAACCAAGTCAAAGAATCTGGTAATTTACCCCACATCGTGTTCTGGCCTTTTTTCTTTTCTTTATTTCTTCTTTTAATATTTGTTGGGTAATTCAGTTTGGTGCATATGGATTTTTTTAAAATTAAATAATGGAAATTCTCTGAGAAAGTGATGTTGAACTAGTTGAGTTGAATCATTGAGTGCAACTGTGTAAGGACCACTTTTTGTGTTGGAATGAAGGTATATTAATGTATATGAGTGCATTCAACTTATTGATTTTATTATTATTATTATTATTATTATTATTATTATTATTTTTTTTTTTTTTTTGTGGAATTGAAGTTTGAACGTAAATTTTTCTGTAGCAAATATGCAATGTTGGATAGGAAGTACTATTTTGTGGATTTTACCTGTGTTTTGTTTGATCTAGAATATTCATTATAGATGTATCAATTGATATATTTACACACACACATATATATATATATATATATTTATATTTATATTTATATATATATTCCATGTTGTGTAAAAAATGTTGAGCTTCTTGGTTATTTAGTTCCTTGTGAATGGCTAATATTTGCATAGGGCAGATTTGATCTTTTCTAAATTACATTATAGGTTTAGGGTACATAACTTTTGCTTGTATGACAAAGATGAACACAAATTTATTGACCAAAATTTGACAATTTTTTGTACTGTGTTGTGATCATAGTGGAACATAAACTTAATGTTTTCCAGTTTAAACGTGTTAATATAATATGCGATCGTATTAGAACTCCAAACTTCATGTTTACCAGTTTATGCATGTTAACATTATCTGTATAGAGCCTAACCATTTTACTTGGATGAAGCTTCTTTTCTTCTTTCATTTGCTAGCATCTTCTCTTGACAATAGTTTTATAGCCCTCTTGTTTATCATCTTCATGAATGTTGGCGTCCACATGGAGAAGCTTGATCCTACATTGCTTACAGCTTCTAGGTCTCTAATTCTTGTTTTGTGTGTGTGCATGCGCGTGCCTGTCACTTATTTTTTATAATTTTACTAAAAAGTCTATGCAGTTTTAAAAGTTATCTTATTTTGCCCTACTTAGGCAAATTCTCAACTTAAGGGTATTAAGAAAATGGAGAGTTATTTTTTCATTGAAATAAGGCTAATATCAATGATTTGCTAAGTTGTATATTAATGTTTTAGCATTTGAGAAATACTATGATTGTTGGATTTTCTTTCTACTATTTAAACTACAAGGTAGAGGTAAAATAGGAAATCCCTTAAATAAGCCGAGATGATAGTAACTATGCGTGGAATGGTTCTAGATACTATGGTCTGCTTTTATTCATCAAACATCTTGTGTTGAAACTCTGCAACAAAATGGAATTGCTGAACGAAAACATCAATATAAAATGACTATTACACGAGCTTTAAAAATACCATCCAATTTACTAAGACTAATTTAGTCTAATTTACAGATTCAAATACTAATTTACAGAACCTAGTTTTACCCCTTCCCTTATATTTCCCAGATTTAAAATTTATATTGTAATTTGTTTATTATCTAAGCACTTTCTATAAAATTAAATATTTTTTTCAACAATTCTAAAATTACAAAAAATAATAACATTATGTCCATCAACTCCTTCCTTTTTATTTTACTTCTCAAGTCTAAGTTGTTTATTCCATTCTTAAATTAATGCAAATGTATATGTGAGTTGACAAGTGCTATTGACAGACATTTCACAAGGACAGAGCCATATGTAGGCTTTCTTGCCTTATCCAAAGGTAGATCTTTACTATAGTTTTAACTGTATCTTTTTAATAATTGGAACCCCGTGAGTGATGAGTGATCATTCCCCATGAGTGATGGGTGATTACCCCCTAGTTACTTTTTGTTCTTTTTCTATAAATGAATTATCTATCTTTGTTGTTGGCAACATCATTTTGATTGTCAAATTTTGAGGTAGCCTCGTTCTTGGAAAATGTCCAATTATAGGGGAGATTCAATCAAATTTTTTTCAAAATCTGGTACTATTTACTGTGGAATAGAATAACTATCCTTATCCAGAAGTGTGTTATTCAATTGAACATGAATATATATATCCCATATATGTATGTTATAGTTGGATGAATTTTGAAAGACAATAGGATTTTATTTTAAAAATAAATAATAAATCTTTTTCTTTATTCACAATTCAATAAAACTTTTTTTTTAACTAAAATATAAAATAAAACTTAAGAAAAGAATAAGGCAAATGATCCAAGTTCAGCCAAGCTTTGATTTTAATCCTTGTCACTTTCTAATCCAAAAAAGGATAATTCTTGTCGCTTTCTAGTCCTTGTCAATGGATGTTCGGTTTAACAAGGAAAAGCGTTTATTGGGTATAAAACCATCTACATTAGTTGTAAGATTATAATCCATTTGTTGTAAAGACTATCAATTCTTCATTTTTGTTTGTGAACATAAAGTGATCTCTATGTCTGAATATCTTATGTGTGTCTATGTCTTGGACCTCCTTTTGTTAGATAATGGAAAGAAAAATTTAATTACTCATTTTCACTAATATAATTCTAGAGGTGATTTTAATTAGTGAATGGATTGTTCTTTTCTCTCATTTAGATGTCATGGAGGATCGTAGTTGGATGTATAGAAGGCACGCTTCAGGTGTAAAAGGGACCACTATTGAATTTGAAAAAAGGGGTTAAAGTTTTTCTTGCATTTGCCTTATCAAATGCAATATCAAGCGTAATTAGATGTCCATGTGCAAAATGTAAAAATAAAGAGTATCTAGATCCAGCACAAGTTAAGCTCCACCTGTGGAAGTCTGGATTTGTAGCTAATTATTACTGGTGGACATGTCATGGTGAGCTATTCGAGTATACCTCAAGTGTGTCTACCTCAATTTCAGAAGTTGAGTCACATCAAGAAAATCTGTCTCGAGAAATGGTCTTAGACGTAGTAGGTCTTGACTTTCTCCCTAAAGCTCCATAAGAAAAAAATATTGAAGAACCACCTAATGTGGAGGTACAAAGGTTTTACGATATGTTAAGGGCTGTAGAGACTCCTATATGGGATGGTTGCACTACACATTCGTAGCTTTCACTTGTTTCAAGGTTATTAAATATTAAGTCTGAAAATAACCTCTCGCGAAAAGCCTTTAACGATGTTGTGCAATTGATGAAAGAGGTTGTGCCTAGCAATAATACAATTCCTGATAATTTCTATTAGATGAAAAATTAGTGGCTAGGTTAGGTTTGCCGGTACAAAAAATAAATGTATGCATCAATGGATGCATGCTTTACTGGAACGATGACATGAATTGTAGAGAGTGCAAATTTTGTGGCCATCCTCGATATGCACAGAAAAAGGTTGGGAAAAACACAAGTAGGAAGGAAATTTCATTCAAGAAGATGTATTACTTCCCGATAACACTGAGGCTACAAAGATTGTATACTTCTAAAACAACAGCTGAACACATGAGATGGCATGGAGAAAGTAGATCAAAGGAAGGCACCATGAGTCACCCTCGTGATAGTGAAGCATGGCAATACTTTGACCGGATGCATCCTGAATTTGCAAAAGAAGTACGAAACGTCAAACTTGGTTTATGTACAGACGGATTATCACTATTTGGGATGTCGAGTAAGCAATATTCATTCTGGCCAGTCATTCTTACATCGTATAATTTCCCCCCATAGATGTGTATGAAGAATCCGATCATGGTTTTAACAATCATTATCCCGAGCATGAAGAATCGAAAGTATCAGGTGAATGTTTATCTATAACCCTTGATAGACGAATTAACTCAATTGTGGTTTGAAGATGTCACCACTTATGACATATTAAAGAAATAAAACTTCCAACTATAGGCAGTGCTTTTGTGGACTATTAATGATTTTCCTGCATCTGGTATGTTGAGTGGCTGGAGCACAGCTAGAAGATTGGCTTGTCCATATTGTATGAGTAATTCAAAGTCTTTTCATCTATAAAATGGTGGGAAACAATCATAGTTTGACTGTCACCGTTGTTTATTACCATTGGACCATTCTTACAAGACGGACATGAGAAATTTTAGGAGGGATAGAGGTTTTGAGACATCACAACCTGTGCAATACCCTACTGGTGAAGAAATTTGGGGTAGTGTGTCTAAATATGAAAAAATCACAGAAACAGGCAAAGAAATTAGAAGGAGTAATGGCAGGGGTATATCTCAAATTTGTGCAAAAAGGAGTATTTTATGGGGTTTGCCATAATGGCGTACTAATTTAGTTTGACATAATATTGATGTAATGCACAATGAGAAGAATGTATTTGACAATGTTATGAACACAATTTTGGAGGTAAAGGGTAAATCAAAAGATAATTTAAAGGCTAGACATGACTTGGAAATATATTACCATAGGCTAGAGCTACATGTCTTGGATGTGGGAAAAGGAAAGATGGCTATATCTAAAACTTGCTACTCGTTGACAACAGAACAAAAGAAACTTTTACTTGAATGATTGAGGGGATTGCAACTCCAAGACGGATATGCTTCAAATATTGGAAGATGTACTGATTTGAACGAGTTAAAGTTATCTGGTATAAAATCACATGATTGTCATGTATTCATTGAGAGACTACTTCCCATTGCATTGAAGGAATTTCTCCCTTCTAACGTATAGGGTGTTTTAATGAAATTAAGCCTTTTTTTTTTTTAATCAAAATCTATACTTTCCTAAGTTGAGTGTAGCTCATATGACCAAATTAGAGTATGACATTCCTTTGTTGTTATATAAGTTGGAGAAGATATTTCCATCTAGATTCTTTGATGTAATGAAACACTTATTAATTCATTTGCCTTACGAAGCAAGAGTTTGTAGTCCTATTCAGTATAGGTGGATGTACCTATTTGAATGGTAATCTAATCATTCAATCTAATTATTTTCTTGTCAGGTACAATATGAGCGTGTGTGACTGAACTTGAAATTTTTTTCAAATGACAGGTATTTGCATCATTTGAAAATCAAAGTGAAAAATAAGGCTAGAGTTGAAGAATCAATCTGCAATGCTTATCTCGTGGAAGAAGCATCCACCTTCTTCTCCTATTATTTTGAGCTACATGTACACATAAAACGTACTAGCGCGTAATGAAGAGGGAGAACGATTGGAGAGGGTATAAGAACCTAGGCTGTCAATCTGTAATGTTCAAGGAAGGGTGATAGGATGGATTCGAACCCGATTTCTTACCTATAAAGAATTCATTATAGCAAGAATTTACATGTTGCTTAATTGTGGGGAACTGCAGCCATACATTGAGTATGAGTTACTGCTTTATATATCTTTTATAGTAAATGAAGATCTCATAATGATTTTGATATATTCACACTTCTAACGCAATACAGGACATTCACGGCACACTAACAAAGATTGGCTCCAACTATATCAGAGATAAAAATCAATAGAAAATAGGTCTTAAATTTGCAGAATGGTTTAGTGGATATGTAAGTTACTTAAGTTGCTAACTTGCATTTGGAACTCCATTAGGGATTCAATCAATTTTGTAATACTACAACTTTCATTTTATGTAACATTTACTTGTTTCATTTTTTTTTAGGTACATGATCCAAAAATATGGTTACAAATGAATGTTTAAGAAACTTTGCTTGGGGTCTATCAAGACTAGTGAAATCATATAGTGGGTACATAGTCAATGGTTGTCGGTTTCATACTAATGATTTTGCAGAAGGAAAGAAAATAGTGAATAGTGGTGTGTGCGTGAAAGGGATTGGAAATGACGCATTAGGATTTGATTACTATGGAGTGTTAAATGAGATTATTGAAGTGCAGTTTCCTGGTAATTCACAACAAAGTGTTGTTCTTTTTAAATGTCATTGGTTTGATCAAACATTGAATCGTGGTACCAAGGTACATCTACAGTATAATCTTGCCGAAATTAACCACAAAAGGAGCTATTCCAACTATGATCCATTTGTTCTAGCTCAACAAGCTAGCCAAGTGTATTATGCATCAAATCTAAGGAGTAAGAGGCCAAAATCTAATTAGTTGGTAGTTTGCAAAACTAAAGCTTGATATTTAATAGATGCACTCGTGGTTGACAGAGCTTATCAGGAAGAAGTAGGTGCTACTAACGAAGTGAACATATCATTATTTGTTAATCTTGGTATTTTGACACATGAGAACAGTATGAATGAAATGTTGGATTTTAAAGATAGTTTGTAATGGTAAGGGAAAATTCTCTTACCAATGAAGACGAAGAAGATGAAGATGAATGGGATACGAATAGTGGTACCTCAGTAGATGACGAGAAGTCTGTATTAGAGAATGATTCCAGTGATTAGGCCTGATTTAAATTCATTTACCATTTATATGGTTAATGGTAAGGGATTCCTGAAATCTATTACATCATTAATATCCCATGTCAAATTTTAAATTTCATTTATTACAGAATTTCAATCCTTATTATTGTTTGTTTCACATTTCAAATCTTTTAATTTCTTTTATTTTAAATTCCATCACATACAATTTTTTACACTAATTTTGTCTAATTGTCAAGAATTTCATCTCCTTCTATTTTGTAGGAATCTTTCATTTAGACTTGCAAAGGCCGGAGGAAAAGAAATAGATAAACATTAGAGGAATTATCTATGTGTACTACTGTATAAATTCTATAATTTTGGGTATATGGTGTATCTATATACATGCTTGCAATCCATATGATTTTTTTTTTATTAACCCTTAATGTATTCTTTTATGATGTAAACAGTAAGGTAATCTATATAGTACATTGTTGCGGTATTGACAGATATTTCACAAGGATAGAGTCATATATAAGATTTCTTTTTCCTCTTGTCCAACAAGTATTCTCTTTACTTTGGTTTCAATTGTACCTAATAAAATAATTGGAACCCTGTGAGTCATGGGTGATCATTCCTCGTGAATGATGAGTGATTACTCCTCCTAGGTAATGGGTGATTACTTCGAGTTACTTTTAGATTTTTCTATAATTGAAAGATCAGTCTTTGTTGTTTGTAATAGTATTTTAATTGTCAAATCTTGAGGTGGCCTCAT
Source organism: Voacanga thouarsii (assembly GCA_026120185.1). NCBI lineage: Eukaryota > Viridiplantae > Streptophyta > Magnoliopsida > Gentianales > Apocynaceae > Voacanga > Voacanga thouarsii. The sequence continues at coordinate 1,059,698 of JANUWF010002184.1, read as the reverse complement.
GCCTGGAAAATGTCCAATTATAGGGGAGACTCTATCATTTTTTTTTTTTAAATTTGATACTATTAATAATGTTTATTTTAACATATCCATCATTACCATACTATTATTCTATTGCTTTAAATTAGTGAATAGATATAAAGTTTCACTGTTATTATTCTTTTATCATTTTTATTCACGGTTATTTACGTCTTTCTTTTTAAGTGTTGATACAATTTATTAGTCACTTATTTTTCTTTTTCATCTCCTCTAGCAATGTCTTCTAATGAAGAATCATTGAGAGAGGAGAGTTAGGAGGGTCAGGAGCCTTATACCACATCCCCTACTCAGCTACCTCGGCTTTCAATGCCTCAGTCTTTATATGGCTCTATTGGAGACGAAAGAGTACTATCCCCACCTTTTCAATCATCCACTGCTTCAACTTCACATCCTGTTGGATGGTAAGTTTCGGACTCTCGGCCTTGGATTGTTCCACGAGAAAACGGGTAAGTAACATATTCATACTTTAAAATATGTTAATTATTAATTCAATTATTTTTTTAGAGATTAATATAATTCTATTGTACGTTGTCATTGAACCAAAAAAAGGTTCACCGATTTGGACAAATGTGTCCGAGAAATTTCAAATATAATACAACAGTACTTCACTAGTTCGTATCTGATATACACGCACATTCTGATAACTGTGCGAGACTTATGGTTTCAAGAACTTAGGTTAAGCAATTTCTGAATATTATTTGCTGTCTAAGTACTATGTTATATGTTAATCAGAATTCTTAATCGTGATCATGCAGAAATATTTTCGGCGGAGGGATGAGAACGGTTCTTAGATTCGATCTATTTGGGAAAAGAAGTGTCGGACGAGATTTTCGAATATAAGGTCTAGGCTAAGGAAGAGGGATGGTGGGGCATGTCCTCATTGGATAGAGGCCCAGTATTAGAATTACATTTGCGAGTATTGGAGTTCAGAGAAGTATTTGAAGTTCTCAGCTATCAACAAAAAGAATCGAGGAAATAGCTGCACCCATACTGAAGGGTCTATCTCGTTCACAAAACACGAGGACCATTTAGTAGTTCATTTCCACTTAACTATTTATTTTCTAAATTTCTTTGAAACGAATTTATATAAGATTGTAATAATTGTGTTTTGTTAACATAAATGTAGCGGGCCAAGAAGGAGAATTCTTTCAGCTACACAGGCATGTTTGAGACATTACATATATTTTAGAGTGGGCTACAAAAGGGTCAGTTTGTCAGTGATCGATCTCGCCAAACTTTGGTCGTATATAATATATGTTGAAATTTCTTTATATTGCATGAAATTTGTATTTTAATTTGACATCTACTACTGACGATTCTTTCTTTTTTAGGATGATGTGTGAAATCTCATACAGAGTACTAATCAGTTTGAGTCTAGTGGCTCAATAAACTCGGTTGTTCCTTTTGATGAAAAAGCCATGTTTGTAAAGGCATAAGGTGGGTTCAAAAGAGGACGAGTTTATAGGTTAGGCTTAGAGGCGGTTTAGGTTCGATCTAGGTTGTCTCAAAGTGGACCGTAGACATCTTCCACTACACCAACTAATATGGGTAACTAGTAGATCAAAGGGTTCAGCAGGCCGAGTGGAGATTCAATCGACAAATAGACTTGTACCAAGACTGCATGAGGCAACAACACTCTACATTTAGTAGTTGGATGATAGCTATGTCGGATAAGGTGGACATTCCTGCACCATCTATGTCATCCATAAAGGAGATAGAAGTGCGCATAGTAGCTGCTAATGCTAAGATGAAGACCCCAATATCGACGATGGATTTGATCCAACTGATGAGCACCCTGGCCCACGCAGGGCTGGTTCCCCTCCTCCACCTCCTTTTGCACCTGCTCCTTCTTTAGTTACATAGATTTTGTTGTATTTATTTCTGTAGTCTTTATGCACTGCTACTTATTTCTGTGAACTATTTTACTTTTTTTTATACTTATTATGTATTTATATTATATTGTATTTCAGTATTTTAATATATTTATTTGTCCTTAGTTTCAGTTTTTTACATTATTTTTGGCATTTGTTTGAGTAGTGTTTCAGAATTAACTTACAAAGAGCTGATAATTTAAAATAAATGCTATAATGGAAAAATAAAAAAATCATCGCAAAATTCTCACAATTTGCGACGATTTAGCGAGGGTTAGAAAATTTTGTTGCAAATTGTGACGATTTTGCGAGGGCAAAAAAAAAAAAAAAATCCTTGCAAAATCGTGGCAATTTTTGAGGGTTTTGCATTGCGACGATTTTGCAAGGGCCACGATTCAAGCAAAAAAATCCTTACAAAACTGTGGCAAATTGTGACGATTTTGCGAGGGTCACGGTTAGGGGTGAAAAATCCCTCACAAATTGCAACGGATTTGTGAGGGTCATGTTTTAGAAAAAAAATCTCTCGTAAAACTCTCACAATTTACGACGATTTTGCGAGAGCTATGTTTTGGGAACAAAAGATCTCTTGCAAAACCCTCGCAAATTGCGACGGTTTTGCGAGGGTCATATTTTGAAAACAAAAAATCCATCGCAATTTACGACGATTTTGCAAGGGCCACGACTTAGGGTGAAAAATTCCCTCGTAAAACTCTCGTAATTTGTGAGGGTTCAATTTGCCACGATTTTGTGAGAACCAAGTTTTGGGAACAAAAAATCCCTCGTAAATTGCGAGGGAAGCCATGACCCTCACAAAATCCTTGCAATTTGCAAGGGTTTTGCGAATCGTGAGTGTTTTGTGAGGGCTAAGTTTTGAGAACAAAAAATCTCTCGTAAAACTCTTACAATTTACGACGATTTTGCAAGGGTCACGGCTTGGGATGAAATATCCCTCACAAAACCCTCGCAAATTGTGACGGTTTTGCGAGGGCCAAGCTTGGGAACAAAACACCCTTGCAATATGCGACGATTTTGCATGGGTCATGGCTTGGGATGAAAAATTCCCTCGCAAAACCCCTGCAAATTGAGATGATTTTGCAAGGGCCAGGTTTTAGGAATAAAAAATTCCTCACAGCCAATTGCTTTAATGTACAAAGACCCTCGCAATACTATTGCAATTTGCAAGAATTTTGCTACGAACTTATGTATTTGGTCACAAAACGGTAGCAAATTTCTACTTCGTCGAACTTTGACTAAAAATACTCGTCGCAAAACATTCGCAAATTATGAGGATTTTTTCTTGTCCTCGCAAAAACCATCTCAAATAGTGACAGTTTGTCTTGGCGTCGCTATTGCAATGGACAAAACTGTTGCAGAACCGATTTGCGACGATTTTTTTCCATCGCAAAATGACAAATTTCCCGTAGTGTTGATATCTACAATCCATTTAAATTCATCAATATAAATTTATTTATTAAATGAATTTAATAGATTAAACTTAAAAGAATTGGATTATATGTAATTCCCTCCAAATCCAAATGAATATCCACCTTATCACTTCTAGGTTTGACCTTTGTAAATGAGGATCCTATCCGGAAAAAAATTATTCGTCTTTAAAAACATGCAATCATTTTTTTGTTTCTTTTTTTGGGGTGCTCAATGTGTTTAGAAGCCTTGATTATTCACACCTCTTATTAGGGGTGTTCATTCAATTTTTCAGTTTAATTTCAAATTCAAAATTCAATTTTCAGTTTGGTTTTACAAAATTGGATAAAATTGAATCAAATCGAAATATTAAAAACTCATAATTTATAAATAAATAAATAAATAAATTTTATTATTAATTATATATTTTAAATTTTAAAATAGAATTTTTATTTTTATTTAAAATAAAAAATAAAACCAAATTTTTTTATAGATTTAAAAAACAAACTGAATCGAACCAAATTCAAAAATTCGATTTGATCAATTAAAAAATTCAATTTGAAGCGAATAGTGTGCAGAGCCTACTCTTAGTAATAGCCAATGCATAGTCTAGACATTTGAGTTAATTTGTGAGTTATGAGAAAAGAAATAAAGAGAAATATTAGTAATTATAAGAGAAAATAATATGAGAAGATTTATGTCTTCTTCATTTGGAAGTTTAGAACAAAAGCGAAAGAAAAGCCATTAAAGTTGTAACTTATAAAAAATAACTCGTCTTTCTGCCAATTGCACCATTACTCATTTTCCGCCTGGAGGCAAAACTTTAGTCTCATCACCACTGTTGCCACTTCCCCTACTACAACAGATCTATACTACAACAAATCTGTAAACTTCTTTCTCCTTCAAATCTCAGTCACAAAACTAAGTTAAAATAATACTTTTGAATAGCCTTTTACCCCATTTAACTGCAAAAAAATTACTAATTACTTAATTTTCCATACACTTAATTCTGTGGTTCTCTTTACAAATCTCGATAGGGTAATTTTTGTCAATAATCCCACTTAATTAGATCTATCCCTCTACCAATTTTTTTAGCAGGAATAATGGTTGCAATGACGATGAAAGACCTAATCCAAAAACTGAGAGATTGAGAAAGAAGAAAGAAAACAAGGGATTGTAATTTTAAAAGTTCCTACTTCTCCCTTCAACATCCTTCTATTTCTCTCCGTAAGTGGAAAGAAAGAAAGGATTTTGAAGTTGGTAGCCCAAATTACTTTCCTTCTTCTGTAAAAACTAGTTTCTTTTCTTCCAGCATAGTGTTGAGTCTTTCTTGTCTTGGACTTTGCTGAGTTTTCCTCAATTTTGTTCTTTGGGTTTCAGCTTTTGTGTGCGAATATGAGTTAGTTCTTCGTCAACTGTTTAGTGCTTTTGCTACATTTTATTCAGTATGTTTTTTTTTTCACCATATGACGTCCCCTGTTGACTCCTTAATAAAATTATTGATAGGGACATTGTGTTCCTTCTTGAGTTTGTGCTGGTGGAAATTCTTAATTTGATGTTTGAATTTGATGCATTCTTTTCTTGAATGACGGATTTTGTTATAATGTTTTCACCTAATGATAGTATACATTTTTTTGTATGCAATTGTGTATTGAATCTTTTAGATTTCAGGTTTAGTTTGAGCAGCCCTTTTACCCCTTAACATGAGCATTCTTTATTCTCTATTGAAATTTGTCAATTTCCAAATTGCTTAATTGGCATATTAGCAATCTGTGTTTAGTTGTTGACATAAGGGAGGAATTCACGAGTTCTAAATAGCCTGTGATGGATATCACATAGATAGCTTTCTAAAAAAGAATGGGGTAATTGGCGTCTTAGATGATTTTCCTTCTCATGTATGCTGCGCTAAATTATTACAAGCATATAACCTTACACAATGTCAAGCTTTTTGGCATTAATGCTTTTTGACATTAGTGCTTTTAGAAGCAATAATTTGATTGCTAAAAAAAATGATAATATGTTGAATTAATTTGAGGTCAAGAATACCAGATAACTGCAGGAGAGGGGGGGGGGGCTGTTTTTGTGATCAAAATTTTCACAAATTTGAAAACAGAATTTCAGAAAAAGGATTTTAGGATCTTTTACTTGGGCATAATCAAAAGGACTGCTGTGCACTTCCATGCAACTAATAAATCAAAATTTTGCACACATTATACTGTCTTCTAAATTTAAGCTGTTCACTGATATAGAATAGTGTATATATTGATTTGATATGTTATTCTGTTAACTATTTTTTGAGCAGATATAGTGAAACTGCAAATGTATCTCTTTCGTGTTTCTGCTGACTTTGAATAGGCAGAATCTTTACTGCACAGCAGTCTGTATGGTGTTGAAATTTTTATTTCTGCTAAAGCATTGCTGTCCTCACATGAATTTATTAAGTCTAGTGTCATGTGTAGGGAAAATAGAGTTCAGTTATGGGATAAATATGGACTAATTTCTTTTTGTTTTTGTGTTAATTTTCCCAGAAAATTAAGAAACACTAAAGGGCAAAAGGGACAGAGAGATTACATAACTGAAGTTGTGATGGTTGAGGTATGGTGGTCCCTGTTAGGTGCTGCAATTCCGGCTGTTATTGCTGGCCAAGCTTTTAGGCTTAAGAGGAGGAGAGCTGAGGAGCAGCAAACACACACTGCAAGAGGGAGGGAAAAGAGCACTGATGATATCTTTGTGTGCGAGAGAGTTTGTGTGTCAAAGAGAATGTTGAAGAAGGTTGGAGCATTCTTGAAGGATCCAATCCCTGATACTTGTGTCACTGTGTTTGGTGTCTCCGAATTTGATTCTTTCACAGATGCTTGTGCGCAGACTGTATGTGTTAACCAGCATCAGGTACCTAACTGGAGTGATGTCTGCCTGAGGAGATGTCAAAGTGAATGCCTTAAACTCTCTGCTTCTAACCCTTCATAGTGCACTTCAAATATAATTTTCTTTGTGACGCCGGGTTCAACTTTAGTGAAATTGTCAATGCAGAGAGTGGTGGTATTCTGCATAAATTTATTTTATATTGTGAATGGCATATTTGATCCGGTATTCTAGCTGGCCAATGAGTTACGTGTTGCTATCATAGTACCCACATTGAATACTCTGTATGAGTTCCTTGGTTGAAGGCTCTTACCTGACCATTTCTTTGTCTTGCTTCTTGGTCCTTGTGGTTGTCAATGCTTGCCAATTCTTTATGTTCCCACTACTAGTGTTTCTCTCTTTGATCAGCTGGATTCCATCCTCTGTTATATCTTGTGTTTTGCATAGGATCGACCATCTCCTTATGTCACTTTGAGCAATGTTAGTGCATTCATTTTACTGGCACTTCACTGTATAAACTGACTAGCTCTTTTTACTTGCTTACTCCTTCATTCCTTTGGACCTTTGGGGAAGAGGGGGGGGGGGGACAAAAAGGAAAACACTCTTTTATGCCATAGATTCAACTTTCTCTGGCGTTTCTCTTCATCAGGAGGGCATCAATGCCATTTAATAGCAGTAATCAGCAAGAAACTGGAACCTGTGGGGTGAATTTCTCTCCATTGTCTTAGAAGTTGGAGGTTTATCAAAACCTAAAAATTATCGTCTCTGGAATCTCTCCATTGATCACTCTTTGAATATACAGAATGCAAAGTAAATTATTATCGTCTCCAGAATCTCTCCATTGATCACTCTTTGAATATATAGAATGCAAAATAAATCTACGTACATCAAGAGTTCAAAGATGACATAAAAATGATCAATCTCTTGACGCCCCTTTTCTGTGCTTCAAAACTAAGAAAAACTGAAGTTTACTGGTGAAATAATAGAAAATCATAAAATAAAGACCTTGTGTTCCATCAGTTGATTGTTTTTATCAAAGCTCGTCATGAGAATCATCTGCAGTAGTCTCACCTGATACTTTCATCTTCTCTGCTGTCTTGTGTGCTGCCTCTCCAACAACCTTTGCTGCGGACTTTGCAGACTCTTCAACTGCTACTTTACTGGTTAGTAAACTCTTCTCTGCAGCTCTCGTGATTGTTTCCCCAGCACTACTGTGGCCATTGTCATCACCTCTTGAACTAGGATCATTTCTGCTCCTGAAACTGATCATACGGTACAAAATTGAGCCCCTAGTGACAGATAAATGTTCAAGTACCTAAAGTTAAATGGACAAGCAGTAGCAGAAGTGCGGGTGCGGGTGTGGGCGTGGGTGTGGGTTGGGGGCCTGGGTGGAATTGCTGACGTTGGCTCAACAGATTTTCTGTTATACTTGAAACTATAAGTATTGTTCCACTGCCACTGTCTACAACTCCATTTATTGCCCTCTACTCATTTGGTCATTTTTCAACATGTATGGCCTATTAAAACAAAATTTCTCATTCTCTTTTTCCTTTCCTGACTCTCGTTATTCCGAGACAAACTGAGAGATGATGTTTTTCTTTGTGTTGGATTTAAAATTGGGGTATTAGTGCTCCTCTGTTTTGTTTTATTAACCTGGTTTGTTTACCACATTCCTATATAACATGCCAATACATTCATGATGGCTATATATATATACAGAAAAACAGTGGCAGATAACATCATTTTTCTTGGACATCGTAAATCAAACTTAGAACTTATTTGCTTGATAAGAGGTGTTTTTAACCAATTGATAAGTCATCTTGTCACATAAATAGCATCATTTTGTTAGCTTTTTTACAGGATTGTAACAATCAAAATTCAGTATAAGTATGATTATCTATCAAGTTTACTCGCTATGATCAGCATACAAAACATACACGAATGCATAATGTAAACTGATGTCAAAATTTCCTAGTTTATGAATTATGGCACCTCCTGCATTTGTTGATCATCTACTGCTACTGTTGAAGCAAAGAATTGATGAGATGGCTAAACTTACTCCAGATTTGGAGGAAAGAAGTTTATCTCCAATTGATTGATCAGATATTTGACCCTTTTCCAATGAATTTTAACTGATCTTGTTACATGAGTGTAAGAATCTTGTAGCATCTGTTTTGCAGATGGTTCTCTTCCTTCCCTGTTCTGGACATTGATCTGTTCATCTTCCTCTGCGGACAAGGTTTCAAGGGATAACAACAAAAGTGAAAAACTAAATACAATGATCAATTTATGCATTTTTCTTTGAAATTATAGGATTATGGTTTTCTGAATTTGGAGAAATCTGAAATTTGTTTGCACTTAAAGCGGGTTTGAGGTTTGAACCAGATTTGCAACTGCTCAAAACGTGATGGGAGTTACTTCTGTTTAAACATTTCCATTTACGGGTAAAATGTAAAAGGAAAAAAAAGAAAAAGAAAAAGAAAGGTGAATTAAAAGGGTAATTAGCATTTTTATCCTAAATTTTTATTTCAAAATACAGTATCGTTTTTGTCCTCAAACCTTTCTTGGTCTGTTTTCATCCGTGAAACCTTTTCAGCCTTAAAATTCTTGATTTTTGCTCCATTATTAAATGTAAAATTAATTTTCTAGCCATTCATTCTAAAAATCAAAATGTAGAGAGAGAATGATTAAAAAGATTTTACTGTTAAAAATACAAAAACTTTATATATAGAATATCTTAAAATTATATACATAGATCAAAATAAAAATGCTATTATATAAAAAGTTCGAGCAATAAAAATATTATTTCTTTTCTTTAATAAAATTTGACCTGTTTATTATTTTATATTTGACATAAGTATTTATTGATTCATATATTTTTTACATTTTTTATTTTTATATTAAATTTCATGTTAAGTCAAATTATGTTAATTTTAATCTATAGAAGAGTAATTATTGTAACAGATGTTTTCTATTTATTTTTTAAAGGCCCAAATAGCAATTTCAAACAAGGGAACTGGGCCTCGGAACCGAGCTGGACCATTCATCAATCGTCATTTCTGGAGACAACCTCGCCCAATCTAAAGGGGCTTTCTTCTTTTCATTTGGGGGGAAGAAAATAAAATTTTAAATAGATTTTTTTTTTATTTACAAATTAAATACTACTCGGCAGTTAAAACTTATGAATATTAATATATAATTCAGAAATTGAAGGCTTAATGTCCAAATTTCCCTCTCTTCTGATTATAGCTCAACATTTTCTAATACCAATTAGATGTTTATATGGGCATATTAAATTTACACTAATCAAAATTAGGTGATGGCATGATGTAGGACCATACGTAACGAAGAAAAAAAAAAATAATAAAAGTTAGTCAAGTTCAGAGATCATGCTGGAGATGTTATTGTTTCAAACTCAATACCAAATTTTGGTTTGGTCAGTAAGGGATGGAATGGGAAAGTTAAAGTTGAGGGAGTAAGTTATATGAAATACTAATATATTAGATGATAACATTATAATTTTTAAAATAAAAATAAAAATTAATTTTTTTAAAAAAAATATAAAAATTTTAAAAAATTTTGGAGGAAGGCAGGCGCCATCCCCCCCATCCCCTTAGGATGCGTCTCCTTCAAGTCGTCTTGTTTAGATTAACGAAATTAATTCTTTTGTACAATCCATCTCTCCTTTGAGAATTTCATTTCTTATATTAGGAGAGTTGTGAGGACAATGCTTATAATAGTCTTCGACATGCTATTCATTTGAATAATATTCTAAATCATAAGTTGGTTGGAAAGTCTATCTTTCCTATATATGTAGAAGAGGTTCCTTCTTCTGTAATCTGTGCTATTTGTGAAGATCTTCTTTCGTAATCAATTTTCTTTTGAGGTTTCCTGGGGGAAAAAATGTCATGGTCATAGATTAGGAAAAACTAATGTTGTTAACCTGTTTGGTAGATATCATTTATTAAAAAAAGTGAGGAAAAGCTTCTAGGTGTTAGTTATGTGTTAGTGACTTGTTATGATTCCGGATTTTCTGCTCATACATATGTGGTTATATCATATAAAAATTTGCTTCTCCTTATATACTTCTTCTGAATGGTTCACGATTTTAAATTTTTGATAACTTCATATATATATATATATCCTTTATTGCAATGATAATAATTCGACACGTTTGTTCTAATTAACTAATTCTCATTCGTTCTACTTTTTCTTTATAAAACTTTATATATAACTTTTTTATCTACCTTTAAATATTAATTATTTTTCCTAAAAAAGAAAAACAAATCAATATATGTCATATGAGTGGATGTGGCTCTATTACTTTTCCTCAAAGAAAGAATTCATTTACTTCCCAGTCAATATCTAATGGCTTAGTAAGACATGAAGTGTAACGATGCTTATCTTGAAGTACAAAGTAATGCTGCCTTTCATTGCATTGTGATAGTCTAGAGGGTGGCCACCTGGTACCATAGAGAATCAAAGGTTGTGACTTTTAAGAAATGGAAAATATGTTGTCTAGATAAGATTGGAAAACATATATGGAAGGCAAAAGTTATTCTTGACGATTTCTATTAGCATTCCATGAATTGATAAGATAGTTGTAGTTTGCAATATTATCTATTTATTTATATTTTGGAAAGCACATTTAACTCAAATTTTTTAAGGAACATTAATTATGAACTTTGCTTACAAATATTGATACTTTCTTCATTTGTAACTTATTTTCTCATTCAGGGTTGAGAATGAAACTCTCAAGATCCTATAAATGCCACCCATCAACCAAGAACAGAGGGGAGTGAACAAGGAATTTGGGTAAGACTCTAAAGCAATTTCAGAGTTACGATTATTTTTTTCAATTGATTTGGTAAAATCCTGCTTTAATTTTATTGTTTTTTAAACTTTATATGCTTATGATTTTTGCTATCTTAGATGGAATGATTATTTTGTGGATGAATCGGACCGTAAATCAATTTGAGGTAGAGAAATCAAGAAATTTCAGGTACTAATCAAAATCCTTGCTTTGATTTTCTTGAAGGATTCTCATTATGGTGCTATGAAATTGTTCAGATAACTGACAAGAAACACACATTTATAATCTCTCTGAAATTTTTTCTTTCTCGGTTTTCCTTTCCCTCTTGTTTTCTTATACAGTTCTGGGAAAATTCCTTATTGAAGTGTTAGTGAAATCGCTTTCTGCACTATGTTTAGAGCATGTATCCAATCAATGAACTATGAAACCTATGGGGTAGTGTTTTTTGTTTTTTTTTTTTTGTGGGGGGGGGGGGGGTCTGTGTGTGGGGGGCAGGGTAGGCTGTGGGAGGAGGGGGTTCAGGCCTAGTTACATACACTAAGGAAAAGGGGATGGGATATGTACATAAGCACTTAGCGAATATGGATCGAACACTTGATTTGATACGAAATGTTTTATTAATTAAGTTTTTTTAATGGGGTTTAGTTGGGTTGGGTGGCCTTTTTAACTGCTCGTTTTGCTGTCGTATACGTGAGGATGCATTCAATCTGGGTGTTGTGTAAGCTGTTAGAATAAGACAAGTTCTTAGCAAATTTGACCTGAATTCGAATTCGCTAGTCAAATATGTTAAGGCTGGGCACTGCAACACGTTCAAGTGAGCTCACATCAGCCATACCTAAGTCTTGAATTTGAGGGTGGTTTTCAACTTTCAAGCAATAGCCTATTTCACTGCCTAACGTAACGGATGGTTTCTCGTTGGGGGAAGAGACAATGGCAATTCATTTATTTGGATATTGGTAGGCAGGTCCAATTCAGACATAGAAATGTTAAATGCAAAACTCTTTCGCCTCCCTAGAAACCAACCAAAAAACGTCATTAGGAAAATCAAGAACAAATGCTTCTTCGTAGTAGTTCACCGTTACAATGGCCTAGTTTTGAAGTTCCATTCACTATTAAATCTAATGTTTCTTTTTGTTCCATTCACAGATTCGCATTAAGATTCGTCAACTCCAGCGCCCTCTTCCATAAACTGCCTTAATTGTGAATTCTTGATCGCAATTTCAATGGCTGTATTGGGATACTTGGGGTACATTGAAATTATCTTGGCATTTCTTTGTTTTCTTTACTTGTGGTCGTTAAAGAACGATAAGGGGCTGCCATGGAACTGGCCAGTAGTCGGAATGTTGCCCAGCTTACTGCGACATGTTCATGAGCTTCATGAGAATTGCGTTCAGATGGCTGGTCGAGCTGGGGGTACATATCTATTTAAAGGTCCCTGGTTTATTAACATGGATATGCTTCTTACTGTTGATCCGGCCAATGTGCATCATATCATGAGTGGAAATTTTCCTAATTTTCCGAAAGGGCCTAAGTTCAAGCAGATGTTTGATGTTTTGGGAGATGGCATATTCAATTCGGACCTGGATTTGTGGAAGCAGCAAAGGAAAACGACTCGGTTTTTGATCAATCATCACAGGTTTCACCAGTTTCTGCTGAAAACTAGCCGTGATAAGTTGGAAAAAGGGCTAGTCCCCATTCTCGAGCAGTTGTCAAAATCTGGCCGAGTGGTGGACTTGCAAGATTTGTTCCAGAGGCTTACATTTGATACCACCTGCACATTTGTCACAGGATATGACCCTGGATGCCTTTCAGTAGATCTACCAGATGTTCCATTCTCGAAAGCCATGGATGAGGCTGAAGAAGCTATACTGATGCGCCACCTTCTACCTGAGAGCATATGGAAGTTACAAAGGCTGCTGAATATTGGGGAGGAAAAGAAATACCGAGAGGCTTGGACAACGTTGGATGGTGTTATAAGCAAGTATATTTCAATGAAAAGAGAGGAATTGAGGAAGGGTGGCAAGTCCAGAAATGAAGGAGATGCTGTTGATTTGTTAACTTCGTACATCACTGATGGCAAGGCCATGGAATTGCCTACTGATCAGGACAATTTCTTGAGGGATACCATACTAAATCTCATGATTGCAGGAAGAGACACTACCAGCTCGGCTCTAACTTGGTTTTTCTGGCTTCTTTCGGAGAACCCTATTGTTGAAATGAAGATACGGGAGGAACTACGATCAATCATACCCTCAGGTGATGAAGATAAAGGGCAGCTTGCTCAGACCTTGAACAAGCTGGTTTATTTGCATGGAGCATTGTGTGAAGCACTAAGGCTTTATCCACCAGTACCATTCCAGCACAAAGAGCCTCTTGTACCAGACATCCTTCCAAGCGGCCACCGTGTGCATCCCAAAATGAAGGTTATGTTCTCTCTTTATGCAATGGGAAGAATGGAAGCAATCTGGGGAAAGGACTGCTTGGAAATGAAGCCTGAGAGATGGATTTCGGAGCGCGGAACCATTAAGCATGAGCCATCATATAAGTTCTTGGCTTTCAATGCAGGTCCTAGGACTTGCCTGGGGAAAGATGTGGCTTTCACTCAACTTAAGGCTGTTGCTTCTACTATAATCCATAACTACCAGGTTCAAGTGGTTGAAGGGCATGCAGTAGTCCCAAATGTTTCCATTATTCTCTACATCAAGCAAGGTTTAAAGGTTAGGGTTAGCAAAAGATGGGCTTGAAGTTACAGAAATAGTTCTCGTTTACTTTCTCTTGTAATACAATGAAGTGTCTTCTGTTCTGAAAGATATATGGCATTTCCTAGAGAGCACGAGTAAGAGTCATGGGAACTTGTCTGTGCAAAGGTAATTTGGGGTCCAATTATCCATACCTATTTTCTAATTGTGAATTTCGCATGCTCAAATGCCAAAATTCTTATCCCTTCCCTTCCACATTCTTTCCCTACATTGGCAAAGAAAAGACACGTGAAATGAAAGTTATTGAAGTATGAGATTTGAATATAATTATTTTTTTAAAAATAAAATTTGTAATAAAAATGTAATAGATAAATAAAGTATAATTAATTGAGATTTCGAATTTATAATTCAAAATTTCAAAATTCAAATTTCATTTATTGGAACCTTAAATATACAAATTTCAATACTATCAAAAATATCTTTAGTTTGTTCCCCAATTTGCACTCTTAGAAATTTAAGTCTTATGCTTTACAAAGATATGACACGTACGGATTTTCCCCCTCAGCAATCGTTACAGATCTATCATTTAGCAGTTCTTGCGTTAATGCTCAAATAAAGTCTGAAAAACTCTTAAGTGGATCTAGTGTTTTTAGACCACAACCTATAGACATTTGCTTAACTTTTAATAAACTATATAACAACATAAAAGCTCACACTCTTTCAAGCTCATCTAAGAAATTTTATAGCAAGTTTTTGCCAAAAAACAAGTGAACGTCTCCTTCAATCAATGCCAGTTTGCAAAGTTGGTAAAATTTCCCCTGCTAATATATATGGACTTTGAATAGACAAGTACTCTTGTCTACCCTGCAGTTTTATCCAGGCGATATTCCAAGGCCACGTTGATCACCGAAAGCAAGAAAGACCAAGAGGTGGATATGCAGATGTATTGAACTACTCAGCAACGAAAAGTGTTGAAAGATTGATCATAATCCAACAACCCAAGACCTCGAATTCTATTAACTAGCTTCACATTCTCTTCCGCAAAATGCTGCTAATGCCATCAAAAGATTCCAAACTCCCACTTCGTCTGAACATGAAGTACTGTGAAGTCAGCTTACGAATTGACTCACAGAAATATATTCTCTGTAAGTTTCTGTCTAACCTCCATATCAGGCATAGTCACAGGCACAGCCACAGGCGCAGTCACAGGTACGGGCACTTGCACTTCATCTGAAATGCAAGTTTTGGTACCCCTGGATCTAAATCTAGGCGGTCTAACATACTTGATCTTGTGGAGCGGTGATGTATCATTCTTGGGAACTCTTAAGCATCTATTCCCGGCGTGCCATTTGGTCAAATTTGAATTGGTACTTTCTCATATTGAAAATTGACCGGTGGATGGGTATTGCTTAACACGCGAAACCCGCTACGCAAAATTCCGAAATTTTAGGTTCCATTTTCCACCATCTCATATATAGCAATTGTAAATTTGAATTAATGATAGAGCAGCAAAAGAGGTCCCAGTTCCTCTAATACACTCTGTATAGTACTTTCCGGTAGACTGATAAAAAATAGATTACATATCTAATTATTTAATAAATATATATTTAACCCCTATAGACCTAACAATGTTAGGTAACTACCTTACTTCCTCAAGATTTTCCAGTACCTTGTTTACTACATCAAACATGGAACGATATTATTGGTCCACATCTACTAATTTTCTCTAATCCAATGACATTATTTCTTGTGGAACAATATCTTCCATAGTAGATTTGGTATTAGACAATGTATTAGAAGATTCATGATGGAGGATATATTAGGAGGAATATATTATAAGTAGTTGCGGAAGGCTCCCGTTGTGATGCGTGACAGTTTCTTTGAATCACGTGGTGTGTTAAATTCATATTTATTTTTTTGTTGAAAATAAAAAGTAATAGATCAATTAACTTAATATATCTAGTGACATCTATCTGCAAATTAATATTTATATCTTAACTTAAATTATCTGTAAATTAATACTTCTCTTAATCAAATGAAAGTCATCCCACTTAATTGTATTAGATAATTTTGCATGCACGATATCTATATTGAAAGAAGTTTATCTGCAATTCACAATCCCTAAACCCTTCGAATTTATCACCATAGTGAATACTTCCCTTAATAATAATAATAATAATAATAATAATAATAATAATAATAATAATAATAATAATAATAATAATAATAATAATAATAATAATAATAATAATAATAATAATAATAATAATAATAATAATAATAATAATAATAATAAAACCTTTATGCATTTCAGAAGATGAAGTTTTTCATCTGCAACATCTCAGAATTTCCCTCAAAATTGCCTCTATTATTTTGAAAGAAGGTAGAATTTGAGCTTCTGTTTCAAAATGGATCCTCGCCGGACCTCTCGAGTTATTGACCCTAAGGTTGCCAAGTTGGCTTCTTCACCACCGCAACTCCGCTGGACTGGGCTCAGACTCAAATGGATCTTACTGGCCAGTCCATATCACCGCCGGCATTAAATATATCTCCTTCGAACAATTCCTTATCTCCACTAATGATTCCTCTGCCAGGACATCTGTCAGACTCCACGTCGCTGTCAATGTGCCTGGACGTAGAGACATTGTTTCTGCAAATATGATAGGAGCAAAGGGTTTGAAGGGGAAGTCATGGCCTTATTTGGATATGCTTCCACTAGGTTGGCTAACTGATCCAGGTGAAGTATCATTCACTCAGTGTAGGGGAAATGATGAAGCACTTATTGCTTTAAGAAAGAAGAAAATCCTAATTCAAGCTTGTCTATTATTAGGATGAGTGAATTCTTGACTATTTTGCTGCTGAGTTTATAGATTGGAAGATTTGGATCTTTTTACCACAATGATTTAATTCTCTTAAGTTAGAGATTAAGGAATAATCATGCCCTCTTTCTTTGCAAACTTAACTGGTGTCATGAAAGAAGTTTTAGCTATTAGGCTTCACTAAAAACAATAACAATAAAAAAGGGGACTGCCCATGTGAAACTGGTAAATAAATATATGCTCTGGATAAAGATCTTTTACTTCTTCACAATCTTACCATTGCACAAGATAGCATGCAGTCTGAATAGATCCATACAGCTTTTTAGGTGGTATATCAGTTAAATGGCAGATATGTTGTGGCTTTTAAGCTAATAGTACTGGATGGGATGGATTTGTGTTTCATCAATTAAGAAAGATATAAGTAATGTCTGTCGTATTAAGATATTACCCAACAAGTTAAACTTTTTGAACTGCAGTTTGTTTCTTGAGTTGTTTTTACATTGTTTTCAAACATTTGGGAAGAAAATATGGAAGAAAGGACTACTAACTTGGGTTCACTAATACCAATCTAATAAAACATGCATGACACACACATTTCAAGTAATTGAATATTTCTTTTCTATGAATAGCTACCGATAGAGGAGATATAAGCTGAGTCTGGATGAACAAAGAACTCAGGTATGCCTGTACAAGTACTTCTAAAACATACTTATGAAAAAGTTTTATAACAAATTCATCATCATTGTTTCATGATGGAGGATATATAGAAGGAATGATCTAAATATAGAGGTGGATGATTAAATTCTAAATGATATGTCAAGGTATTTAATGCGAAATTTGAATTTTGACTAAAGAGCAATATAATTATTTAAGAAAAAATTGCTATGGCAGAAAGAAACCCACACGAGCAATATGCCAGCTTTTTAAAAATTTCCCTTTCATAGAAAATGGGATCCAAATAGTAAGTCGCATGTATAGGGTGGAAAAAATGGAGGCACGAATATGGAGTATGAGTGAAGGAGGATAAAGACATATAGACAGGAGGATCTGAATTTAGTTAATTTTTTAAATAATCAAATGTATTGAAGTAAAGAAGAAATTAACATTATATATAATAATGTAATTAAATATACCTAATTAATTAATTTTAAATATTAAATTATATCATCAAACATATTCTAAAACTATGATTCATAAAAACTAGGTCACCCCAAAATATTCTTATTCGAGAGATCTGAATTTGGGAACTTTTATTAATGCCAGAAATGATAAAAAGTCCCTCCCCACCCCCCCACCCCCAAAAAAAAATATTATGGGACATAAATGTAGTTCAATTCTCTTCAGTCTTCACCATTGGATTTGGCATTACTAAATTTCAAAATTTGAAGTAGAATATCTTGTCCGATAACTTATATTTAACTATAGAAAAGTTTGTTAAATCATATCACTGCAGGAAAATTTTTCATTTGCGACGGCTACAATACCGTTGCTAATTAGCGATGATTTTGCGACAACAACTAATGAAATTGCGAGTTAACGAAAAATGTCGCAAGATCCTTGCAATTTGCAACAGCCAAAATAGCCATTGCAATTTGTAGCAAAACCGTCACCATTTGCGAGGGTTTTGCAACGGCTAAAATACCTTCGTAAATTAGTGAGGTTTTGCGATGGCTAATTTTTTTTAAGAATAAAATATTTAAATATAAAAGAAAATTGTTACAACTATCGCAAAATCTTCACAATTAGCGACGATTTTGCGATAGACTTTTTATATTTAAAAAAACAAGTCTAATTGGTGGACCGTTGCAAAACTCTTGCAAATTTACGAGGGTTTTGCAAGGGTTCGTGGCTATCCGTTGCAAAATTCTCGCAAATTGCGAGGGATTTTTTTTGTTCCCAAACTTGGCCCTTACAAAACCGTAGTAAATTGCGAGGGTTTTATAAGGGATATTTTGTTTCCAAAACTTGGCCCTCACAAAACCCTCGCAGAGGGAATTTTTCACCCAAAGCTGCGGCCCTTGCAAAATTTTCACAATTTGCGAGGAATTTTTTGTTCCCAAAACTTGGCATTCGCAAAACCGTTGCAATTTGCGAAGGTTTTGCGAGGGATCTTTTATTTCCAAAACTTAGCTTGCAAAGGTTTGCGAGGAAATTTTTGCCCAAAGCCGTGGTATTTTTTGTTCCCAAAACTTGACCTTCGCAAAACCATTGCAATTTGCGAAGGTTTTGTGAGGGATCTTTTGTTCCCAAAACTTGGTCCTCGCAAAACCCTCGCAATTTGCGAGGGATTTTTTGTTCCCAAAACTTGGCTTGCAAGGGTTTTGCGAGGAAATTTTTGCCCAAAGTTGTGGCCCTTGCAAAATCTTCGCAATTTGTGAGGGATTTTTTGTCCCCAAAACTTGGCCCTCGCAAAATCATTGCAAATTGTGAGGGTTTTGTGAGGGATTTTTTGTTCCCAAAACTTAACCCTTGCAAAACCCTCACAAATTTGCGAGGGTTTTGTGATGGTTGATTATTTTTAATGATAAAGTGTGTAAATTTTTTTTTTTAGAATGTCCATCACAAAATCCTCGAAATTTGTGAAGATTTTGCGATGAAATTTTTCATATTTAAAAACAAAAAAAGAAAAGTCTTTTTGGTTGAATTTGTGAGGGTTTTGCAACGGATAGCTACTAGCAACTAGTCCTCGCAAAACCCTAACAAATTTGTGAGTGTTTTGTGACAGATAGCTACTAGCCCTTGCAAAACGGTTGATTATTTTTAATGATAAATTGTGTAAAATAAAATTTTTTTGGAATGTCCGTCACAAAATCCTCACAATTTTTTAGGATTTTGCGACAGAATTTTTCATATTTAAAAATAAATAAAATAAAAGTCTAGTCAGTTGACCGTCATAAAATCCTCGCAAATTGTGAGGGTCACTACGGGAAAAATCGTCATTTGCGACGGCTACAGTGCTGTCGCTAATTAGCGACAATTTTGTGACGACTTTTGGTGAAATCACGAGTTGACCAAAACCGTTGCAAAATTCTCGCAATTTGCGACGGCCAAAATAGCCATCGCAATTCGTCGTTATTTGCGAGGGTTTTGCGATGGCTAGAATGCCCTCGCAAATTAGTGAGGGTTTTGCGACGACTAATTTTTTTAAAATAAAATAGTTAAACATAAAAGAAAGTTGTTTCAACCGTCGCAAAATCTTCACAATTAGCTACGATTTTGTGACAGACTTTTTTATATTTTAAAAAATAAAAAAAAGAAAAGTCTAATTTGTGGACGGTTGCAAAATCCTCACAAATTTGCGAGGGTTTATGTGAGGGTTTGTGGCTATCTGTTGCAAAATCCTCACAAATTGCGAGGGTTTTGCGAGGAATTTTTTTCCCCCCAAACTTGGCGTTCGCAAAACCCTCGCAAGGGGGCCAAGTTTGGGAAAAAAAATTCCCCCGCAAAACCCTTTCAATTTGCGAGGGAATTTTTCACCCAAAGCCATGGCCCTAACAAAATTCCCACAATTTGCGAGGGTTTTTTTGTTCCCAAAACTTATTTGCGAGGGTTTTGCGAACGCCAAGTTTGGAAAAAAAAAATTCCCCCGCAAAACCCTTGCAATTTGCGAGGGAATTTTTCACCCAAAGCCATGGCCCTCACAAAATTCCCGCAATTTGCGAGGGTTTTGTGAGGGATTTTTTGTTCCCAAAACTTGGCTCTCGCAAAGCCGTCGCAATTTGTAAGGGTTTTGCGAGGGATCTTTTATTCCCAAAACTTGACTCTCGCAATTTGAGAGGATTTTTTGTTCCCAAAACTTGGCCCTTGCAAAAACCCTCACAATTTGCGAGGGTTTTTTGTTCCCAAAATTGCGAGGGTTTTGCGAGAAAATTTTCACCTAAAGCCATGGCCTTTGCAAAATTCTCGCAATTTACGACGGTTTTGCGAGGGATTTTTTGTCCCTAAAACTTGACCCTCGCAAAACGGTCGCAAATTGCGAGGGTTTTATGAGGGATCTTTTGTTCCCAAAACTTGGCCCTCGAAATTTGCGAGGATTTTGCGAGGGACTTTTTGCTCCCAAAACTTCACCATCGTAATTTGCGAGAGTTTTGCAATGGTTATATATTTTTAATGATAAAATGTGAAAAAAAAAAATGTTTGGAATGTCCGTCACAAAATCCTAACAATTTGCGAGGATTTTGCGATGGGATTTTTTTTATTTAAAAATAAAAAAAGAAAAGTCTTTTTTGTTGAATTTGTGAGGGTTTTGCGACGGATAGCTACTAGCCCTCGCAAAACCCTCGCAAATTTGTGAGGGTTTTGCAAGGGTTGATTATTTTTAATAATAAATTGTGTAAAAGAAAATATTTTTGGAATGTCACGATGAAATTTTTCATATTTAAAAATAGAAAAAAGAAAAGTCTAGTCGGTTGACTTTGCAAAATTCTCGCAAATTTGCGAGGGTTTTGTGACTGATAGCTCAATAACCATTACAAAACCCTTGCAAAATGCGAGACTTTTGCTACGACTGGTTATTTTTAATGAAAAAAATGTTTAAATAATTTTTTTTGAGTATCCTTCACAAAATCCTCACAATTTGTGAGAATTTCGTGACGGACTTTTTATATTTAAAGAAAAAAAGAGAAAAATCTAGTCTGTTGCAAAACTCTCGCAAATTTGAGACGCAATTTTAAATTTTAAATTACCTGCCTTTTTCTAGGTAAAATTTTCAGATTGAAAATTTGAATTTTTGCACAAGAAAAATTTGAATACCTTAATTTGTCGCAAATTCGTCGCAAATTGCAACAGATTTGCTTCTTCCCTCGCAAAATCGTTGCAATTTGCAAGGGTTTTGCGACAAAATACGGTTTTCATTTTATATTTTTCTTTAATTTTTTTAATTTTTACTTATGCAATTGTATTGTGGTGTATTTTGACAAATTTACTGAAATATTTTTAATAACGTATCTCAAATGGTGCATTTTATTATAAATGTGAATATGTAATTATGTTATGTTGTACACCTAATGTATTACATAAGTAAATATATATAGTTAATTTTGTTATGTTTTACATCTATTGTAATATATAACTAAATATATATGTTTATGTAGTATACAATCTATATTTAATATAAATATTATAACATATAGGTATGTTTATATATATATATATATATATATATAATTTTTTTATCCATTACTTTGATTAAGCGGTGTATAAAGTATAATATATAAAAAAATAATTTAAATACTGTTGTTATTGTTGAGATCAATAAAAAAAAAATAGTGAAAATTGTAATGTAGAGTATAGAGATCTATTTGTAATGTTATTCGTCTCAATTTATGAGAAATTAGCGAGGGTTTATATAATAGAAAAGTTTATACTGTCGCAAAATCCTCGCAAATTTAGCTCTTACAACAAAATTTTAAATTGCCCACTTTCCTTTACCTAGAAAAAATCACATTTCTGCACTTAGAAAATTTCTACACTAGGGAAAAAAAAAAAAAAAAATCACATTTCTATACTTAGAAAATTTCCACTTCATTCTTCTTTTTTTCTTTTTCTTCTTCATCCTCACCAAATCCTCTTCTTCTTCAAGCTACCCACAGCCACCCCTGCTGGGGACCCCTGCCCCCAACCCCCCGGTCGCCCACCCCCGTGCCCCCTTCCCGCAGGCCCTTCCCTCTCCTGCCGCCCCTTGCTCGCACTCCCCCCCGTCGCCCCTTCCCTCGGCCCCCCTGTCGCCCCTTCCCCCGCCTACCTTGCAGCCCCACCCTTGCCCCTTCCTCCGTAGCCCTTCCCGGTCGCCCACCTCCACACCCCCTCCTCGCAGCCCCCTTCCCCCTCTTGCTGCCCCTTGCCCGCGCTCCTCCTCGTCGTCCCTTTCCTTGCCCCTCGCCTCCCCCACAGCCCAACCCCGGTCGCCCACCCCTGCCCTCCTACAGCCCCTTCCCCCGCCCCCTCCCTCGCCCCCGCCGCCCCCGCAGCCCCACTCGATCGCCTACCCCCGTCCCCCCTCCCCCGTAGAAACGTTGAACAAGGTTTGAAATAGGGCCACCATACCTGGCAATCCCAGTCCCCGAAGTCTGCTATTCCCCTCCCCCATCGCCAAAGTCCTTTGCTGCCAGTCACAAAGGAAAAGGGAGGCAGAGGAAGAGTATAATACTAAGAACTGCTCATGGTCAACTCTTAGATTTTCTGCAGAAAAATTCCCCTTAAGAGTGGTTTAGTGCGAATGCGGTTGATATAGCTATTCAAGAACGTGCTTTTTGCAATACGGTCTTCTATTTCTTTTTCGTCTTTGTTATTTTCGTTTGAAAAAAAGTACTGCACTACAAACTCTTTCATGCTTCAATCGAGAATCCTTGCTGGTTGAACCAAGCTTCATGCTTTATTGAGGAATATACTCTTATTATTTAGTAGAAAGGATAGATGGCTACCCAATTAGAGCTTTATACGATGCAAGACACCGCCAAGCACAATACCAAGGAGGATCGCTGTGTTGTAATTGATGGAAAGGTGAACTTTTTTTCCCCCACCTTTTCTTGCACTGTATGCATATCTTCTCTTGAATCTTGAGTAGGGATAGTGGTGTTCTTTGATTATCAGTTTCTAAAATTTCTGATAGAAGATTTATTTATTTATTTTTTAGTTTGTGTTGCTGCGATTCTTGAACTCTATAGCCGATGTTTTGTTGTGAGATTGTTTTGGTTTGTCTTTTGGCTTCAGCTCTAGCTTTTACTTTGTGGTCTTTTCTCTCATTGATTCTCTTTTTGGGCGTGTGTTTCCTTGTAATTGCATATGTTAATGCTTTCAAATTTTGTACATGAGTGAGTGTTGCTATGGTAGTATTAATTATGAGTGAGCTATGAAATATAATGCAAAGCCTTTGGTCTGAAGCTGGTTGCTTGAGTGAATGCCAAAAGTGTGCTTGAATGGCTAATTCAATTGCTTCATGATTGAGGTAATGCTCCAATAAATTTGCTTAAGGTAATGCTCTAGTTTTTGCAACTTTGAACTGTGTATCTTTTTGCAGAGGACATCCTAGTATTACCCTTAAGTTAGTTTTATTGAATGATTAGATTGTTTTTATGAGTTTTTTGTTGGTTGAATTGCATAATTGTGCATTTTGAGGTAGGCTAGTGCTTGGAAAATATTCAATTCAATTCATAGGAGAAACTCAATCAAAATTTTTTCTTTGCAGAAGTTAGGATGGCAATTTGTTTCACCCCGGGATTCATTTTTGATTGCAATTAGTTCTACCCAAGTTCCAGGATGAGCTCCATTATGCATAATCTACTCAGTCTAGAATCTAGATCTACACTACATGATATAAGAACCACCATATTCATATATATACCCTTGATCTTCAAGAAAAATCAAAAGATGAACTTAAGTTTTATTACTGCGTAAAATATTATTCAAGCTTGAAACATGTTTGCCTTGAGTTTTTCCTTCTTATATAGACCCCATGAGTTTTCTCTTTTTATAGTTGGCCTTGAAACGTACTTGTCTCAATCTTTTTATTTGGTCCTCCAACTGCGTATTAGAGATTTCTTCCATCAACTTCTTCTCACGTTCCAATATCTCAATGGCTTCTCTCAACTTCTTCTCAACCATATGTACTCTTTCTTTTTCATTTTGCATATCTTGCAAATCTAAAGGCATGCTCTCAAATTATTAGTTCTTTGTTATCTTTGGGGGCATATAATTATAAGTTCTTCATGCACAAGTTTGTGTGTGTGAGAGAACCTGAACATTTTTTATTAGAGTCTCCAAGCTCATCAATTTCCTGTAAGGCCATTGATGAATTCCCAACTCCCTACATCTTTTCTTGAGAAGGGTTAGACCAACATTCAGTTCTTTGGCCGCCTGAGTGAGTGGCATGTAAAAGTATTTCAAAATGGTTGCTATTGATAATGTCTTAGAGCTAATGCCCTTCTCCTTTCTCTAACTCCTGATTATCTTCTTCTTCATAGAAACTTCGTCTAAAGTGATACCTTCAAGATGCATTTCCTTCATAGGAACCATGTTCTGATTTTGTTCAAAATCTATTAGAGAGTAGAAAGGATCATGCACAAGTATATTTTCCATCAGAGGAGCAGCATCAAAAGCAGTCTCTTTAATGGGCAGATCAAATTGAAAATCCAAAGTAGTATGTTCAAAACTTCCACTGATTCACAACACAACAAACCAAAAGAAGTTCAGTTTCATTATCAAGCACATCTCCAGATGAAGAAGACAGGTGAAAAGCTAAAAAAAAAAAAAAAAACCCTTAAAAGTATCTCACTTGAAATCAAAAGGAAGTGGTTAGCTTAGAAAGGAAAACGCATCAAAATCTTCTTCTTTAGAAACTAATTCAAAATTTGACCACCTCTCAAATGAATTATGACTTCCCATCTCTAAGAAAGAGAACTGAATAAGAAATCCCAGTCCCTTTGTGGTTTTTTTGAGTCCACTAATGACTGATGACTACG
The DNA here is from genome assembly GCA_026120185.1 of Voacanga thouarsii. Taxonomy (NCBI): domain Eukaryota; kingdom Viridiplantae; phylum Streptophyta; class Magnoliopsida; order Gentianales; family Apocynaceae; genus Voacanga; species Voacanga thouarsii. Next base: position 1,034,717 of record JANUWF010002184.1, on the reverse strand, counting down.
GGATATATATATCTGTGTGGGAAGAAGGGAGGGAGGACTGAGGAGAGAAAGAGACAAGGAGGAAGAAGAAGAGGAAGAGGTGGATGATAGGTTTTGTGCGGGAAGAGGGAGGGATGACTGAGGAAAGAAAGAGACAAGGAGGAGGAGGAAGAGGTAGATGACAGGTTCTGTGCGGGAAGAGGGGAGGGAGGACTGAGGAGAGAGAGATAAGGAGGAAGAGGAAGAGGTAGATGACAGGTGGAGGGAGGGAAAGGGGAGGGAGGATTGAGGAGAGAAAGTGATAAGGAGGAAGGGGAAAAGATGATTGGTTTGTTCAGTTTTGTCAAAACTTAGAGTATATGTGAGACTTGTCAATTTTTTTTTTAATAAAATTTGATACTATTAACAATATTTATTTTGACATATTCATCACTATCATACTATTATTCATTTGAAGTGTTGATAGAATTAATCAGTCACTCATTTTTGTTTTTCATCCCCAGCTTCTCAATCATTCGCTGCTTCAGCTCCGCATCCTGTTGGGTGGCAGGTTTCGGAATCCTAGACTTGGATTGTTCCATGAGGAAACAGGTAAGTAACATATTCATATTTTAAAATACGTTGAGTATTAATTTAATTATTTTTTTTGGAGATTAATATAATTCTTATATACATTGTTATTGCTTTGAAACAAATTTATATAAGATTATAATAATTTTGTTTTGTTAACATAAATGTTGCGGGCCAAGGAGGGAGGACTGAGGAGGAAGAGATGGTACTGAATGTGTGCATATACGCAGGTTATATGTATAAAAGTTTATATTTTTAAGATTAAGTCTTATTAATTTATTGACATCTCTAGCTATTTAATTAGATAATTTATTATTTTATTAGCTATTTAAATGACACTGTATCTAACATAATAATTGGAACCCCGTGAGTGATGAGTGATTACTCCTCCTAGGTAATGGGTGATTACCCCTACTTACTTTTTGGATTTTTCTAATTACTTTAAGATCTGTCTTTGTTGATTACAACAACATTTTGATTGTCAAATCTTGAGGTGGCCTTGTGCTTGGAAAATGTCCAATTATAGGGGAGACTTTGTCAAAATTTTTTAAAAATTTGATACTATTAACAATGTTTATTTTGACATATCCATCGTTATCATACTATTATTCTTTTGAAGTGTTGATACAATTAATTAATCACTCATTTTTCTTTTTCATCCCCGGCTTCTCAATCATTAGCTGCTTCGGCTTCGCATCCTATTGGGTGGCAAGTTTCGGAGTCCCATACTTGGATTGTTCCTTAGGGAAACGGATAAGTAACATATTCATACTTTAAAATACGTTAAGTACTAATTTAATTATTTTTGTGGAGATTAATATAATGCTTATATACGTTGTTATTGCTTTGAAACAAATTTATATAAGATTATAATAATTTTGTTTTGTTAACATAAATGTAGTGTGTCAAGGGGAGGAGTTCTTTTAGTTACACAAGTATGTTTGAGACATTACATGTCTTTCAGAGTGGGCCACAAAAGGGACAGTTTGTCAGTGATCGACTGCGCCAGACTTTGGTAGTATATAGATTAAATATGTTGAAATTTCTTTATATAGCATAGAATTTGTATTTCAGTTTAACATCTACCACTAACGATTCATTTTTTTTTTTTTAGGATATGTGCGAAATCTCATACAAAGTACTACTCAATTCGAGTCTAGTGATTCAGTAAACTCGGTTGTTTCTTTTGATGAAGTGCATAGTAGCACACATAGTAGTTGCTAATGCTAAAGATGAAAACCCCAATGCCAATGATGGATTTGATCTAGATGATGACCACCTAGGCCCATATAGGGGCTTTGGTTCCCCTCCTCTACCCCCCTCTGCAGCTGCTCATAGACTTTGTTGTATTTATTTCTATACTTTCCATACACTGCTACTTATTTCAGTGAACTATTTTACTTTTTTAGATACTATGTATTAATTTATATTATATTATGTTTTAGTATTTTAATTATATTTATTTGTGCTTAGTTTCAGTTTTTTACATTATTTTTGGGGTCATGAGCAAAGTTTTGGCATTTGTTTGTGATTTACAGGGAGCTCATAATTTAAAATAAATGCAATAATAGAAAAATAAAAAAAATTCATTGCAAAATCCTCGCAATTTGCGACGATTTAGTAAGGATCAAGTTTTGGAAAAAATAAATGTGAAACCCCAGCTAAAACCAACCTTAGAGTAAGGGGGTCAGGATGTATATCATATTTGTTTGCATGCATAAATATATTTTTGTATGATTTTATGTGCTTAGATATGTGATTTGTAAACTAGATGGCTTAATAGTGTTTATTGAGTAAGAAGGGTAAAATAAAAATTTTTGCTTGAGGTGAAAATAGAGAGATAGTTTGAGGATTAAATAGGAAAAATATTTGGGAGAGAAAATAAAAACAAAGGTTGTTGTGGTTTAGTAGTTAGAGCTTTGAAATTAATTCTTGAAGTATTGGGTTCAGATTCTATCATTGAAGTTTTAGCATGATTAAATTTTATTTTTTTTCTTGGGAAGGATATATTTCGGTCTTGCATGATTTAGGGAAAAGTATGAGTGTTGTCCTAAGGAAGACATGATAGGAACGTCCTAATCCTACTATTGTGCCTTACAAAAATTCCTAAGGGATTCATACCCTTATTGATCTCTAGCTTTCCTTAGTTCTTAATCAATTAGGTTGATTAATTTGTCCAAGCCAATTTTATTCCAGAAAAATTCCAGCAAAGTTATGTGATATGAAGGCTTCGAAATGTCCAAATGAGTTATCTTGTTGGCCGAAAATGGGGAGGAGTTTTGGAAGGTTCCAAAGAGAATTAATCTACATGGTTGAACCTTCAAAACTCCAACCTAACTGTGTTCATTTTCTTTATGTTGTAAACTGAAATTTGTCCAGCCTCTTGATCAGTCCAAGTGTCGAAAATTTCAGTCATCTCTCCCTCTCAAATTTTGTCAGAACAATGATCAATTCACTCAGCTTGAAGACTGAAAATCCCAGCTAAAACTGAGCTGCACAAAAATTGTGCAAACCAGGAAATTTTCTGGACAGTTTTCGCAACTTTGGTGAGCTAAAAACTAAGCTGTTTCTTCCAATTTTTCATCCATCAACTCAACCTTGTTTTTCTTCCATAAAGGAGGCTGGAAACCAGCCTTAAATGACCTTCCAATGGCCCTTCAAATCTTCTGCAAACTGACTAGGAAAAGGTAGCAACATCTGCCCAGAAATTTCCAGCAAACTTGCGAAAATCTGTTCAGGATTTTCTAGCTTTGCTTCTTTTTCAGCCTTGTCCGAAACTTCCACTATTTTTCTGTACAAACTCCCCTTGAACAGCCATAAACTGAGCTTCATCATCTTTCCCAACATTATGCTCAAAAACCAGTCCCATGGCTGTCCTAAAATCTCTCCATCAATCACTCCAATCAAACCATTGATTGAAGTCCATAATTCCAGCAAAATAATTCAGCAAACTACCATAGAATCATCCCTCAAACAACTAGAAAATCCCTTCACCATTGCACATCATCTTTCGACCACCGTTAAGCTCCCTTGAACAGTTTTCATTTGAGCAAAAACCCTAACCAATCAGCCAGCCATTGAAGCTTCCAAAAGCTCTCCACCATCAAAGATCTACTTACCATATTTGTTTCTAAAATTGATTTCCTAAAATTTTCTTTTTGGATTTCAAACAACTAGCTTTCCTTTTCCTCTCAAATCTGAAAATCCAATTGCCAAAAACCATTCAAACAATTTGACCACCCTATTCCCACAGAATTTCAGCCAGCTTCAACTAAATTCTCTCCATTCTTTTCAAACCAAGAACACCTACTAGCATTCTCACACCTAAGACCACTCCAAATCTCTCCAATCTTCTCCAAAAACTACAGATCACACCTACTCAACCCGTTGAAACTACTTCTACAATTTTTAACATCAAATATCGAAATCCAAGTCTCACTTTTGGATAAAAAAACCAGAATTTTCTTGAAGGCCCAAGAATACCTTCAAGGTAAGCATGATCAATCATCTCCATCTTCATTTATCTCCAACTCTTAATGAATATATACTAATGAACTCTTTCTCTCTCTCTCTCTCTCTCTCTCAGCCGAATGGTTACTTCAACCATGGCCATGTTTCTTTCTTCCTCCTTGGACAAACCAAGCTGTCCACGTGAGAGGATTCTTTCGAAACTACTTCAAGGTCATCATCTTTCAAGTAAGCCTCTTCAGCTTTCTCTTTAAATACTAGATTCATGTCCCTAGGATGATATTGGAAGGGGATGATGGATTATGATTAGGGTTTGATCATGTGTTGTTGTGTTGGAGTTGAGATTGAAGCATGAATAAATGTGTTTGTATGATGGAGATGGGATTGATGCATGAGATGGTTTGTCTTGGTTGATTGTATGGCGTTTTTAGGGTTTGTTGCATGTCTTCATGCCGTAAGTAGTATGAATGATCAAGCATGTTAGAGATTATGTCACGTTCGGTGAATGGGGTTTTCTGATTTTGTATGATTGTTAAAGCTATGAATATGTTTACGTTAGTAGAGTTTGGATCATGTCTTGGTAGATTTGGATCTATGTTTTATTCATGATTTGGATGTTTTGTTGATTGATGTAGGATAGAAATTGGAAATATGATCATGAACTTGTTGTCCTTAAGCTAATTTTATTTCATTAATAAATTGATTAAAACTATTATTTCTTCTAGTGATTTCGAAAACCCTAGGGAAATGTGGATTTGGTCTATTGTATAAAATAATGATATTTTAGTCAAATAAATAATGGCTTTTATTAAAGAAATAAAATATATAGATTTTATATAAAATAAAATATATAGAAAATAATAATATCAAATAAAGTTTTTTTTTATATAAATATTCATAATAGGTAAAATATTAATTTTGTAAGTCTTATATTCATAAATACTATTAAAATTTATTTGTTGTCTTCTAATCAAAACTCATTAAAATTTACTTATAACTAATTTTAGTTACCAATTATTTTCCAACAACTAATTATTAATGGATTAGTATTTTAAATAATTCCATCTTGGTCCTAGGACCCTTCATCAAATAAACCCTAATTTATTTATAGCAAGATTTAAACCTTCAACTTATTAGTACCTATTTTCCAAACTCTAGCTATTTTAATATCAAGCTAGATTTATTTCATAAACTCTTTTTTTTTTTATTATCTGGCCTTAAAGCTTGGGACACTAGGGTCATGGTCGTAGTAAGTTGAGCTAAGATTATTTGTGAAAGTGAATTTTGGCTTGAGTTTAATTATGGCTCATGTTTAACCTAGGCGGGGTTAGGTCAGCTGTTGGAGACCTTTATTTTGAGCAAGGATTAGGTAAGTTCCTGCATAAAACTTGTTTGATGCAAAATGGTTATTATGGCAAGCCAAATGTGGAGTGCGTGGACACTTGCTTTTGTACAGGCAATTGAGGGTTGTCTCATATCTCATTTTAGTCAAACAAATTATTTGAAAATCAATAAGCAGTTTTATTCAAACTCTAAACTCTTTCTAAAATTAGCTTTGTCCCAAACTTTGGAAATTCTTAATTGCCATTTTCAAGTGGAGCTATGTTTTATTCATTTTTCCCCAAGTGGGATAAATTACGTTGAGTACTCAATAAGGGTAGACTGCTAGGACTAGTCTTTGAAGGGTTAGGGTAAGTCTCTCAGTAGGTGGCCACCTCTGAGGGGTAAGTCCTTCCTGGATAACATGTCAGTTTAGTAGGTCGTGCCGGTCCATACTAGCAGTTTTCAGTCAAGTGGACTGTATGTTACCGGAATGAACAACCGGTTTTGTTTGGGTGTAGAGATGGAGGAGTATCTCATCCGGTAGGCCGATCACCTACTTTTTGTCAGTCTGCACAAAGTGTGACATTCTGACCATTGTATGGTTATGGGGCCCAACGTGTGGTAACCCATGATCACCCTTTTGAGTGGTTAATTTATTTGTACATGTATGGTTGGAAAAGTTAAAACGCCACTCTTAATTTTGACTATTGTTTATTGCTTGCCAGTATTTTTCTTATGAAATTCTTACACCTTGCATTCATGGACTGTTTTCTCTGAACACTCAAAGCACACACGGACTTAGTGAGATTTTTATTTCATCACCTGTTTTACCATGATTTCAGGTCGATCCTGCTGTGGGGATGAGTAGCTAGTGTTGTCTGCCTTGGAAGATATTTTTTTATTTATTTTTATGTAATACTTTGGGAGTTGAGAGTGAACAATTTTTATTTTGAATTTATTCATGAATTTTTGGGTTGTAGTAAGTTTTAAATTTTAAGGTATTGTTTTATTTTTATTGTGTGTCTTAGTTATAAAGACCCCTTGTCCTTTGGGCGGAGCGATATTCCCGGCCCTATTGGGCCTAGGTAGTGGGGTGTTACAATAAATCCCTCACAATTTGCAAGGATTTTGCGAGGGCTACGTTTTGGACAAAACTTGGCCCTCGCAAAACCCTTGCAAATTGCGAGGCTTTTGTGAGGGCCACTGCTTTGGTGAAAATTTCTCTTGCAAAACCCTCACAAATTGTGAGGGTTTTGTGAGGGAAATTTTCAATTGCGAGGGTTTTGCAAGGGCCAAGTTTTGGGAACAAAAGATCCCTAGCAAAATCGTCGCAATTTACGACGGTTTTGCGAGAGTCAAATTTTGGAAACAAAAAATCCCTCACAAATTGCAAGGATTTTGTGAGGGCCATGGATTTGGGTGAAAAATTTTCTCGCAAAACTCTCGCAATTTGTGAGTCTTTTTCAAGGGCCAAGTTCTGGGAACAAAAGATCTATCGCAAAATTGTTGCAAATTGCGAGGGTTTTGCGAGGGCTAAGTTTTGAGAAGAAAAGATCCCTCACAAAACCCCGCAAATTGCGACAGTTTTGCGAGGGCCACGACGAATAATTTTGGTTAAAGTTTGACGGAGTTGAAAATTTGCTACTGTTTTGCCACGAAATGCATAAGTCCGTCGCACCGTAAATTGCGACAGTTTTGCGAGGGTCTCGTTGCAAAACCCTCGCAAAATCGTCGCAATTAGCGATGCTTTTTTCTTGCTCTCGCAAAAACCGTTGCAAATAGCTACGCCATTTTTTGCGACGATAAAGCCTTCCCAGACCCGATTTACGACGATTTTTGGCCATCGCAAAATGATGAATTTCCTGTAGTGAGTTTTGCGGCGGCTGGTTGTTTTTGATGAAAAAAATGTTTAAATGATTTTTTTTTTAAGTATCTATTGGACAATCCTTGCAAATTGTGAGGATTTTGCGGTAAACTTTTCATATTTAAAAAAAAAAGAAAAAATTCTAGACCATCGCAAAGCCCTCACAAATTTGCGACAAAATTTTAAATTTTAAATTATCAACTTTTTTCTAGGTAAAATTTTTGGATTGAAAACTTAAATTTTTGCATGGAATGAATTGAATATTCCTTTCCGTTGATTTTTTGAATTTTTTCACAGTGAAAATTTGAATGCCCTACTTCATCACAAATTCGCCACAAATCCGTCACTAATTGCGATGGATTTGCTTCTTCCCTCGCAAAACCGTCATAATTTGCAAGGGTTTTGCGACAAAATAGGATTTTCATCTTATATTTTTCTTTAATTTTTTAAATTTTTACTTAGGTGTTTGTGTTGTGTTTTTTCACAAATTTGCTGAAATATTTTTAATAACGTATCTCAAATGGTGCATTTTATTATAAATATGTATATGTAATTATGTTATGTTGTACACCTAATATCTTACATAAGTAAATATATATAGTTAATTCTATTATGTTATATACCTATTGTAATATATAAGTAAATGTATATGTTTATGTAGTATACAATTTATATAAATATCTCTTTAGTGTAATATAAATATTATAACATATAGGTATGTATCTACATATATCTAATTTTTTGATCAATCACTTTGATTAAGTGGTGTATGAAGTAGAATATATATAAAAATAATTTAAATACTGTTGTTATTGTTAAGATCACTAAAAAAAATATGGTAAAAATTATAATGTAGAGATCGGTTTGTAATGTTATTCGTCTCAATTTTTGAGAAATTAGGGAGGGTTTAATTTTGCGTCACAAATTATGACAAAATAGCTAGGAATTTATATAAAAAGAATCACATTTCCTTAGAAAATTTCCAATTGCTTTTCGTTTTTTTTCCCCTTCTTCTTCCTCAAAAATTTCTTTCTTTTTCACGCTACCCACACACACCTCCCCCGCCAGTGACCATTGCCCCCACCCCTACAGACTTTTCCCCCTTCTACCGCCCCCAGCCCGTGCCACCCCCACTCCCCCTCCGGCCGCTGCCACCTCGCCCGCGACCTACCCGGATCCCCTTCTCCCTCTTTCCGAGCCCCATACCGGTGACACCACCCGTAGCCCCATCCCTCCCTCCCCCCCTCCCGCTGCTCTTTCCCCTTCCTGCCATGGCCCTCCTGCCCGGGACACCCCATAGCCCCATCCCGCCATGCACTCCTACCCCGCAGCCCTCCTCCGGCCACAAGCCCCCACCCCGCACACCCCTACCCTAGCCCCAACCCCGTGCGCCCCCACCCCCTTGGCCCTCTTCCCCCCCCCCCCCCCCACCGTAGCCCTGTACACTGTGGCCTCCCTTACCCCAACGCCCACCCACCCTGCTTCCCTATCTGTCAGCTGCAGCGGCAAGCCACCCCCGTGGCAGCCAGTCTCCCTTCCTTCCTGTGGTGGCTATCCCCCTTCCATACCAAACCAGATCTAAGCCCTCCCCCCCATGCAAGTCAAGTCCTTCAAATGTATGATTATTTCTATCAAATTCAGAAGACTTGCATAATCCCTTAAATATTTAGCTAAAAATTGCAGCTTTTGTGGGAGCTATGTGCAGCATATTATTTGCAATTTCCAATAGCATTGGTAAGAAAAGCTTGATAAAACTTATCCTTGATAGATAAGTGAAAGATTGTATGAATAAGTTGTGATCTTTCCATGTTTATGTTGATAAATTTACTGCCTTAAAGGTAAAAAAAAAATGCTGCACTTTTTTTGCATTATTTTGAGTTATTAATTATTTTGGCAATGAGAATTTATTGAGGAATGATTTGTTTGTCTATTTTGAGTTTGGAAAATTATATTGGTTAATGATTATGGTCGCTTGTGGACATGTTTATGGCTGAAAATTCTGCATTTTTTTTTTGGCTATAATTGCAATTCTAAGTTTTGTGGGTGTTGTGATTGATTGAAGGAATTAGTTCGATTGAATTTGAGGAGTTTAGCGTTGATTTTTGATTGATTGTGAACAATATTATGGTTGTGTTATGTGCAATATAAGAGCTATTGTTTTCTAAGATATAACTAACTTTAGGTATATGGTTTTTGATTGTCAAATTTTGAGGTGGCCTTGTGCCTGGAAAATGTCCAATTATAGGGGAGACTTTGTCAATTTTTTTTTTCAAAATGTGGTACTATTTACTGTGACTTCTGAATATAATTGTTGAGTCTAAGATTTCTTTATGATTTTAGGGAAGGTATTGAATTGTTTTTTGGAGGATTTGAATGCAAACTAAACCATAGGAACAAAAGGAATGAAAAATGGTTGTACAATGTTCTTCAAAAATGCTATTTTGTCAAGCTTATCTTTGTGCTATGTTTGAACGGTTTTGGAATAATTGGGTTGAAGAGATGCCTAAAACATCTTCATTTGAGTCTTAAACATGATTTAGTTTTCTCTTCTTATAGTTGGCCTTGAAGCATACTTGTTTCAGTCTTTTTGTTTGGTCTCCAACTGCGTATCAAGGATTTCTTCCATCAACTTCTTCTCACGTTCCAATATCTCAATGGCTTCTCTTAAGTTCTTCTCAACCATATGTCCTCATTCTTCTTCATTTCGCATCTCCTGCAAATCCAAAGGCATGATCTCAAATTATTAGTTCTTTGTTATCTTTGGGGGAATATAATTAACTTATTTACTTATGAATCTTTCATACTTACAAATCTGTGATGTAAGTTTTTTCCTCATTTTTCATTCATGCACAAATGTGTTTGAGAGAGAACTTGAACATTCTTGATTAGGGCCTCCAAGCTCAACAGCTTCCTGTGAGGTTATCAACAAATTCCCAACTCCATACATCTTTTCTTGAGAAGCGTTAGGCCAACATTCAGTTCTTTGGCCGCCTGAGTGAGTGGCATGTAAAAGTATTTTGAAATAGTTGTTCTTGATAATGCCTTGGAGCTACTGCCCTTCTCCTTTCTCTGCCTTCTGATTATCTTCTTCTCCACAGAACTTCATTTGAAGTGGTACCTTCAAGTTGCATTTCATGATTCCTCACTCCGAATTCATTGCCAAGACCACTCCATATTTCTTTTGGAAAAAGAAAAATAAGATCAGTAAAGGTAATACCATTCAATAGAAGTCTTTGTAATTTTCTAGAATCATGAGCTCTAGTGTATGATAACCTTGAACCATATTCTGGCTTTGTTTAAAATCTATTAAGGAGTAGAAAGGATCATGCACAAGCATATCTTCCATAAGAGGAACAACATCAAAAGCAATCACTTGAATGGGCAGATCAAATTGGAAATCAAAAGCAGCATGTCCAAAACTTCCACTAATTCACATTACAACAAACCAAAAGAAGTTCATTTTCATCATCAAGCACATTTCCAGATGAAGAAGATGGGTGAAAAGCTAAAAAAAAAAAAAAAAAGCCCTCAAAAGTATTTCACCTAAAATCAAGAGGAAGTGGTTGGCTTGGAAAGGAAAATACATCAAAATCTTCTTCTTTGGAAACTAATTCAAAATTTGATCACATATCAAACGAATAACGACTCCCTATCTCTAAGAAAGAGAGCCGAAGAAGAAATCCCGGCCCCTTTGTAGTTTTTTGAAGTCCACTAATGACTGATGACTGAAGAATATATATATATTTGTGTGAGGAAGAAGAGAAGCCATGAATAGAGATAGTTTAATGTGAATGCAATTACAGAAATTTAGTGCATTGGAGTTCATGTGCCGTTGCATGAGTTAAGAGGGGAGGGAGGATTGAGGAGAGAAAAAGATAAGGAGGAAGAGGAAGAGGTAGATGACATGTGGAGGGAGGGAAGAGGGGAGGGAGGACTGAGGAGAGAAAGAGATAAGGAGGAAGGGGAAAAGACGATACCGGGAAGAGTGAGAAAAAATGAGAGGGATTGGTTTGTTCAGTCTTGTCAAAACTTAAAGTATATGTGGGACCTATAGTAAGAAAGAGATAGAAATCAATAGAAGAATAGGCCTAGAAATTGCACAATGGTTTAGAACAATGGTAAGTGATTCCTGAAATCTATTACATTATTAATATCTCATGTCAAATTTTAAATTTCATTTATTGTAGAATTTCAATTATTATTATTATTATTATTATTATTATTATTATTATTATTATTATTATTTGTTTCACATTTCAAATTTTTTAATTTCTTTTATTTTAAATTCAATCACATACAAATTTTTACATTGATTTTGTCTAATTGTCGGGAATCTCCTCTCCTTCTATTTTGCAGGAATATTTTGTTTATACTTGCATAGGCTGGAGAAAAAGAGATAGATAAACATTAGAGGAATTATCTATGTATGCTATATAAATTGCACTATTTTGGGTATATGGTGTATCTATATACATGCTTGCAATCCATATGAACAACACTGTATCTAATATATAAATTAGAACCTCATGAGTGATGGGTGATCATTCCTCGTGAGTGATGGGTGATCACTCATCCTGGGTAATGGGTGATTACCCCAAGTTACTTTTTGAATTTTTCTATAACTAAAAGATCTGTCTTTGTTGTTTGCAACAACATTTTGATTGTTAAATTATAGGGGAGACTCAATCAATTTTTTTTTATAAATTTGATACCATTAATAGTGTTTATTTTGACATATCCATCGTTATCACACTATTATTCTATTGATTTAAATTAGTGAATAGATATAAAGTTTCATGGTTATTATTCTTTTATGATTTTTGTTCACAGTTATTTACATCTTTCTTTTGAAGTGTTGATACAATTTATTAGTCCCTCATTTTTCTTTTTCATCTCCTCTAGCAATGTCTTCTAATGAAGAGTCAGTGAGGGAGGGGAGCTAGGAGGGTCAGGAGCCTTACACCCCATCCCCTACTCAGCTACATTGGCTTTCCTCACCTCGATCTTTACATGGCTCTATTAGAGACGAGGGTGTATCATTCCCAGCTTTTCAATCATCCGCTGCTTCAACTTTGCATCCTATTGGCTGGTAAGTTTTGCAGTCCCAACATTGGATTGTTCCATGGGGAAGTAACATATTCATTCCTAGCTTTTCAATCATCCGCTACTTCAACTTCGCATCCTATTGGCTGGCAAGTTTTGCAGTCCCAGTATTGGATTGTTCCACGGGTAAATAACATATTCATACTTTAAAATGAGTTAAGTATTAATTTAATTATTTTTTTGGAGATTAATATAATTCTTATGTACATCGTTATTTCACCAAAAAAAGGTTCGCCGGCTCAGACAAATGTGTCCAAGAAATTTCAAATATGATATGACAATACTTCACTAGCTTGTATCTGACATACACGCTTGTCTCGATAATCATGCGAAACTTATGGTTTCAAGAATTTAGGGTAAGCAATTTCTAAATATTTTTTGTTGTCTAAGTACTATGTTATATGTTAATCGAAATTCTTAATCGTGTTCATGCAGAAATATTTTCGGTGGAAGGACGAGTACGCTTCCCAGATTCGATCTATTTGGGAAAAGAAGTGTCGGGTGAGATTTCAGACAAAATGTCTAGGTTGAGAAAGAGGGATGGTGGGGCATGTCCTCATTGGATAGAGGCTTAATATTGGAATGACATTTGTGAGTATTGGAGTTCAGAGAAGTATCAAAAGCTCTCAGCTATCAACAGAAAGAAGCGAGGAAATAGCTGCACCAAAACTGGGGTTATGAGCACAGTTTTACTCTTTATACATTGCTACTTATTTCTGTGAACTATTTTACTTTTTTAGATACTTAATATGTGTTTATATTATATTATGTTTTAGTATTTTAATTATATTTATTTGTGCTTAATTTTCATTTTTTATATTATTTTTGGGGTTATAAGCACAGTTTTGGCATTTGTTTGTGAAGTGTTTCAGAATTGATTTATAGGGAGCTAATAATTTAAACTAAATGCAATAATAGAAAAAAAAAATTCATCGCAAAATTTTCACAATTTGCTATGATTTAGCGAGGATCAGGTTTTAGGAAAAAAAAAAAATCCCTCGCAAATTTGTGAGGGTTTTGCGAGGGCCAAGTTTTGGGAACAAAAGATACGTCGCAAAACCCTCACAATTTGTGAAGGTTTTGTGAGGGCCAAGTTTTGGAAACAAAAGATCCCTTGCAAAACCCTCGCAAGGGTTAAGTTTTGGGAACAAAAAATCCCTCAGAAAATTCTTACCTATGGCTTTGGGCGAAAAAATCCCTCGCAAAACCCTCGCATACAAAAAAGCCCTCGCAAAATCCTTGCAATGCGAGGGCTAAGTTTTGGGAATAAAGATCCGTCACAAAACCCTCACAATTTGCGAGGGCTAAGTTTTGGGAACTAAAAATCCCTCGCAAAACCCTCACAAAATTGTGAGAGTTTTGCGAGGGATTTTTTATTCCCAAAACTTGGCACGAGGGTTTCACGTGGGCCACAGTTTTGGTGAAAAATTCTCCCACAAAACCCTCATAATTTGCGAGTGTTTTGCGAGGGCCAAGTTTTGGGAACAAAAGATCCCTCACAAAACCTTCACAATTTGCAACGATTTTGCGAGGGCTAAGTTCTGAGATCAAAAGATCCCTTGTAAAACTCTTGCAAGGGTTAAGTTTTGGGAACAAATCCCTCGAAAAATCTTCGCCCACGAATTTGGGCAAAAAATTCCCTCACAAAACTCTCGCATATAAAAATCCCTAGGAAAATCCTCACCTACTGCTTTGGGCAAATTGTGAGGGTTAAGTTTCGGGAACAAAAGATCCATCACAAAACCCTCGCAATTTGCGAGGGCCATGTTTTGGAACAAAAAATCCCTAGCAATACCCTTGCAAATTGCGAGGGTTTCGCGAGGGCCACAGTTTTGGTGAAAAATTCCCTCGCAAAACCCTCGCAATTTGTGAGTGTTTTGTGAGGGCCAAGTTTTGGGAACAAAAGATCCCTCATAAAATCCTTGCAATTTGCAACAGTTTTGCAAGGGCTAAGTTTTGGGAACATAAAATCCCTCGCAATACTGTCGCAATTTGTGAGGATTTTGTGATGGATTTATGCATTTCATCGTAAAACGGTAGTAAATTTTCTACTTCGTAGAACTTTGACCAAAATTATTCGTCACAAAACCTTCAGAAAACCGCCGTAAATAGCGATGCTTTTTTCTTGCCCTCGCAAAAACTGTCGTAAATAGCAACGGGTTTTCTTAGCCGTCACAAATAGCTACACCATTTTTAGCAACGGCCAAAATCATTGCAACCCGATTAGCAACGGTTTTTGGCCATCGCAAAATGATAAATTTCCTATAGTGTATTGATAGAGGTTAAAATCACCATTCTTTTCCTAATTATTTAAGGGTTTTTAAGATACATTTGTTGTAATAATTATACATATTCCTTCTTATTTGACATTTTGTTTGTAAAAGGTATTTTTGGCAAATATGTGCAGATTTGAGTTAAAATCGAGCAAAAAGTGCACAAAACCAAAATGCACCTAGTGCCAGGCCCAGCCAGTGGACCGGGCGTCGGGTCTATTCTGTCCAGCAGCAGATTTTGAACGAGCTTCAGGGCTTTTTTCTAGAATAGACCTAGCACCAAGTCTGGCAAGTGTACCCAGCACCAGGTCCAGTCTGCATGCCAAGGTAAAGACAGCAAAAAATAGAGCAAAATAGAGGAAGAATAGAGTGCACTTGGCACCAGGTAGGTCGAAGGTACTCGGTGCCAAGTAAGTTCTGGAGGCAGAAATTATGTACTCGAAATTAGGGTTTATCTAAGGATTTTGATATTTTCCTATTCCTACTCGGCCAAGACTTCCTCAACCATGAAATAGGCATCTAAGAGGCCTATAAAAGTATAAGAGAACACAAGAGGTTGAGATATACAACCAAGAGAGGTGAATTAAAGAGTAGAAATTCTGATTTTCTCATTGAAGGAGAAATTCACCCAAGGCAAGAAGGATTGCTCAAAGGGAGTTTTCAAGGAAGAAGAAAGAGGCTTGTCTATGAGTGTTTTCTTTTCTCTTTGTTTTCTTTTTCTTTAGCAATGATGCATTCAATGTTTTTAGTATAATTTAACAATATTTTAGGATTCATGATTTATGCATCAATTTAAATATTTGGTTAATTTTCTAATATTCTTGGTATTTGGTTACTTGATTTTATAGGTTGATGGAATTGGGGTAATGTCTAATAGACTTGGGAAACAAAGTTAGATTAAGCTTAATTTAATTAATGCTACATATTTATTAGATTTTAATGACTTGGAAAATGAAGTGAAGATCAAAGAACTTAGCAATCAAATCTTAGTTAATTTCGCCTAGAGCATAGGGTTGTTGGCTAATTTCATGTTTATAAGGAATTGTGTTTAATGCATTATTTAGTTATGTTAGTTTGATTGGAAATCTGCCACTTTAATCAAAAGGTAGTAATTTCATGGATTGGAAAAGAAATGGAGTCTATATAAGTGAATTCATGACTTGGGAAATGGTTGAACTTTACTTTAAATTCCTTCATGATATCAAAATGTTGATGAATTGAGAGAGTTGTTAAGTAGGTCATTGTCATGTTTTCTAAGACACTTGTCTAAATTATATAAACCTACATCCTTGAGTTGTATATGTTTATTTAGTTTTTCTTTTTATTATTTACTCACTTTATTTGGGTCGATTAAATAATGAAAGAAAAGTGATTAGTGTGTACTTGTTCCTTTGAGGATCGACACTCGTTAATTCCTTGTACGGTGCTTGTGATGAGTATACTTGCTCACATGTGTATTTTGGGATTAATGTTTTAATTAAAACTTGATTAAGGGATGGATTTAAAATTGATGATTTTATATACACAAAATTTACACATTAAGTTTTTGGCGCCGTTGTCGGGGAAGAATATCATGAAAGCTTGTATTTTGTTAATTTAACCATGTTAATATGTTTATTTGTAAATATATAAATATGTAAATATGTTCCTTGTATGACTAGGTGTTGTATTTTATTTTCTTGTATACTTGTACTTTAATGTCTCTGTATGTTGTAATTCTTTGTAACTTAATTTGTAAATGTACCCTAACTGTTTAACTTGTAAATTCTATAATCTCAAAACTTTTCTATCTTATGTAGACCTTACTCTTAGTTTATGACCAGATGATCCAAAGCTAAGATAGTCGACCAATGATCCAAAGCTAAGATAGTCGACCAGACGATCCAAAAATCAAGAGAACTCTCACTAAGGTCTGAAAGGTTATAAATGAAAAGGTAAGGAAAGCAATGGAGGTAAATCAACCCAACGATAGTTGTAATGGCGGAGCTAACAGGCAGGTGATGAATGACTTTGTAAAACTAGCAATCTCAGGTATAGGTTCTAGTATCACACGGCCAATAATTTTGAGATAAAGCTCAATGTGATCCAAATGATCCAGAATATGATCCAGTTTGATGGGTTACTTGAGGAAGTCCAAATGCGTACCTTGTGAGCTTTCTAGAGATATGTGAGACATTTAAGATGAATGGTGTTTCTGAGAATGCCATCAAGCTAAGACTCTTCCCTTTTTCCTTGAGAGATTGAGCGAAATCATGGCTAAAATCTTTGCCCACCAGATCCATTACTACTTGGAACGTTGTAGCTAAAAAATTCTTGGCTAAATATTTTTCACTAGCTAGAACTTCCAAACTTAGGACTAACATTTTTGATTTCCAATAATTAGAGGCCAAAAATCTTTATAAGTGTTGGGAGAGGTTCAAAGAGATGCTGAGAAAGTGTCCTCACTATGGATTCGAGTTGGGGATGCAAATGCAAATTTTTCACAATGGGTTGAGTTTCGCTACAAGGCAATTAGTTAATGCATCTGCAGGAGGCTCCATAAATTCCAAAACCCCAGAAGAGGTCTTTAATCTAATAAAAAATCTGGCCACAAATAACTATGCTAGGGGAGTTCACGGTCTAGAGCTCATGTACATGGAGTGCATAAGGTGGATGCAATGGCTGCCTTAGAGGCAAATGTGGAAGCACTCATGCTAAAAATGGATCAATTGGTAATGCCTCCTTCCCAAGGACAGGTAATGAGTGTAACGTGTGATTTTTGTGGGGAAGGGCATCTAAATCATGAGTGCCAAAATATGGGGTCTTCGCAAGAAGTATTGGACCAAGCGGCGTTTGTAGGTAATGGTCGGCAAGGTAATAATCTTTTTAACAATATTTACAACCCAGGTTGGAGGAATCACCTTAACTTTTCTTGGAACATCTAAAACTAACCTCGACAAGCTTCTATGAAATTTGGAATGCAAAGGACTCAACTGTCTCTGCCAAACAATGCCCTACCAGCCAAACCATCTTTCGAGGAAATGGTCACCAAACTGGTAAGTGGAACAGAAACACAGTTCCAAGGAATTGATGCGACCATGAGGAACTTGGAGGAGTCCATGCGCAACTAGGAAGGTTAAATTGGACAATTAGCCAAACTCCTTGGTGATTGTCAATCAAGAACATTACCAGGCAACACGGAGACCAACCTACTGGACTAAGACCGTGGGAAATGCTGATTTCTGAATTACTTTACTTTTTGTTGAACAATATTTTTAATTCTCGTCCATTTATTTAGCAATTAGCCTGCATGCTTCGTATGATTTCATGTTCTTTTGTCTTTATTTTCATTAAAATGCATTTTTGAAAAAAAGTAATTTTTTAGGCAGAGTTGACCTGGCGCTTGGCCCAACCCGTAGTCCGGGCGCCGGGCCAGTACGACTTCATAGAAAAGCATGGGCAGAACAGGCCTGGTGCCAGGTCCAGTCTATAGGCTCGGCGCTAGGTCCGTTCAGCCACCACATTCAAAACGACCTTCTTGGCCATTTTTTGTTCAAAAATCTCCACTCTCCAATTTTCTCTCAACCTATCGTTGGGTTCATCTTCAAAACATCACTGGATCAATTTTCATACCTTCGAAATACTTCCAAAACACAAAATCCCTACTTTGTTCTTGAAAGTTTGGATCAAAACAAGGAAAAATCCAACATTTTCACCTAAAACTCAATTTTCAATCCTTCCATTGGGAGCACAATTTCTTCAAACTCTTTGCATAGAATCATTACACATACATTGGAGAAGATTATGGTATGAATTTTCTACACTTTCTACGGTTAAGTTTTTTCTTATGAAATTTGGGTAATTTTCTATGCATTTTTGGGCGAAAATTCTTGAATATTTTCTAGTGAAGAATTTGATTGTTAAGATTGCTTTCTTTTAGCTTGCATTGTCATGGGAATATCATGGATACTACTTTATGATTAATGCCATTGATAGTTTGCATTTTTGAAAATGATTGGGCATGCATACTTTGTGATTAACTTTTGGGATAAAGGATAATTGTTCAATATTTCACTTAGACTTATGCTAATAAGCTTTGCATTAAGATTTAAATAGTATGGCTGATTAAACATTGTGATTCTAAACTGAATATGGTTTCCTTGAGAAATATTGAACATTGTGGATATGATCAAACTGATTGATAAGGTGTTTGGATTGGCATATGTCTTATTTTCTTGCAGATTATTAGAGGGTGTTGAGTGGAATTTACTGAATATCTTGAGGTGTTTTGTGTTGAGTGGTGGTGGTGTTGTGATTGTAAGATGGTTGAGAGTGAACATTTGTTGTAAAGAGTGACCTAAAGGGCCTCCTACTTTTCTATTTGTCTCATCTTTCTTCATCCTCCCATCATATCTAGATGCCCAAGAGGGTTAGTACTGAGGGCTAAGAGAGCTTGAGAGGCATCTTCTTCTACACCATCCTTCAAGCCTCTACCTACCTAACCTACCCAATTTTTTGATTCGATGTACCAAATTTAGTATGACAGGCACCAACATAATAAGATCATAGTAGAAAAATACTACGAGCCATCTTTAGACAATTCCTTATAGCTTTCTACTATGTTTAGGCTCTTGAGGTAGGAGCCCATCATTAGGATGGAAGGCTCTTATTGTCCTGTGCGCATGAGAGAATTTTATGCTAACATGCAGGACAAAAGAAAAACACTCTCCAAGTCATCTCCACTATGGTCAAAGGAATTCCCATTGAGTTTGACAGGGCTAGATTAGCTAGAATTTTAGGAATCCTGGATGAGGGACCGTAGATTACTGTGGACCATAATAAGCAGAAGATCATCTCTGAGCCTATCTAGGATATGGGGGCTGTAAGGGCTAATTTTTTATGTGGAGAAAATGGGAAGTAGGTCAATATCAGTATTATTCCAATAATGACTTTAAGGCTCAATGGCGTGCCCTAGTCTATATCTTTGCATTCAATGTCTATCCCAATGCTAGTGGCTTTAATGAGTCTAGGATACTTGACCTTTATATTCTAGACAAGATGAGGAATCGTGAGCCTATTCCTCTTGCTCCATTATTATTAACTCCATGAGAGAGGCTATGGACTCTAGCATCACAACTAAAGTGCTCAAATTCCCACTGGTTATTATGCCTATTTTGAGAGACTTTGGAGTATGACTAGATGGAGAGTTGAGTGAGCTCACTACTGACCGTGACTTTGTGATGGAGCATACTTTAGTTCAGTGTAGGTATCGCTATGATGAGAGGGCAAAAAGGTTGAAGAGGCCATATGAAGTGTAGTACCCTGGAAAGGAGGAGCTTCCCCCTGCTGAGGAGGAGAAAGAGGCGCCACCCGCTAGACCAGCCCCTCATTTCACTAGCTCTCGTTCACACATTGATTTTGAGGCACGCATGGAGGCTCAGCTGGAGAGCCAGATGACTATCCTCCTCCAGCTTCGTGATTCCATTGCGACATTCGACACAGCTAAGATGTTTAAGATAAAAAGCTAGCCACTTTGATCCAATATATTATTGGTGCACCTTCCAGTCGTGGAGCTGACGATACTGACCACGATGACCATGATGATGATGAGGATGATTCTTAACTCTCTCTTTTATATTTTATTTTTTGTTATTTCTTTTTCTTTTAAATTTTAATGACCTTTCCTAGCTTGTAGGTGTCTTTTCTTTTCTTTGCTTTTTAGTTTTGTTTATTTTCTTTTTTCTAGATTTATGTTTTCTTTCATTTGTTTCTTTTCCTTTAGTAGGTACTCCTGCAATGATCCTTCCTTGAGATGGATTCAACTTGATGGCACAACAATGTAATAGAAGTATTTTCTTCACTTTATCCTTCTTCTTTCTTCATCTTAGTCTTCTTGGCTGTCCTTTTATTATTTTCTCTTTGGCCATTGAGGACAATGTCCAGTTTAAGTGGGGGGGGGGGGGGGCATATAAAGGTTAAAAAAGTACTTTCCATATTATTTGATGAATATAGTTTGGGTTGGTGATACTTTTTTCAAAAATTTCAGTGGCTTCATTGTCAACCAGGGTTGTAATTCTTTTTTTCTACTTAGATATGAGTTTTTTCATTCATTATGTGGAATTTGATGAAATTGTTTTATTGGAAAAGATATTTGTCAAGACTTGAGAATTTTGATTAATCTTGTTTATGCATTGGTGTTTGAATATTATTTGACTTATGTAGTTGAAATATAGAAGATATGATGAATATGGAAATAGTTATTGGTTAACTTTTGTAGTATAAGTTTAAATTTTATTAGCTTTGAGTTATGATGAAAAAAAAAAACGTGTGAGTTGAAAAAAAAAAAAAACAAAGAAGATCTTTGAGAGGAAAGATTGAGGAGAATGTTGAAAATTTTGATTTAAGTTGAAGAGAAAAACAATAAGTGAAAACAACATTGTTGTTGGTGTGAATTAGAGAAGAGGCTCTTATTGATGATCTTTGAAGACTTTGAGCTGAAAAGAGGGTCAATATGGGGAGAAGTAGCAAGTGTATTTGGTGCACTCTCTTGAGGCTATCTCGAAGGCAAAAAGGTAAGCAAGTGCATAGAAAAAAGAATTGTGGAAAAAAATGATGAGTGTGACTGTAAAGGGGGCCAATACGGTGTATGAAGAGAAATCCATGCGCTTGAGGCTATCAATTCCCTAAGTCATTGAAAAACTTTGAGAGAAAAAATTCTGAGTGCTTTTCTCACATCATAACTTGAGTGTGCAATTTTTGGATTTATAATACTTGAGTTGGTAGATGGCTTGACCTATGTGATTCATGTTAGCTATATTTCTACTTGAAGAGTGAAATAACTTTTTTAGACTAAGGTATGCACTTGATTAATCAGACTTTAAGAGCTTTGTGATGTTTTGGCTAATGTTTCAAGGATTGAAATTGTTTTCAAAGGGTATGAATGACAAGGGTTGCATCTAAAGTTTGAAAGGAAGGCATGATTATTGCTATGATGAAGAAACTTTTGAATAAGAAGAAAACCTGGTGTTTTCTTGATATTTTTTCTTGGACTAAAGTGTTTTGCTTAAGGACAAGCAAATGTTCAAGTGTGGGGGTATTGATAGGGGTTAAAATCACCATTCTTTTCCTAGTTATTTGAGGGTATTTTAAGATGCATTTGTTGTAATAACTAGGAATTTTCCTTCCTATTTGACATTTTGCTTGTAAAAGGTGTTTTTAGCAAATATGTGCAGATTTAAGTTAAAATTGAACAGAAAGTACACAAAACCAGAATGCAACTAGCACTAAGCCCAGCCAATGGACTGGGCACCTGGTCCATTCTGTCCAGCAACAGAGATTAAACAAGCTTCAGGGATTTTTTTCAAAACTGACCTGACACCAAGTTTGGTAAGTATACCTAGCGCTGGGTTCAGCCTGCCTGCCAAGGAAAAGATGGCTGAAAACAGAGTAAAATAGAGGAAGAATAGAGTGCACCTAGTGCCAGGTGGGTCGAAGGTACCCGTCGCCAGGTAGGTTTTGGAGGCAAAAATTCTTACGCGGAATTAGGGCATATCGAAAGATTTTGGTATTTTCCTATTCCTACTTGGCCAAGACTTCCTCAGCCACGAAATAGACATCCAAGAGGCCTATAAAAGCATAAAAGAACATAAGAGTTTGAGATATACAACCAAGAGAGATGAATTAAAGAGCAGAAATTCTAATTTTCTTTTTGAAGAAGGAATTCAGCCAAGGTAAGGAGGATTGTTCAAGGGGAGTCTTCAAGGAAGAAGAAAGAGGCTTGTCTATGAGTGCTTTTTTTTCTCTCTTTATTTTCTTTTCTTTAGCAATGATGGATTCAATGTTTCCAATGTAATTTAACAATGTTTTGGGATTCATGATTTATGCATCAATTTAACTACTTGATCAATTTTCTATCATTATTGGTATTTGATTACTTGATTTTATAGGTTGATGGAATTAGGGTTATGTCTAATGGACTTGCAAAATGAAGTTAGACTAAGCTTAATTTAATCAATACTACATATTTGTTAGATCTTAATAGACTTGGAAAACGAAATTAAGACCAAAGAATTTAGTAATCAAAGATCAGTTAATTTTGCCTAGAGTATAGTGTTATTGGCTAATTTCATATTTATAAGGAATTGTGTTTAATGCATCGTTTAGTTATGTTGGTTTGATTGGAAAATCTACGAATTTAATCAAAGGGTAGTGATTCCATGGATTGTGAATGAAGTGGAGTCTATATAAGTGAATTCAGGACTTAGGAAATGATTGAACTTTATTTTATATTCCTTCATGATGTTAAGAGGATGATGAATTGAGAGAGTTGTTAAGTAGGTCATTGTCATGTTTTCTAGGATACTTGTCTAAATTACATAAACCTACATCCTTGAGTTGTATATGTTTCTTTAGTTTTTCTTTTTATTATTCTCTCACATTATTTGGGTTAGTTAAACAATGAAAGAAAAGTAATTAGTGTGTACTTATTCCTTTGAGGATGACATTTGTTAATTCCCTTTACTATGCTTGAGATGAGTATACTTGCTTACATGTGTATTTTGGGATTAATGTTTTAATTAAAACTTGATTAAAGGATGGATTTAAAATTGATGATTTTATATACCCAAAATTTACGCATCATGTATATATTAAAAACTTGTATCAATTTAAAATATGTAATATGTGGTGAGATAATATAATTTTTCGATGGCAAATCCTCATTCCTTGAAATTATTTTCGCTAGTTATACCAAAGAAATTTCTCGATCCATTCTCTTTGTGTGAATGAAAAATATTTCAAAGGTTATTTATTCACCAAAACACCCTTTAAAAAAAAGGGTAAAAATCGGAAACCATTTTACAATAGGATACAAACTGGCCTAAGTCAAAACCTTGCAGTCATAGGCCCTATATTTTGGAAATCCAATAAATAACCCTAAGGTTCTATAGATTGAGAATTTTAATTTCCTTGGTCAATTATCAAGAAAAAGAACACTAAATTCCCTTCGCTCAAAAATCCTATCACGAAAGCAACAATATTCAACTGATAATGACGAAATTCAGTAGAAAAATTAGCCAACCTCTTTAAAGTGATAAGATGATACATTTCAAATAACAAAAGCAATGTGTTAAACCATCCACATCAGTAGCAGCCACATTACCTCCTTCCAACTCAGCTGGCATTGCTGAATGTCATCTGGAAGACAGCTCAACAGATGAGTCAGTAGTAGTTGTTGCATGTGCAATTCATGTTTTTCAGTCACACCATATTTGCTGTGTATTACTTCATGATCACAGCTTCTGCTAGCTGTAATTCCTTGTAAACATAGTTAGTTATATTGTAAATATGATTAGTGAGTTATAGAGGATTTGTTGGGATCTGAACTAGAGAGATATACATTATGTATATAAGCATTTTTTGTACAGAGTTTTTATAGTTTAATGAAGATGCAAATCTTAATTCTCTTTTTACTTGCAATACATTTTCTCATGGTATCAAAGCAATTTTTTAGTATGAACTGAGTTTTTCTTTTTCTTCATCTTAATTGTTCTTCGTTGTAATTCTTCATTGTGAACATGACAAATCCAGTACCTGTAATCGCATAATATGTAGCTCCAAATCCACACTACATTCATTCGAGTGATTGTCCTTCTCTTATGTTAGTAGCTCCTCTTTTCGATGCAAACAATTATCAAACGGGGAGTAGATCCATGCACATTACATTCTCTTGCAAACACAAAGAATAGTTTATAGATCTTTCTTTTGCCATACCAGCTCCAGGAGATAGGATGTATGAACTGTGGAAGCAGTGTAACAATCTTGTGATGGCTTGGTTGATGAAATCATGCACATCAGAGATTGCCAAATCAATAGTGTGTAATCAAACAATTGCAAAAATGTCGAGAGAGCTCAATGAGAGATTTAATCGAGGAGATATGTTGCGATTGTCAGATCATTGAGGAAATACACAATTTGAGGTAAGATAGTTGTACTGTAACTCAATATTTCACTAATATGAAATCTTTGTGGGATAAAATGCTTGATTTGAGGCCAATTCCATAGTGTACGTGTAATTAGTCTGGAAAAAGGTCTTAATGACAACTACAATACACTGAAGTCTCAAGTTTTGTTGATGAGTCCTTTGCCTAGCATTAATCAAATGTTTTCTATGACAATTAAAACTGAAAGAGGAACAGGCAGTTCACATTCTGGAAACACATTTCAATCTTTGGATTATCCTCTTATGGCAACTGGAAATAGTTTAAATCCTACTTTAGGAATTAGTAATGTGAATATGCACAAACCTATTATTGAAAGGAATATACCTACATCTGGAATCTAGGTATCAGGAGGAAATATGCAGTCAGCTCAATATTCTAATACTGCAGGAAGCTAGGTTAGAAGATTCAATAAGAAACCATTATATTGTACTTATTGTGGTTTAAATGGTGATACCATAGAAAAACGTTATAAGAAGCATAGGTATCCAGTAGAGTATAAAGGAATGTGGGGTATGAATGTTTAGCAAGGTAGCTCAATTAATTTTGCAGAAAAGCTAAATGCACAGTTGAATCCTCAAGGCAGTGGAGGATCAACAAAAAGTTTGAAATGGACTGACAACACTTCAATATTAGCAATTAATTGATTTGTTGTAGAAGAAGAGTGCGAACTTAAATGTTGATCATACTGATTCAGTGGCAAGTTAAGCTATTGCTTTCACTGCTAAGTTCAATGAGCAAGGTTCAGGTATCTTATGCAATTCACCTTCATTGCATTGAATTCTAGATTCAGGTGCCTCTGATCACATTTGTACTTCTTTGTAGTTCTTTGACACATATTTTTGTGACCAACATGCATATTGGCTTACATAATGGTCAAACAATACCAGTTACTCATAAAGGGACAGTTAAGCTAAATGATCATTTGTTGCTTTCTAATGTCCTCCTTGTTCTTAGCTTCCATTTTAATCTTATTTCAATTTCCAAATTGGTTGAACAACTAAATTGCAGTATGATTTTTCAATATGAGTTTTGCTTTATCTAGCATACTACCAAGCTAAAGATGATTGGATTAGATAGTTTACATCATGATTTATACTATTAGTAGTAAGTTAAACTATTGCTCTCACTGGTAAGTTCAATAAGCCAGGTTTAGGTATCTTATGCAATTCATCTTCATTATATTGGATTTTAGATTCGGGTGCTTCTGATCACATTTGCACTTCTCTGCAGTTCTTTGACATATATTTCTGTAACTAACATGCACATTGGTTTACCTAATGGTCAAACAATACCAGTTACTTATAAAGGGACTGTTAAGCTAAATGATCACTTATTGCTTTCTAATGTCCTCCTTGTTCTTAGCTTCCATTTTAATCTTGTTTCAATTTCAAAATTGGTTGAACAACTAAATTGCAGAGTGACTTTTGAATATGAGTTTTACTTTATTTGAGATACTACCAAGCTGAAGATTATTAGATTAGCTAGTTTACATCATAGTTTATACTATCTGTTAAAAACAACAACATCTCTAGCTTCTCATTCTTTTTGTTCCTTAGCTTTTCCTAAATCTATGTTGTGGCATTATAGGCTTGGTTCTATACCTATTAAAATTCTTAAAGAAATTCAGTATTCTACCTCTATTGTAATTAATGTAGAAGAGGACAATTGTAATATTTGTCCTATTGCCAAACAACACAGACTTAGCTTTCCTATTAGCCATTCAAATTTAGTTTCTCCATTTAACTTGATTTACATTGATATTTGGGGTCCCTATAAATACAATACTATTTATGCTCAAAACTATTTCTTGGCTATTGTTTGTAATACCCCACTATCTACATACTCTAAAAGTGGGGGGGGGGGTTATCGCCCCGTCCTTAAGATAAGGGGTCTTTATAACTAGATAATAAAAAGATAGAAGGAACTAATCTAAACTTAAAAATTATTACTACCCAAAATAATACTTATACAAGTCTCAAACCAATTAAATAATAACTAAAATCTCTCAAGAAACAAATACAATCAAAATGAATTTTCAAAACTTAAGGTAGCATAAAATAATTCAACCTTTAAAGTAGGATTGACCTGAAAACATGACATAAAAGGGTGGTGAAAAATATTTTGTAGTTAGTTCTGTGTGTGCTCATGACAATTTAAGAAAATCTCTCATGTATGTAAATTTTAAACAAGTCACAATAAAAAGTCTACAAGTCCCTTAACTCATCATTAAACATTGAGTGGTATTTTACCAGTTTTTGCAAAATAAAATGTACAACTTGTAAAGTAATAAACCACTCAAACAAAGTTGACTATGAAACTCTGCATCATAGTCATGGCCATGAAATCTTGCATCATGACTGTGTACTGTGAAACCTTGCATCACAATACAAGTGGGTGATCGGCCCACTGGGTGAGATTCTCCTCCATCTCTACACCCAAACTTATGGGTTAACCACTCTGAGAATAAACAGTCCATTTGAACTGTGTTGCTAGCACGGATCGGCCTGACCAACTAGAATTGGAGTCTCTAGGCAGAGTTCGCCCCTCAAAGGTAGCCACCTACTGAGAGACGTGCCCTAATCTTTCAAAGACTAGTCCTAGTAGTCTATCCTTATTGAGTACTTAATGTTACATTTGTCCCACTTGGAAAAAAATAAAATCAATAGAGTGTGTTACCTTGAAGTAGCAATTATGGTATTCAGACAGTCTAATAAAAATTGGTTTAAGAGAAAATTTAGCATTTTGCTTGGAAAACTGATTGCTTGCTTTAAATTATTTTATTTTAGCAGAAAAGATAAAATGTCCACAATTGCATCCAAAAGTACATCTTTATTGTAAAAAAACACATTTGACTTGCAGGAGTGCTCTGGTTTAGCAAATAGCTTTATGCAAGGACTTACTTGATCTTACAGATTAAAAATCTTCCAAGTACTGTTGAAGGCAACCTAATCCCGTCTGGGGTAAACATAAGGTATAAGTCACTAACTGCCCACAATTAATCAACAAACAACATAAAAACTTGTAACTCCAAAACTCCATATATACATGACCATCTAAAACAACCCCAACATTAACCACTACAAAAAAAAGGGGGCAAATATGACGGCTTCATTATGACGGTCACAACACCATCATGATAGGCCACTTTATACGCCGGTTATATAACCGTCATATGAGGTAGGGTTTATATAGTGGTTTGAACATAACTGTCGTATTAGGTTAAACAAATATGACGGTTTATCTAAACCGTCATAATAGATCAGAACTAATGCAACGGTTACCCTAAACCGTCGTATTAGTGTAAGCTCTATTACGATGGTTCGAAGAAACCATCGTATTTGTTTGAAATAATAATACTTTGAAATTAAATTATGGCAATTTTTTACAAATACCACACTTTTTCAACTGTTGTATTAGTTCAAAAGTATTGTCATTTATACTTAGTATTTTATTTTTCGAATTACAATAAAATCAATAAAAAGTAATTTGAATTTTATCTAATTATTTTCAATTTTAGTCACAATATTTTTGGTAATTATTTTAACAAATCTAACTGTTAATTTGATATCCTTATATTTGTAAATACACTAAGTTTTCTTACTATTTTATAGATATTACTGCAAAAATGTGATAAAATAAAACAAATGACTTTCAAACTTGGTCACTAAACTTGTTTTAACTTTATAAATATATCTAATAGTTAGATCATTAATTTTTCAAATAAATTTTTGTTTACATCTTAAATTTTCATATATTTGTATTAAAGAGCTTGAATTTCATTTTTTAGTTATTCTATTGTATGTTTGTGTGTCTATATATATAAATGTGTGTGTGTGTGTGTATGTGTTTATATGCAGTATAACATATCCTTTTTAATTAGTGAGTATTAGATTAATATATTACATAACATAAAGAATTTTAATTACATACATACATACATACATACATACATACATACATACATACATACATACATACATACATACATACATACATACATACATACATACATACATACATACATACATACATACATACATACATACATACATACATACATACATAGTATACTATCTTAATTATTATATTCATTCATATAAATACATTCTATGTGTAATTATTATTGTAAAAGTAAAATTTATGTAATTTTATTTGTCACATTAGTAATATATATATATATATATATATATATATGTATATATATGTATATATGTATATACATATAAATAAAACCCAAATTAAAATTTATTTTTAAAAATTTATTAATATTGTAACTAAATACAACAATTATCATAACTATTGTATTTATTAAATTTAATATGAGGTTAATCATTAATTGTCATATTTAGTTATATTTAATACGATGATTAATCATTAACCGTCATATTAGCTACATTTAATACGACAGTTAATGATTAACCATCATATTAATTACTTTTAATACGATGGTTATTTATAACCGTCATATATAGGCTTCTTGTTTCCCTTTTCTTCAATTTCAGCTTCATTTTTTCCCCTTCTTCTTCTGCTGCAGCTTGCATTTTTTGGCAAAGCACTCCCGCGTTGGTCATTCTTCTCTGGCGCGGGTCTTTCTTCTTTGGTTTGGGGCGTTCAATTCAGCCTATTCATCTCTGGTGTCCTCTTTTCTCCATCGCAAGCAAAGCTTAGTCCCTTTCTTCTCCATCGCATTTCAACCGTCTTGTCTCCAGTGTCGACTTCGACTACACATTTGGGCTACTGCATTTTACATCCACAGCACTTTGAAGGTATGATCTGTGCTTCAACTGAATGCTTTTCATCCCAAGTTAAGCTTTTAAGTTCAAGCTTGCATAAATTCGTGGTAAATTGATTTACATTATTCGTGGTAAATGCAATTAGTAAATCAATTTATATTATTGCAATTCGTGGTACATTATTCACATTATATTGCAATTAGTAAAATAATTTACAATTATCAAAATTCTTCTAGAAGAGCTTTAAAAATCTGACTGAAATTGATGTCGATTGAAAAAGAAAGGAAGAAATGACACAAACATAAGTTTGTTAGCTTAGTTATTATATTCATGAAGCTTCGGCTTAAAAAGCTCTGCATCAAATTTTTTTGTTTCCCCAATTACTTATAAGAACTTCATTGTTTTTTATTTTAAAAAAAATACACTTGGCAATGTATAAAATATTTATGAACAAAGAATAATGTACCCTTTTATTATATAAAAATCCAGTAAAAAAAATATTACCAGAATTTGAGGGGGGAAAAAATAGAACTTAACTGTGGATTTTTAGTTGATTAGTAATAACTAAGCTTAAAGAATTACTAAAACTAAACAGGAGGTTTGGGATAAAAGACATATCTAAAACGGCAAAAGGGTAACCATCATGAGATAACTGGAACAAACACTGGTCACAAATATTTGATAACCATACTTAAGAGGTTACTTATGAAACTTCATTATTTGTTATCAACTCTATGTCATCAATAGGTGAAAAGATTTCTTTAGGGCATACATGCTTATCACAGTTGTACATGTATCTATTCATTCCATCACTACACAATGATCTCAACTATTAGTGAAAAATCTAGTCTCACTCTGTTTCCCAATGCAGTCCACAAATATGATAGTGCTAAAGAATAGTATTTGTTGGTGACTCTACCTCATTAAAGTATGGTCCCCATTAAAATATGGTCCAGTAAATAGGGATTCACTTTCATCATTACAAATTGAGATGGAGAACAAAGAAAAACAAACAAGAGGGGGAAAAAATTAATGCACAAATAAAAACAACAAAATGTATAAATATCATGTTTATAACATATTCCTTTGACAATGTTGTTCTACTTTAAAGGACTTTTGCTGCCTATGTTCTATTTATAATGAGAAATGAACAAAACCATCTTAAAGCCGTGGGATGTTGATATGTTTTTGTTCCACTACTCCAACTCCAATACTCCATTTAAGCTTTTGCTAGCAATGCACAATAATGCATATATAGTAATGCACTTTTGTTAATAAATCAAAATTCCTCCCTTTAATAATGTGCTTTTATTCTTTTTTTCTTCTTAGTTTTATTCTTAGTTTGACTAATTACATAGCATTTGATATATGTCACATGTTAAAGATACAGTTGTTTGGTTGACTATCCAGAAGAGCATTAGTAAGGTAAGAAAATCATTTTTATATTTCATTACTGGATCCCTGTGAGTGATG
This sequence comes from Voacanga thouarsii, assembly GCA_026120185.1. Classification (NCBI taxonomy): domain Eukaryota; kingdom Viridiplantae; phylum Streptophyta; class Magnoliopsida; order Gentianales; family Apocynaceae; genus Voacanga; species Voacanga thouarsii. The sequence continues at coordinate 1,003,951 of JANUWF010002184.1, read as the reverse complement.
GGTGATCATTCTCCATGAGTGATGTGTGATCACTTCCCATAGGTAATGTATGATTACCCTTAAGTTAGTTTTATACTATATAGACTTAAACTAGTTTTATTGAATGATTGGATTGTTTTTATGAGTTTTTTATTGGTTGAATTGCATAATTGTGCATTTTGAGGTGGCCTAGTGCTTGGAAAATATTCAATTTATAGGGAAAACTCTGTTAAAAATTTTCAAAAATATTTTTTTACAAAGAATCTGAATAAAATAGTTTTATAAGAATATTTTTTACAAACAACTCTTACCCAATGAGAATAATTTTTAGGAGTATATTATTATAAGATTGTTTCATGGACTAGATTTGAAACCACAGTTCTGTAAGGATTAAGAGTATTCTTTACTCACTAATGTGATGCAACAATATTAATTTTTTATTTATTAAGTGATGCATGTTTTTTAGTGTAGAAAATATTACCAACAAATTACACAATTAATCAAACTTTAATTAAAATGCCAACCATAATAATCACACATACGGGCAAGTATACCCATCGTATAATATAGGGAATAACAAGTATCGAATCCATGAAAACTTAAGCCCCTACCTTACTTTACCCAAATCTTTATTATTTAGTCAGTAAAATAAGAAGAGAATAAAAAAAATAAATATAAAAATAGATATAACTCAATGATGCAATTTCTTGTAATTGGACAATTATCTTGAAAACATAATATTGAATTACATAGCATTCATCACAATCAAATATTGTCTTGGTATCATTAAGGAATGTAAAGATAAATTCCACTTTGTTTGTTAATCCATGGAATCCCTATATTTTGATTCATATTAATAGATTTGTCAATCCAGCTAACATAACCAAAACATACATTAAGCTCATCATTATAATTTGATTCAATTAGCAGATTTGCCAATCAAGCCGTCCTAACCAAAATATACATGAATCTCAATTCCTTAAAAATATGAAATTAGCTTATGACCCTTTAGCAAGGTAAAATCAACTTAAACTTTGATCACTTAGTCCTATAATCTTAACTTTGTCATTCAAGTCCATTAAGATTAGACAAATATGAAATCAATGCAATGAAACTCCTAACATCATTTTTTTCAACTCAATTAGAAGAACCCATATCAATAACCAACGATAACAAGTAATCAAATATCAAAGATAACAATAGGTTGATAAAAAAATTCCAATTAACTCAAAATCATAATCTCCAAAATAATATCTAATTACAATCAAAACATTAAGCACATCATTGTTAAAGAAAAGTAAACAAAGGATAAAAGATTAAACTCATAGACAAGCCCTTCTTCTTCTCTTGAAAACCTCATTTGAACAATGCTCCTTTGAGTGGTGATTGAGTAGCTAGCTTAGTTCCTTCAAATCACACATTTCTCTTGTGTTTTCTTGTGCTTTAATAGGTCTCTTGGATGCTAAATTCGTGGCTTAGGAAGTCTTGGCTGAGTAGGATTCGAAAAATACCAAAATCATTGGAGAATTCCTAATTTAGTGAACAGAATTTCGCCTTCCAGAGCGTACCTGGCACCAGGTACCTTCGACCCACCTGGAGCCAGGTGCACTCTGTTCTTTCATTGTTTTTGCTCATTTTTTGGTTTGTTCTCATCGGTAGACAGAATAGACCCGATGCCAGCTACACTTGCCAGACTTGGCATTAGGTTTGTTATGCTTTTGTACTGAAAGTTGCTAAAATTCCTCTATTGGACCAAAATGAACTCGGCGCCTAGTCCCTTGGTTGGGCCTAGCTCCAGCATTATGGAATTGTTCACTTTCTGCTTGTTTTTAACTCAAATTTGCACAAATTTGCCAAAAACTCTTTTTACAAGTAAAATGTCAAATAGGAAGGAATATGCCTAATTATTACAACAATTGTATCACAAAACAACCTCAAATAACCAGAAAAATAATGGCGATTTTAGCCCCCCTATCACATACCCCTGCACTTGAACATTTTCTTGTCCTCAAGCAAACAAGAACTAGACACTAAGCATTTAGAACAAGATAAAATAGTTTAGCAAATTTTTCTTTTGAAAACTTATCCATACTGAAGACATAACCTTCTTCCAACCTTAAACACAAACTTGTCATTCATTCAAACCTTTTAAAACCTTATAAACTCATGTATTAAATTAAACAATCCCAAGGGTATCAATGTTAAATTAAACAAGCTTATATCTAGTATAAGAAAATCATCCTACTCCTCAAGCCAAAACATTGATAACATAAATCATATAAGTCAAGCTATTTAGCCGATTGAAGCATTAAAAACTCAAATTCACACAATTCAAGTTAATGAAATAAGGAAAACACTCCACTCATTTTTTTTTTTCTATGACTTTGGGAATTGATAGCATCAAGTGAATGGATTTCTCTTCACGCACCGTATTGGCCCCCTTATAGTCATTTTTTTTTATCATTGTTTCAGTAATTTTATTTTTCTTCATTTTTTCATTCTTTACCTTATTGCCTTTAGGATAGCCTCAAGAGAGTGTGATGCCTCTTTGTTTCTCCTCTTCCACTCACCGTATTGGCCCCCATTTCAACAAAAGGTCTTTCTCTTTTCTTTTCAACGATAAAAGCATTTTTTTTTTCAACTCAAATTTTTTCATCTCACATTTTTTCCTTTTCACTCAAAAAATTTTTTCCCTCACATTCCTTATTCAAAACTCAAAGTCAAGCAAATTTTAAATCCACAATATAAGAATTAATCAACAACTCTTTCCCTATTTCATCATATCATCCACATTCAAACTCAAAGAATAAAACAAAACTGAAATACCAAATATAATCAAGGTTAACTTAAATTCTCAAGACTTAGCAAAATCCAACTTAATACACAAGTTTATCTTTTTATAAAAATCTAACCAAACTGAATGACAAATCTATATCCAACGTTAAAAAGAAAAGCATAACTCCATTATAGACAAATAAGCTCCTTTCAATTTTCAATTTTCAACAAAATTTTTTGATACCAAGAAAACACCAAGATCATTGATACAAACTTGGACAAAGAATATTATTAAACCACTTCCCCAAGCTTAAACTGGACAATGTCCTCATTCGCCAAAAATAAACATAACGCATCTCCAAAGGGACCAAAAATAATAAAGAAGGTAGAAAGTTGAGAAATACTCCTCAAGTGTAATAAAACTCCAATAGATATTAAAACATGAAATAGATAGAAGAGCTTGTCCAAGAGGACTTTATTCGAACCAACAAAAGAAAACATAAATAAAATCACAAGGAAAATAATAACAAAATAAAAATACACCTAAATAAAAGAAAACAAACTAAAGAAAAATTCTAAGAAAGAAAATAAAGATACGACTCACTCCCTCATACTTAAGATGGAAAATTTTTGCCTTATTTGGGGAGAGAAAAGATACCGACTAAAGAAAACCCAACCTAAGACAAAGAAACAAATTCTTTCCACTCATCATGCTTTCTCATCATCCCGTTGTAAGAGATATTAATGCTCATTGAAAAAGGTAAGGATGATGAAAGTAGAAATAAGAGAGGTTTTTGAAAAATAGAAGGTTTATGAAAAGAAATTTTCTCAATAAAGCAAAACACATAAACCTCTTCTCTAACATTCCTTTAGACACACAAATATTTTTGTCAACAAATAAATGCACATGGTCTCTAAAGAATGCATCAAACGTAAAATTACCAGTTAACCCTTCAAAAGATTTGTCACAATGAAACTTCCTCTTAAAATTTAGTATTTAAGTATCAAGAAATCCTTACTTTCCAATACGTAGTCTACAAAAACTAAGTTACCTCGTTGAAATTGGGGTGAGGGGTAGAGATTATTACCATCCTCCAAGGACCTCTTATGATGTAGCGTTGAAAGATCTAATTCCTTGAGGCATGGTAAATTCAATACATCATCAATGGCATCATATCAATGGCATCATTAGGCTCCGTGATTTGAGAGGTACCTATAAACTCATGTGACAAAAAAAAATTAGAAATATTAGAGCATAGATTAGAATCAAAACTTTTCCCCATCACATTAGGTAATGGTTCCTCATATCCCCTCTTTGGGGGTCCTCTTGCATAAGTGTATGGCTTTTATGGAATCTTCAACCAACTTGGCTAGTTTTGTTCTTTGATGGTTCATTCATTGGAAAGATTCTTCGTACCCCCTAACAGACATGTTTGTGTTGGTAACAAAGGATTTGATTGAAACTTCAAGTGACGTCTCACAAAAATTGTTAATCTGAGCTTATAACCTTACCAATCTATCATTATTATTGCTCTTTTGAAATTGTGCCCATGAATGATTGTCCATGGTGATGGTTTGAACCTCATACTAAAAGAAAAAAAATCAAATAAAAAATAAAAATAACAAAATAAAGAAAAAAATACAAATTAGAAATATTTACAAACTACCTCAACACAAAAGTTAATGATATTTACAAATACAACAAAGACTAAATCAACAAGACTCGAGTATTTCCGATAGTGCCCATCTCCGGCAGTGGCGCCAAAAACTTGATGCGTGTTTTTTAGTGTAGAAAATATTACCAACAAATTACACAATTAATAAAGCTTTAATTAAAATTCCAACCACAAAAATCATACATACAGGGAAGTATATCCATCGTATAGTATATGGGATAGCAAGTATCGAATCCACGAGAACTTAGTGTGAAACCCCAGTCAAGACCAACCGTAGAGTAAGGGGGTTGGGATGCATATCATGCTTTATTTCATGATTAAATATGTTTTCATATGATTTCTATGTGCTTTGAATTTGATTTTTATTATCTTGAAGTCTTGTTGGTGAGTGATGTGTGAGAGGGGTAAAATGGTAATTTTTGCCCGAGGTGAAAATAAGGAGATAGCTTGTGGATTGAATAGAAAATAATTTTTCTAGTAGAAATAGCAACAAGAGTTGTTGTGGTTTAGTGGTTAGAGCATTGGAATTAATTCTTGAGGTCTAAGGTTCAAAGTACATCATAGAAGCTTTAGCTTGAGTAAATTTTACTTTGCTTGGAAAGGATTGGTTTCGGCCTTAAGGGCCTAGATTAATGTGGTGATGATGTTCTAGGAGAGACATGATAGAAGTAATCTCATTCCATTCCTTTTACTCTTCTCGAAATTCTTATAGGGAAAATCATTCTTCCTTGATCTTTAATTTTCCTCAATTCTCAACTCATTAGGTGGATCAAGATGTTCTAGCCTTTTTTCTTTCCAGAAAATTCAGTAGAGTGCTGAGGTCTGTTAGGATCAAAATGTCTTGGCAAAAGACTTCTTTTGGTTTGGAAAATATGGTAGATTTGTGGGAGAATTCAAGAGAAAAATCCCTCTTGAAAGCTTGCTGAAAATTCCCCCCTATCTTAGTTCATCTATCTTCATAGAATGAGCTGAGATTTTCCAACTTGTTGTACCTTCAAAAGGTCAAAATTATAGCTCACATTCCCTCCCAAATGCTGCCAAAAAAATGGTCTTTGGGATCAGTTTGAAACCTGAAAATTCTTGGCCAATTTCGGACTGCACAAGCTGGAGCAAAGCAGGAAAAATTCCTGTACGAAAATCATCTTTAGGAGCTCAAAACCAAGCTGTTTTCTCCCAGATTTTGTGCAGCACCTTAGCTATGTTTTTCCTCCATAAAGAAGGCTGGAAACCAGCCTTGAATACCCCTGAAATCCCCTTCAAAACTTGCTACAAATCTGCTGGAAATGGCAGACGAAAATTTCTGTTCAGCGAAATTTCTGTGCAGAATTTTTGTCCAGCTTGTTTCCTATTTTGTTCCAACCGAAAACCCCAACCTACTTCTGTCAAAACCTCCCTTAAACCTCCATTAATAGAGCTCCATTGTTCCCTGAAGCTTCTGTACGAAATTCCCTCCATGGCTGACCGAAAATCCCTCAACCAAATCCCTGCAATTTAGCTTGAATACTTTCCAAAATTTCAGCCATCTTGTTTAACAACTTTCCATAAAATTTTGCTCAATTGATCAGACATCTTCTCCACCATTGTGCACCTTGATTTCGGCCATCACAAGCCTCCTTTAACCAGCCTTAATTCCCCAGAAGAGCTGCACACTCCAGTCGACCATAGGAGACTTCAAGCTGTCCAAACAAATCAAGATATTCTTAGGATATCTACTTTCCAAATTCACTTCCCAAAAATATTCTTCAAGGATTGTAACAACTAACCTTTCCTTTTCCCTTCCAAATCAGATAATCAACTCCCTAAACCCTACTAGAATTAGGCCAGGCCTATTCCCACAGAAAATCGGCAGCTGCACAAACTCTCTCTCCCTCTCTCAATTTTTCTTCAAGCAACAAGAACACACACACACACACACACACACACACACACACACACTACACCAAGAACACCTACTTCTTCTCTACACCTAATACCCCTCCAAACCACCTCAAACCCTCACGAAAATCTCCAGATTTAGTCTACTCATTGCTGTGAATCCATCAACACCAATATTAACATTAAACTCCTCCAAACATCTTGCTACTTCGGATCAAAGCAGAAATTTCTGGACAAGAACATCTTCAAGGTAAACTCACTCTATCGACATCATCCTCTTCAAACTTGATCTCTAATGAAAACCTATATGAATAATCACACTAATGACTTCTTTCTCTCTCTCTCTCTCATGGACCAAAATTCTCTCTCTTGGCCGAATGGTCTCTTCCTCCATGGCCATGCTTTCGCCACCTTTCTTGAACAAGATTAGCCATCTAGGAGTTGAGATCTTCTCTAAACTCCTTCAAGTCATTATCAATCAAGTAAGTACCTTCAATCCTATTTTTCAAAATTTAGAATCATGTCTCTAGGTTGATGAATGGCGATGGGTTTGTGTATGTGATGTTGTTGATTGAAGCATGAGTATAGGTATGATTGTGAAGGAGATGGGATTTATGCATGGAAGGATTATATTGGTGGATTTAATGATGAGTTGAGATTTGATGCATGTCATAGGTAGTATTTGTGATGAAGCATGCTAGAGATTATGTCACCGTTGGTGAATAGGATTATGTGCCTGATTAGATTTTGAAGCCATGATCATGTTTATGCTAGTAGAGGTTAAATCATGTAATAATAAATTTAGATCAATGCCTATGTGCAAGACTTGGATGATTTGATGAATTGAAGGATTGAGTATGTTATTGATTATGGTTGACCATGGAATCTTGATCATGATCTAGTTGTCTCTAAGCAAATTTTATTTCATGAATAAAATATTTACTAATAATTTTTGCTAAAGAATTTCGAAAACCCTAGGAAGGGTAGATTTGGAATTATGATATATGTAAAGGATATTTTAGTCAAATAAATAATGATTTTTCTAGAAAATAAAATAAATAAATAAATATTATTTAAAATAAAGAAAATTAATTAAAGCCCTTATGAAAAAGATTTATACTTAATAAAATATTTACTAGATCAAAACCCTTAAGGATTTACTTATTATTTTCCAAGAAAGACTTATTAAATTTAATCTTAACTAGTTTTAGCTATCAATTATTTTCTAACAACTAAGCTATCATTAAATCACTATTTTACATAGTACCACCTATGACTCTTGATCAAATAAACTCTAAATTTTCCTTAAGAAGATTTAAACTTTCAACTTATTAGAATTTATTTCCTAATCCATTAATTATCTTAAATAACAAATTAAATTTAGCTTATAAACCTATTCAATTATTGTTTTGCCCTAGAGCTTGGGACACTAGGATCATGGTTGTAGTGAATTGAGTTGATTTAAAACTAAGGAAGTGGATTGTGGCTTGAATCTGATTAAGATTTGTATTTGCCCATGTGGGGTTAGGTCATCTGTCCGAGACCTTGTTGTTGTGAGCAAGAATCAGGTAAGCTCCTGCATAAAACCTATCGATGTGAAATGTTTTCTTATGGCAAGCTAAATATGGAGTGTATGGACTCTCGTTTATTTGAAGGCAATTGAGGGTTGAATTCATCTTTATTTCCGACGCTGGAATTATTCAAAAGTTAATGAGCAGATTTTCCAAACTCAAAACTCTTTCTAAAACTGATTTTGCTCAAAACCTTGGAAACCCTCAAATTGCTATTTTCATGCAGAGCAATGCTCTGTTCATTTTATCCCAAGTGGGAAACGTCGTTGAGTACTCAATAAGGGTGGGCTACTAGGACTAGTCTTTGAAGGGTTAGGGTGAGTCTCTCAGTAGGTGGCCACCTCTGAGGGGTGAGTCCTTCCTGGATAAGATGCCAGTTCCAGTGAGTCGTGCCGGTCCGAGCTAGCAGTTTATTTTGTTTCAGTCAAGTGACTGTGTTTTTGCCGGAATGGACACCCGGCGGTTGTTTGGGTATAGAGAATGAGGATTATCTTGCCCAGTAGGCCGATCACCTACTTTTGTCAGTCTGCACAATGTGTTAGGCATTCTGACCGGTTATGGGGCCCAACGTTTGGTAACCCATATCCCTTTCTTCCGAGTGGTTGATTTCATTACTTATGCATGGCTAAAAGAGCCAAAACACCACTCTTGCTTTTAACTAATGTTTTCTTTGCTTGCCAATGTTTCTCTTATAAATATTTCTCACTTTGCATCCATGAACTATTTTCACTAAACACCTAAAGCACACACGGACTTACTGAGATTTCTGTCTCACCACTTTTTATCATGATTTCAGGTTGATCATGTTGTGGGTGAGTAGCTACCTTGGAAGAGAATGTGTTTTTTTTTTTTTTATTTTATGTACTGCTTTGGGGAGACGAGTGTGGATGATTTTAATTATGGTTTTTGTTTTGGAATTTCATGGATGTACTTTTGAAGTACTTTGGGTTGTAATAAATTCTTTTTAGTTTGAGTATTATTTATTTCAGCAATTTTAATTGTGACCTAGTTATAAAGACCCCTTGTCATTTGGACGGGGCGACATCCCCGGCCCTGGCAGGCCTAGGTCATCCGGGGTGTTACACTTAGGCTCCCACATTCCTTTATCCAAATCATTATTGTTTAGCTAATAAAATAAGAAGAAAATAAAAAGAAAAATAGATATAACTAAAGGATGCAATTTCTTGTAATTAGACAATTATCTTGAAAACACAGTATTGAATTACTTAGCATTCATCACAATCAATTATCTTCTTGGTATCATGAAGGAATGCAAAGATAAATTCCACTTCGTTTGTCAATCCATGGAATCCTTATATTTTGATTCATATTAACAGATTAGTTAATCCACCTAACATAACCAAAACATACATTAAGCTCATCATTACATTTTGATTCAATTAGTAGATTTGTCAATCAAGCCATCCTAACCAAAATTTACATGAATCTCAATTCCTTAAAAACATGAAATTAGCTAATGACCCTTTATCAAGGCGAAATCAACTCAATCTTTGATCACTTAGTCCTATAATCTTAACTTCGTCATTCAAGTTCATTAAGATTAGACAAATACGAAATCAATGCAATGAAACTCCTAACATAATTTTTTCAAGTCAATTAGAAGAACCCGGATCGTTAACCAATGATAACAAGTAATCAAATATCAAAGATAATAATAGATTGATAAAAAATTCCAATTAACTCAAAATCATAATCCCAAAAATAATATCCAATTACAATCAAAACATTAAGCACATCATTGTTAAAGAAAACTAAACAAAGGATAAAAGATAAAACTCATAGACAAACCCTTCTTCTTCTCTTGAAAACCTCCTTTGAGTGGTGATTGCGTAGCTAGCTTAGATCCTTCAAATAACACATTTCTCTTGTATTTTTTTTTGGGTGCTTTTATAGGCCTCTTGATACTAAATTCATAACTTATGAAATCTTGGCTGAGTAGGATTTGAAAAATACAAAAAATCATTAGAGAATTTCTAATTTTGTGCACAAAATATTCACCTTCCCGAGCATACTTGGCGCTGGGCACTTTTAACCCACCTGGCGCTAGGTGCACTTTGTGCTTCCACTATTTTTGCTTTGTTTTTGGTCTGTTCTCATTGGTAGACAGAATGGACTTGGTGCCAGGTACACTTGCCAGACCTGTCACTAGGTCTATTTTGCTTTTGTGCTGAAACTTACTCGAATTCCTCTGCTGGACCAGAATGGACCCGGCGCCTGGTCCTTTGGTTGGCCTGGTGCTAGTACATTTTGGAATTGTTCACTTTCTGCTCAATTTTAACTTAAATATGCACAAATTTGCCAAAAACCCTTTTTACAAGCAAAGTGTCAAATAGGAAGGAATATGCCTAGTTATTACAACAAATGTAGTACAAAACAACCTTAAATAACTAGGAAAATAATAGTGATTTTAGCCCCTATCATTAAGAGTATTTAATAAAAATTTATTAGATGAAATCTCATTTCCCTCTATTTCCATTCATTCTTGAATATGTTTATCATAATAAAACTTGTAAATTGACTTAAAATATGGATAAATGAATAGGAAGATGGACCGATCATGGATTGACTTACACGACCATTTATGTGATGAATACAGTAATGGTTTGGATGCCTTTATGGAATTTGCATTACGAGAAAAACCTGACGGATCTGAAATCCACTGTCCTTGTTTTAAGTGTCAGAATAGATATCTTTATAGTACAATAGAGGTCAAATAACAATGTCAAATGTGGGGTTTTATGCATTGGTACAAAAAATAGAGTGTTCATGTGTAACACCCCACCTTTTACTTTCAATTGGCTACTATTTGTAATAGGACGTGAATTTATATCAATGGCCAGAACAAAAGATGATCGATATAATGAGACGAATATTTTGGTATAATAATATTTTGTCGGGACCTAGATGTAATTATTGAATTTGTTCTACCCATACCCTAAATCTTTAGAAAGCTACTATTATTAGCAAAATAAAAATTTGAGGGTACACTGAGAAGAGAAACTTATCAGTGCAACGAAATGCACGTTTTGGTGTGAATTATGTTATCCGGGTTATCGGGGGTATTTTCGTTATTTTGATTGCTCCCATGACTTTGATCGTAAATTTGACCAAAATGAGAATGAATTGAAGAATTTAAGTATTACCAATGGATTCAGTGGAATTTTTGGAGTTGAATGGTGAAGTAAAATATTTTTCCATTTCGGACCCGATTTTAGCCATTTTTGAGAAAAATTAGAAATGCGGGTAAAACTTGGACATGTAGCGCTATGTGATTGGTGGATAGGGACATGTGTCACATTTTTAGAGGTTTTATGAGATTTCATACAAGATAAAGCTTATCAAATAAGTTTTACAAAATAAAAAAAATAATGGACAAATAAAATTGCGACACGTGGCGGATAACCCACAATTTGTGACCAAATGGTCACCAATTTGGACCAAGAATGGCAGTTAAGGAGCTGACAAATAGCCAGATTTCTTGCATAAGGAGTAGGGAAAGAAGAGAGAAAGAAAAGGAAAGAAAAGCTAGAGAAAAATAGGGAGAAAAAAAAAAGAAAAATGAGAGAGAAAGAAAGATGCGTGTGAGTTCTTGGAGTAAAAATCAAGCCAAGAGATCCCACATACAAGGTAAAAGTCTATGCTTCAAGAATTAAAGTCATAGATCTCATTACAGTGATTATATTGATATGAGTTTTAACATGAAAACATGACTTTTATGTATTAATTTCGGATCAAAGCTAGGGTTTGTGAACTTTTATGTATGAACTTTATATATGCTTGTATATGTACCGGCTACCTAAGGGCCTTTGAATGATGCTTTGTGTGGGGAAGCACTGAATAATTATGGTAGCTTTAAGGCTTATTTTCGGTTGAAGAGGTGATGATCAAAGTAGAGTAAAAATTGTTCAAACTAGCTTTTGATTACAAGAAATGAATTTGTGTGGAATAAGTGTGAGCAACCAAAAATCTGGAAATTCAAAATTAAAGATGATTTGAAGGAGGATTGAATGAATTAATGGTTCCAAGGTGCTAAAGGCTAAAGGAAAATAAAGGAAATCATGAAAAGTGAAATTGAGACAAAACTACTTGGGCGGTTTTTGCCCAGTAGCATGTTACTGGATCCAAAACTCTGAAAACAACATGTACATAATTAAATTTAGGAGTCTTACGGTCATTTTGGTATATCATAGAGCCAAATCAAAGTTGTAGATTGAAAGTTATTTGCAAAACAAAATAATGTATTAATCTGTGAAATTCCAGAAAATTGAGTCTGAAAATGGATGAATTTAAGATGATTAATTGTGTGATTTTGGATGAAATAAATGGGAAATATGAAGTGAATCCCTTGTTTATGAAGGGAGGAAGGATGTGGAAAAATAAAAATGAAAGAATTGACCAAATGACGAAAAAACAACATGAACAAAAGTTGAACGTTTTCCTTAACCATCGGCTAATTGTCAGCCTCGTCGGCCCCCGTCGGTTGGATGTCGGCTACTCATTGGACCCGTTGGCTATTTTTTGGACAAACACAAATTGACCCGAAAATAATGTTTGGTATAGGTTTAAAGACAAACGGCTAGTGAAATGTCGAAAACAGTAGAAACGAAGGTTAAACGGCCGTAAACGGAAAGAGTTTAGTTAGGACACGAGGTAGGTCCCTTGGATTTCTAAAACCCTTCTGAAAGCTAGTGTACTTTGTTTTTCCATGAAATGCTATGTTTTATACTATTTTGGAAATCCCTAAATATGCTTAAGGTTTATCTGAGCAAGAATTATTCTTATGCCACTTTGGGCTCGAATGAACTTCATATTTGGCTTGGAAACCTTACTGGATGATTAAAGCATGAATTTTGTGAATTTAGTCCTTTTTGGATTAACTATTTGGGATTTTCAGAAAATGATAAATTTTGAAATCGGGTATTCATAAATTGACTGGAATGCCCTTATTGGAACATTATATGGAAATGTGTTTGGAAACTTTAAATTTAATCCTTTTTTGGGATTAGAATTTTGGATTTCTTGAAATGAGTTCCTTTTAGAATCAAGTATTTGGAAAATGATCCAAATGTCCTTATTAGAATGTTTATGAAAACTTTTGGAATCGGGTATTTGGTAAATGACCGAAATATCCTTATTAGAACTCTTGTGAACATTTTTCAAATCGGGTAAGGGTAAAATGACCCGAATACCCTCGGAAAGTCTTTTGGAATCGAGTATGGGTAAAATAACCTAAATACCCTTGAAAATGACTTTTGTGATCGAGTACGGGAAAAATAACTCAAATACTCTTGGAAACATGTTTTGATATGTGTACAGAACTCTTTATCTTGATTCAACAATTTTGAAAATGATTTTTCTTGATGAGATTGACTTTTGAAAAATGACCTTTTGATCCCTAAAATTGTTTTATTGGCCTGATGTGCCATGAAATGAATTGATTGGATCTGCGGAGCTTATGTGAATGATGATCTGACTTGTGAGTCAGTGGGATCAAATTCTGGAAAATGCTGTTTTGCACAAAAAATGTTATGATTTGAAAATCCTATGGGATCGATAACCCTCTGGTCTGATCAATCAGATGGGGTTGGTATTGTTAACGTTGAGTACTTAGTAAGGACTTTGATCTTTGTACTAGCTCATGTTAGAGATTGATGACCCCAAGTAACCCGATCAGTTCTGGGGATTGTTTTACTCTAAATAGGATAACAGGCATTAAGATGAGTCATCATGGCTAGTCGTTTAGCACCTGAAAATTGTCACATCTACGGGTGCTTCTTGATTTTAAGTCATTCACTGGATGTCGGGTGGGGACACTTGGCGCGTTTGACCCCTTGTCATCTCGATGGTGATTGACGTCAGGATTGGGACCTTAGCTTATGGTGGCAAGTAAAAGATTGTGTGATGCTATATACCTGAGTAGAAGTACACTGCGGTGTACTTATTTTGGTGATGCACGGTTGCGTTCTGGAGGCTGCGGTCTCAGTACAATGATACGTGGCAGTGAAGGCAAGGACTGCAGGACTTGCTTATGAATACAGACCAACTTTCTGTTGGAGAAGTGCCTGTGATTTGGAAAAATTAGGGCAACAATTTGAAATTGAAATACAATTTTCAAAAAATGATTGAGTTATGAATAAACTCTTCGTTAAAGTGTTTTGGAATCATTTCCAGTGAGCAAATGATATGATATTCCACAAAAGTTTTATGTACTCTGTCTCTTTGATGAAGAACTAGCATACACGGGACTTACTGGGTGATTTTTCACTCACAACTGTCTTTTATCTTACCCTTTTTTTTGGATCTAGAGATAAGCAGACCTACGAATAAAGGACGATACCACAGTGACAGCAGAATAGGTCTGTACGTTTCCCTTTTAGATAATGTACCTTATTATTGATGTTGAATGAAAATTTTCATGTATGAGATTCTTTATTATATATGTGCACATGACCATCAGTATGGGTTATAGTTTGGATCTGAACCTTACATACTCTGTTGGTTTTTTTTTTCATTAGAATGACCTATTGTCTGGGTGACTGAACGGGGTGACACCTGGTTTTGATATGCTTCTGCTGTTTCCTTTAGTAGGGGTGTTACAATTGGTATAGAGCCTAGTTTTATAGAACTATCTTATCGTTATAGGGATTGATAGAACTCTTTCATTGTTGAGGTTTAACGGATAGGAGTGATAAGGGCTAGCGCCCAATGGATGAGTATAGCGATGATGGGAAGAAAGTGATAGATGAGCATTCAGGTGTGAAAAGATCTGGGAGGATTTAGATTATCCACCGAGCAGGTGTTCCAAGACGTTTTACTTGGACAGGATCTAGCCCTGGCCTCCTTCATACACCCTATCTTACTGGGAGCGTATTTGACCCTATAGTATTTGTCATTACCTTATTTGCGCAAGACCTCAATCTGGAATGGACACCTAGTCCCGAGAGGATATCGTCACCACATGAAGAGATGGGTGGTGATTTTGATGGCGATATTAAACCACGCCATCAAGATAATGATGAGGAGGATAGTGTCCCCGATGGTGTAGCATTGTCTAAGGATAATGAGAAGGAATTTGGCGGGGATATTCTGGGAGCATTAGAAGATAAGATGTTATGTTTAGAGGATGTTGAGATAGGAAGAGATTAGGAGATACCTGAGGTGAAGGTACCTATAGTCAAGGAGTTCGAGGAAGAATTAGAGATAAACTTAGACATACTAGCTTGGTTGCACCCTGATGCGGATGAAGGTGAATGATTCAATACAGCTGAATCCTATACGATTTCTACTAGCTTAGAACATCCCGTTTCAGATAGTGATGACGATGAGTAGGAGGATGAGACGTGGATATGTGTAGTAGAATATGTATGGTTCGGCCAGTGTATATGACTATGTGCTTGGCACACGAATTTTGTACTGGTCTTATGTTTGATGAGAATGAATATATGTTATGATCCTACTATATGCACTATAGCTCTTTTATGTCTACTCTTAAGTTATGTTATATCGTTTTACCAGCAAAATCGTATGAACTATATAGATGTCTCCTAAATGATCTTTTGGATGATCATCACGAATTACTTAGCATAACCCTAAGCCAATGGCAGAGGAATTGCACGTGGAAGGTTCCTACCTTGTGAATTTGGATTATTTTATGTTCTAAATCTTCTAGAAAATGGTTAATACCATTCAACGGATAGCTGGGACTATTATTAAAGCCAATGAGAATGTTAGAATAAATGAGAATATGAGTAGGAGAAATCTAAGTGAATTTCAGGGTATGAGTCAGAAAAGATCTGGAGAACCTCGATGGCAGAAGAAAGAAAAGATGCAGAGGAGGGGAGATCCAACTGGAGGACAACCCTCTTTTAGATACTTTAATTGTAGGAAGGAAGGGCATAAGAGTTTCAATTACCCTCACCTCTAAAGGATAGGAGGATGGAGTCGACCAGGAAGAAATAATTAGGGGCAGAGGTCAGACTAGAAAGAGAGAACCTAGACAAGCTTCTACCCCTAGAGCCGAATCTACTAAACTAAGTAAATGCTCGAGTTGTTGTGTTGAAGAAGATGGATGATCATGTTATAGTAGTGAAAGGTACACTCCTTAGCTTTAAATCATTATGCTAAAGTATTGGTAGATCCCGATTCTACATTTTCTTTTGTTGCTAATGTACTTCTTGACGTTATGGGGATAAAAGGGGAAGAAACTTCATAAGAAATGCTTGTTAGTACCCCATTGGGAAAGTACATGAATAGTGAGAAAGTACATAAGGAATGTAAGATCTTGGTGGAAAATGAAATTTTGGTGGAGATTTGATATATCTGCCCATAGAGGACTAAGATGCTATCTTGGGCATGGACTGGTTATCCTAACATCATAATCAAGTTGACTGTAGATATAAAGTAGTACAATTTCGTCAGTCTGGGAAACCTATATTGAAAATTGTAGATGAGGCTGGGAGGAAAAGTAATACTTGCATATCAGGACTTAAGGCCCGGAAGATAATTAAAAAAGGGTGTACTGGATACTTGGCCTATGTAATTAATAAGCCAGGAGGGGTTAAGAAACTCGAAGAAGTTCTTGTTATAAATGAGTATATTTGGATGTTTTTTCAATGAAATTGAAGGAATTACCACTGAAGAGAGAAGTAGAATTTTCTATCGAGTTAGAGACATTAGCATAACCAATTTCAAGAACTCCTTATTGAATGGTACCTACAGAATTGCAGGAGCTTAAGAAATAAGTACAGGTTAATGGAGCAAGAATTCATTCTACCTAGTACTTCACTTTGGGGAGTACCTATCTTTGCTTGTTAGAAAGAAAGTTGAGTCACCACGGATGTATATAGATTTGTAAGGTTAAATGTAGTACTAATAAAGAATAAATATCCATTGCCCATGATTGATGAATTGTTTGATCAGTTACAAAGAGCAGGATGACTCTCAAAGTTAGACTTGAGGCAAGGATTTTACTAAGTTCGGATTCGGGCAGAAAATATATTGAAAACTGCATTTAGCACGATATGGACCTTTTGAGCTTGTAGTAAGGCCCCTTTAGTGTCACTAATGCCTGCTGTTTCATAAATCTAATGCACTGGACATTTTGGCCCAATTTTGTGGCTATATTCATAGATGATATTCTGGTGTACTCCAAAGATCCCTAAGATCATAAACAATAATCTTCAAAAAGTATTAGGAAAGTTAAGATAGTCCAAATAATATGCAAAATTCAATAAATGTGAGTCTTGGCTATAAGAAGTAGCATTCTTGGGACATGTGATATCCAAAGTTGTGAGTACAATAGATCCTGCAAAAGTTAAAGCGGTGACGAATTGAAAACGTCCTAAGATTTGGATTGAATATGATGTTTTCTAGGATTTGCAGGATATTATCGGAGATTTACTGAGAAATTTTCTAAGATAGCTTTACTTTAATTCGACTCACCTAAAAGAAAGTTCCTTATGTTGGGACTGGAAAATGTGAGGGAAAATTCCAGGAGTTGAGAAAAGGATTAAGCTTTACTCCTATTTTAACATTGGCAAAGATTGACAAGCCTTATGAGGGGTACACAAATGTGTCAAAGGATGGATTGAGAGAAGTATTGATGTAGGAGAGAAAGGTGTTAG
Source organism: Voacanga thouarsii (assembly GCA_026120185.1). Lineage (NCBI taxonomy): Eukaryota > Viridiplantae > Streptophyta > Magnoliopsida > Gentianales > Apocynaceae > Voacanga > Voacanga thouarsii. The sequence continues at coordinate 986,431 of JANUWF010002184.1, read as the reverse complement.
CTTATATCTCTAGGAAAAGGAAACCTCATGAGGAGAATTACATTACACATGATTTAGAGTTAGTTGCTATTGTGTTTACCCTTTAGGAGTGGAGACATTATTTGTGTGGGGCTGAGTTAGAAATCTTCACCGACCACAAAAGTTTGAAGTATGTTTTTACTCAAAAGGATTTGAACATAAGGCAAAGTTGATGGATGAAATTTTTGGAAGGATTTTAATGTCTAATTAAATATCATCTTGGAAAAGCAAAGACAAAAGTAAATGCCCTTAGTGGGAAAGTGAAATTATCAACTCTTCGGTTGTTACAAATTCAAAATTAGAAGTGTTTGCAGTAGATGGAGAAATAATGATAAATAATACTTTCATTCAACCTGCCTTCCTAGAACAGTTGAAGAGAGAGCAAGATAAAGATGAAGAGTGCAAAAGTTAGTGCAGAAGGAGGCTGATGCGTATTTATTTGGGTATAAAAATCATATAAAAATAAGTACATTCCCAATCAAGTTTAAATTAAAACGTTAACCCAAATTACACATATGAGCAAGCGTACTCATCATTAACATAGCATAAGGTTCAAACGAGTGTCGATCCTCCAGGAACAAGTATGCATTAATCACTTTTCTTTCCTTGTTCAATCGACTCAATAAAGTGAAAAAGAAAAGAAAAGAAAATAAAATAAAATAAAAGAATATATACATGTCAATGATGGAGAATTATGTAACTCAAACCATTATTCTGGCAAACATGATCTTAAAGGATTTAATCATTATCATAATTAACTATTCTTTTAGTATCATGAAGGATTAAGATAGATTTACTTCTTTTTCAATCCATGAAATTACTACCTTCTAGATAAATCAGAATCACTTGGTCTCATCTCAACTAATTTATCTAAAAGATACATTAAACATAATCCTTGACTAAATTCCCTTGGTCTCGGCGAATATAAAATATGAAATTAACCAATGAATCCTTGGTCTTGGCAAACATCAATTAACCATTAATTACCAGTTCTTAGAAATTAACCCCCTTGGTATCGGTGAGTTAATAGACAATAAAGATGAAATCAATAAATTGAAACCACCATCAACCCATTTGATCTTAGCGAGTTAATGGACAGAACCAATCAATTAATCTCGTAATAAACTCAAGTAATTAAATACTAAGAAGAACAACTAATTAATCAAAAGATCAAGTACTTTAAAAATCATGAATACCTAAACCAATGCCAAATTACAATAAAATAATTAAAGCATCATTGTTCAAGAAAAGAAAACAAAGTAAAAGAAAACACTCATAGACAAGCCTCATTCTTTTTCATTTGAAAACTTTCTTGTACAACCCTTCTTGATTTGGAGAATTCCTCATTTGATTTGAGTGATTTTCTATGATGATCTATGAATTCCCCCTTTTTCTCTTGTGTTTTCCATCTATTTATAGGCTTAGGAAGTGCCTAAACTCGTTGGTATAAAGTTCTTGGTCGAGTAGAAGTAGGAAGATACTAAAATTTGCAGCTTATCAAAAATTGCATAGAAAAATCAAGATTCCGTTTTATCCTCAGGGCACAGTCGGTGCCACCTTAGCTGTTGGATCCAGCACAAGTTGTGTTCTGTTTCTTCAATCGTTTGCCAATTTTTTCTTGATTTTAGCACAATGTTGTCCAGAGTACAGCCGGTGCCGCCTTGGTTGCTAGAGTCAGCACCGGTTTGGTTCTGCTCCGGTCATGTTTCAACAATTTTCTATCATCTCGAAGTGCGTGTCAACAGTGTGTGGCCGGCGCCGGTTCCTCTGCCTTGGCCTGTGCCGCCTATGTTTTGTTTTGCGATGTTTTTTCTTTGTTTTACCCCTAAAATCTGAAATAATGAACAAAATACCTTTTTAAGGGTAAAATCTCAAATACGAAAGAATATGATTAGTTATTGAACAAAATATATCACAAAATAGCCTCAAATAACTAAGAAAAATATGACTAATTTAGGCCCTACCAGAGGCGAATATAGGAGGAGATGAGTTTCGAAAGGACAATGATGGGATTAATTGCTACTAGGGTTGGAATTGTATTATGAAATAATATGCGATGAGATAAGATGTTTTAACGGAGGCAACTTGGAGTAAGTATACCATCTATCTAGGAGCCGTAAATATATATCAGTACCTAAAACGGCATTATTGCTAGATTGGTATGAAGAAGGACAATTCAGACCTTGTAACTTGATGTTTAATTTATCAGTAAAGGAAAGCCAATCAACAACGGCTTGGAGGGTTACAACCATTATCTACTCCATCGTGGAAATGGAATGACATTACTATAGACCTCATTACAGGATTACCTATGATGGTAGAGCAGCGAGATACTATTTGGGTGATAATGGATCGACTAACTAAGCCTGCTAATTTCATTCCTATTAATTAACAGAATTCCCTAGAGAAGTTAAGTAAAATCTATATAGAGGAAGTAATCAGACTTCATGAGTATCGTCTAGTATTGTGTCAGATCGAGATCTTAGATTTACCTCAAAGTTTTGGATTAAGCTACAATAGAGGTATAGGACCATAATAAAGTTTAATATATCAGCGCATCTACACACGGATGGATAGATAAAGCGAGTGAATAGAGCTTTGAAAGACATGTTGAGGACCTATGCTTTGGATTTTGGAACTAAGTGGATTGATAATTTAGCAAATGCAGAATTTGCATACGAATTGGAATGGCCCCGTTTGAAGCTTTATAGGGAAGAAAATGTCAGTCCCCATTATGTTGAGAAATTTAGGACGGAGAATGGCCGAACAAGATACTTTTGATCTTGAAGAGGTTCGATAGGCTGTAGAGATGATCAAAACTAAGCTAGAAGTAGCGCAGAGTAGACAGAAAAGTTATACAGATCGACGTAGGTGAGATTTGGAATTTACTAAAGGGGATCATGTATTCTTGAAGATGGCTCCACAACAACAATTGTGAACCAAAGAACAAGAAAATAAATTAGCATTTAGGTACGCTAGATCATTCCCTATTGTTGAGAAGATTGGGAAAATAGCCTATCAATTGGAGTTACTAGTAGAACTTTAAGTTATTCACGGCATGTTTTATGTACCCCAACTTCGAAAGTGTGTGGTTGATCTTGCCCACATTGTGAATGAAAAACCCATTGAGATGACTTTAAGCTTGTAGAATAAGGAAAAGCTTATTAAGATTCTGGAGTATGCTGAAAAGGAATTGCAGAATGAGAAAATTTCACTTGTACAAGTATCATGGAATCATTATTCTATGTAAGATGCAACTTGGGAAAACAAAAGCGAAGATGTTGAAAAGTACCCAGGTTTGTCTCAAGAGTAAGCCAATTTCGAAGACGAAATTTTTTGTATGGAGGGGCGAATGTAACACCCCACCTTTTACTTTCAATTGGCTACTATTTGTAATAGGATAGTGGCCAGAACAAAAGATGATCGGTATAATGAGACGAATATTTTGGTATAATAATATTTTGTTGGGACGTAGATGTAATTATTGAATTTGTTCTACCTGTACCCTAAATCTTTTGAAGGCTACTACTATTAAAAAAATAAAAATTTGAGAGTACACTGAGAAGAGAAACTTATCAGTGCAATGAAACACACGTTTTGGTTTGAATTATGCTATCTGGTTATCCGAGGCATTTTCATGATTTTGCCCACAAATTTGACCAAACTGAGAAGGAATTGAAGAATTTAAGTATTACCAATAGATTCAGAGGAATTTTTGGAGTTGAATGGTGAATTAAAATATTTTTCCATTTCGGACCCGATTTTGGCCATTTCTGAGAAAAATTAGAAATGCTGGTAAAATTTGGACATGTAGTGCTATGTGATTGGTGGATGGGACATGTGTCACACTTTGAGAGGTTGTATGAGATTTCATACAAGATTAAGCTTATCATATGAGTTTTATAGAATAAAAAAAAATAGTGGACAAATAAAATTGCGACACGTGGTGGATAACCCACAATTTGTGACCAAATGGTCACCAATTTGGACCAAGAGTGGCGGTTAAGGAGCTGAAAAACAGCCATATTTTGTGCATAAGGAGTTGGCAAAGAAGAGAGAAAGAAAAGGAAAGAAAAGCTAGAGAAAAATAGGCAGAAAAAAGAAAAATGAGAGAGAAAGAAATATGTGTGTGTGTGTTGTTGGTGTGTTCTTGGAGCAAAAATCAAGCCAAGAGATCCCACATACAAGGTAAAAGTCTATGCTTCAAGAATTAAAGTCATAGATCTTATTACAGCGATTATATTGATATGAATTTTAACATGAAAACATGACTTTTATGTATTGATTTCGGATCAAAACTAGGGTTTGTGAATTTTTGTGTATGAACTTTATATATGCTTGTATATGTGCCAGTTGCCTAAGGGCCTTTGAATGATGTTTTGTGTGAGGAAGAACTGAATAATTATGGTAGCTTGAAGGCTTATTTTCGGTTGAAGAGGTGATGATCAAAGTAGAGTAAAAATGGAATTTACTTGGCTGGAAAAATGGTTCAAACTAGCTTTTGATTATAAGAAATGAATTTGTGTTGAATAAGTGTGACTTTTGTGAGTTACCAAAAATCTGGAAATTCAGAATTAAAGATGATTTAAAGGAGGATTGAATGAATTAATGGTTCCAAGGTGCTAAAGGCTAAAGGAAAACAAAGGAAAGCATGAATAGTGAAATTGAGACGAAACTATTGGGGCGGTTTTTGCTTAGTAGGGTGTTACTGGGACTAGAACTCTGAAAACAGCATATGCATAATTAAATTTAGGAGTCCTACGGTTGTTTTGGTATATCATAGATCCAAATCAAAGTTGTAGATTGAAAGTTATTTGCAAAACAAAATCATGTATCAATCTGTGAAATTCCAGAAAAATGAGTCTAAAAATGGATGAACTTAAGGATGATTAATTGTGTGATTTTGGATGAAATAAACGGGAAATGTGAAGTGAATCCCTTGTTTATGAAGGGAGGAAGGATGTGGAAAAAAGAAAACGAAAGAATTGACCAAACGATGTGAACGAAAATTGAACGTTTTCCTTAACCATCGGCTAACCGTCGGCCTAGTCGGCTAAATATTGGTTGGATGTCGGCTACCCATCGGAAATGTTGGCTGAATGTCAGTTATTTTTTGGGCAAACATGAATTGATCCGAAAACGATGTTTGGCGTAGGTTTAACAACAAATGGCCAGCGAAACATTAAAAATGGTAGAAACGAAGGTTAAACGGCTGTAAATGGAAAGAGTTTAGTTAGGACACGAGATAAGTCCCTTAGATTTCTAAAACCCTTCTGAAAGCTAGTGTGCTTTGTTTTTCTATGAAATTCTATGTTTTATACCATTTTGGAAATCCCTGAATATGCTTAAGGTTTATCTGAGCAAGAATTATTCTTATGCCACTTTGGGCTCGATTGAACTTCCTATTTGGCTTGGAAACCTTACTGGATGATTAAAGCATGAATTTTGTGAATTTACTCTTTTTTGGATTAACTATTTGGGATTTTCAAAAATGGTAAATTTTAGAATCGGGTAGTCATAAATTGACTAGAATGCCCTTATTGGAACATTTTATGGAAATGTATTTGGAAACTTTGAATTTAATCCTTTTTTGGGATTCAAATTCTGGATTTCTTGAAATGGGTTTCTTTTGGAATTAGGTATTTGGAAAATGATCCAAATGTCCTTATTGGAATCGGGTATTCGGTAAATGACCGAAATATCCTTATTGGAACTCTTATAAACATTTTTCAAATCGGGTAAGGGTAAAATAACCCAAATACCCTCGGAAAGTCTTTTGGAATCGTGTATGGGTAAAATGCCTTGAATACTCTTGGAAATGACTTTTGTGATCGAGTATAGGAAAAATGACCCGGATACTCTTGGAAACACATTTTGATGTGTGAACAGAACTCTTTATCCTGATTTAACAATTTTGAAAATGATCTCTCGTGATGAGATTGACTTTTGGAAAACGACATTTTGATCCCTAAAATTATTTTATTGGCCTGATGTGCCATGAAATGAATTGATTGGCCCTGCGGAGCCTATGTGAATGATGATCTGACTTGCGAGTCAGTGGGATTAAATTCTGGAAAGTGCTATTTTGCCCCAAAAATGTTTTGATTTGAAAATCCTGCGGGATCAGATAACCCTCTAGCCTGATCAGTTAGATGCGGTTGGTATTGTTAACGTTGAGTACTCAGCAAGGACTTTGATCTTTGTACTAGTTCATGTTAGAGATAGACGACCCCAAGTAACCCGATCAGTTTTGGGATTATCTTACTCTATACAGGGTGACAGGACATTGAGATGAGTTGTCCTGGCTAGCTTTTTAGCACCTGGCAATTGTCGTATTTGTGGGCGCTTCTTAACTTTGAGTCATTCGCTGGATGTTGGGCAGGGACACTCGGCACGTTTGACCTCTTACCGCCTCGATGGTGATTGACGTCAGGATTGGGACCCCTGGCTTATGGTGGCAAGTAAAAGATTGTGTGCTGCGGTATACTTGAGTAGAAGTACGCTACAGTGTACTTATTCTGGTAATGCACGGTTGAGTTCTGGAGGCTATGGTTTAGTAAATGATACGTGGCACCGAAGGCAAGGACTGTGGGACTTGCATATGAATACAAGCTGACCTTCTGTTGGAGAAGTGCTTTTGATTTGGAAAAATTGGGGCAATGATTTGAAATTAAAATACAATTTTCCAAAAATAATAGTGTTTTGAATAAACTCTTAATTAAAGTGTTTTGAAATCATTTCCAGTGAACAAATAATATGTTATTCCACAAAAGTTTTATGTACTCTGTCTCTTTGATGAAGCACTAGAACTCACGGGACTCACTGGAGTATTTTTCACTCACACATGTCCTTTATCTTACCTTTTTTGTAGGATCCGGAGATGAGCAGACTTACGGATAGAAGACGATACTATAGTAATAGCAATATAGGTCCAAACGTTTCCCTTTTTGTTAATGTACCTTATTACTGATGTTGAATGGAAATTTTCATGTATGAGATTCTTTATTATATATGTGCACATGACCATTAGTATAGGTTGTTGTATGGATCTGGACCTTACATACTATGTTGGTTTTATTTTTTTTTCATTATAAAGACCCCTTGTCTGAGTGACTAGATGGGGCGACACCAGGTTTTGATATGCTTCTGTTGTTACCTTTAGTAGGGGTGTTACATCATGGGGAAACATACTTATCTTCTAGCAATAAAAGTAGCAATATTCCTTCGACTGAAAATGTATATTTGGATGATATGGTTGGGATGGTTCAAGGTGCTACAGGCATTAGTGACTTTTGTAATCCAACTGAAGAGCCTAAAGATTTGAGGGAGATAGTTAAATTATTAGAAGAGGTAAACGTAGAGTTGTATCCAGGCTGTACTAAGTTTTCTTCCCTATTATTCATTATGAGATTATTACACTTAACAGTCCTTAATAGGTGCTCGAATAAGTCTATTAACATGCTATTTAAGCTTGTAACGAATGCATTTAGTGAGATAGGAGTGAAAATTATCAAAAATTACTACAAGGCTAGTAAGATAATGAATTAGGAATAGAATGAAAAGTCTAGATGTACTTCTAAATATTTGCATGATATACCTGGGAGAAAATTAGGTCATTACTCTTTGTGAGGTATGCAATGCTCCGAGGTACAAGAAAGAGGGCAGTATTGTTGCATGCAAGAGTGTTAGGTACTTTCCGTTGACTCCGAGGTTGAAGCGATTATTCATGTCTCGAAAAACTGCATCTCTTATAAGGTGGCATGAAGAATGTCGTGTGAAAGATGGCATTTATAGATACCCAGTTGATTCTAGAGCTTCGAGAAAGATTGATGAGGACCATTTGGAATTTGCAAGTGACTGCTAGAATGTTGGCTTGGACTAGCTTCAAATGGATTTAGTCCCTTTTCAAATATGCACATACCACATAGTACCTAGCTTGTGTTAGGATTTGTGGACTCCTAAATGCAGAAAACATCCACGAATCTCTTCCGAGGATTCAAGTAAACGATTAAGAAGATCGTAGGCTTGTAGAATTACCTCTGTTTGGTGTAATTGATATCCTTCGATTCCGATTATGTCACTGTACGTGCAACCCGAACGATCACCAGACGCTGTAGTGTGAGAACGTCCTCTATCGGATACACACCGCAAACTCACTCGTTACCCGGGGAGTGCTAGCGCCTAGGGTTTGAGAGGTTTTTTTTCTGATCAATGGAGGCACGAATATTCTCAACAGAAATTGGCACACCCAAGAAGACGGCTAGGGTTTTCTTAAAAACCTACTCCGAACCTCTTAGAGTCCAACCCCAATAATATCTTATCGTATTTTAATTTAAATTCAAATTAAATTAAAACTGATATGATAAGATTCTGTCATTATCTCGGTAATTTAACTAATTAATTTACCGAGACAGATTCTTATAATCTGGACATCATTCAGATACATCGAATATGGATATATTTCCAAATTCATTGTATCTGGTAAATTTTCTAAGTTTGATTAACTTAGACATATTTCTAGATTCATCGAATCTGGTCACCAGAAAAATAACCTAACAAGTTCGCTAATTGTGTGACCCTATAGGTTCATTTAACACTGGTAGTGTGCCTAAATCATATTTAATCCACAAGTTATAAACGGTTTCTAACAAAACATTATAACTATCCAGGTTAAATGAAGATCGGTGATCTCTTTGAACTAAACCATAATTTTATATTTAGTCCTTTTGTCACACAATATCTAGATTAAGCATAAGGCACAGAGCATGTCATCCTTATTAAACTTAATCAATTATTTATTGATTTCATAGTAGACTATTCAAATAAGTGATATCAATATCTTAGATTGATATATTTGAGCACGACCATGCATTTTAACAGTCTAACTTATCAAGGGACCCATGGATATCTCTCCCATAATTGAGAGGGACAAATTCCTTCACTATCAATCATATTCCTCTCATTGATTTATTCTATATCCAACAGTAGTCTAATTTATTATCTGGTTAAAGATAACTTTAGACAACGTCAAAATACAGAATTTATCAAGTAGGAAACTATGATGAATTTAGGTCGAAGGAATTTTAATATTATTATGGTTAGAAAGTACTTATGACATGTTCCATGAAGTACTCTCACAGTGGGTCATGTTCAATACAATGTTCTCTAACATTTATTTATGTTTTGACTTGATATCACAAATATCCATGACCAATAAAACATAGCCATCTAGTCACAAACATACTAATCTTAATTTATTATTGTTCCAATAATAATAAATGATCAGGGACAAATTTAGAATAGTCATTGTATTTATTGTTGGGTTTTACTATCAAGTCATGTACTTGATGACCACAAAACAAAATGCACTATTCATGGAAAGGAAAGCCTCATATTATTATATAAAACATAACGACAATAGTATAAGTACAAATTGACTCTAGGGCATATCCCCAACAGCCTATAGTCTTAATACCGTACAATTTGTCACCTTGGCTATGCATAAAGGAACCTTATTTTATTTTATCAATTCTTTTTTATGGCCCCAAAAGTTCAGGGAACAAGATTGATCTTTTTTTACAACTATTGATCGAGGAGTTGAAATATTTGTGGCACGACGGTGTGATTTCTTATGATGATGGGGCAAAAGAGATGTTCTATTTACTTGTAGCTGTAATATGGACCATAAGTGATTTTCTAACTTATGGCAATCTATCTGGTTACAGTGTCCATAATGATATGGCTTGTCCAATATGTGGTGTTGTTTGGTTGTCTTACTGATTGCCTAACAGTGGTAAATTTTGCTTCTTATATCATCACAAATGTCTTGAACCATCATATAAGCTGCATAGGGACAAAGTTTCTTTCTACGGTGGAATTGAAATATGATAAGAACAAAAAAGGAGCACATGGACAGAAATATTAATACAACTTAAGGGTTGTTTAATAGAATGTAGTAGATGATATGAAAAACAGAATGCAATCTGACTACGAATGAAAGTTTGGCATACCTCCATATAAATAGAAGAAGAAGAGTATTTTTTGGGAGCTACCATATTGAGAGAGCAATTTGATGAGGCACAATCTTGATCCAATGCATATAGAGAAAAATTTTGCAGACAATCTGCTATATAAAATATTAGGTGACAGTAGTTCTTCGAAAGATAACTTCAAAGCTCGCCAAAACTTGCAGGTAATGAATATTAGAAAGTCTTTATATCTAATTTTGAAACCTTCAGGAACCGAATACAGTTTGCCATCAGCCCTTTATATAATGAGCAGGTCAAAAGTTAAAGTTTTTTTTAACAATATTAAAGGAATTAAGAGTTCTTGATGTCTATTGTTCTAATATTTCTGATGGGTGAATATGAGGAAAAAGACTTTAGGAGGTTTGAAAAGTAATGATTTCCACATTTTACTCCAAAAATTAATCCCATTGGCAGCTTGTACAACGTTGCTCAAGAATGTAGTGTAGCTATTGATTGAGATTGCTTCATGTTTTAGGCAGTTATGTTCCAAAGTTAACAAAAAGAGGCATATTGAGAATCTTTGAAACCAGTTCACAATTATAATATGTCTTCTTGAGAAGACATTCATTCCAAGTTTTTTTTTATTTTTTATTTAATGGACATTTACCAATACATTTGGCTGATGATGCATTGTTAGCTGACCCAGTTCAATGTCAATAGATGTTTTCGATTGAAAGATACTTGAAAACTCTCAAATGTTATGTGCGCAATCATGCTCGGCCTAAAGGTTCGATTGCTAGCAGGTATTTAATGGAAGAATGTATGACATTTGTATCAAGATATTTAGATGATGTTGAGAGTAAAGAGAATAGGCTCCCGAGATATGTTGATGATGGTAATAAGATGGGTAAACCAGTTGGAAAGGGGACTGATGTAATATTTGATCGTGTTACGCTGATGCAAGCACATCGGTGGGTTCTAGCCAATTCTGACCTCCTCAAACCATATAGAGAGTCTGTTTTACTTTGAATCTTTTTATTTCTTTTTCTATGCTTCTTTTATTATTTCTAAATTTTCATATATGTCTACATGCATTCTCCATATGTCTATCATAAAATAGAGAGTATCCCAAATCTCAATTACGTGAAAGACAATGTATTCATTCTCAAACGTTTCATACTTGACTCAGTCAATATGTAAGTATAGTATATGCAATATAAGTAATAGTTATTTAGAATATATAAATTAAATAAAACTTATGTATTTTATAGGTTGATGAGAATGAAAAACATCCTGATATTCCGATTGAAGTTAAAAAGTTTGGAAATGGTCCTTTCAACCAAGGATTGCGTTACAATGCATGCAACGTGAATGGGTTCTGGTTTCATGCAACAATGTATGAGGCTAATAAGTCCACTCAAAATTCTGGTGTTATGTGTAGAGCTGATACTACTAGTTATTCTAGCCCCAGAGATAGGAATCTCATAACAACTAGTGTCAATTACTATAGAATGCTTACTGATATTATAAGGATCTGATATAGTAACCAATTGAAATTTTTGTTATTCATATGTGATTGGGTTGATGTACATTGAGGTGTTAGAGTTGACGACCTAAAGTTTACTTTTGTGAATTTGGATCATTTGTTGTACCAAAAAAATAGAGAGATGGATGAGCCATTCATCCTAGAAAATCAAGCGGAACAAGTTTGGTATTCTCATTGTCCCAGAGAAAGGGACTAGCATGTTATAATGGTAATAATGAGAAGAAATAACTATGATGTGTATTCAAGGGACCATGATCAAGAAACTTTTCCCGCACAACAGCTAGATTCTCATCCTGTTTCATGTGAAATAGATGTTGTATGAGTTAGAGATGGCATTTCTAGGAAGGAAGTGGATAAGTTGGAAGAAGAATACACCCTGCAACCTAATGTAATTAATCACTTTCTAGACTCAGTAGCAGTACCGGGTTTAACAGATGTCGAGGCTATAGAGGAGACTTATGTCTCTACCTCCTCAACCATCCTAGTAACTCGTTCCTAAAAATTGAGTCAAGATTTTAGAAGGAATCATTAATAATTCAATGAAAAATGTTAAGACAAATATACTATAATAATAACTTACACGAAGATCTAGATGATATGGTCTAATGAATTTTGTCCTCCCTTCAACCTCATGTTGATGTAACTCTTTGTGAAGCTTAAGAGTATTTGGTAGAACATCACCATTCTTTGCTGTCTACAATAAATTTGTATGGTATTAATTTCTTTATGATTTAACTTACTAAGTATTCATATACCTAAAATTTATTTGACACTTACAATGCGATATGCATGTGTGAGATGTGGAATGGGCCCGACCGTGTGCATGCACGAGGCATTCTCTCCCTGGTTTCAACAATTATGAGAATTTTGCTCTGATCGTGCCAGTGTCTCTGGCCTCTGCCAATATACTACCATAGCATCAAACACATCCTTAGGCATCCATGGAAGTTTAACTCTATCTTTCAACCATGCCTTTTTGGCTGAAGCAATAATCCCTCGGAATAGCTCCCCTGCCTTAGAGTTCCAAGCTTTTCGAATCATTTCACTATCCTCTACCCTCCATCTATATCGTTTCTACAATAAAAAGAAATAATGTAAAATGCTTCAACTCGAAACTTTATAAGAAAGCAATAAGATCACATAACATTTAATTATTAAACACCTGCCTCGAATTCTTGAAACCAAGTATTCATCGTATCAAAATCCACATGCAACCACTTTTTATGCAGGGCATTAAATTTCAGTTTGATGCAGTCTGAGATGGAGTTATGAATTTTATATTGAATCTCTATGGGTCCAAACCTAACACAAAGACATTGATCAAAAGTTAGAGTTATTTAATAAAAAGTATTGAAAATATAGTTTGAATTGTGGGTAAAACATTATATTCTTTGTAAACATATATAGTATACTTACACATTATCACTCCCCGGAAGAATGTGTATCATGGGTCGCTGCGACGAAGAAGGAATAGAGCAAGGGACAACAGAAGTAGTAGCATTATCACCAGCAGTAATGCTCTGATCTGATGAAGGATTTTGTGGAGTCTATGATGCTGGAACATTGGAGGTAGATGGGGCGGGGTGCTCAGAATGAAAATATGAACTACTACGAGGTATATCTGCAAAGCAAATGATTTGTTAGTTTACAAATTAAAAAATAATATATAATAATATATGTAAAAAAAGTAAAAGATATGAAGATGTAAAAAGAATTTTTTACTCATCCTCAATTTCAATCGATACATCGGCATCATCTTCCTTATTGTTAGACTCATATTCAATCTCTTCACCGGTAGTTTCATCATTACTATCACTCCCAATGACATCCTCTACTCCTGTAGTATCCCAATCACGTAGAGGATCAAGTTGATCATCTTGAATTTGTAATGGTGTGCTAATAGAATGGTCATTTTGATAAGCGCGTTCAACTTGTGGAACATCAAAAATCTCTCTCGCTTTAACGTGAAAAATAGCCCACCAGTCATGCATATCACATCTTGTACTCGGATATGGAGCGTAGTATACTTGAATTGCTTGATGGGCTAGCACAAATGGTTCATATTTTGGCCAGCTTTTTCTATGGTTTATTTCCACCAAACTATATCTTAGATGAACTTTCATACTATCACAAGATCATGGTTTAAACCATTCACACTTAAACAATACAGTGTTCTTCTCTGGCAAGCTAGGATATTGCACATGAAGTATTTCTTGTATCAATCCATAATAATCTCCTTCAGTTGTTGATTGAGCATAAGTCATTCCTCGAATACACACCCCATAATTCATTGTTGATCTTCCTTCTCCATGGCTCATGGTGTTAAAAAAAAATCCATTAATATAGTAAATGGAAAATGCTTCAACTGCCATTAAAGGGCCTCTTGAGAGGTCCTTTAAAAGTTGATTGTCAATATTATTCTTAGTACTCAAAACCTAGTTAAATAATTTAATATTAGTACAATAAAGAGTAGAGACGTGATAATTTGCACAAACATGACATTACATACATGGCTACGAAACCAGCTAGCAAAGTGGGTCTCGATCTCCTTATTAATGTCACGATGTCTGATTTGTGGATGATGGGTGTGCAATTGACCAATAAACATACTGAAGTGATAGTATAAAAATAACTTAGTATATATTATTATTGTATTGAAAAGTTAATCTCTGGTAAATTAGAGAAATCATCTGTAAACTCAGCTTTTAATGAACCTGATAAACAATTCCACCTCTGAACAGTTCAGCAACACAAAAAGATGGGTAGCTTTGTATTCCTCATCAGTAAGCCACGGCATATAAGATCTACCTGATGACCACCCCGAGAAACTGAAAATCGATAAATTATTTGCAGAATGGCTTATGTCATCGCCATCATCATGTTGACTTGGACGCCTACATCTTGTTGCCACATGCGGCTCAAAATAATATGTTGTAAAGTTAGAAGCCTCTTCAACTAAGTAAGTATTGACTATAGACGCTTCAACTCTTGCCTTATTTCTAATCTTCTTTTTCAAATGATAAAGGTATCTACATATGGTAAAAACAATTTAAGCATTGACTATAATACGAAGAGATAGAATTGGAAAATGAACTTTTTAGACAACAATGCTTTATGAACTACCTTTCAAAAGGAAACATCTAATGGTATTGAACTGGACTGCATACATGAGCTTCATATGGTAAATGAACTGGAAGATGCTCCATTGAGTTGAAGAATACGGGTGGAAATATTCTCTACAACATACATAATATAACAGAATATTTTCCTCCAACTCTCTCATCTTACCCACGGTCGACTTAGTGGCACATAAGTTATTAAAAAATGTGCTAAACTCAATTAAGGCATTCCAAATCGGCTCTGGCAGCATTTATCTAAAAGCAATAGGCAACAAACGCAACAGGAAAACATGGCAATCATGACTCTTAATGTTTATCAACTTAGACTCCTGGATATCAACACATCTAGATAGGTTCGATGCATAGCCATCAGGAAATTTTAGATCATTTATCCACTCAAACAAAATGCGTTGTTCTTGTTTGGAAAGACAATAAGTTACTTTTGATCTAATGCTCTCTCTAGGGTCCAATGCCAATTCTTTTCTTCGGCATAGTTCTCTAATGTCAAAATGAGTATTTAGGGTATCTTTTGTTTTACCTTTTACATCTATTACTGTGTTGAAAACATTATCAAAATAATTTTTAACTATGTGCATGACATCTAAGTTGTGTCGGACAAGCAATGAAGACTAATAAGGGAGTTCCCAATATATGCTTTATTTTGTCCAATTGTGACTGCTGAGATACCCTTCGGATCAGTAACCTTGGGAATATTCTAAACTCGTTGCCAAATTTCTTCACCCCACGAGCCTAGGTGGTGGCGGATTGTTTTCAACACGATTTTTCAAAAAGTTGGTCTTGTTTCTTCTATACGGGTGATCCCGTGAGAGAAATAGGTGGTGAACATCAAAGAAACATGTTTTTCTTCCATGTCAAAATTGAAATGCCTTACTCTTTTCCATACAAATTAGGTACGCCATGTGCTCGGAAGTTGTCCACCCAGATAACATCCCATATGCAGGAAAGTCTTCTATTATCCATATAAGCGCAGCCAGCATATTAAAATTATGCTTTCTAGAAATATCCTACGTCTGAATACCCACATGCTAAAGTGATTTAAGCTCCTTAATAAGTGGTTGGAGATACACATCAATCATCTTCCTAGGATCTCTTGGTCCCAGGATTACCATTGCTAGAAACATGTAAGGTGTCTTCATGCACATCCAAGGTGGCAAATTATAAGGGGTGATAATGACAGGCCAACAAGAATATGACTTGCCAGACATACCAAAAGGTGCAAACCCATCTGCATATAATGCCAATCTTACATTGCATGGCTCATGTGCGAAGTCTGGATATTTTAGGTTGAAATCCTTCCATGCTTCGCCATCTGATGGGTGATTCATTTCTTCGCCCGGTTGCATATGGTCTTTGTGCCATGTCATATGCTCGCCTGTTTCTTTTGACGCATAAAGCCTCTGAAGCCTGGGAGTAATAGGTAGGTAATGCATCTTCTGATATGGAATGGGTTTAGATTTTTCCAAAATTCTTAGCTTGTATCGGGGATGATTGTAGAATTTGTAGTTCATTAAGTCCTCATCATCTTCCCAAAAAAGCATACATCCATTGACACATACATGAATTTTCTCAACTGGCAACCCAAGAGCTTTCACAAACTTCTTAGTTTTGTAGAAATCATTTGGCACTTTGTTTCTACCATCTTGTAGAATTTTATTAATAAGACTGGCCCAATGGTTGAAATGAATATCTGGCATATTCTACTCTGACTTCAAATGTAACATTTGTGACACAACTGACAACTTTGAATGCCGTACACAATCTTGAAATAGTGGTATGTCTGCCTCACGCAATAGATCATAGAATTGTTGTGCATTGGGATTTGGTGCCTCCTGCTTGATATTAGATGGACTCGCAGCCCAATTATCATTGAAGGAATGACCTACGGCATCATGTACCATTTCTCGATACCTATTTGTGGTTTCATGATGGTTCGATACTACATGAGGCAGTTCCTCTTCATGGGTTTGATACTCTTCTCCATGGGACGTCCAAATAAAATAATTCGGCATAAAACCTTTGTCTAGAAGGTGAACATGACAGGTTGCACGACTTTGGAATTTCATAAGCTTGCACCTAGAACATGGACACCTTGTCGTTGCATCGCGAATGAATTGTGGTTGCGCACAAACTGCCCGGATGAACTTGTCGAGTCCTTGTGTAAACTCCTTTGTTATACCTCGACAACCCGGGAGGAGTCGATTATAAATCCAACTTCTATCTCTATTCATTTTAATTGACTATATGCCACCTATTCGATTATGATTTATAAATTTCATAGCCATAAGTTTAGTAGTTTAATAGGAAACCTTAAACTAGTTTTCAAACATGACAATAATTTTAAGATACTAAAAAATATTGTAACTAATTTCCAAAATATTCATTCATAAACACACAAAGAAACACACTAATAAACACACTAAAATGGGCTTTACCATTTTTACATAAATGGATACCATATAACACAAAAGATTATTTGAACGTAATCTACTCCTATTTGCATATTATATTATATATTATATTGTCTTGTAAATTCATATTTTTGAAAAGTTAGAGGAGACGGAGATTAGTAAATATTAAATTCAAAATCTTTTAATTGTATTTATAAAACAGTTATATTAATTTTAGTTATTTGTTTGTAAATCACAAGTTAATTATTAAATTAATGTGTTATTATTTGAAAAATTAAAAAGATAAGATTATTTTAAATTAATATATTTAAATATAAATCATCTATAGTTTGTAGCATATATTGTTATTAAAAAAAATATAACAAAGAAATAATTTAATTAGTTATAAAACATTCTTTATAGTTTATAGTATATTATTTCTAATAAATGGTAAGATGATTAATTTAATTAGTTATAAATATTTTTTTTATTAGGTGATATATTCTCAATTTAATTTCTATCTTATTAAAAAAAAAAGAGAAAAGAAAAGGAAGGAAGCTGGCAATCTAATTTCGAAATGATGACAAAGTTGGGCTATAATGTAAATTAATAAAATGGCAAGTTGGGATTTGTATTGTGGGTTTGTGTTTTTAGTTGAAAGATAGAAACATTCTGTTATATTAATTTTGTGACTGAATATGATATTCATTTTAGAACACTCAATGTGAGCACTAAGTTTTAGTAAAATATTGAACTAATTAGAAATTATTTATTTGTAAAATATTGAACTAATGACAACATTTTTTCACAATAAAAGATGAAATAATTACAAATTAATTTTCTTGCTAAAACAAAGATGAGAAGCAAGATAAAAGTTCACCAAAAACCAGTCAAAGAAGAAAATGAAAAGTGCATGATAGAAAACAGAAATAGCAATTGTGAGTGGTGAGTGCTATCAGTGAAATAAGGATAGAAATATACAAGAACCACAATCGGACAAGAAGAAGGGAAAGGAAAAGGTGACAAGAAAAAGAAAATGATGCAGGAAAAATTGGATGAAGCATTAGTGAACAAAATGAAAGAAGACAAAATACAAAAACAAATGTAGTCCAAAAGAACAAAGGTATGAAAGGATAATATACAGTGGTGTGTGTAGCGATGAAGATAAAAGCATATGACAAGAAGAAAGGACAAAAGCATATGAATTTAAATTGTGTGCAGCATTGTGTGTAGCGGTGAAAAGAAGACAAAGCAAGCTACAATTACAAGATGAAAAAGAAGACAAGACTATCACGGACAAAAGCACTAAGTGCCATTTGGGAAACAAGGACAAAAGAAGACAAGGAGAAACAACCGGACAATAGCAAAAAAATAAATAAATTTCATGTTTTCTTTGAAAGAAAATAAATCAATTGAAAAAGTAATTAGAAGCAATCAATCAATCGTTCTTCTGTAATGAAGTTTCAATATCCATATTTCAATTATCTATAATGGCGTATGAGAAGCCTATGGCCATGGAAAAGCTACTCATTTGCACAATGAAAATCAGTCTCAAGGAGACATCAGATCTTGGATCATAGAAGCAAACATGGACTACACACATGATTGAAGAGAACCCAAATGCACCCTTCGAAAAGCTAATGGAATCAGAGCTTCTTTCTACCAAAATATGGGTTCAAAGAATGAAAAAAAAAAAATTAGTGAAATGTATCCAAATTACACCCTTCAAACACACATTGCTCACTCACAAAAATAAAAAAAATAGAAAACTTCGAGCCATTGAGTTGAAGAAGTCTGCAGCGAGAGCAAACTCCCTTGTCGAGTTACCTTTGCGGCGGCAAACGGTGAGAGCAAACTCCTTTGGTGAGGCACCTTTTCAGCGGCAAACGGCGAGGACCAACACGACGCCAATAGCAAAGACGAGAGCGACGGTGACAGCAATGGCAATGAAGGTGTGGGAGCAAACCAAGGAAAATGGGTATGGCAAATAGAAGAAGAAAGGCCAATAGAATTGAGGGAAATGGGTTGTGAGAAATGGAATTGAGATATGCTATAATTTGTACATCTGCAAGGGAATTTTCCGTGGCTATTTTGTAGCTATATAGCCATGAATCAGCCATGCCATAATTCAAAAATTTTTCAAAAATATGTCGTGGCTGATTCGCAGCTAATTTGCTACGAAATAGCCATGGATTTTTTACAAAAAATTTTCAATTTGTAAAAAATATTCTGTTGTTGATTCATATCAAATCAGGTGCGAATCAACAATGAATAAATTTCTGTGGCTAATCAGCAACATATCAACTACGGGAATATTTAAAAATTTTATGAAAATTATTTGTGGATGATACGTTGCTGATTAGCCATGGAAATTATTTGTTGATGATACATTGCTAATCAACAGATTATTATTATTATTATTTTGTAAATGTAACTATATAATCAAATATTTCCGTAGCTGATCCGTAGGTGATTAGATATGGTTCAGCCACAAATTTTTTCTTCACAACCACGAATCAGCCACGAAATTTAATTGGTTGCTGATCTGTGGGTGTTGTGTGGGTAATTAGCCACGCATGAATTCCGTGGCTGATACGCTAGTTTCCAATAGTGTTGAATGAGGGGTGAAATAATTTTCTTAGACTAAACTATAAACTTGCCTAACTTGACTTCAAGGGCCTTGGTATGTTTGATGTAAGGCTTCAATTTGTAAATGTTTTCAAAAGGTTGAAAGAATGATAAGATCATGCCTAAAGTTTGAAGGAGAATTGTGGCTTTGTTATAGTCAAAATTTTTGAAAGTTTGTCTTGTTTTTCCTTGTCTTAAGTACTTTGCTTGAGGGCAAGCAAAGATTCAAGCATAGGGGAATGTGATAGGAGCTAAATTCATTAATAATTTCCCAGCCAAAAAACAAAGCACGTTGGGACCAACGAAAGCACGGCTGACGCTGGCTCTATGCTCTCTAGAGGCGGCACATTTTTCTATCATGCATGGATTTGGGAATTTCCGAAGAGTTTTGGTATTTTCTAACTTGTACCCAGCCTAAAACTTTTAGGGAACGAATTTTGGCATCTTGGAAGACAATTTAAGCAAGGAAAACAAAGAGAAACTTGTGAATCGAAAGATCAAAGTTTCCAATCAATCATAAAAGAGGAGATTCATCACTCAAATAGACATTGTTCAAGAAAGTCTTTAAGGAAGAAGAGGAGGGCTTGTCTATGAGTTCTTTCTTTTACTTTTGTTTTCTTTTTCTAGAACAATGATGTGATTAATGTTTTTATTGTAATTTTACACTATTTTAGGATTCATGATTCTTGAGTTAATTTAGTCTTTTGATCAACTTATTATTATTTTGGTATTTGATTACGTGTTTTTATTAAGGAATTGATTTATTGATTATTTTTTTTTTTTGTTAACTTGCTTGCAAAAGAGGTTGAGAGTGGTTTCAATTTAATTAATTTTATATTTGTTATCTCTTAACTTGCTTGAAAATGGTTAATTGTCAAGAACTTGAGTAATCAAATATTAGTTAATGATTGCTAGTTAATCAAAATGTCTTTTAGTTGTATTCTTGTAGTTGGGTTTTACTCTTTTAGTTGTATTCTTGTAGTTGGGTTTTACCTCTGAGGGAATGGTGAAAATAAAAGGGTGTGGGCAGGACGAGGGAAGAGTAATAAGCAGGTATCAATCACATTGTTAGACATGAACTGTTTAGATTGGTAGAGAGAGATGCTCTCATCCCACTGGAATCCTCTTTCTGACTCTCATTTCCATTATAGCCAATGATAGGCCTTCATGCTATCCCAACCATGCAGGCTCCTCCTTCTGGTTAGTGCTGCATTTCTCCGTTTCTGGTGCTCTACATAAGTGACCTGGTGACTTGGTGTTCGGCATCTGTTCTGTGGCCAGTTCTCCTGGTTTTGTTTGTCCTTCATTTCTGTGTTGGTTCCTGAAGTCGGGGTGTCCTTGGGTTCAGTTATGCTAAGGTTTCTGTCCTTGTCCCTCCTACCCGATTCTCACTGGCATCCCAATCTCAAATTCTTCTGCATTTTCCTGGGTTATCTTGTCGCCTTTGGTTCGTTCTGTCTATCTAAGGTATGTTAGCATCCGTATTCAGTTAACTGGTGTTCCATTTTCAAAGCCTTCCTTCTGTTTTGTCCAGACGTTGGTTTTCATATTGAATCGTTTCTTCTCCTGAGCTGGTTGCCCATCTTTCTATTCCTAGCTTCAGAGGCTTCTTCGATCTGTTTAAACCATCTCCTTCAGTAGTAAACCATTTTGATCGCTATTGGAAACCATCTTGGTATACAATATTCCTTTTCTGCTAGGCTTCAAGCTCGTCCTGCCAGAAATTAACAGCCCCATCGTATTAGCAGACCTTTTCCCCTCCTCTCCCAAGAATTCCCCTACCTACTCCAACCCCCGCATGTTGTCCTTCTGTTAACTACTCCACTCACTTGCTGTTCCCGTCCTCCTTTCTATGTAAGACAGTTGGCTGCATTACCTAACCCGGGGTACTCTAGTTCTTGTATTCAGCTTAGCATCACCATCTCGTGTGTCTTTTTCTGTTCTTTTTTCGTGCCTTGGGCTGGACCTCATGGTCCAGACCAGAAGTGGGAAGCTAGGTGTTTTTGAGGGGACAACTTCAGCTGTTAATTCCATTACTGTCTCCCCTTCCTTGGACATGGATAAGCCAACCAAAAATGTCCCTCCCCCACCCTCTCCTTGGGCAGCTATTCAGTCTATATCTATTGACCTTCACATGGCTCCTCCTCCTCCTGATCATGCTGGTTCGGTCCCCCCCTAGTGGGGACACATACTCAAAACATCCCAGCTATGGCGTCTACTCCTAATGGCCCCTTAGTGGGTAACAATAACCTGCCTCCCACCATACCATTGCAGTCCTCTCAACCCTCTCGTTCTTGGGCTAATATTGTGAAAGGAAACCGTGACCAACAGAATGGAATGCATCTCAAGCATTTCCCTTGCGCGGGTAATGTCATTGAGTTGGAAGAAAGGGACTTCGTGGAAACTACGAGTAAGCTTGGTTTCTGTCTTGTGGGGATGTTTGCTGGCAGGTTCCCCGGAATGAAAGCAGTAATAGACCTCACAAAACAATGGGGAGTTCAATCCAAGGTGCACTCCCATGCTACTGGATGGCTTATATTCCGTTTCCAAACTGATGATGATAGACAACAGGTCCTCCGGGGGGGTCCTTATGCTATATTTTGGCGATCTTGATGCTTAAAATAATGCCCTATGACTTTGATTTTTCTCTTGTTGAGGTGAGCATCATGCCTATATGGATCACGTTTCCTGCCTTACCTCTCGGGTGCTGGAACATTACTGCCTTAAGTAAAATTGCATCGGCTGTGGGTATACCGATCATGACAGATATGCTCACTGCAACATTTGACTGCCTATCTTATGCTAGAGTCCTGGTAGAAGTTGATGTGGCGTTGCCTGTGGTTAAGACGGTACCGATCAAGATGCCTTCAGGTAAGATAAAAAACCAGGCTGTTAAATTTGAGTTTGAGCCTTTATACTGTTCACACTGCTAAAAATTTAGCCATGCTACTAAGGCATGTATGGGAGAAAATATGAAAAGAAAGGAACAACAGGGAGCTAATAGAAATGCAAGGAACAGAAAGGGGCGAATGGGTACTACTACGTCTCCTACTAGGCTAAAGTCAGTCCCGGGTAGACAAAATCAAAATATGAGATCATCATCCCAGACCCGGACTGATGCCATTGGTGTTGTTAGCAAAGACAAAGGGAAACAAACGGTTCTTACTTTGGACCAGAATATCCTAAGCAGTGAGCATACAACTGACATCCAGGATCATAGTGGCAATGCTACAGTTGACGTCCCTTCCTCATCTAATGGACCTATCAATACTCACACTAGAGGCCGATCAAGGGTTAGGCGTAGGGGACTACTGCATTGGCAGAAAAAATTGAATACGCAATCTTTCTCCCCTTCTCGCTTAGGAGGTGCCAGTGACCATGGAGAATACTGGTAAAGTGACTACTCAGGCAACAAATTTTATCTTCAGTATGGAAAAAATATGCCCAGTGGAGTGTTGACTTGATTAGTGCCCAAGGGGCACTAGTTAGTCCACAATGAGAGTAGCGTGCTGGAATATTCGAGGGTTCAATATGACCCTCAAACAACATGGGGTTTAGAATTTTATTTTGACTCATCGTGTTGACGTTGTTGGATTGCTGGAAACAAAGTTGAATACTGATGGGGTGGATAACATTCTACAACGTAAGTTCGCTAATTAGTCGGCCGTTCACAACTTGAATGAATCAGATGGAGGCAGAGTGGTTATCCTATGGAATGATGCTACGGTGGATGTTTCTTTACTTCACTGCACGTCTCAAGCCATCACTGTGAGTATTACTTGTTTGATCTCACATGCTACATATTCTTTCTCCTTTATCTATGCTTCCAATTCAGTTACGGCTAGAAGAATATTATGGAAGGACATTCAGTCCTTATCTTCATCTATCTCTGGTTCGTGGATTCTTATGGGTGACTTCAATACTTATTTACATATTGAGGACAAAATAGGAGGTTCGGTGCCATCATCTTATGAGATTGGGGACTTTGTTTCCCTATGTGCGAACATTGGATTGGAGGACCTACCTTATGTCGGATCACGATATACTTGGACAAATTCTAGAGTTTGGTCCAAACTTGATAGGGTTATGGGTAATGATGCATGGTTTCAATGCCCTACACAGGCTTCTGTTGAGTTTCTCCCTATTGGGTACTTATCTGATCATAGTCCTGCTATTTGGTGAGTGGTTGACAACATCGGGAGACTTGTACATCCATTTAGATTTCTTAATATCTGGGCTGAACATGATCTGTTCCATAATATTGTTCAAGAGGTTTGGGATTAGGAGATCTTGGGATACCTGCGGAAGCTAAACAAACAGGAATTTTCTCATCTTTCTGAACGAGTGGAAAAAGCTAACCAGGCAGTTCTTAATGCACAACAGCTATTACTTGGCAACCCGGGAGATCTAACTCTTATTGCACAATTCAAGGATTGCAAAAGATCTGCCTGGCGCTTGGCGGAAGTAGAAATGAAGTTCTACCAACAACTTGCAAAAGGAAGGTACGTAGCCCTCTCTGACAAAAATACCCGCTACTTCTACAACATTGCCAAGCGTAATAAAAAGCAGAACTTTATCTCTTCTATCTCTTTGGAGGATGGTACAAGAACCAATAGCCCAATCGCTCTTGCGGACGAATTTGTTAATTACTACCAAAAGCTACTTGGGTATAAGGATGACTGTAGGAGCATTAATATGGATTTTTTCAAGGCTGGTCCCCTTGTTCCTTATGATCTGCTGGTTGACTTGGTTAGAGAGGTGACTACTCAGGATATCAGATTGGCTTTGTAGGACATTGAGGATTCCAAAGCACCGGGTCTGGATGGTTACTCGGCACTATTTTTTAAGAAAACTTGGAGCACGGTTGGGCAGAGTCTATGTGATGTAGTAAAGGAATTCTTCAGTTCGGGGAAAATTCTTAAACAGATCAATCATTCTATCATTACCCTGGTCTCGAAGAATGATCATGCTGATAGGGTGGGTGATTACAGACCTATTTCCTGTTGTAATGTGATTTATAAGATCATATCAAAAATACTGGCTGATAGACTCAAGTTGGTGGTTCCTCATTTGGTGGACGGTGCACAATCTGCTTTCATTCATGACAGGCTCATGACTGATAATATCCTACTAGTCCAAGAACTACTGCGAATGTATAGTCGAAAAAGAGTTTCTCCGAGGAGTACATTGAAAGTGGATCTCAGGAAAGCCTATGACTCTGTCAACTGGGATTTCTTATTGGACTTACTTACTGAGCTTGGATTCCCTCATCTATTTGTGACATGGATTAAGCAGTGTGTGACCACTACCTCCTTTTCTGTTGCTATCAATGGAAATGTGCATGGCTACTTTACTGGAGCTAAGGGTCTGAGGCAAGGGGATCCTCTCTCTCCACTGCTGTTTGTTATTTGTTTAGAATATTTCTCTAGGGTGGACAAAGTGCATACTCTTGGGACATCATTTAATTACCATCCGAACTGTAAGGACTTAAAGGTTACCCACCTGGCCTTTGCGGATGACCTCATACTATTTGCTAGGGGAGACAGTCCTTTTATCCGTATCCTCCTTGACTGTCTAAAAGAATTTGAAAGATGCTCAGGTCTTGAAATCATTAAGGATAAACCAGTATTTATCTTGCGGGGATTGCTCCGGATATTCAGGATACGGGCATACCTATTGGAGACATTCCTTTTCGCTACCTTGGACTGCCAATCATGAACAGTAAAATTAGACTAACTCTCTTCAAACCATTGATTGATCGTATTGGCTCTTTTATTGGCAGATGGTCTGCTCGCTCTCTCTCTTTTGCTGGGCGGTTACAGTTAATTCAATCGGTGCTCCAAGGGGTCGAATGTTTTTGGCTATTAGCTCTTCCTACCTCTTCTGCTGTTATTTCTCAGTTAGAAAGGATGACGCGAGACTTCCTGTGGAACTCAAATTACCATCCGGTGGCCTGGAACACTTTTTGCCTCCCCAAGATTGATGGTGGCCTAGGTTTGAGGAACTTAAAAATCTGGAATGGAGCACTACTGTCTCGAATTATTTGGGACGTACACGCTGAGAAGCAATTCTTGTGGGTCAAATGGGTGAACCACTACTATTTCAAAAGTGGAACCATTTGGGATATTGAAGCTCAAAAGGAACATTCCCCCTTGTTTAGGAAATTGCTGGCAATAAGGGATGTAATCGTAGAATGTGAAGGAGACTCCCAACGCGCTGCTGCTCTTCTTCAGTCATGGGACAATTGTATTACTTCTTTCACCGCTATTGCTTATGACTATCTTAGAGCTACTTCCCATCCAATGTATTAGGCCAAGACTATATGGAAACAGGGATTAATGCCCAAACACTCATTCATTCTTTGGTTATGTATGAAGGGAAGGCTCAAGACCAAAGATGCACTAGTGTTCAGATTGGATGATTTGACATGCCCTTTATGTAAGTGCCAGCCTGAATCGATGTATCACTTGTTCTTCAAATGCGCGGTCTCGACTACCATTTGGACAGAAATTAAATCTTGGTTAGGTCTTCCTCAGTCTTTGAATTCTGCAAAGGCTTGTCTTAGGTGGTATAAGCATGGCAACAAGGGTACCTCATGGGTTTCTAAGGCCAAGTCTACTTCTTTGTCGGCCACTTTTTATTTCATTTGGACTGCCCGAAACAAGGCCATCTTTGAGGGTGTAGTCTGCCAACCGGAAGCTATAGTGAATCAGATAAAAATGCATGTGTACACTGTAATTTTTGCATTGTACCCTCATGTTAGGACTAGTTTTGAGACATGTACTGAGATCCTCTAGATTGTAGTCTTCCCGACTGCAAACTAGTTTTTCATGTAAATTCTTATTGATTAATATTACAATATTTACATTTGCATAAAAAAAAAAGACATTTAAATTACTTTTTGATTCTAACCTCCTCCGTTGAAAATGGGTTGTGAATTCAGAGCAAGAAAGTTAGACTGTTGCAGTGGACTAGCGGCAACAGAGAACGGCAGTTGCGGTGGATTGACAGCAACAGAGAACAACGGTTTCTTAACCTTGAAGAGGACGGCAACAGAGAACCCTAGCGGCGGACTGGTGGTTGCGGTGTGATTTGAGTGAACACAACACAGAGAATAAGAGAGGGCGGTGGCAGTGGCAGGGTGATTTGGGTGAAAGCAACACAGAGATTGAGAGAGGAAGATGGGTAGGGCAACATTAATTTTATGTGATTTTATATTTTAAAATCCTTTTTTATATGAGTTAATATAATATTAGCTTATGTAAAGCTCTTTTTTAGTTATATTTTTTGTTTTGTTTTGAGCTAACATAAATAAAATATAACTCAATTATTAAATTATTAAATTCTATTAGTTGTTTTATTTTTTGTGTTCATCAATTTAATAATGCCTCTATCATTAAATTAATGAATACAAATAGTTTCTACATTAAAATATATTTATATTATGGTTTTTTATCCTTTTTGTGTGATTTTTGCAAGATAGGGGTAATTAATTACTCCTATTCATATTTACCTAATAATTTGGAAAACAAAATAGTCCAAATCTTGGACCATTTCCCCCCCCCCCCCCCAAAAAAAAAAGGAAGAAAAAAAGAACATTTAGACTATGAATAGATTTAAATCTAATATTTAAACAGATTTAAAAATTGCAATAAAACAAGTAATGGCTCTAAGCATACACAATTTAAAGAAATTTAGTAAAGAAAAAAAAAACTCTATCAATTATAAGACAAATTAATATGACCCCCAAGGAAATAAAATGCTACATATTTATGTAATACCAATTTAAACTCTCAATTTGGCAAAACTACTACTAAACTAGTACGTTATAAATCTCAACATTTCGGTAGTTAATTTATAGTTCACAAAAAATATTGTGACCATTTAAGATAGGAGAAAGTAAAGAAACTATCCACCTGAATACAAGTTTATAAATCAAACATATTTTAATTTGAACTATTTCATAAATGTCTTTTTAAATATATATAAACAATAATAAAAATTGTAAGAACAATAAATTTTATGAATAAACTAATCTAAAGTACTCTTAGTCAAATTATTATTATATCTTTTTTTATTTATTATTTTCTTTAGTATCTTTTTTTATTAGTTCTATCCTCCCATTTTCTTCAGATAAATTGAAAACTCACGTGAAAAAGAAAAAAAAGAGAGAATTTCCTATTTTTTAAATTAAAAAAAAAGAGGCTGGAAATGAAAGTCTCTTTTTCGCATCGATTCTCTATCTAACTGGCACAACAAAAAAATATAGGATGCAAAAATTTTTACTTATCTACTTAATTACTAATTATTATATATATAATATATACACTATATATTACAATATTAATATATATACACACATTAGATATATAATTATTATATATACATTATATAATTATAATATTTTAATACTAGATATACTAGATATATAGTTACACACTATATAACCTATTTAATTATTATACTAGCTATATAGTTACATACTATATAACCTATATAATTATTATACTAGACATATAGTTACACACTATACAAGCTATGCGGGCCGGGGCAGGTCGGGGATCTTGCGATCTCTATCCCTGGCCTGAGCCCCATTTGCGGGCCTAGAAATAAAGCCCATCCCCATCCCCATCCCTGCTTAAATTTGGGAATCCCCAGCCCTGTAGGGCTTGGCCGGGCCGGCTCCTGGTTTATTTCGGAGAATTGCTATCCCTAGCAACAACTGCTGTCTTGGCTAGCCACGCGAAGCTCTGCATCTGATGAGGTTCCCAAAACGACACCACTGTAAAGGAGTTTTGGACGGCTAACATTATAAAGGAGTGTCTTTTTCCATATCTTGAATTTATATGCACTGTTCTCACTATTTATAGAATAACTTTCTTATTAAATCAGTTTCCTTTGTTAGTCATCCCAATTGATTTTCACGGAAGTCAACTTGGCCAAGATAGCATATACACTGCAGGCCGATCAGCTACACTTTTTACAGCCTAACAATATCTGACAATGGTAGAATATAATTGTCACTATTAGAAATTAGGCTAATTGTGACATATTTATTACAACATTTTTTTAAAGATGTAATTAGAAGTATAATTTTGTGACATTTAGCTGAAAATGTCATAATAGATATAAGCAAAACTATGTCGTTTTGTTAACTTTACCAACAATGTAAAATTTAATGTTCTTTTAGAATCATATTATGATATTTTCTAAATTATGTTGGGATACTTTTTGTTCTTTGACGTTCTATTATCTATTTTTACATTATTAAATTGTCACAATAGCTATTCAAATTTAAAAAAAAAAAAAGAATTTGACTAGAAAAAATAAGGCGCCATGACTGAAAAAAATAGTGCTAAGTCAAAATCCCACCCCTTCCCTCTGTAGGAGTGAAAAAAAAATTTAACCCCTCATTTTCAGTTTACCTATTTTCATGTCAAACCAATCGATCCCTGCTCTATGTCTCTCTCGAACATCTAAATTGCAATTTCTTGAAGCTGTTGATCTAGAAGATCTGGGATGCCGGTCAACGAGCCGGAGCACAACAAAGGTGCAATTTTTTTCCCCTTTCTTAACTGCTGTCTGATTTTCAATTTTTTTCTTTCTTAGCTACTGTGTGATTTTTCCCTTCTGAAGATTTCCATCAATATAGTATCTTTTGGGATTTGTTGTTAGTTTAGCTCCATTTTCTTTTGTCATTTAATATTTTCTTAGCTGCCGCCTTTCTGATCAAATGGTTTTGAGGGCATTGTTAATATTTTTGTTCTATTCTTTGAGTATGTTATGCTATGGAAGTTGTTCCTATTCCTAATGTCACTGAATTTTTTCCCATCAAGCCTATCAATCGCTGTTCTCTGTCTCTCTCGAACCTCTGAATTGCAATTTCTTGTCGTCGTCGAGTTAGAAGATCTGAAGGTGTCAATCATGGAGCCGGAGCACAACAAATGTGCAATTTTTCCCCCTTTCTTAGCTACTGTATGATTTCAAATTTTCCCTTTCTTAGTTACTATGCGATTTTCCCATTAGAAGATTTCCATCAATATTGTATCTTCTACGATTTGTTGTTGGTTTGGCTCTATTTTCTTTTGGGATTTAATATTTTCTTAGCTGCTGCCTTTCTGATCGAATGATTTTGAGGGCATTGTTAATATTTTTGTTTTGTTCTTTGAGTACATTATGCTACGGAAGTTGTTCCTATTTCTAATGTCAATGGATTTTTTTTTCCCATCATGCTTATCGATCCTTGCTCTCTATCTCTCTCAAACCTCTGAACTGTAATTTCTTGTTGTCGTCGATTTAGAAGATCTGAAGGCGTCGATTGTGGAGCCGGAGCACAACAAATGTGCATTTTTTTCCCCTTTCTTAGCTACTGTATGATTTTCAATTTTTCCCCTTCTTGGCTACTAAACGATTTTTTCCTTTAGAAGATTTCCATCAATACAATATCTTGCAATTTGTTGTTCGTTTGACTCCATTTTCTTTTGGCATTTAATATTTTTTTAGCTGCTGGCTTTCTGATCGAAGGATTTTGAAGGCATTGTTAATATTTTTGTTCTATTCTTTGAGTATATTATGCTACAAAAGTTGTTCCTGCATAAGCACTGAGACTCCTTTTAAGAAATGAAAAGCAACCATTCCTTTAAATGAAGTTATCAATTATTAAAATCCTTAAAATGTGTTATTGTGTAGAAAATTTTTGCACTTCAGATCAAAGTTTTAGTTTGTGACATGAGAATTGGTTCCTACACAAGCACTGACACACCTTTTAAGAAAAGGTTTTAGTTTGGTTTATTTTACGTGCACCTATATTAGTTATAGCTTCCCAGTCTTTTTAGTAGAATTCTAATCAAATGTTAGCACTTAGGAGTATCTGGGAGTTAAAGATATGAAGTGATTAAGATTATTCATGTTTCTTACAAAGTAGTGGTTTACATCCTTATAATTCTCTGGTTTTCACAAGCATAGGCTAAATCCTTGTATCTGTATGGATTCTTGATCAAATTGCTTGACATATGGGGGTGCAAAGAAACTAGATGATGTTTGTATGCCAATGTTGTTACTTTGATAAGAGCTGTAGGAGTGAAAAATCAAACATGAATGACAAAAATAGAACCATGAAATTTTGCAATGGGTTGGTAATCATGTTGTGTGGATAGGACCCTTTGTTAGTATGATTCCTATAACATAGTTGAGATGAATGAGATCAAAATAAAGGAGACAAAATCTAGCATGTTTACATTTTTCAGAAAATATATAAACTAGATTTACAATGCACGCATCTTGGGTAGACAATTGTGATTTCTTTTCCATATGAAGAAGTTCTTCTTCCCATTTTGGAGAAGAAAACAATGAACAGAGGAGCAGAAAGGACAAGAAGGAGAGGTTTGCTCTAGTTCTTTCTTGCTCAGATCCATATGGAATGCAAAGAACTTTACATATAAAAAGACAGGAATTCTTTTGATTGCGAATGACTGCTCTAACCTGTCACGTCTATAAATGACTTTGAATGTATCAACGAGATGGACATTTATTATTATGGCCTACTAGATTCTTTGCATAAATGTCAAGCTTTCTGAACATTTTAGTGAGAGAATTAATGTAAAGTGGTTTTTTCTTGTTGCTCACAGGAGGTTTTTTTTTTTTTTTTTTTTGTGCAGGTTTCTTACATGATACTACAGAGGGTATCTCCTGTAACCCACTCTGTTAGCAACTACGTGAAGCAGGTTGTTGTTGTTGGATCGATCAATTAATGAATATAATTATTTACTCTAGTAATTGCGATTAGACTAAGGGTGCAGTTACGTTCTTTTAGTGGAGTGAAACGTAATTAATAAATTATATTTATTGACAAAATAATTTATTGGAGCTTAGTCTAATTGTATCTGGACAGGTCCCTTCAGTGGCTCCTAATTATGGGATAATAATAAATTATAATTTATTAATGAAAATTGCAGGAAATAAAAAATCGTATTTTAGATGGAATAGGATAAGTGGAAATAGTTGTATTCAGCTATACTTTTCTTATTCTACCAGGATTTGTATTATGAGATAGAGTCCAATATACATATTGGGTTATAACTCTATTTCAGAGATACGTGAGAAATATCATTGTTATTCTCTGAGTTTTTCTCTCAATTTTTGTGTGAGTCCACCCTCAACAAAGAGAGAAAAAAAATACGATTAGCATTTTTCTGGTCCATGGAGATTACATTGAAGAAGGCTTGGGGGTCTGGAGCATTACCAAAAGGCCAAAGACTTCAAGAATCGTATTAGTGGAGACGATATCTACAAAAGTATGATCCGTTTTCACGTATTCTCAAGGTTTAATCTGGTTGACACATAAGCATGTCGATCCTATTAACTATCAATTGGTATCAGAGACTGGTTTTGATATGTGTTTATGTGTTAAGATTAAATCTTTTATGCATACATTTAGTTGAGCGGTGTAGGAATAATGCATTTATGTTCATGGTGAATGATTTGATTAATTGTGTTCAAAATAATTTTATGGCCATAGTTTTTTATTTGGTGAATATGTATAAGTATTATCGAGTCTTGTAACAAAAGGGGTGGATTACGTCTCCATGTTTCCCTTTTGAGTTTATTTTTAAAATTTTATTTTATGTTAATAAAAAAAAGGAATTGGAGTTGTGTACTGAAGCCTGGCAGACGAAAAAAATTGTACTGATGCTTGGCAGACGACGGCTACATGGTGGACCGTAGCGAATTGCATCGCATGGCAAAATTGAAACATGTAGACTTTGGCTTCCTGATCTACTGAATTGAAGCATGTAGAAAAGACTGACCACAAGCACGCTGGATGCGTAGCTACAAGTGTGCTGCCCTGGGCATGCTAGGCCAGCACCAGGCATGCCCAGGCGCAGCTAGCCCATGCTCGCCCAGGCCTTGGCATGCTGGGCTGACCCATTTGGGTCAGCAGATCCAGCATGCTCCCTGACCCAGCATGCTCCCTATTTAAAAAAAATATAGGGAAAAGGTGACAGATCTGGGATTTGATCCTTGG
The DNA here is from genome assembly GCA_026120185.1 of Voacanga thouarsii. Classification (NCBI taxonomy): domain Eukaryota; kingdom Viridiplantae; phylum Streptophyta; class Magnoliopsida; order Gentianales; family Apocynaceae; genus Voacanga; species Voacanga thouarsii. The sequence continues at coordinate 953,720 of JANUWF010002184.1, read as the reverse complement.
TCACCTTGGAGGAACTTCAAGCAGCTTACCATTGCACCAATGAAGATCATATGCCAAGGATTTGCTCCAACAGAATTATATTGCAGAAGTTTGAAGAATTAGCTATATTGTTAGCTAATTATTATTTTCAATTGTAATTTTGTAATTTTATTTTTGAGTCTAGGTTGGTCATAAAATTATTTTTATTTTATAGTTTTTACTATTTAATTTTGATTGAATTTTGTATCATTCATGTTAACATGCCATATAGTTTGCCTTAACACCGCTCTAGGTACTATTTAGTTATGCATAAATAAATTAATATTTTTTTAAAAAAATTTAAGTGTGAAATGGTTAATTTTAATTAACCTTAGGCCTCCCCTATAAGCCAATTAGTAAAATTGACGTTTGCTTCGTGCCATTTTAAATGGTCTCCCTATAGGAAGGCTACGTTTTATTGGTTACTAAATTCGGCATCAAAATTTTAATTATTTTTTTAAGTTTAATTCATTCATAATTACCCTATAGGTGATGTGATTGGATTGGAAACTTTATATTTAAAAAATAAATGAATAAATTTTGAATATAGGGGGTTACACTTAAATCAAAGACATTATAAGGACTTCCTATAGAATATCCAAATAATGTCTATGATGGCCAAAATATTAATAACACGAAAACTAATATTGTATTTAGATGCAAGATATATTAATTTTAGTGGGATGATCTAGGCCTAACTATAAGTTATATTGTTATCTCCTATAGAGGTGCATATTACTTTGGGGTTTTAGGTTGTGGATCTTGACCTAACTATAAGTTACATTGTAATCTCCTATAGAGGTACATGTTACTATAGAGTTTTAGGTTGTCATATTTTGATAGTAATTTCTATCACTACTTAAAAAGTTATCATATTGATCATGCATCATACCATTTTATATTGATCATGAATCATGATATGATATATGACTCATATATTTTATTTTATTTAAATTCAGAAAAATGACTTCCAACACTTTATCCCAAATTTTAACAAAGAACCAACTAGTTGGAGAAAATTTTATTGATTGGAAAAGGAACCTCATAATTGTACTCACTGCTGAGAAGCTCAAATATGTGCTAACCGAACCGTGTCCAGCTAAGCCTACTGAACAGTCCACGCGCGAACAAAAGGAGGCTTATGATAAGTGGTTGAGTTCTGATGAGATGGCTCGCTGCTACATTTTGGGATCTATCTAAAATGTGTTGCAGCAGAAACATGAGAACATGACAACCGCTGTAGACATCATGAGAAGCCTCTAGCAAATGTTTGACCATAAAAGACGTTAGGCCCGTCAAGCAGCAATGAGGCGCATAATGAATATGCGCATGAAACCTGGAATGCCCGTTAGAGATCATATGTTAGAATTGATCGCTCAGTTTAACGTGACAGAAGTCTTAGGGGCTAAAATTAAGCCTGAGACTCAGGTTGACATGGCTCTAGAAACTCTCCCGGAGATGTTTTCACAGTTCAAAGTTAATTATAACATGAACAAGATGGAAATATCTCTTACAGAGTTAATGAAGGAGCTTGAGAGCGCCGAGGTAACCTTAAAAGTGGGAAGTGGCAACGCTTTTGTTCTAACTCATGCTGGATCTTCCTCTTGCAAGCCTAAGGGCAAAGGAGGAAATAAGAGGAAGCATAACAATAAAGGGCCTAAGCAGCAGGTTAAGAAAGCAAAAGTGGATGAAAAGCCCAAAGGCAAATGTTTCCACTACAAGCAAAAGGGACATTGGAAGTCACAGTGCCCAGATTACTTAGCTAAACGCAAGCAAGGTATTGGTGAGTTATCCTACATTGAAACTTGTTTAGTGGTTGATTCTACAAATACTTGGATAGTAGATTCTGGAGCCACTAACCATGTTTGCAATTCATTGTAGGGGTTCCAAGTAACTAGTCATCTTAATGAAGGAGAGCATACTCTAAGGGTTGGCACAGGATCAGTGATATCTGCAAGAGCTGTTGGAGATGTTTATCTTTATTTTGATAATAAACATTTGGTTTTGAAAGATTGTTATTATGTTCCCGACATTTATCGAAATTTGATTTCGGTTTCTTTGTTATTCAAACAAAAATATTCTGTTAAATTTTATGAATTTTTAGTAGAGATATTTTTGAATAACTCTTTGATATGTCGTTGATATTTAAATAACGATCTGTATGTTTTGAAACCTACCAAAAGTTCATTATATCATACTGAAACTAATAAACGCATTAAGTTATCTCCTACTAATGAGACTCTCCTATGGCATCTTAGACTTGGTCATATTAATCTAAATAGGATTCAAAGACTTGTAAAAGAAGGTCCTTTAAGTGACTTAAAAGTGGAATCTCTTCTAGTTTGCGAATTTTGTTTGGAAGGTAAAATGACCGAAAGATCATTTCCTTCCAAAGGAATTAGACTAAAGGAAGTCTTAGAATTAGTGCACTCTGATGTATGTGGACCAATTAGTATCCAAGCTAGAGGTGGGTATGAGTATTTCTTTACTTTTACAGATGATTACTCAAGATATGGATATATTTACCTAATGACTCATAAGTCTGATGCCTTAGAAAAATTCAAAGAATTTAAGGCTGAGACTGAGAAGCAGTTAGGAAAGAACATTAAGACACTTCGATCAGATCGAGGTGGAGAATATCTATCACATGACTTTAGATCTTACTTATCAGAAAATGGGATTTTATCCCAACTAAGTGCACCTGGCACTCCTCAACAAAATGGAGTGGCAGAAAGGAGAAACAGGACCTTATTAGACATGGTCAGAACAATGTTAGGCTTCTCTACACTCAGTACGTCCTTTTGGGGATATGCTATACAAACTGCGACATATATATTGAATATGGTTCCATCAAAGTCTATCCCTAAGACTCCATTGGAATTGTGGAATGGGCGGAAGCCTAATTTGACACACATCCAGATTTGGGGTTGTCCTGCATATGTGCTAAAGGGAAAAATAGATAAGATGGAATCACGATCAAATTTATGTTTGTTTGTTGGGTATCCAGAAGGAATAAGGGGATACTACTTCTATAGTCCTCAAGATAAGAAAATATTTGTAAGTACAAATGCAATTTTCTCAGAGGACAAGTACATAGAAGAACGAGGATCTAAGAGTAGGGTTATTTTGGAAGAAACCAAGGGAGATAATCCCAAGCAAATGGTTACTGAAACTCATACTCAAGATTCACGCGGAGGATTCGTATCTATGCCACTTAACATGCCAGATTCCAGTGGGAGAGAAATAGATGTTACACCTTCTATACCTACTAGCTCTTCGGCACATAGAGTGGAAGAACCTCCTGCCCCTGTTCAAAATCTAGTCGTTGAGGAATCAGTAGATCTAATTCCAGTCAACGAGGAGGAGGAAAGTCCAATCGTCCAAGAACCTCCACAACTTAGACGTAGTGGGAGAGTCATTTGACGTCCCTCTAGATACTTACTCTATGGAGAAGCTTTTCAAGCAGTCTCTTTTGAGGAAGAAGAGGATCCCACTACGTATAAAGAAGCTGTAGAGGACATAGACGTAGACCATTGGAAGAGTGCAATGGATTCAGAAATGAAATTCATGTACACTAACTCCGTCTCGGAACTTGTGGACCTGCCTAATGGGGTAAAACCTATTGGATGCAAATGGGTCTATAAAAGAAATAGAGGAGTAGACGGGAAAGTGGAAACTTTCAAAGCTAGATTGGTTGCTAAGGGTTATACCCAACGAGAAGGTATTGACTATGAGGAAACCTTCTCACCTGTAGCCGTGCTAAAGTCTATAAGAATCCTCTTATCCATTGCAGCTTACTTCGACTATGAAGTATGGCAAATGGACGTCAAGACAGCTTTCCTTAATGGAAATCTTGACGAATGTATCTACATGGTACATCCAGATGGTTTTATCCAAGAAGGTCAAGAACAAAAAGTTTGTAAGTTGAATAGGTCCATATAGGGCTTAAACAAGCGTCTAGATCTTGGAATATTAGATTTGATCAAGCTATTAAAACTTATGGTTTTGATCAACATCCTGATGAACATTGTGTCTATAAGAGAATTATAGATAGTAAGGTGATTTTTCTCATACTGTATGTTGATGACATCCTTTTCATTGGAAATGATGTAAGAACATTAACATTGGTGAAAATTGGTTGGGTAAACAGTTTGATATGAAGGACTTGGGAGAAGCAAGATATGTTCTGGGCATTCAGATCCTTCGGGATAGAAAGAACAGACAGATAGCTTTGTGCCAAGCTTCATATATTGACAAAATACTGACGAGATTTTCTATGCAAAATTCCAAGAAATGTCAATTGCCTTTCAGATATAGAATTCGGTTATCTCAGAAGCATAGTCCTAAAACTCATAATGAGGTTGAGTACATGAAACGAGTTCCTTATGCATCAGTTGTAGGAAGTCTCATGTATGCTATACTTTGTACTCGCCCAGACATTTGTCATGCTGTTGGGATGGTCAGTAGATATCAGTCAGACCCAGGACCGGAACACTGGATAGCAGTCAAGCATATATTCAAGTATCTTCGCAGAACTCGAGGATATATGCTAGTTTACTCAACTCCAGAATTGGTACCTATAGGTTACATTGATTCTAATTTTCAAGTTGATAGAGATCTTCGCAAGTCCACCTCAGGTTTGTTTTCACCTTAGGTGGTGGTGCAGTTGTGTGGAGAAGTATCAGACAATCTTGTATTGCTGACTCTACAATGGAAGCTGAATATGTGGCAGCTTGTGAAGCAGCTAAAGAGGCGGTATGGTTGAAGAAATTCTTGTTAGAACTTGAAGTGGTTCCTTCTATATCTCAAGCCATTAGTTTATACTGTGACAACAGTGGTGTAGTGGCAAATGCAAAAGAACCACGCAGCCATCAGCGTGGTAAACACATTGAACGTAAATATCACCTACCTAGGGAGATCGTTCAACGTGGAGATGTAGAAGTGTGCAAGATTTCTTTTGCTGAAAATCTTGCTGATCCTTTTACTAAAAGTTTACCTGTAATTGTTTTTGGAAGTCATATAAAAAGTATGGGTATTTCTGACATGTCCCATTTACTGTAGGACAAGTGGGAAGATTTTTGTTAGATATGCCCATCGAGTAAATACAATGTTTGTATTTTTGAAATTAAATAAAGTATGTTTTTATATATTTGTATGTATGAATTATGTATGAGCCTGTTTTGTCCACGAATTATTTAGATATAATAAATCAAGTGTTTATTTGTTAAACACAGAAAGACTTGATTTATAATTTAATTCGAAATAAATTATTCGTGATCTAAAATAAATTTGGGCAGTTTATTTTGGAAGATCGTCTTAATTTTATTGAAATCTGTCTTTGACTTTGTTAATAAAATTAAGGATATATATTTGATATATTGGATGGACCATTAATATTTATTTGTGGAATAGACCATACAAATAAAATATTAAAAGATTGTCGTACACAAGAGGTACTTGTTCAAGCATTCAGTACCACTGACTAAATCAAATTAAAGAAGAACATCGTGGCCTTAGCAGCCCACAATATTAGACCCCTAAAGTTGACTGTTAGACCAAAAAGGAGAGAGAACTGTGAACTTGGTTCTGAGATGGCAATCTAAAACCTAAAATTTTGAATCTTTTCCTGCTGTCAGTTTCAAATTCCTTGTCCTTACTCTATCCTATTTACTAATGGTGTGCTACTCTACAATTTAACTACTGCTTTATAAATTTGTTTTGCAGCACTATTATTGAAGTTTGATTTCTGAGTTGTTTGATATGAATTCTTGGACTTATCAAAGGGTAGAGATCATCCTAAAAAGTGTTGTTTTGTTGCTAGATATTGCTGTTTTTTTTCTCTTGGAATTGTTATATGTATTTGTATTACTCCAATTTTGAGGGCCTTGTGTTCCACTGAACTAAGTGGGTAAGTAGTCTACTACAATAGTTGTAATTTGTTGCTTTTGTCAATTTACTAGTTCACTATAATAGTTGAAATTTGTTGTTTTTCTCAATTTATGATGGCTTTGTTAATGAAATCAACCAATTTATGGAAAGTAGTCCATGCTGGTTTTGATTAATAGATGTGTTTTTTGAAGTCAGAAACATTATATCTGTTTCTTGTTTTCACATTTTAGCAAGAATTGGTACTTTTAGCTCCAACCTTTTGATTAACTATAGGTCCATAAGTGCTGATATCTTTGCTTAATGCTCATGCCACTCAGCTGTATTAGCTTTCAGTAACAGAAATCCGTCTAAATTTATAGCATTTGGTGTTGACCTGCAAAAAAATCCTTCTGTTATACTTCATTTTTGTGAAATATGAATTACAAATAAGTTGCTTCCCTATTTTATTGCTCAATTTCATATTGATTTCACGTTGGAGAATCCTTAACTGTTCGTTCTTAAAGTTTTATCATCTGGTCATTATCATTCAACCAAAATATATGAATTCTACCTAAGAAGCTAAACAAGAAAATAGATGTGTAATTATATTTTTATTTGTGATTTTTAGTTATGTTACTTGTTCTTCTGAATTCATTGCTTTTAATGATTTTCCTACTTTTTGTTTGTCTAAATTCATTAACTTTAATGAGTTTCCTTCTTTTTCTTGAAATTACTGCAGAAGAGACAAAAAAATTTCATAATGGCTGCAGTATGCTCATAATATGAGCTTTAAGATTCTTCATCTTTGTAGAACTAAAAAATTAGCTTGAGTAGTTGATCTTATGTTTTTCTAGTACTTGATCTTAGTCTTTCTCTATTAACTTTGAGGCCAAGTTATCTAAAAAATCTACTGGCACTCATATCATATAATTTATTTGCATCTTTTCAAAAACTCTTTTTGAAAGTACATATATGTACAGCAGATGCATTGTTTTGGCCCCTGTATTATTTGGTTTGGTTTAAAAGATGTAATTTAATGTAAGTGTAGAAACCACTGTACTGCACTAGAAATGGTGCTACTTTGGAGTTTCAAAAATTGATATTTGCAAAAATCAAAATCCTGCATGGGAATATAACAGCTACAGAAATTCTATAATGGCAGGTTTGTAGGGCTCAAGATGAATGGGACTAAGGGGATATTTTGCTACAAGTTATTTTGATATTGCATATGAAGGAAGTATAGTAGATCATTTGTCTAAATGGAAGCATTTAGATATTAATGGAATTTTGTCTTAATGCATACATTGAGATTTTATTTTGGATTATATAGTTTTCATGACTTCCTTGATGTATATATACACCTTACTATACTTCCTATTATATGCAAATATTTTATTTTAGCTTTAATCTGATTTTATATTATGTTAAAAGCTTTAAATTTATTTTATTATAATAGATAATTAATATATGTAAGGACTAAAATGTCATTAAAAAAATGTAGTGACAGGTTCATAATATCATTATAGGTAACATTTCAAAGAAATCTAAACATACCCAACACATGATGGAAATTTAAAAATGTTGTTATAATAAGTTTAAACATCATGTGTAAGTGTCATAACAAATAATAATGACAATATAACATGTCACAAATGCTTATAAAGTGTAATATAATTTAAAGTTGTCAAAAGTTATTATGACATTTATAAACATTTCTGTAGAGTTGAATTTAACCGTTCGCAACCGTTGGTAAGCATTTATACAACACAACCAAATGTTATATGAAGAGCTTTGACCGACAATTGTAAATATTATTATACATGTTAGTTATTATGACACTTTAAAATGTTAATATAAGATTTGAATTTTGGTAGTTATTAGGCCCTTTTGTAACATAAAAATCTGTTGTAATACGGTGTCTTATATAACACTTATACATGTTGCGATAAGTATACCTATTATGACATTTGTTAATGTCCTCAGTAACTATAGCAATAACCTTTTAGAGAACATTTCACGTAAATATCACAAAATCAAAAATATCACAACAAACTCTTATTATAATATTTCTTCATGTCACAACAACCCATTTTTCTAGTAGTGCATGTACAGCATTGAAAGAAACATGTCGTCACAGTGGAGACATGTCAAAGCATTGATCTGAGATGGTTGTTTTTCCAATGTGTTCTAGATCAATAATACTAACACATTTTTTTTTTAGGGTAAAAGAAAAAAAAAATGTTATGGCTTTAAATTAAGAACCTGTAGATTCTTGTGTGGGCCGAAAATGATGTATCTCTTTCACTAACTGTTCAATAATAATAATATAAAAAAACCCCTATTGTAGAGGGCTGTGTCCCTCTCTAGAGTAGGCCCTTTGGCCCGCAGTCAACATCAGTATAAAAACCCTATTTTGCTAGGTTTGTAAATCACCGTCTTTTTCGGCAGCCGAAACAGAAACCCAAAATTCCCAATTGTTACTGTGGTGTGTCGACAATCAATCAAGAATGACGAAATCCGTGCGGGAAATGAAGCAACGTCTCCGTAAAGACAAGGCGATACTGCTCAATCAACAAAGCAAATCCAGGATTGATAAACACCGATGTAGAGGGCTCCTCCCAGATCAATCTAAAATGGCAAATTCGGAAGGTGTAACTCGACGAAGGCTGCATGCACTAGAGGTGAAGCGTCCATTTTTTGAGGTAAAATTGGTTCACCTGAAAGAGCGTTTGGAACATTGCTTGAGCAAGATGAACGAAATTGGGGAACAACTGGCTTCGCCAGGAACCGGCAAGGAAACAGATGCCATAAAGCTCAGGGCCAGATACGATGCCTTCGCCAATATCTACATGCCAAGGATTAAGAGTAGAATTGCATGCGTAGAGAGGGCTCGAGGAGCTTGCTGTTCTAGGATTCGTGATCTCAAGTCATGCCTAGCCGTGCAGAACATCCTAGCCGAGGCAGTGCTGCAGGAATTCAGCAGCATGCGTATTGGTGATGATGAGATGAAATCCGAGGATGTGCTCCCAGAATTCAGCCGCATGTGCATTGGAGGTGATGAGAAGAGTGAAGATCTGGGTTCTACCAACAAAAATCCTTGAATTTTCTGCACCCCCAATAAGTTGTTGTGTTTTAGTTCTTGATCCCCAAGATTGTGACTGGGAAATGTGGACAAATTAGTGTGTGGTCCCAATATGTTGTTGTGTTTTAGTTCTTATCCTGCGCAAATGTGTATAATTTAGGGGGTTTTGTGATATTACCTTGTTGTATTTTCTAGTCCTTGATCCCCAAGATTGTGTATGTGAAATGTGGATATTTTAGTGTTTGTGGTCATATTATGTTGTATTTTCTACTCCTTGATCCCCCAACATTGTGAACTGCGAAATGTTTGGTCTCACACACACACACACACACACATATATATATAGTTATTGCATTGTACGCATACAAATTTCTTTCAAATGTTGGAAATCTTTTTATAAACTCCCAAAAGAAAAGGTAATGTAAGTGACGGAGAATTCTATAGACCTATACATTCATAAGCATTTTTCTTTTTAAATTTTTCTACAAATTATCTTTAACAATTTTGACATTCAGCTTAAGAAGCACTCGATATAAGAGTCCTATGATAAAAGAGTGTTATCCAGGTCCAAATTAAATTGCAAGTGAAGCAATTGGAATTTTTGAATCTTAATTTAGTCTTGGAAGTTAATTGGAAATAAGGGTTTAGCTTCCATCCTTCAAGGTCAGTACAGTCAAAGGCAAAGATAACTGATGGTGGAAAGGGCGAGGTCGAGATGCTAACTGATGGTTGGTGCTGATCAAGGGATGAGAAGATGGTTGGAGCTAATCAAGGGGATGAGATGGTATCTTCTGTCTTGAGGGGATGATATGGTATTTTCAGTTTGGAGTTAATCAAAGATCAAGGGGATGACATGGTACCTTCAGTCGGTAGAAGATAACAGATGGTTGGAGCTGTTGGGGCTAATTAAGGGTATGAGATCGTATCTTCACTCAAGGGGGAACATAATTTTTGTTTGGAGGTAATCAAAGTTTAAGGGGAGGGACTGCAGTTGGGCTTTAAAGGGATGAATTTTAGTGAATTATGAAACCTAAGAAGGGCAATGAAGTTTAAGAAGTGGTTAGCTAAGAAGTGGCTGGAATTGGGGTTAGTGGGGATGAGGTTTCCCGTTTTAGATACAATTATCAAGGGTATGAGTTTTACTGACAAATATGAAGCTTTAAAAGGCCAAAGAAGTTTAAGAAGTGGCTAAAATTGGGGTTAGAGGGACGAATTATCCTGTTTTAGATAGAATTATCAAGTTTTGGCTGGAGTTATTAAGTTCAAGTCGTCAACAACGGGACGAGTTATCATGTCTCAGTGACAATTATCAAGTTTAATTGGCTAGAGTTTTTGAGTTCAAGTGGCCGAAGGGAATGAATACCGGAGTGAAAGGTAACGAATGCAGGCTTGAATGAGTTGAGTTATTGAGATAAAATGGTTGAAGGGATTGAATACCAAATGACTGGAGCTGGGAGTTCAAGTGGTTGAAGGGAGTGAATACCAGTTGGCTATCAGTTTCTACAAGTATGAAAGTTACTTAATTTTAGTGGTTGAATGGGACTATTAGCAAAAGAGTGTAAGTCATCAAGGGCAAGCCGTTGAAGGGATGAATACCAGACGACTATCAATTTCTGCAAGTGCCAAAGTTATTTAGTGGTTGAATGGGATGACAAGCAAAAGACTGTAAGTCTGTAGTATAAGGTTTCCTGTTAGGGGTTAGAATCATGATTAACAATCAGAGAATCAATTTCTAAAAGTACAAAAGTCACTAGAAAGTGCCAAAATTATTAAGTTTTAGTTGTTGAATGAGATGACTAGCAAAACACCGCAAGTCTATAGCATAAGGTTTCATGTTCGGGTGAGGATCAATATTAACCAACATGGTTAGGGTGGGTTCCCATTGATTGATACAATTAGAATAGTGCTCACTACGGACTATAGATGTAGTCTGCTTGAGTCCAATGAAGTAACTTTCTATTTTTTCACTAGAAAAATCATGTGTATGTTTTTTAGAATGAACATAAATCTTTTTAATTATGATAGAAAACTAGCTTAAAATGAAGATCTATTAACACAAAAAAATATACGGGGCCTCCAACTCTCCCCTTCCGAAAAAAGAAAAAACAAAAATCCCGCCATATTATAGTGGCCCTGTAAATGTTGAGAGTAGAGTTTTGGCCGCAGGCTAGGTTCCTGGCTCGTTCTCTTCTTTTCTCACCAAAACAAAAACCCAAAAATCCCTAAAATCTCCACTATCCAAAAACCCTAAAATTCCTAAAATCCCTTCCAACCAGTATGGGTCTGGTAGGTGCCAGTGCAACAAAATCACCCATCAAGAATGACGAAATCCGAAAGGGAAATCAAGCACCCTCTCCCTAGCGATGCGGCGATGCAGCTCAACCAACAAACCAAATCCAGGATTTGTATGCCCAGATCCAGAAGACTAGCTCCCGGGCATCTGAATCCTGCAATGGCAAATTCCGAAGGTTTAAATCGACTTGTGCTGGTTATGTTTCAGGCGAGGCATCGATGTATTGAGCAAGACTTGGCTGGCTTGAATTCGCTTTTGGGAAAAGGTATGGAAATGATTGATGAATCTGAGCAATAAGCGACGTCAGCAGTAACAGATCCGTTTCTCAGGGACAGGAACCATGCCTCCGCCAAGATTCCCATACCAAATCTTAAGAAGCAAATTGAAAACTTGCAGATGACACAGGAAGGTTCCCGCGCTTCAATTTGTGAGCTGCGAGTATTGCCTAGCCGCAAATTAAAGAGCAGACTGTCCGAGGTGTGGCACTAGAATCTAGTGGCATGCGCTTCTGTGGTGACGAGAGAAATGATGATTGAGGGCGCCAGCCACCAAAATCCTTGAATATTCTCTCCTCCAATCGGTCTGGCTCCCGAGCCACAAGATCGTGGATAGGTTCAGGATTTGGCTTGGATTTCTTACATTTTTTTCAATAATAAGTTTGGTATTTTTATTTTTAATATATTAACTAAATAATGTTTCAAAATTAGGAAAAATTTTGATCCTAGAATATATCATATGTTACTAATTCCATTTACTTGGTTTTGGAATGTGTTCTTGATCATGTAATGTGTTCCTTTGCTGTAAATTTTGTACACGTTTTGATTTGGAGCGCAAAAAGAATGTTTAATATTCAATGTATTGGCCATCTACATCCAATTTAGTCCTGAAACTATTTCTTGGAAATATATTTTCTGGGCCGTCCAAACATAGGATGTAGTACATGTTCATTCACATTGCAGGATTCATATTCGTTGAGAGAATCGAACCAATATGTGACATTTACTGGATCATACGGATTTAAGGTCCTGGAATTGGGAGGGAATGGAAGACAACTCTGTGCTTAGAGAGAGTTTATTTTCATATTCTGGCGTGTTATTTGATTTTGGTAGAAGTATTCAGGTGTCTTATGTTTCATGTCTTAGATGTAAAGGGATTCCAGAAACCGATTTTCATATTCCTATTGGTTGTATGGAGTTCGGTGGGTTAATTTGGGTAGAATTCTGGGGAGTGCGTCATCTTGGTTGAATATTTTCTATCTGTTGTTTTCTTAATCCAGCCATGAGTAAATGCAATGACATAAAACAGATTATGTGGGGAGTATGGAGAACTAATGAACTGGTGTTATGGAAAAGGAAAGGACTGGAGGACAAGTCTTTTCTGGATGAATTTCAGGAACAAGTGTATGGAGATAGAGTTGCTGGTGATGGCCCATGTGGTTTGGTATTGATTGAATATCAGTCCAGCCGGAGTAGTGATGCGAGATGGTTACCACCCAAACCAGGGTTTCTATATATATTGCGAACGTGGATGGGGGTTTAAAGAGGAAAGGGGTGGTGTGGGATCTGTGATTCCTAATAGGATTGGGCAGGTGATTGTTTCCTTGGTGATATCTTTTGCAAATCCACCTAACACAGATGTTTGAATGCGGCTATGGATCTTCATCTGCCTAGTTTTGTGCTCAAAAGTAATCGTTTACAGTGGTCTTGAAGGTATCCACGCAAAGGAAAGGATCTTTCCCCTCCTGGGAATTTTATTAATTTGACATGGAAGTTTACTTTATACCATGGTTTTGAGTTTTTCTTTTTACACCTAGGGTTGCAATGTACGGATATTTATTAGTTTGGGTTCATGAATAGACGAGGTTCGCTCTAGTAGCATATATATAATTGGTGATTAATTATTTTTTTTCCATTTTTAGGGGTCAAAAGGATCTTTTTACTAGTTACAAGAAGACATAAAAAAGAGAAATTCAAAACGTTGAACATAATATGCAAAAAAAAAAAAAAAAAAAAAGAACAGACACATAGCATTGTTTGAAGAATATTTACTTTCTTCTATGTGAATTCCTACTTTTGCACAACCAAATCTCCAAATCAGGGCTTTACACTTAATTGGATCAACCCCCGAACTCTTGGGTAAAATTCAAACCTTCAAGTGCAGCTAAAATACGTGCATGAAAAGCTGAAGATTCTTGATAGAGTCACTTTATAAAAAAACAAGCATAAAACTTGTCCGGAATCATTCCGAAGAACTCCACCAACGCCACAGAAACTATTGGACCTAGCAGCAACTAGGTTCAACTTCAGCGAAGATGCAGGCGGGCAGCTCCAGTATTCAATCCATGAAGGGTTCTTGGCTCCTGAAATAGTGATTTTGTGATAGCAGCAGTACTCTCAGAAGAAAAAGAATCAATCCGGAGAGTTAAAACCTCTGGGGAATATAAATAATAAGCCTTCAAATAATTTCCATACCATGGAATCACAAGCTTAATTTCATTTTTAAAACTGAGTCTCGTGTCACTCATTTAATAGATTTCCAAACAAATAATCAACAAAATATGCCTATGACAAATGAAAAAAAAAATTGTGATTAAAAATTTTATAAGTAACATCCATGACTTCGGGTCCACAGAAGGATGTAGGGGCCCCGTCCCCTCAAAAATTTTAAAATTTTTTATTTTACTTCAAGAAAACTAAATTTTTTTCGAAAAGTCCTTTTAAATTTTACCTTTTGTCCTTCTAAAAATTTTTTAAAAATTATAGTATTATTCTTTAATATATTATTTTATATATTTCCCTCAACCCTAAGTCTTTGGTTCCATTCCTATTCGGGTTCCCCCACTCTCCTGTTGGGATGAGCAACGGAAGTAATACACAAATATATAGAAAGAGAAAAAAATAAATAAATAAAATAGAATACGAAAACTTAATGTAGTTCAATCTCTCAATTAGACTTACATCCACGATATCGAAGGGAAACACTCTACTATGTAATTTTTGGACTGACAAAATTACAAACCCTCACAAAATAACTCAAAGCCCAAAAATCACCCAATTTACTAGGCTCAATCAGTTGGTGCACTCTCTCCAAAACAACACTAACCTATTTATAATGAAATTTTTCCTTACACTTTTTAAGCTATCCCACTCAACAAATCCCCCCCTTTTCTCAAATTTTCAAATTACAATAGAATCTGAAAATTTAACTCTATTCTCAATCCTTACAGTCTTCTCCTCCATTGCTTCTTTCGTTTTACTTCCTTCAAATCGCTTCTTCAAGGAATGACCATCAGGATGGTAGATGTTTTTGCTCTTCTTTCTCCCTTGCATAACCAATCTGTTCCCTTTGTATATTTTGAAAGACCTCCCAACTTCAACATACTTGTATCCTTTTGATACCTTCACACCTAATTAAAAAATATTGACACTAGAATTAGAAATATTTACCTTACATCAAGAAGTATTTTGACTCCATCATTGTGGAGCTTTAGGTGGATTCGTCCAATGCCTTCAACATTCATCTTAGAGTTGTTTCCCACATTGATGTGGCCAAAGTTTCCCAATTGCAAATCATCGAACATGTCTTGGTCCTTGCAAATATGCAAGTCTGATGCAGAATTCATTATCCAATTTGAGTGCTTCTCATCAAGAGTATCATCCGAACATCTTATCAATAATAGATCATCGCTTATGACCATATTTGTAAATGAATCACTTACTTTGGCCTTACCCCTCATTTGTTCTCTTAGAGCTTTTAAATCCTCTTTTATTTTTGGGCAATGACTTTAGATGTGACCAATCTCTCCATAGTAATAGCACTTAAGGTTGCTATTATTACTCTGTTGGGATTTTCCTCTTCCTTGATTACCTCTTATTTTTCTTCGACTCCTCCCTCTTCTCCAACTCTCTGTAACTAGTACTCGACTATCTTCAATTTGATTTTCTTTTATCATCTAGTGATTTTTTTTTAAAGACTTCGATACCTTATTCAGTTGCAGTGTGCTTTTTCTTGTTAGCAGTGACTGCACCAATGGCGTCTAAGATTTGGGCTGAGAAGCCAATAAGAGCAATACTTGCTTGTCATCTTCGATCTTCTCCCTTGAACTTTCAAGTCGAGATACTAACTTATTAAATTTCTTTATGTGGTTAATAATGTTACCTCCTTCTTCCATCTTAAGCAAATATAGATCAATCTTCATCTTCAACCAATTAGTCAGTGTCTTCGATACATGATTTTTATCTAAAGTCTCCCACATCTTCTTAGGTGATGTCTTCTTCAACACTGTAACTTTAATATGTGGAGCCGATACTGATCAAATAGTACTAACTGCCCTTTTCTGAATAGTACTCCAATCTGAATCCTTCATCCCTTCTGGCTTCTCTTATTCTAATGCAGAATTAAGACCCAACTACACTAAGTAGTCTTGAGTTGTGTGTTTCCACACAGTGAAGTCAATCATTCCATCAAATAGTGGAGGTAAATTCTCATTCTTCATATATGTGATATTTAAAGAATCCATAATAAAATACCTTATTTCCACGTGACACAAAAAATTACCTTACTCAAAACTGCTAATGAAGTGCCTCCTGCTCCTTTTCTCTACTCTCTAGGCCCGAACCTTGCTCTTCCCAAGCTGGAACCTGTCTCTGATACCACTTGTTGGGATGGATAACGGAAGCAACACACAAATATATAGAAAGAGGAAAGAAAAATAAATAAATAAAAGAGAACACAAAAATTTAACATAATTCGGTCTCTCAATTAAACCTACATCTATAACCCCGAAGGAAAACATTCCACTATATAATTTTTGGACGAACAAAATTACAAACCCTCACAAAATAACTCAAGGCCCAAAAATCTCTCAATTTATTAGACTCAATGAGTTGGCGCACTCTCTCCAAAACAACACTAACCTATTTATAGGGAAATCCTTTCTTACCCTTTTTTAAACTATCCTATGTGGAATTGAGAAAAACTCAACACCCCACCCCCTTTCTCATTTTTTAGAGGAATTTTTCCTTTTGATTTACGTTTAGTGATACAAAAACATTATATGTGGACAGAACAAAAATGATCTATTTCCACGTCTATAAAGAAAAGTCAACAAAATAAATTTTCAAATTTCATGTATAAAATGTGCATGTCTTAAATATACAATTATTTGCTTCCCTTATTTATTCTTTCAATTACTTCTTTATTATTAGTGTTGCTGTTGTAATCAAGAGTACTGTTATCAGCTTATAAGTTAGTTCTTTGCCACTTCAATTAGTTTACTCTTTGACTTCAATTAGTTCTTTCCCTGTTATCAGCTTATTATTCTTTGACTTTGGATAAAATGGAAATTTTTATCCATCGCATGGTCCTCACAAATAAATAATTAAGGAAATCTCTTACGAATAGATATAATCTCTTACAAAACACGAGGTAGCTGTGTATGAGAAAAGAAATAGCATAATGACATTCCTCAATTTGGTGGAAAATTATAGGGTCAATAAATAATTTACAAGAAAATGCAAACTTATTATTATTATTTTTTTTTGTAAGAATGCAGAAACTAAATTTTCTACGAACTTCGACTGAGATTATATTTAGTTTTTCTAAAAAAGTACGAGTATGATTTGCATTTTATAGAGAATTTATAAATTCAAAAATAATATTTTTATCTCCTTTCACTAAATAACAAAATTGTCAATATTTTACAATTAAAACTAATTTGCATTTAGTTCAATTTTTCATCAAAATAAGAAAAAAATATTTATTTGAATTTAATTGATATCGAAGACACTTAAATGAAGCTGTTGAATAACATATCTTCAGAATGAAGAGGAAGTGTTTGAGAATAGAGTAGATGAATGACGTTTCTTACCAGCCACTAAATTTTAAAAATAAGGAATATGGATTTAGCCTCTCCATAATATCTATATTCTGGAACAACAGGGAGAAAATGTTGGGTAAACCTTTAAACCGAAGTAAACCTAAATACTATTGTCTAGGGAAAAAAAAAATCAAAGCCACCAAGATTGATGGGTTTATGCAGACCCCTACTAGTTTATTAAAGTTAAAGGAAATAAAGTACAGAAAGTGGGGGCATAAGCCATACCTCTTAGCCTTGAGAACAGTAACCGTGCGTAATGAAGGAATGTCAATCTATCCAAATAACATAACCCCTTAACTATAGAAGGTAACAAAGCAAAAGAAGTTGCAAGGAATGAATTTAAATCCTTTAATCTCACTCCCAGTTTGGTATAACTATTTGTTTACAAATTTTTTTATTTCTGTATTTATTGTTTTTTTTTTCCACATACACATTTTTCTTATTCATTATATTACCTCACTACACTTCTATATTAATTAGTTTTTCAATATTAAAAAAACAGTATAGTCTTTTTAATGTGAATTGGTTTCACTGGACGGGATTTTTCAACAAGAACTGGAGACTATGATGGAAATCGAGCAAAGACCGGTTTCCATCTTTCTCGGGAGTCTTTGAGGAGCTCCTACGAAAGCTATGCTAATGAGATAGAACCCATGATTAGGACGGGGATTGCTGATAAGCAGAGGATACATGAATGCTTTATTGGTGGATTCACCATATGGAGTTACGTACGGCTGGCCGCCCAAAGTAGTGGCGATGGGTAGCAATCGAATTCAGTAGCTTGAATCCGGGTGAATGATGCTGATAAAGCTTCCCAAATACGTTATGTTCAATTTTGTTTGCATACACACACACACACACACATATATATATATATATATATATATATATTTGTGTTTGTGTCGTGTCAAAAAGCAATGAAATGTACTATTGTATGAATCGATATATTTGTGTTTTATTTTAGGAACGCAACATCAAATTGAAAATTTATTATCTAGCAGGGAGGGCTTTTGAACAATCAATCTCCTGACTATCATGTCATAATTCACGAATTTATGCTCCTTCTTTTAAGTCATGGCATACACGGGCAGAAAAATGGTTATTACCTATTGTTATCATCAACTTGTTATTTTTTTCTGGTAATTATTAACAAATTATAAACCAAGCAAAGTAGTGATATAAAAAATAAATAAATTTAAAAATTTTCAATTGATTATCAACCAAATTTGGTTTGTTGTGGATGGCACAATGAATAAAGTTATTATTTTTTTATTGATCACCAACTGAATATGGTATCTTTAACAACCCACTATCAAACAAAAGTCATTAATTGGTAATTTGTCCATTTGTTAGCGAGAAAATAATTTGCTAATTGATTATCAAATTACTTCTTTTGTTGGAAATATTGCCCATTATACCAACTAATTATAATTTGAAATTCATCAGTTAATAATGTATTTAATTAGTTGATAATAATTTGGGTTGGTAATCGGTTGATAATTGAAATTCATCAGTAAATAATGTATTTGGTTGATAACAATTTTAGTTGCAATCTGTTCGTAACATGACTGAAAAACTTTACAAATTGAGCATGTAACATAGCCAGTCAGTAATTTAACATAAAATATTTACTAACCAACTTCTAGTAATAATTTACATTGCTAAGGGCAGCTATTATAACAAAGGTTTTAAATTCTAAATAAAAGTTTTTCCTAAGATAAATTACAAAGATTTTTTAGTTCATTGTTTAAAACGCCTTGTTAGTTTTAAATTTGAAACTTGTTGAACGTATATTTTATGTTAAAATTTTAAATCATAAAAGAAGTTTTCCTAGAATGAAAGACAAACTGTTATAATTGACTGGTTAATGAATTTTGACGTCACAACGTACGAGATCTGTGTGAGTTTTCAAGTTGATGAAATATAATTCTATGGGAAGGGTGTCGGTTTTCCGCATCTAGACTGAGGGGGAATTTAGGGGACTTCCACTCCTCTAAGGTTTCTCTGCTGCGCTGGATAGGAATTGTTAGAGAAGATTTACAGCATTTGAGGTTTACTTTGACTGCTTCTGGAAGGCAAAAAGTAACCCTAATAGTGTGGAGGAGGGGACCGGGTTATGACTTTGTGTTGAATGTCGAAGGCTTGTCGAAAGCCAAGCTAGCATAGTGGTATCCTACTGACAAAGAAGGATTTCTTTGTGGTAGCTTCTGCAAATTCTATTGGTTTTGGTAGGACTGAGATACGGTAACAGATCAAATAACTGGTTTTGCAATTATAGATTCTGTGAGTTTGGTTCGAAAACTTTAGGGTTTAGCTGCATCACCCTTGTTTCTCAAAGACTTCTTCGGGCAGATTTTCTCCTCTATCGGCTTCTTGGTCTTGACTCCCTGCATGTTTATCGAGAAGGTAACTTGGTGATGGATTACCTTTCAAGCATGGGCTGCTTCTCTAATTCTCCATCTTACTTTAATTCTTTTGCAGAATTGCCAAAGGAAGGGAGAAGACTTTGCAACTTAGACAGAACCCAAATACAATTGTTTATATTAATAAATAGGTAGGCAGGCTCCTATTATTTATATATATATATATATATATATATATAATGTGTATGAATGTTCATAATCATGGATATGTAATGACACATGCACATATATGTGAGTGTGTTTATAAGTTATCTCTATTAATTGGAGGCATCAAAAGATAAAAGAAAAAGTTGCTCCTCTTTCTTTCTGGGTTCACAAAAAAATTTCTTCCTTATAATAAAATTTTGCTCTCTTTATATCGTTTCAATCTAGCTTAGGCTACTTATTTTTGATATATCACACTACTTTAATTTGGTTTACAAAGTTTGCCCACCACATCCCAAAACTATATATATATATATATATATATATATATATATATATAATCTTCTACTAGAGTGAAATTATTCGTATTTTATTTGCCTCAAGTTTTGCTAGTTAGAATGTTGTGTCAAATATCTACAGGTGCACTTTTACATTACAAAATATCACTACAAGAAAAATGCAAATTAGCGATTTCAAATGGCAACGGCTACTTTTCCGTTGCTATTTTGCGATGGAACTGCTATGGTAACAAAATCGCAACGAAGGATTGACCAGCCATCACAATGCCATTGCTAATTAGCGATGCCCACAAAACCTGTCCCTAATTAGCAACGGTACTATACGGTAGTCCAAAATTTGAAAATAAAAATATTTTTTTATTTTTTAATGAGTAGTCGCTAATACATAGTTAAATAGTGTGGTTTAGCAATGACCTTTTTAATTATATATTAATACAAATTAATTGTAACGCCATCACAAAGCCGTAGGTTAATTAGTCACGGTACTATATGACGGTAGTCCAAAATTCAAAAAATATATTTTTTAATTTTTCAACAAGCCATCGCTAATTCGTAGTAAATTGTGACGGTTTAGTGATGGCCTTTGTAATTATATATTAACACTAATTAATTATAGCGCCGCCGCAAAGCCATAGCTAATTAGCCACGGTATTACGACGGAAGTCCAAAATGCGAAAAAAATATATATTTTTTAGATTTTTCAACGAGTTGTCACTAATTCATAGTTAAATTGTAACGGTTTAGCCATGGCACCCTAATCTATAGCAATTTCTCATCGCTATTTAGTGACCATACTCGAATGCCTCACAAAACCGTTGCTAATCTACGACGGCTTAGCTATGGTACCCTATGTCGTAGCAATTCCATTGCTAATCCGTGGCTAAATTTGCGACAATCTATTTTTCCTAATTTCCATAGATAATCTCATTTTGATATTTTTTTATTTACCAAAATTTTCATAAAGTATATATTGGCAAATATATTTAAAATTTATAATGAACTTGTCTACATGAAACTGAATTTAAAAAAAAAAAAGTCTTAAAGCTTAATGTCATATATATGTGGATATGTGTATACTTATATTTTATGAATTTGATATTATATACATTGAAAATATATACTAACATTGTATTATATTATATTATATACCTTACAGATATATTATATGTGTGTAGCAATATTATATAATTTTTATAAAATTAGATCAATATATATACACTAAAAAAAAAAAAAAACACACACACACACACACACACATATTTGTATATAATAAGTATCTAAAATGATTATATGTATAGTATAGATATGTACTATATTAGTATCTAAAGTTTAGTTGTGAATTTTTGATTTATTAAATTGATTAGTAGAATGCGCAAAAAGATTTTGTTAAGTGGAATATATTTAAATATATATATGTGTATATATATATATATATAATATACACTACAGGAAAAATTGTGATTTGCGACGAATTTTTTGCGACGGCTTCAATACCGTCGCTAATAGCGACCAATTTGCGACGATTTTCAAATAAGTCACGGGTTGACCAAAACCGTCGCAAATTTGCGATGGCTAAAATACCCATCGCAATTCGTAGCAAAATCGTCGCTATTTGCGAGGGTTTTGCGACGGCCATTTATTTTTAAAAAATATTTTTTAAAAAAAATTTTGAACGTCCATCGCAAAACCCTCGCAATTTGCGAGGGTTTTGCGACGACAAAATATTTTTTAAGAAAATATTTTTAAAATTTTTGAACGTCCATCGCAAAGTCCTCGCAATTTGCGAGGGTTTTGCAACGACCGATTGTTTTTTTAAAAAATATTTTAAAAATTTTTGAGCGTTTATCGCAAAGTCCTCGTAAATTGCGAGGGTTTTGCGACGGTAATTCAACCGTCGCAATTTGTGAGGGTTTTGCGACGACCGATTATTTTTTTAAAAAATATTTTTAAAATTTTTGAACGTCTATCGCAAAGTCCTCGCAATTTGCGAGGGTTTTGCGATGACCGATTGTTTTTTTTAAAAAAAATTTAAAATTTTTGAACGTCCATCGCAAAACCCTCGCAATTTGCGAGGGCTAATAAACCCTCGCAAATTTTGTTTTTTAAAAAAATATTTTTAAAATTTTTGAACGTCTATCGCAAAACCCTCGCAAATTGCGAGGGTTTTGCGACGACAAATTGTTTTTTAAAAAAATATTTTAAAAATTTTTGAACGTCCATCACAAAACCCTCACAAATTGCGAGGTTTTTGCGACTACTAATTATTTTTTTAAAAAATATTTTTAAAATTTTCGAAAGTCCATCGCAAAACCCTCGCAATTTGCGAGGGTTTTGCGACGGGCCAATAATTTTAAAAAAATTTAATTTTTTTTTTTGAATGTGCATCGCAAAGTCGTCACAATTTGCGAGGGTTTTGAGACGGATTATAAACCCTCGCAAATTGCGAGGATTTTGCGACGGTAGATTATTTTTTAAAAAAAATAATTTAAAAAAATGAATATCCATCGCAAAGCCCTCGCAATTTGCGACGGATTTTGGGCCCTCGCAATTTGTAAGGGTTTTGCGACGGTCAATATTTTTAATTAAAAATAAATAAATGAAAAAATTTATAGAAAATCTCAAAACCCTAAGTCGTCGCAAATTCGTCACTAATTGCGACGAATTTGCGAGGGTTTTAATCTTTTTTTTATTTTAAAATTTTTCTTTATGTGTTTATGTGGTGGTGTATTTTGACAAATATACTGAAATATTTTTAATAACATGTCTCAATTAGTGCATTTTATTATAATTTTGTATATGTAATTATGTCATGTTATACACCTAATGTATTGCATAAGTAAATGTATATAGTTAATTATGTTATGTTATATACTTATTCTAATATATAAGTATATGTATTTAATGTATATAAGTATATGTTTAGTTTAATATATATATATATATATATATATATATATATTAACATGTAGGTATATATATACATATGTCTAATTTTTTAATCTATCACTTTGATTAAGTAGTGTATAAAGTAAAATATATAAAGAAAAATAATTCAAATACTGTTATTATTGTTGATATCACTAAAAAATGGTGAAATTTATAATGTAGAGATCAATTTGTAATGTTTTTCGTCTCCTACATGTTAATATATATTATACTATATAGCTATGTATATACATATGTCCAATTTTTTAATATATCTATTTGGTTAAGTGGTGTATAAAGTAAAATATATAAAGAAAAATAATTCAAATACTGTTATTATTGTTGAGATCACTAAAAAATAGTGAAAATTATAATGTAGAGATCGATTTGTAATGTTACTCATCTCCTACATATTAATATATATTATACTATATAGTTATATATATACATATATCTAATTTTTTGATCTATTTATTTGATTAAGTGGTATATAAATTAAAATATATAAAGAAAAATAATTTACATAATAATAATATTATTAAAATCACTAAAAAATAATAAAAATTATAATGTATAGATCGATTTATAATGTTATTCGTATTAATTTATGAGAAATTAGCGAGGGTTTTATTTTTTCTTCACAAATTGCGACGAAATAGCTAGAAATTAAAAAAAAAACTAAAATTTTCCAAAATTTTTTACTCCCTCCTTTTTTTTTCCCTCCTTCTTCCCACATCCTTCTTCCCTTCCACACGACCCGCCACACCCTCCCCTTCCCAAGCTCGGCTCCGCCACTCCCCATCCCTCCCCCCTCTCCTCGCCGGCGACCTCCCCGCAGCTCCCCCATCCCCGCGCCCCCCTCCCGCAGGTCCCCCCTCCCTGCGCCCCCCAACCGCGCCGACCCTCCCCCGCAGGTCCCCCCTCCCCGCGCCCCCTAACCGCGCCGACCCTCCCCCGCGAGTCCCCCTCCCCGCGCCCCCCACCCGCGCCGACCGTCCCCCACGGCTCCCCCCTCCCCGCGCCCCCTTCCTGCAATTCCCCCCTCCCTGTGCCCCCTCCCTGCGAGTCTCCCTCGGCCCCCCGCTCGGCCTGCCCCCTTCAGCCCACCCCCCTCAACCTGCACCTCCACTGCCATTCCTGTGCTACTGCTGTGCTATTGTTGAAGCTGATTCATTTGGGTAAGTAGTTAGAATTCATCTCTTGAGCTACTTTATTATCTTACAAACTAAGTCCATGTTGGGCAGATTTGCATTTCCCCTGACGCTTTGAAATTTGGGTGATTATTTGTGAATGAGCAGAGTTGGAATTGATGTATAAAAGTTGTATTGATGTTGGGGTTGAATTTGAGGAGATTGGGAGTGATATGATGGTGGTTTGATGTTGGATTATTGATTTAAATTTGGAATTGTGAACTGGAATTGCTGAATTGTTAATTGGAATTGTTGTCCTTTTTAAACATTCATGGTGTTTTGATCTGTACTTATATGTGATATACTTTGTACAAAGTGCACTCTCTTTTACCCTGTTATAAAAAAATTACTACTTTGATCAAATTATATGGAAACTATGTCTTAGCTATATAAACCCTTATAAATTAATTTAATTGGTTATGATGCCATAATAGGAAGGTTGATATCTGATTAGTTTAGTAATCTTATTACTTGATTATAATAATATATTAGTGTCTCTCAAAATAGTTAGTTTTAAGAAAATCATAGAATAAATGCATAAAATTGAAAAAAAAAAAAATTTTGTTCTTCTCATTTTCTCTTAAATTATATGAACAAAAACGAATATGAGACACAAATGTATCAATACTATATTTAGGAGATATGTTTTCTAAATTTTAGTTTAGGTAAAGACAATTTAGCTTTAAACAATACCTTTCTATAAACGATAATTTAATGTATACTAATAGTAACAAGTGTATTAAGCGTGTGAATGAAGATTTAACTCTAGTGGAATGCTTTGAAGGCTCTTTTATGTGAGAAATTCGTTTCCTTAGATTATGAAGATGTAAGAGGTGCGTGTTGTTCATATAAATTGCCTTTGTGTTGAATTCAAATGTTGGATTCCCTGTGAGTAATGGGTGATTACTCCTCCTGGGTAATGGGTGATTACCCCTAGTTATCCTTTTATTTTTTTTTTCTATAAATGAATGATCTGTCTTTGTTGTTGGCAATTGCATTTTGATTGTATAATTTGGGGTGGCCCTGTGCCTGGAAAATGTCCAATTACAGGGGAGACTCTGTCAAAATTTTTTTCAAAATCTGCCGCTATTTACTGTGGAGTAAAATAACTACCCTTATCTTGGAGTGTATTATTCAATTGAACATGAGTATATATCCCATAATAGAATTATTATTAAAATAATATTGCTAATAACAATAAGAATAGGACTAATGAAATGAGTAATAATAATAATAATATCACATATAATATGAATGTTAATAATAACAGGAATAATATACGTTATAGAGAGAGTTTAAACAAATATAAACATTGGAATGAAAATAAATAAAATGTTATTATTTTAACCATTGGAATGTGTAAAATAAGAATATAATTAGCTTTAATATTATTTATCTTAATCAAATATAAAATTTTCTCATTTATTTCCACATTTATTTTCACTCTTCAAATAATTGTACTTTTCACCTCAATTAAATATAGAATTTGGTTAAAACGTAGATATTGAAGGTGTAACTGTATCCAAAGATAGCAATTGTAAATTCTATGTTTTGGACCTCTTTTTGTTAGATAATAGAAAGGAAAATGTAATTACACTTCTCTTCCTTTTGTTTAAGGGGTGATTTTAATTATTGAGTTGATTGTTCTTTTCTCTCATTTAGACGTCATGGAGGATCGTAGTTGGATATATAGAAGGCACGCTTCAGGTGTAACATTATATTCTTTTGTGGTGTAAACAATAAGGTAATTTATATATTGTATTGTTGCTGTATTGACAGACAATTCACAAGGACAGAGGCATTTATAATTTTTAACTTGATTTTAACTATATCTAACATTTTAATTGGAACTCCGTGAGTGATGGGTGATCATTCCCCGTGAGTGATGGATGATCATTCCTCTTGGGTAATGGGTAATTACCCCTAGTTATCTTTTAAATTTTTCTATATTTGAAAGATCCATCTTTGTTGTTTGTAACAACGTTTTGATTGTCAAATCTTGAGGTGGCCTTGTGCCTGGGAAATATCCAATTATAGGGGAGACTCTGTCAAAATTTTTTTTAAAATTCAATTTACAAGTACAATGTTTATTTCGACATCTCCATCATTATCATATATATTATTGTATTACTTTAAACTAGCGAATAGATATAACGTTTCAATGTTATTATTCTTTTATCATTTTTATTCACGGTTATTTACATCATTCTTTTGAAGTGGGCTTCGTCTTTATTGGTTACTTATTTTTCTTTTTTCATCTCCTTTAGCAATGTCTTCTAATGAAGGATCATTGAGGGAGGGGAGTCAGGAGGGTCAGGAGCCTTATACTCCATCCCCTACTCAGCTACCTCAGCTTTCAGTGCCTCATTCATTACATGGCTCTATTGGAGATGAGGGAGTACCATCCCCAAGATTTTCAATCATCCGCTGCTTCAGCTTCGCATTCTGTTGGGTTGCAAGTTACGGTCTCCCGACCTTGGATTGTTCCACAGGGAAATGGGTAAGTAACATATTCATACTTTGTAAGATGTTGATTATTAGTTCAATTATTATTATTATTATTTTTGAGATTAACATAACTATATTGTACATTGTCATTGCACCAAAAATAGGTTCGCCGGCTCGGACAAATGTTTCCGCGAAATTTCAAATATAATACAGCAGTACTTCACTGGTTCGTATCCGACATACACGCACGTCCCGATAACCGTGCGAGACTTATGGTTTCAAGAATTTGGGGTAAGCAATTTCTGAGTATTTTTTATCGTTTAAGTACTATGTTATATGTTAATCAGAAATCTTAATCATGATCATGCAGAAATATTTTCGGTGGAGGGAAGAGTATGCTTCCCTAATTCGATCAACTTGGGAAAAGAAGTGTCGGACGCGATTTTCGGACATAATGTCTAGGCTGAGGAAGAGGGATGATTGGGTATGTCCTCATTGGATAGAGGCATAGTATTGGAATGACATTTGCGAGTACTGGAGATTAGAGAAGTATCAGAAGCTCTCATCCACCAGCAAAAAGAATCGTGGAAATAGCTGCACTTATACTGGAGGGTCTATTTCGTTCATAGAACACGAGGACCGTTTGGTAATTCACCTTCACTTAATTAATTATTATTCTAAATTGCTTTAAAATAAATTTATGTAAGATTGTAATAATTACATTTTGTTAACATAAATGTAGCGGGCCAAGGAGGGGAGTTCTTTTAGCTACACAGACATGTTTGAGACATTACATGTCTTTCAGAGTGGGCCACAAAAAGGCCAGTTTGTCAGTGAGCGATCTCGCCAGACATTGGTAGTATATAGATTAAATATGTTGAAATTCTTTATACTGCGTGGAATTTGTATTTTATTTTGATAATTACTATTGACAATTCTTTTTTTTTTTTTTGTTTTTTAGGATGAGGTGCGAAATCTCATACAGAGCACTCCTCAGTCCGAGTCTAGTGACTCCGTAAACTCTGTTGTTCCTTTTGATGAAAAAGCCATGTTTTTTTTTATGCAAATGTAAATATTGTAATATTAATCAATAAGAATTTACATGAAAAACTAGTTTGTAGTCGGGAAGACTACAATCTAGAGGATCTCAGTACATGTCTCAAAACTAGTCCTAACATGAGGGTACAATGCAAAAATTACAGTGTACACATGCGTTTTTATCTGCTTCACTATAGCTTCCGGTTGGCAGACTACACCCTCAAAGATGGCCTTGTTTCGGGCAGTCCAAATGAAATAAAAAGTGGACGACAAAGAAGTAGACTTGGCCTTAGAAACCCATGAGGTACCCCTGTTGCCATGCTTATACCACCTAAGACAAGCCTTTGCAGAATTCAAAGATTGAGGAAGACCTAATCAAGATTTAATTTCTGTCCAAATGGTAGTCGAGACCACGCATTTGAAGAACAAGTGATTCATCGATTCAAGCTGGCACTTACATAAAGGGCATGTCAAATCATCTAGTCTGAACACTAGTGCATCTTTGGTCTTGAGCCTTCCCTTCGCACATAACCAAAGAATGAATGAGTGTTTGGGTGTTAATCCCTGTTTCCATATAGTCTTGGCCCAATACACTAGATGGGAAGTAGCTCTAAGATAGTCATAAGCAATAGCGGTGAAAGAAGTAATACAATTGTCCCATGACTGAAGAAGAGCAGCAGCGCGGTGGGAGTCTCCTTCATGTTCTACGATTACATCCCTTATTGCCAGCAATTTCCTAAACAAGGGGGAATGTTCCTTATGAGCTTCAATATCCCAAATGGTTCCGCCTTTCAAATAGTAGTGGTTCACCCATTTGACCCACAAGGATTGCTTCTCAGCGTGTACGTCCCAAATAATTCGAGACAGTAGCGCTATATTCCAGATTTTTAAGTTCCTCAAACCTAGGCCACCATCAGTCTTGGGGAGGCAAAGAGTGTTCCAGGCCACCGGATGGTAATTTGAGTTCCATAGGAGTCTCGCGTCATCCTTTCTAATTGAGAAATAACAGCAGAAGAGGTAGGAAGAGCTGACAGCCAAAAACATTCGACCCCTTGGAGCACCGATTGAATTAACTATAACCGCCCAGCAAAAGAGAGAAAGAGCGACCAGACCATCTACCAATAAAAGAGCCAATACGATCAATCAATGGTTTGAAGAGAGTTAGTCTAATTTTACCGTTCATGATTGGCAGTCCAAGGTAGCGAAAGGAATGTCTCCAATAGGTATGCCCGTATCTGCCATAATCACTTCTTGAATATCTGGAGCAATCCCCGCAAGATAAATACTGGATTTATCCTTATTGATTTCAAGACCTGAGCTTCTTTGAAATTCTTCTAGACAGTCAAGGAGGATACGGATAGAAGGACTGTCTCCCCTAGCAAATAGCATGAGGTCATCTGCAAAGGCCAGGTGGGTAACCTTTAAGTCCTTACAGTTCGGATGGTAATTAAATGATGTCCCAAGAGTATGCACTTTGACCACCCTAGAGAAATATTCTAAACAGATAATAAACAGTAGTGGAGAGAGAGGATCCCCTTGCCTCAGACCCTTAGCTCCAGTAAAGTAGCCATGCACATTTCCATTGATAGCAACAGAGAAGGAGGTAGTGGTCACACACTGCTTAATCCATGTCACAAATAGATGAGGGAATCCAAGCTCAGTAAGTAAGTCCAATAAGAAATCCCAATTGACAGAGTCATAGGCTTTCCTGAGATCCACTTTCAATGTACTCCTCAGAGAAACTCTTTTTCGACAATACATTTGCAGCAGTTCTTGGACTAGTAGGATATTATCAGTCATGAGCCTGTCATGAATGAAAGCAGATTGTGCACCGTCCACCAAATGAGGAACCACCAACTTGAGTCTATCAGCCAGTATTTTGGATATGATCTTATAAACCACATTACAACAGGAAATAGGTTTGTAATCACCCACCCTATCAGCATGTTCATTCTTCGGGACCAGGGTAATGATAGAATGATTGATCTGTTTAAGAATTTTCCCCGAACTGAAGAATTCCTTTACTGAATCACACAGACTCTGCCCAACCGTGCTCCAAGTTTTCTTAAAAAATAGTGCCGAGTAACCATCCGGACCCGGTGCTTTGGAATCCCCAATATCCCACAAAGCCAATCTGATATCCTGAGTAGTCACCTCTCTAACCAAGTCAACCAGCAGATCATGAGGAACAAGTGGACCAGCCCTGACAAAATCCATATTAATGCTCCTACAGTCATCCTTAGACCCAAGTAGGTTTTGGTAGTAATTAACAAATTCGTCCGCAAGAGCGATTGGGCTATTGGTTCTTGTACCATCCTCTAAAGAGATAGAAGAGATAAAGTTCCGCTTTTTTATTGCACTTAACAATGTTTTAGAAGTAGCGGGTATTTTTGTCAGAGAGGGCTACATACCTTCTTTTTGCAAGTTGTTAGTAGAACTTCATTTCTACTTCCGCCAAGCGCCATGCAGATCTTTTGCAATCCTTGAATTGTCCAATAAGAGTTAGATCTCCCGGGTTGCCAAGTAATAGTTGTTGTGCATTAAGAACTGCCTGGTTAGCTTTTTCCACTCGTTCAGAAAGATGAGAAAATTCCTGTTTGTTTAGCTTCAGCAGGTCTCCCTTAAGCATCTTTAAACATCTACAAAGAGTGAACTGGTGGAAACCCAAGATCTCCTGATCCCAAACCTCTTGAACAATATTATGGAACATATCATGTTCAGCCCAGATATTAAGAACTAATGGACCCGCAAGTCTCCCGATGTTGTCAACCACTGACCAAATAGCAGGACTATGATCAGATAAGTACCCAATAGGGAGAAACTTAATAGAAGCCTGTGTAGGGCATTGAAACCATGCATCATTACCCATAGCCCTATCAAGTTTGGACCAAACTCTAGAATTTGTCCAAGTATATCGTGATCCGACATAAGGTAGGTCCTCCAATCCAATGTCCGCACATAGGGCAACAAAGTCCCTAATCTCATAAGATGATGGCACCGAACCTCCTATTTTGTCCTCAATATGTAAATAAGTATTGAAGTCACCCATAAGAATCCATGAACCAGAGATAGATGAAGATAAGGACTGAATGTCCTTCCATAATATTCTTCTAGCCGTAACTGAATTGGAAGCATAGATAAAGGAGAAAGAATATGTAGCATGTGAGATCAAACAAGTAATACTCACAGTGATGGCTTGAGACGTGCAAGTGAAGTAAAGAAACATCCACCGTAGCATCATTCCATAGGATAACCACTCTGCCTCCATCTGATTCATTCAAGTTGTGAATGGCCGACCAATTAGCGAACTTACGTTGTAGAATGTTATCCACCCCATCAGTATTCAACTTTGTTTCTAGCAATCCAATAACGTCAACACGATGAGTCGAAATAAAATTCCAAACCCCTTGTTGTTTGAGGGTCATACTGAACCCTAGAATATTCCAGCACGCTACTCTCATTGTGGACTAACTAGTGCCCCTTGGGCACTAATCAAGTCAACACTCCGCTGGGCATATTTTTTCCATACTGAAGAGATAAAATTCATTGCCTGAGTAGTCACTTTACCAATATTCCCCATGGTCACTGGAACCTCCTCATCACAACCTCCTAAGCGAGAAGGGGAGAAAGATTGCGTATTCAATTTTTTCTGCCAATGCAGTCATCCCCTACGCCTAACCCTTGGTCGGCCTCTAGTGTGAGTATTGATAGGTCCATTAGATGAGGAAGGGACGCCAACTGTAGCATTGCCACTATGATCCTGGATGTCAGTTGTATGCTCACTGCTTAGGATATTCTGGTCCAAAGTAAGAACCGTTTGTTTCCCTTTGTCTTTGCTAACAGCACCAATGGCATCAGTCCGGGTCTGGGATGATGATCTCATATTTTGATTTTGTCTACCCGGGACTGACTTTGGCCTAGTAGGAGACGTAGTAGTACCCATTCGCCCTTCTCTGTTCCTTGCATTTCTATTAGCTCCCTGTTGTTCCTTTCTTTTCATGTTTTCTCCCATACATGCCTCAGTAGCATGGCCACATTTGCAGCAGTGTGAACAGTACAAAGGCTCAAACTCAAATTTAACAGCCTGGTTTTTTATCTTACCTGAAGGCATCTTGATCGGTACCGTCTTAACCAGAGGCAAGGCCACATCAACTTCTACCAGGACTATAGCATAAGATAGGCAGTCAAATGTTGCAGTGAGCATATCTGTCTTGATCGGTATACCCACAGCCGATGCAATTTTACTTAAGGCAGTAATGTTCCAGCACCCGAGAGGTAAGGCAGGAAACGTGATCCATATAGGCATGATGCTCACCTCAGCAAGAGAAAAATCAAAGTCATAGGGCATTATTTTAAGCATCAAAGATTGCCCAAATATAGCATAAGGACCCCCCCGGAGGACCTGCTGTCTATCATCATCAGTTTAGAATCAGAATATAAGCCATCCAGTAGCATGGGAGTGCACCTTGGATTGAACTCCCCATTGTTTTGTGAGGTCCATTACTGCTTTCATTCCGAGGAACCTTCCTGCAAACATCCCCACAAGACAGAAACCAAGCTTACCCGTAGCTTCCACGAAGTCCCTTTCTTCCAACTCAATGACATTACCCGCGCAAGGGATATGCTTGAGACGCATTCCATTCTGTTGGTCACGGTTTCCTTTCACAATATTAGCCCAAGAACGAGAGGGTTGAGAGGACTGCAATGGTATGGTGGGAGGCAGGTTATTGTTACCCACTAAGGGGCCATTAGGAGCAGACGCCATAGCTGGGATGTTTTGAGTCTGTGTCCCCACTAGGGGGCGGGGACCAAACCAGCATGATCAGGAGGAGGAGGAGCCATGTGAAGGTCAATAGATATGGACTGAATAGCTGCCCAAGGAGAGGGTGGGGGAGGGACATTTTCGGTTGGCTTATCCATGTCCAAGGAAGGGGAGACAGTAATGGAATTAACAGCTGAAGTTGTCCCCTCAAAAACACCTAGCTTCCCACTTCTGGTCTGGACCATGAGGTCCAGTCCAAGGCACAAAAAAAGAACAGAAAAAGACACACAAAATGGTGATGCTAAGCTGAATACAAGAACTAGAGTACCTCGGGTTAGGTAATGCAGCCAACTGTCTTACATAGAAAGGAGGATGGGAACAGCAAGTGAGTGGAGTAGTTAACAGAAGGACAACATGCGGGGGTTGGAGTAGGTAGGGGAATTCTTGGGAGAGGAGGGGAAAAGGTTTGACAATACGATGGGGCTGTTAATTTCTTGCAGGACGAGCTTGGAGTCTAGCAGAAAAGGAATATTGTATACCAGGACGGATTCCAACAGCGATCAAACTGGTTTACTACTGAAGGAGATGGTTTAAACAGATCGAAGAAGCCTCTGAAGCCAGGAATAGAAAGATGGGCAACCAGCTCAGGAGAATAAACGATTCAATATGAAAACTAACGTCTGGACAGAACAGAAGGAAGGCTTTGAAAATGGAACACCAGTTAACTGAATACGGATGCTAACATACCTTAGATAGACAGAACGAACCAAAGGCGACAAGATAACCTAGGAAAATGCAGAATAATTTGAGATTGGGACGCCAGTGAGAATCGGGTAGGAGGGACCAGGACAAAAACCTTAGCATAACTGAACCTAAGGACACCCCGACTTCAGGAACCAACACAGAAATAAAGGACAAACAAAACCAAGAGAACCGGCCACAGAACAGATGCCAAACACCAAGTCACTAGGTCACTTATGTAGAGCACCAGAAACGGAGAAATGCAGCACTAACCAGAAGAAGGAGCCTGCATGGTTGGGATAGTATGAAGGCCTATCATCGGCTACAATAGAAATGAGAGTCAGAAAGAGGATTCCAATGGGATGAAAAAGCCATGTTCGTAAAGGCACAAGGCGGGGTCAAAAGGGGACGAGTTTTTGGGTTAGGCTCAGAGGCAACACATGTTCGAACTAGACTGTCTCAAAGTGGACTGCATGTATTTTCCACTACACCAGCTGATATTGGACATCTAGTAGAGCAAAGGGTTCAACAGGCCGAGCGGAGATTCAATCGACAAATAGACTTGTATCGGGACTTCATGAGGCAACAACAGTCTACATTTGGAGGTTGGATGGCAGCTATGTCGGACAGGATGGGTATTCCTGCACCATCTATGCCATCCGTAGAGGAGATAGAAGCGTGCATTGTGGCTACGAATGCTGAAGATGAAGATCCAAATGCTGACGATGGATTTAATCCAGCTGATGAGCACCCGGGCCCACGTAGGGGCTTTCATTCCCCTCCTCCAACCCCTTCTGCAACTGCTCCTTCATTGCTTACATAGACTTGTTATATTTATTTTTATACTCTTTATACACTATTACTTATTTTTGTGAATTATTTTATTTTTTTAGATACTTATTATGTATTTTATATTATATTATATTTTAGTATTTTAATTATATTTATTTGGGCTTATTTTTAATTTTTTATAGTATTTTTTTGAATTATGAACATAGTTTTGACATTTATTTGTATAGTGTTTCAGGGTTGATTTACAGGGAATTAATAATTTAAAATAAATATAATAATAAAAAAATAAAAAATTATTGCAAAACTCTTGCAAAATCGTCGCAAGTTGCGAGGGGAAATTTGCGAGGGCTACGATTTGGGCCCTCGCAACTTGCGACGGTTTTGCGAGGGCACAAAGTCGACCCTCGCAAAATCGTCGCAATTTGCGAGGGTTTTGCGAGGGTCAATGTTTTTCGTCGCAAAACGGTCGCAAATTTGCTCATTTGGCAAAGTTTGACCAAAAATATTCATCGCAAAATTGTCGCAAATAGCAACGAATTTTTTTTTGCCCTCGCAAAACCGTCGCAAATAGCGACGGTTTCCCTTGGCTGTCGCAAAAACCGACGCAAAAATGGTCAGCGACGGTTTTACGATGGTTTTTGGCCGTCGCAAATCGCGATTTTTCCTGTAGTGATAAATATGATATATTATTATGGAGAATATATAACATATAAAATATTATTTAAAATAACTACAACAAACTATAACATACGATAATTAGATCTATAATACTCGTACAACATAAAATATATTATAATATATTAATTTCCAAATGATAATTGTATAAATATTATAACTACTTATTGTATTGTATAACTTTATTGTTTTATTAATTAAAAGAATTTATTAATATTCTTCATAATACAATATATTATATAATTAATATAAGGTAAAAATTATGACAACAATGAACATGGCTATGTGGAAGAGCACGTACTCTACCCCAATAAGGACGCGGGTTCAAGCCTCACGTCCAGCAAATGTCTTGATTATTAGAGAGGGAAAAGACGATAGGACATTCGTTCCTGACCCGACCCGTGTTTGGGGTTGGCCTGGTCAAGTCAGGTCAATTCCGAGTCGACTAGGTAGTTATTTTTAAAAATTTAAGCCATCGCAAAATGATATGGATATAATGATAACACTAAGCGATCGCAAAATGGTACAGATATATAATTATAAACTTAATTACAATGTCATTAATTAAAACGATCATCGCAAATTCATCACTAATTTTTGTCACTAAAAAATTGTTGACTTTTGCTCGTCGCACCGTTCCCTATTGCAAAACCGTTGCAATTACTAACAGCTATGCCCTCCGTCGCTATTGGCGAGGGCCATGTTTACTATGGCCGTGTGTTGTCGCTAGCAACTGCTTAATGACTAATTTGGTCGTCACTAATTTGCATTTTTCTTGTAGTGTATAGTTCAAATAAAACCAAAATTTGAGAAATTTTAAAAAAAGACTGAAGCACTTGATAATATCAAGATTATTTCTTCACAATCCTTTTGGCTCGTCGCTCACTATGGGAAAACAATTGTTTAGAGGCAGAAAGAATTTGTCACTAAATGGTGAAATTTGCCTCTAAATTGACAGTCGAAACAAAATGGAGACGAACTTCAATTTGTCTCCAAATATGGTGTCTCTAAATGGAGATGGACAAAAGTATTGGTCTTTAAATTTTGGAGACAGAAATAATTCGTCTCTAAAATGCTGGTCTTCGTCTCTAATTTATTAGGTCAAATGTACAAATCAACAACTCTTTAGAGTCGCAAGTTTCATCTCTAGAGCGTCTCTAATTTAGAGATGAGCATCAAGTATTTAATTTCTAAGATAGATACATATTTTTTGTCACTATTTTGACTCAATTTTGAGAGGAATTTTTTAGACCAACCAAAATAATTTTTCTCTTTTTAGAAACAGAAAATGGTGACCAATTTGTCCTCACTATCTTAGAGACCTTTTTTTGGGGGGTCTCTTCTCTAACTCTACTTTGATAGAAAATTCAGAGACAAAAATTGCAACAAAATAATAGTATTAAATACAAAAAAAAATTGTAATCACGAAATACATGTATTTCGTATGAAACAATGGAAAATTGCATAATAGTATGAAACAATAGAAAATATTTCCAACAAAATATAATACCAAAAGCAATAAGCTGTTTAAGTTTCAAAACATTTGAAACAAAATATAATACCAAAAGGGTCTACAAAAAATTTTATAGAGACATTACTATAGTCTCTATTTACTCATTATCTTCAATTGTGTCATGGCCATCATTTTCAGCTATGTTTGTATCCCAGCTCCAAGCCAAAACTTGAGTAACTTCACAAAAGGATTCAACCTTCTTATACTACATACAGATCATCATGTTAAAAATGATCAATAGAAATCGTTTCCAAAATCAAATCATATATTTAGGAAATATCTCAACTAATATCGACTGATTATTAATCATAGGAATATAGATATAGCCACAACTACTAAAGAGATTCAAATGCAGCCAAGCTTACAATGCCATTAGAGAAAACTCAAGTATGATGGTAACACCAATCTAGTTATTACCCTAAGCATACTAGAATTTTCACAACAGTATCCGAACATATGGCCATCATATTCTAAGAAACTAGACTACATAGCAACGGTCACAAATTAAACATGGTTCATCAGTTAACAAAATTTCAAGTTCAAGACAATGAACATAACAAATGCAATGGAAACTAAGCAAATGCAATGTCATGACTATACTGACAAGTACCGTAGTGCATATCAGTAATAAAAAAATCTAACTACTGCTAAAACCTTACATATAAAGCTTCAAAAGAATTAACAACTAACCATTTTCATCCCAGTAACACAAATAATAGAACAGATTTAATTGACCTTAAACATTTTTAAAGCTGTATTCAATGCCAAAATCACAAAACTGAAAAAACACTATAGAGAAAATTTTGATTTGTGATGGTTGAATTTGCATCGGCAACAAAAATTGTAACAAATATTTAACCAGCAGTTGAAAAACCGTCTCTAATTGCAATGGATAAAAGATAAATTTAATTTTTTAAAGATTTTCAAAGGAACCATCGCAAAACCATCGCTAATTGTGATAGAGTTGTGAGGACTCGATAGTAATTTTAGTTTTTTTTTTAGAATTTTACGAAGGGCCTTCACAAAAGCCACACATTTGTGTCAAATTTTGGTAATTATATATTAATACTAAATAATTGTAAAAGCTAACGCAAAACACTCACCAATTGTGACGGATTTGTGACGGCTAGATAATAAATTTAATATTTTTAGAATTTTTAAGGAGCCGTTGCAAAACACTCATAAATTAGCGACGGTTCTGGGACGGCTACCAAATAATTGTAAATGCTATCACAAATTACTTACTAATTGCGACGGATTTGCAACAGCTCGATAATAAATTTAATTTTTTTAAGTAGCCATAGCAAAACCTCGCTAATTAGTGAGGGTTTTGTGACGACTACAAAATAATTGTAAAGGTCGTCATAAAATCCTTGTTAATTGCAACAGATTTGTGACAACATGATAATAAATTTAATTTTTTAAAAAAATTTCTATGAAGCCGTCGCAAAACCTTCGCTAATTACTGTTGCAAAACCCTTGCTAATTAGTGAGGGTTTTGCGACGACTTATGGTAATTGTGCAGTAATACTAAATAATTATAAAGGCCGTCGCAAAACCCTCACTAATGGCAATGGATTTGTAACGGCTCAATAATAAATTAAAATTTTAAAGAATTTTTAAGGAGTTGTTGCAAAATCCTTACTAATTGTAACAGATTTGTGAGGATTCAATAATTAATTTAATTTTTTCAGGAATTTCTAAGAAGCGTCGCAAAACCCCCTCGCTAATTGTAATGAATTTGTGAGGATTCAATAATAAATTTAATTGTTGACCAATTAGTGCCCGCTAGACACCAACCAAGTTGATGTTGCGGTCTATGAATTTCTTCCACATGGTGCAAATAATCCTAGAAGCTTGCATGGATGCTCTTCCAGCTTTGAGTACCACATTTGGTAAATCCTCCACACTTCCATCTGCGCCCGGTTTTGGCACAACGTTATTGACCAGAAATTGTACCCCGCCCCGGGACACGGATTGAGTTCGGTTATGTCCCCTATGTCTGCCACTTGATCGACCCCTGCTTACCCTTCACCCATTCTATTGTGCCTGTTTGGGGGGTGCAATAGTCATAGTCTGTTTCAAAGGATCTTTGGTATTAGCCGGAGCACTCTTGGCCTATGAAGTTGATGCTCCAGAATCATGCCCTATAGTGCTTGTGGTATGTCAGACATGGCCACTGATTTCCCTGTCCACAGCAATGGCTGGCTCCTTACCTTTGTCCCTTTTTGGAGCCATAGTTGCACCGCCAAATGGAAGGTCTATTTTGCTAGCCGAGGCAGATTTAGGTCTAGAGTTAGACCTCGACTTTTCCTGGTTAGACTTAGAGGCTACCTGAGTAGATAGCATATGTTCCTAATTTTTCACTTTGTCCCCCATGCAAGTATCCGTGGCATGACTAAACTTACAATAGGTCTTGCAGAATAATAGCTCAAACTTATATCGAACTGGTTAGGGACTTCGTCTAGAAGCACCGTGTGGATGTTTGTGGTATTTTGGAAACTAAACTCAATGCGGAAGGCCTGAACAATATCCTAAGGAACTATTTTCCTAATTGGGCCGCGAAACACAATATTGATGACTCAGAAGGGGGCAGGGTGGCCGTCCTATGGAACAAGGCTAAGGTTGATGTGCATGTTTAGCATAGCTCAGCACAGGCACTATCTTGCGGCATCACTTGCAAAGCTACTCATATCTCATATTTTTTCACCTTTGTGTATGCTTACAATACAATTGTTGCTAGGCGACCCCTGTGGAATGATTTGAAGCAATTCTCCAATTAACTTTCGACACCATTGATTATTATGGGAGACTTCAACACTTATTTACAGGTGGATGAAAAAATGGGAGGGACAACCCCTACTACCTATCAGCTAAACTTCTCTTTGCTTTGTGCGAAGACTGGCCTAGTGGACCTCGTATTTGTTGGCACACAGTACACGTGAACAAACTCCTATGCATGGTCTAAGCTAGACAGAGTCATGGGTAATGACGCCTGGTTCTGGGGTTAAAGCCAAGCATCTATGGAGTTTCTCCCCATTACATGCCTTTTCGACCACAACCCATGCCTTTGGATGCGGGTGGATTATCTGATGGGGGGTCCTCCCTTTAGATTTTTAAATGTTTGGACTGATAAGGAAAGATTCTTTGATTTGGTTAATGGGGTGTGTGAACAAAGTTTTGAAGGTTATCATCAGTATATACTATGTCAAAGTTGAAGGCACTCAAACGGGATTTGCATGGACTGAACAGAAAGAAATTTTCCCATATTTCAACTCATGTGTAGTAGGCTAACCAAGATCTATAGTGGGCACAACGGCTATTGTTAGATAATCCCTTAGACAGCACCATGATTGCCCAGTACAAGGATCAGAAACTGACTGCTTGGAGGTTGGCAGAAGCAGAAATGAAGTTTTATCAGCAGCTTGCAAAGGGG
Source organism: Voacanga thouarsii (assembly GCA_026120185.1). Taxonomy (NCBI): domain Eukaryota; kingdom Viridiplantae; phylum Streptophyta; class Magnoliopsida; order Gentianales; family Apocynaceae; genus Voacanga; species Voacanga thouarsii. Next base: position 914,195 of record JANUWF010002184.1, on the reverse strand, counting down.
AAATAGGTTGTGCAGGCAGACAAATGCACCAAATTTTTGCATGCCATACTTAACAGAAATAAGAAACAAAATTTCATTGAATCCATTATAAAAGAGGATGGAACAAGGATAGACAATCAAAAGGCACTCGTGGAAGAATTTGTCGACTACTAATATAGACTCATTGGGACTCGAGTTCAGTGCCAGAAAATCAATGTGGACTATGGTAGGGCTGGTCCATTGCTGCCACATCATCACATGGCAGACCCAGTAACGGAGGTTTTAGATCAGGAAATTAAGCTTGTTTTGTGGGATATTGGTAATTGCAAAGCCCTAGGACCAGACAGGTACTCTACCTATCAGCAAAGTATGTGTGCGACGGTTCGTGAATTTTTTCATTCTAGCAGGATGCTAAGGTAGATCAATCACTTGGTTATTACTCTAGTGCATAAATTTGACCACGTTGAGAGGGCGGGGACTATAGACCGATTTCATGTTGCAATGTGGTTTACAAGATTATCTCAAAAATCTTGGCAGCAAGACTCAAAATCGTTCTTCCTATTTTGGTGAATGCTACTCAGTTGTCATTTATGGAGGACAAACTTATGGTGGATAATATTCTACTGGTTCAGAAACTAATGCGGGCATACAACAGGAAACGAGTGTCACCTTGCTGTACCGTTAAAGTGGATTTGCGAAAAGCATATGACTCAGTCAGCTGGGATTTCTTGCTAGACTTATTAGATGAAATTGGATTCCCGCAACAGTTTGTAGATTAGATTGAGCAGTGGGTTATCACTGCCTCATTCTCTATTGCTATTAATGGGACAGTACATAGGTTCTTTAAAGGAGCGAAGGGACATCGCCAAGGAGACCCCATATCTCCTTTGTTGTTCATTATCTATTTGGAATACTTCTCTCGGGTTGTTAAAGTTCACACACTTGGGACTGCTTTTAACTACCACCCCAAGTGTGACTACTTAAGGATTACTCACCTTACTTTTGTGGATGACTTAATGTTGATTGCTAATGGTGACAGGTCATTAGCATGCATCTTCCTGGGATGTCTGGAGGAACTTAAAAGACGCTCTGGCTTGGAAACCAATAGGGACAAATCAAATATCTACCTAGTTGGGTTGGGGATTTCGGACTAGAATACTAATTTAGATGACACTGGCATCCTTATGGGTAGCTTTCCATTTCGCTACCTTGGCATTCCAATCATGACAGGTAAAATGAGAGTTTCTTACTTTCGGCCTTTACTGGACAGGATTGGCTCTTACATAGGTAGATGGTCGGCACGATCATTATCATATGCAGGGTGTATGCAGCTGATCTAAATTGTCCTGTAAGGCATTGATTACTTTTGGCTTTCTATACTTCTAACACCAGTTGTGGTTATCAATCAATTAGATAGATTGGCAAGGGACTTAGAAATGTGAGCACTTGGAACGGAGCACTATTGTCCCAAATCTTATGGGATATCCAAGCAGAGAAACAGTCTCTTTAGGTTAAATGACTTAATCACTATTACATGGATAGCCGTTCAATCTAAGGGATACCACAACATAAGGACCATTCTTCTTTGTTCCAAAGAATACTATCAATCAGGGATTCCATCCTGGAAAGGGAAAAAGACGCAAATTGAGCAGCAATACTCTTGCAGTCTTGGGCAATAGGGACCATGAGGTTCACCGCACATGCATATAACTATCTAAGGCCATCACTGCCGAAGGTACAATGGGCCAAAACGATCTGGAAGTATGGGCTCATGCCAAAGCATTCATTCATGGTTTGGTTGTGTGCCAAGGGCCAGTTGAAAACTAAAGATGTTCTGGTGTTCCAGATGGACGACATGTCATGTCCTTTATGCCAAATGCATCCAGAGACGACTAGACACCTATTCTTCAAATGTGTAATATCGAAACAAGTATGGACGGATATTAAGGCATGGTTAGCCATACCATAGGTTATGAATTCGATCGACACTTGCCCCAATTGGTTCAATCGAGCAACTCATGGGTCCTCGTGGCTTGCCAAAGCCAAAGTATTTGCAATGGCTGCCATGGTTTACTACATCTGCCTGGCATGCAATCAAGCCCTTTCCAAAGGAGTTGCCTGTCAATCTTTGGAAACTACGAAGAGGATCAAAACACATATATATTCTGTTCTTTTTACCTTGTACCTTCATGTTTTAACCCATTTTGAGAATTCTATTTGTCACAACTAGTTAATAGTTGCATTGCTATTAACTAGTATGACCCTGTGTACAAACACTTTGATCAATATATACATTTACTTCTTGATAAAAAAAAAAAAATAAATTTAATGTTTTTAGGAATTTCTAAGAAGCATCGCAAAACCCTCTCAAATTTGTGAGGGTTTTATGATAGCTTTTGTTGATTATATATTAATACTAAATAATTGTAAAGGTCATCCCAAAACCCTTACTAATTGCGACGGATTTGCAATGACTTCATAATAAATTTAATTTTTTAAAGAAATTTTTAGGGAGCCAGCGCAAAACCTTCGTAAATTAGCAAGGGTTTTGTGATGGCTTCTAATAATTATCAAAAGCTATTGTAAAACCCTTGCTAATTGCAATGAATTTGTGAGGGCTCGATAATAAATTTAATTTCTTTAGGAATTTTTAAGGAAACATCGCAAATCCCTCACAAATTAACAAGGGTTTTGCGATGACTTTTGGTAATTATGCATTAACACTAAAAAATTGTAAAGGCCATCAAGAAACACTCGCTAATTGTGATAGATTTATGACGATTCAATAATAAATTTAATTTTTTTTAGGAATTTCTAAGAAGACATTGCAAAACCCTAGTTAATTGCGAAGGATTTGCAAGGAATTAGGGTATCATACCGTAATTCCTTGCAAATCCTTCACTAGCTTGACATTTTTTTTTATAAAAAAAAATGTAAAAATTGATTTCATGTGTGTGTGTGTGTGTGTTTGTATAGTTATAGTATATGATTTTTATACTATATACATTTCAAATAAACACTATTAGATATGTTATGTGTGTATAATTATAGTATATGATTTGTATAATAGTAGATATACATACACTAACATATATATACCATCTCATATACCCTAATATATATATATATTATAATTATATAATATATCTAAAAAATTATTTATATAGTACATATATGTACTATACTTTTGTCCTGTATTTAAAAATTTTGATATTAAATTTTTACTTTATTTAATTGGATAGTAGAATGATATTATTAAGTGGAATATATTTATATACAAAATATAAATATGATATATTATTAAGTACAATGTTATAATATATAATATAGTATATACAATAAATTATAAGATACGATAATTAGATATATAGTACTCGTATAATATAAAATATGTCATAATACATTAATTTCCAAAAAGATAATTGTATAAATAATATAAGTACTTATTGTATTGTATAAGTTTATTATTTTTATTAATTAAAAGTATTTATTAATATTCTATATTATATAATATACTATATAATTAATATAAGGTGAAAATAATCAGAAGAATTCACATTGCTTAGTGGATGAGCACATGCTCCCCCACAACAAAGACGTAGGTTCAAGCCCCGCATCCAACAACAATTACGACCATCATTAGATAGGGATTTTGCAACGGCTGACTAGATCGGGGCCGGGCTAGCTCTAGTCCCCATCTCCTAATTAATTTTTTTTTTAAAAAAAAAATTAAAATTACGGCCATCATTAGCGAGGGATTTAGCGACGGCCGACCAGATCGGGTCGGGCTATCGAGTCGATTTCCTAATTAAATTTTTAAAAAAATTAAAATTACGGCCATCATTAGCAAGGGATTTAGCGACGGTCGACCTGATCGGGTTGGGCTATCGGGCTGTGCCAGCTCTAGTTCGTATCTCCTATTTAAAATTTGGCGACCGTTGCTAATCTGTCACAAATTCCAAGTAGTCGCTAAATCGTCGCAAACTTAATTATGAACTTAATTACAATATCACTAATTCCTTTTTTTAAAATTCAGCTACCGTCACTAAATCGCCGCCACAAAACCATCGCGAACTGAATTATAAACTTAATTACAATGTTAATAATTGAATGATCGTCACAAATCCGTTGCAAAAAGTTTGTTGACTTCTTCCTTATGGTCGCAAATTGCAATGGTTTCTCTATGTCATTGCAAATTGTGACGCCTTTTTTTGCGCGGCAAAAAACCGTCGCTATTTTTGCTCTTTCACTACAACAAAATTCACTTTGATTGTTGTAAAGCGCATTTGCAATGGTTTTGTGACGGTTTTTTGCCGATGCAAAAAGTTAATTTTCCTATAGTGAAAAGAGCAAAAATGAGAATAAAAAAACTAAGAAAGCAAAATGAGAAAAAGAGTAAACCATCCAAATTGCTAACATCAAAATAGAGAAAATTTGAGAAAAAGAAAACTCTTGAAAAAAGATTCCCCATTTCAAATTGGATTTGCATACCGGGTTATAAGTTAAGGTAGGAAGGCAAAACAAACAATCAACAAAGTGAGAACATAAAGATCAATGGTATTGTTTTTCTTCAATTCAAAGCGAGTTGATAACATGTGGAGCCACTACCAATCCTTTACTGTTAAAGTATTTGGACATCAGAACACTTTTGAAGTTAAAACACCCCAAAGCAAGAAGGAAAACATATTGAGCAATAAAATCAGTTTCTTCAATTAAAATAGTGATGGCATGTGGAGACACTACCTACTCTTCTCTCCAGTATCCATATGTAAGAACTATTTGGAGATTAAAACTTCTAAAGTAAGGTGAATCGACTGTATCTGATTTAAGAATGTAGGATATTGAAAATGGGCAGGGAATAAACCCAATATGTAGGAAGTTAACATCATTATTATTCCCAAGTCAACACTAGTCAGAACTTGTATAGCACAAGCGTAGATATGAAAATAATCATGCCAATATAATACACCAAGCATAGAAGTGTCAGTTGTGCAAAATTTTCCATGCAAATGTAATACACAAAATAATCTTTCACTAACAAAAAGATTCTGTCTTTGGACCCACTTTTCTTCCCCCCAAAAATTCAAAAGAAATGAGAACCAATCCAGGTGAACTGGTAAGAACCGTTTGGCAATCCAATTTCGAGATGCCTATGCACATGGACTCTATACATGTAACATGGAGAAGCTAAACTTTATCTGATTGAATTTTGGGTAGCTCCCTCTTGAGTTGTAAATTAATACATTATCTCTTATTTGCTACTATAACCTTATCCAAATATAATAAATACCCAATTATCTTTTCTCCTTGAATCCAAACCTACAAGAAATGTTCTATCCAAAAATCCTGCAATAAGCAGTTTTGATCTCCAAAAGATGCTTAGTACATTTATTTGGTGGGCTTAAAACAGTGTAAACTAGAATTGGTATTATATTATACCCGTCGTGCAAAAGCATACGCAAGAGCTCTCTCACGCGTAGTGGCTACGTCAATCCTACTCTGAACCCCATCATTCCTTTTCACCATGCACAATGAAGAGAAAACAAAACAGAAAACAACAAAGTTAGAAATTTGTGAAGTAAACAGAGAATTACGCGAATGAAACATCTAAACAAACAGACGACATAGTACCATAAACAGCAACCCAAAAGCAAAAGCAAAATCAAATGAAAAGTAACTCAATAGCGACCATCAAGCATTTTCAAGCTACAGTTGCACTGAAAAATAAACCATAGGAATTATCTACAGCTGCTTTGTGACTGAAAGACCAAATTAACCATAGGAATTACTAAAGATCTAAACCTCAAAAATGAGATCAAAAAGTAAGAATTTAGAACTTTCAAGCTCCCTTCTTTCTCTTCATCACATTACTCAAGTGTAGGCAATCCATTCTCATCGTCACCAATTGCATCAATAAGCAGTGGAATTACTATCCAAAGTTCAGAGTAACACTAATAAAAAACAAAAAATTTATAAAAACGGACAAAAGATGTACAGTTTTTTAAATTAAAAAAACATACAGCCTACAAAACTAACTCAATAGAAACAACAAACGACAAAAGTTGTACTGGAGGTACCGAATCATCAAACCTATACAAACAAAATAAACAAATTTGCATATAAAACTGCAATTGAATCAAAATCAATTGAACCATTAAAACCCAAATTTGGAATTTTTCTCTCTGCCCGTTTAAACTCGAAGTTGTGCATCAAAATCTCATCTTTTTCTTTCTCACAACTACTAAATGAAGTATGGAATAGCAATGAGTTTCAATTCTTTTTTCAGTTCTCCATAGAACAGATTACAATGAAATATTCACCTGCCCTATAGTCTTGCAAGCAAGAAAACTGTACTGTAATAACCTCAAGACATAAAAATCGATTCTCTGGGGAAAAAAAAGCTAAACCCATAATAAACTAAGCCAACCCTCCGATAGAATGAGGAAGAGTAGCTTCAAATATCTATATAGGAGATGCATAGCAGAAGCAAATAAGGGGCAAAAGTCGTGAATAAAAAGGAAAAAGACCTGGTGAGAGGAGTCTATTCACGGCATCGTTAGGGTCCATATTACATTTTTTGAGCAGAGTGTAGATCTCAGGCTCCGGACAGTTAACTTTCTCCTTTAAACTTTGAACTGTTTTCCTTGACCTAGCTGGTATCGATTGCAACCCAACCCCAGAATCACCAGTCCCAACACTGCCACCATTGTTAACCTTGGAGGTGTTGCTGCAACCTCCTCTGCCGCTCCCCATATCCTCCTCCTTCACTGATCTATGGCAAAGCAAAAGCTTTAAAATTTCTACTTTACTTGCCTGTGGAGCACTGTGGCGGAAGAATAAAGAGAGAAGAAGAATTGACCGCGGAAGAGGGAAGTCTTGGAAGAGGAAAGAAAGGAAAATGTAAAGAAAAGAATGCGAAAGATATAAAGATACTGACAATATTCTTGCGTCTCCAGCTATAGAAGTGCCAAGAAAGAGCACCTTGTGTTTCCAAAAGAAAGCAAAAGTGACTGCAGTCAAACTCAAAATGGTAAAAATTGACATTTTTTATAAAAAATTTAAAAAACAATTAAGAATATTATATTGTAAATAGTACAATTAAAAATAATATATAAAATTTCAAAATGATTTATAATAAAAAGAAGAGATTAGTTTTTTCCACTGAATTTTAATTTATTATTTTGAACGAAATATTATCAATTCATAATAATATTAAATTTTTAAGTATTTATATCATTTAGTCATAAGTCTTAATTTAAGAAAAATAAAAAGATGAAGAGGAGTAAGAAAACCGTGGGTTGAAAAAAGATTTGGGGGAAAAATGGTGGCTTTTTAGATTTTCTAGCTTTGTAGGTTTTATGAGGGTTTTGTGCACAAACATATGATTTTCATTAAAAGTAATTCAAACATTAAGTTGAACATAATTATATATAGTGATAATGATAACATACATTTTTATTTTTATGTACTTTTAAATTATTGTCAACTGATGCAAATGATAAATATAGTTTTTATTCAATTGCATCCGAAGCATCAAACAAATTACATTATAAGTTTATCACTACAGGAAAAATCGCGATTTGCGACGGCCAAAAACTGTCGCAAAACCGTCGCTGACCGTTTTTGAGACGGTTTTAGCCATCGCAAAAAATGACGTTGCAATTTGCGATGGTTTTGCGAGGGCAAAAAAAAATTCGTTACTATTTTGCGACAAATATTTTTGGTTAAACTTCGCCAAATGAGCAAATTTGAGACCGTTTTGCAACGAAAAACATTGACCCTCGCAAAACCGTCGCAAATTGCGACGGTTTTGCGAGGGCCCAAGCAAATCCCAAGTAATGGTCCTCGCAAAACCCTCGCAAATTGCGAGGGTTTTGCAAGGGGAGAATTAAATCCCAAGTAGTGGCCCTCGCAAAACCCTCGCAAACTGTGACAGTTTTGCGAGGGCCCAAGCAAATCCCAAGTAATGGCCCTCGCAAAACCGTCGCAATTCCCTCACAAATTGCGACGGTTTTGCGAGAATTTTGCAATAATTTTTTATTTTTTTATTATTATATTTATTTAAATTATTAATTCCCTGTAAATCAACCCTGAAACACTATACAAATAAATGCCAAAACTATGTTCATAATCCAAAAAAATACTATAAAAAATTAAAAATAAGCCCAAATAAATATAATTAAAATACTAAAATATAATATAATATAAAATACATAATAAGTATCTAAAAAAGTAAAATAATTCACAAAAATAATTAATAGTGTATAAAGAGTATAAAAATAAATATAACAAGTCTATGTAAGTAATGAAGGAGAAGCTGCAGAAGGGGGTGGAGGAGGGGAACGAGAGCCCCTACGTGGGCCCGGGTGCTCATCAGCTGGATCAAATCCATCGTCATCATTTGGATCTTCATCTTCAGCATTAGCAGCCGCAATGCGCGCTTCTATCTCCTCTATGGATGGCATAGATGGTGCGAGAATACCCATCTTGTCCGACATAGTCGCCATCCAACCACCAAATGTAGACTCGTTGTTGCCTCATGAAGTCCCGATACAAGTCTATTTGTCGATTGAATCTCCGCTCGACTCGTTGAACCCTTTGCTCTACTAGATGTCCAATATCAGCTGGTGTAGGGGAAGATGCATGCGATCCACTTTGAGACAGTCTAGTTCGAACATGTGTCGCCTCCGAGCCTAACCCAAAACTCGTCCCCTTTTGAACCCGCCTTGTGCCTTTACAAACATGGCTTTTTCATCAAAAGGAACAACAAAGTTTACAGAGTCACTAGACTCGGATCGAGGAGTGCTCTGTATGAGATTTCGCACCTCATCCTAAAAAACAAAAAAAAAAAGAATTATCAATAGTAATTATCAAAATAAAATACAAATTCCACGCAGTATAAAGAATTTCAACATATTTAATCTATATACTACCAATGTCTGGCGAGATCGCTCACTGACAAACTGACCCTTTTGTGGCCCACTCTGAAAGACATGTAATGTCTCAAACATGTCTGTGTAGTTAAAACAACTCCCCTCCTTGGCTCGCTATATTTATGTTAACAAAATGTAATTATTACAATCTTACATAAATTTGTAATAAAACAATTTAGAATAATAATTAATTAAGTGAAGGTGAATTACCAAATGGTCCTCGTGTTCTGTGAACGAAATAGACCCTCCAGTATGGGTGCAGCTACTCCCACGATTCTTTTTGTTGGTGGATGAGAGCTTCGATACTTCTCCGATCTCCAGTACTCGCAAATGTCATTCCAATATCGTGCCTCTATCCAATGAGGACATACCCAATCATCCCTCTTTCTCAGCCTAGACATTATGTCCAAAAATCGCGTCCGACACTTCTTTTCCCAAGTTGATCGAATTGGCGAAGCATACTCTTCCCTCCACCGAAAATATTTCTGTATGATGATGATTAAGATTTCTGATTAGCATATAACATAGTACTTAAACGATAAAAAATACTCAAAAATTGCTTACCCCAAATTCTTGAAACCATAAGTCTCGCACGGTTATCGGGACGTGCGTGTATGTCGGATACGAACCAGTGAAGTACTGCTGTATTATATTTGAAATTTCTCGGACATATTTGTCCGAGCCGGCGAACCTATTTTTGGTGCAATGACAATGTACAATATACTTATGTTAATCTAAAAAATAATAATAATAATTGAACTAATAATCAACATCTTACAAAGTATGAATATGTTACTTACCCGTTTCCCCGTGGAACAATCCAAGGTCGGGAGTCCGTAACTTGCAACCCAACAGAATGCGAAGTCGAAGCGACGGATGATTGAAAAGCCGGGATGGTACTCCCTCATCTCCAATAGAGCCATGTAATGAACGAGGCACTTAAAGCTGAGGTAGCTGAGTAGGGGATGGAGTATAAGGCTCCTGACCCTCCTGACTCCCCTCCCTCAATGATCCTTCATTAGAAGACATTGCTAAAGTAGATGAAAAAAGAAAAATAAGTAACCAATAAAGACGAAGCCCACTTCAAAAGAAGGATGTAAATAATCGTGAATAAAAATGATAAAAGAATAATAACATTGAAACGTTATATCTATTCGCTAGTTTAAAGTAATACAATAATATGTATGATAATGATGGATATGTCAAAATAAACATTGTACTTGTAAATTGAATTTTAAAAAAAATTGACAGAGTCTCCCCTATAATTGGATATTTCCTAGGCACAAGGCCACCTCAAGATTTGACAATCAAAACGCCGTTACAAACAACAAAGACAGATCTTTCAAATATAGAAAAATTCAAAAGTTAACTAGGGGTAACCACCCATTATCCAAGAGGAATGATCACCCATCACTCACGGGGATTGATCATCCATCACTCACGGGGTTCCAATTAAAATGTTAGATATAGTTAAAATCAAGCTAAAAATTATAAATGCCTCTGTCCTTGTGAATTGTCTGTCAATACAGCAATAATACAATATATAAATTACCTTGTTGGTTACACCACAAAAGAATATAATAAGGAATAATAAAAATCCTCCGGGTTGTACAAGTCTAAACGAAAGATTCCTGCAAAAAAAAAAAAAAAAAAAGAAGGAGATGAGATTCCCGACAATTAGACAAAATTGTGAAACAAAATTGTATGTGATGGAATTTAAAATAATAAAAATTAAAAGATTCAAGGCATGTAGATTCAAGTAACAAATAAATTGTAAATTAAAATTTGACATGGGATAGTAATGATGCAATAGATTTCAGGATTCCCTCACCATTAACTATATTATTTGTAAATGAATTGAAATCAAGCCTATTCACTAGAATCATTCTCCGATATAGACTCATCATCATCTACTGAGGTATCGCTATTCGTTTCCCATTTATCTTCATCTTCTTCCTCTTCATTTATAGGAGAATTTTCCCTTGCTGTTATAGTCTCATCTTGAACATCCAACATTTCATTCATACCATTCTCATGCGTCAGAATACCAAGATCAACAAATAACGATATGCTGACTTCGTCAGTAGCATCTACTTCTTTCTGATAAGCTCTGTCAACCACAGGTGCATCTATTATATATCGAGCTTTGGTTTTGCAAACTGCCAACCAATCAGATCTTGGCCTCTTATTCCCTGAATATGATGCATAATACATTTGGCTAGCTTGTTGAGCTAGAACAAATGGATCATAGTTAGCATAGCTCCTTTGTGGTTAATTTCTACAAGATTATATTGCGGATGTACCCTAGTACCACGATTCAACAACGCTTTGCTGTGGATTACCAGGAAATTGCACTTCAATAATCTCATTTAACACTACATAGTAATCAGGTCCTGATGCGTCATTTCCAATCCCTTTCACGCAAACACCACTATTAACTGTTTTCTTTCCCTCCGCATAATTATTAGTGTGAAATCGGTAACCATTAATTATGTACCCACTAACATTTTATTTATTTTCATTCCAATGTTTGTATTTGTTTAAACTCTCTCTATAACGTATATTATTCCTGCTATTATTAACATTCATATTATATATGAAATTATAATTATTATTACTCATTTCATTAGTCCTATTCTTATTGTTATTAGCAATATTTTTTTTAATAATAATGCTATTATGGGATATATACTCATGTTCAATTGAATAATACACTCCAAGATAAGGGTAGTTATTCTACTCCACAGTAAATAGCGGCAGATTTTGAAAATTTTTTTGACAGAGTCTCCCTTGTAATTGGACATTTTCCAGGCACAGGGCCACCTCAAAATTATACAATCAAAATGCAATTGCAAACAACAAAGACAGATCATTCATTTATACCAAAAAAAAAAAATAATAATAAAAGGATAACTAGGGATAATCACCCATTACCCAGGAGGAGTAATCACCCATTACTCACGAGGAATCCAACATTTTAATTCAACACAAAGGCAATTTATATGAACAACATGCACCTCTTACATCTTCATAATCTAAGGAAACGAATTTCTCACATAAAAGAGCCTTCAAAGCATTCCACTAGAGTTAAATCTTCCACTAGAGACACTAATATATTATTATAATCATGTAATAAGATTTCTAAACTAATTAGATATCAACCTTCCTATTATGGCATCATAACCAATCAAATTAATTTATAAGGGTTTATATAGCTAAAACATAGTTTCCATATAATTTGATCAAAGTAGTAATTTTTTGATAACAGGGTAAAAGAGAGTGCACTTTGTACAAAATATATCACATATAAGTACAAATCAAAACACCATGAATGTTTAAAAAAGACAACAATTCCAACTAACAATCAGCAATTCCAGTTCACAATTCCAAATTTAAATCAATAATCTCACATCAAACCACCATCATGTCACTCCCAATCTCCTCAAATTCAACCCCAACATCAATACAACTTTTATACATCAATTCCAACTCGCTCATTCACAAATAATCACCCAAATTTCAAAGCTTCGGGGGAAATGCAAATCTGCAACATGGACTTAGTTTATAAGATAATGAAGTAGCTCAAGAGATGAATTCTAACTACTTACCCAAATGAATCAGCTTCAGCAATAGCACCAGGAATGGCAGTGGAGGCGCTCACTGAGGGGGGCGGGTTAAAGGGGCAGGGCGAGTAGGGGGCCGAGGGAGACTCGCAGGAGGGGGCGTAGAGAGGGGGCGGGCGAGGGGGATCTGCAGGAAGGGGGTGCGGGGAGGGGGAGCTGTGGGGGAGGGTCGTTGCGGGTGGGGGGCGCGGGGAGGGGAGACCTGCGGGGGAGGAGGGTCGGCGGGGGTGGGAGGGCACGGGGAGGGGGGCTGCGGGGGAGGAGCGTCGGGGAGTGGGGGCTTGGGGGGGGAGCTGCGGGAGGGGGGCGCGGGGATGGGGGCGCTGTGGGAGGGGGCGCGGGATGGGGGGTGGTTGAGGGAGGGGGACGCGGGGATGGGGGAGCTGCAGGGAGGTCGCCAGCGGGGAGAGGGGAGAGAGATGGGGAGCGGCGGCGCAAGCTTGGGAAGGGGAGGGTGTGGCGGGTCGTGTGGAAGGGAAGAAGGATGTGGGAAGAAGGAGGGGAAAAAAAAAGGGGAGAGTGAAAAATTTTGGAAAATTTTAGGTTTTTTTTAAGTTTCTAGCTATTTCGTCACAATTTGTGATGAAAAAAATAAAACCCTCGCTAATTTCTCATAAATTAATACGAATAACATTATAAAGCGATCTATACATTATAATTTTTATTATTTTTTAGTGATTTTAATAATAATATTATTATGTAAATTATTTTTCTTTATATATTTTAATTTATACACCACTTAATCAAATAAATAGATAAAAAAATTAGATATATGTATATATATAACTATATAGTATAATATATATTAATATGTAGGAGATGAATAACATTACAAATCGATCTCTACATTTTAATTTTCACTATTTTTTTAGTGATCTCAACAATAATAACAGTATTTGAATTTTTTTTCTTTATATATTTTACTTTATACACCACTTAACAAAATAGATATATTAAAAAATTGGACATATGTATATACATAGCTATATAGTATAATATATATTAACATGTAGGAGACGAAGAACATTACAAATTGATCTCCACATTATAAATTTCACCATTTTTTTAGTGATATCAACAATAATAACAGTATTTGAATTATTTTTATTTATACATTTTACTTTATACACTACTTAATCAAAGTGATAGATTAAAAAATTAGACATATGTATATATATATACCTACATGTTATAATATATATATATATATATATATATATTAAACTAAACATATACTTATATACATTATATACATATACTTATATATTAGAATAAGTATATAACATAACATAATTAACTATATACGTTTACTTATGCAACACATTAGGTGTATAACATGACATAATTACATATACAAAATTATAATAAAATGCACTAATTGAGACATGTTATTAAAAATATTTCAGTAAATTTGTCAAAATACACCATCACATAAACACATAAAGAAAATTTTAAAAATAAAAAAAAAGATTAAAACCATATTTTGTTGTGAAACCCTCGCAAATTCGTCGCAATTAGTTACGGATTTGCGACGAATTTGCTACGAATTAGGGTTTTGAGATTTTCCATAAATTTTTTCATTTATTTATTTTTTAATTAAAAATATTGACCGTCGCAAAACCCTCGCAAATTGCGAGGGCTTTGCGATGGACGTTCAAAAATTTTAAAAATATTTTTTAAAAAAATAATCGGTCGTCGCAAAACCCTCGCAAATTGTGAGGGTTATTTGCCGTCACAAAATCCTCACAAATTGCGAGGGTTTTGCGATGGACGTTCAAATTTTTTTAAAAAAATATTTTTTTAAAAAATAAATTACCATCGCAAAACCCTTGCAAATTGCGAGGGCTAACTACCGAACCCTCACAAATTGCGAGGACTTTGCGATGGATGTTCAAAAATTTTAAAAATATTTTTTTAAAAAATAATTTATCGTCGCAAAACCCTCGCAATTTGCGAGGGCATAAATATAGTCGCAAAACCCTCGTAAAGAGCGACAATTTTGCTATGAATTGCGACGGGTATTTTGGCCATCGCAAAACCGTCGCAAATTGTGACAGTTTTGCGACGGTTTTGGTCAACCCGCAACTTGTTTGAAAATCGTCGCAAATTGATCGCTATTAGCGACGGTATTGAAGCCATCGCAAAAAATTCCTCGCAAATCGCAATTTTTCCTGTAGTGTATGTTCATTTTCAATCTCATATAATTACTATCATTTTGACATAATAAATTTTTAGTTTTATTAAATTTGTCAAATATATTTAGAGATATAAAAATGACTCAAATTGCTCTATGTTTTGTTTCTAACATAAAAAAAAAAAAAAAAGAGATGATCACTATTGACTCCAATTTAGAGTCCACATAGAAACAAACAAAGTAAGCATGCATTCAGTTTCTAAAAATTAGGGACTGGAAAAAGTACACCCTAATTAGTCTCAAATATTTGAGACGGATTTGTTAGTCGTTAATTCGTCTCGACTTAAAGAGAAGTCCGAGATGAATCTCGCTGTCTCCAGTTTTTGAGACCAACTATCGAATGAATGAGGTAACAAAATTGTAGAGACGAACATATTCATCTTCGATTAATTTCTAACTTTAAACAAAATAGAGACTAATGATTTTTTGTTTCCGTGTCATCTCTAATCTTAAAAATAGTCTGTAACAGATTTTTATTGACTCTATTTCATCTCTAATATTTGAGACACATTGACAGTTGTCGTTATTCCGACTCTGTTTAGACACAAATATGAGACGACTTTACTATCGTCTCTATTCTGCATCTACTTAGAGATTAAATAGAAACGTTATATTTAAAAATATAAGATATTTATCTTAAATTTGTTCCAAATATCTTTTCTTAATTTTTAAAAAATTGATTCATCTTTATTTTGTCTCCAATTTGTCTCTATTTAGAGACGAAAGGAATTTGTTTCTATTTTTTTGTCTCTAAAACAAGGTTCTCCGGCAGTGGTTGCTCTCGTTCTCCCCACTTCCATTGTTACTTTCTCATATCCCATGAGAAATTGTATAAGATAGAATGATAAAAAAAACTGCATTCTTAACCTTGTCCCCCCCCCCTCCCATCCTTTTCCTATTAAAACCGCCTTCAAAAAAAAAAAAAAAACAATGCAGCTTTTGCCTCCAGGTAACTTCAGATTATGAGCCCTAAGCATGTGGCTTGGGAAGCCGCTTTCGACGTAATATTGGAGTGGCTTCCACCTTGAATTTAAAATTTTATTTTCTCCGAAAAAAACTGCACAACAGAAAATTGTTTTTTTTTTTTTTTGGGTGTATTTTCATGGAAAATATTCTCTAATAAATTTATTTCTAACTTTATGGCTCCTTCCCAAGCTTCGACTATAAAAACACAGCAATAAAAGGAAAATATTCAATAGCTATGAAACCAGTAATTGAAATAATTGTGTGGGGAAAGGGATGTTGGAGAGGGAGGGGGGGGGAGGAGGTGAGAACAATGCAATCTGTGTGTGATGACGATGCACTTCTTATTTATTACAGAAAGATATTTCATATATACAAGAGTAGTTGTATTACAGATTAGATTATAGTATATTCATTTTACAATATAAGTCATTTTAGATTTATCCATAAGAATTATGGTCTTAAATCTCAAACAATTTTAAAATTAAAATTTAAAAAATACCCCTAATTAAGTCTTTATCTATTTTGGTAATTGGAGAAAGTTGAATAATAATTAATGGAATGGAAGAGATTGCAAGGAGGGGTAGAATTGGAAAAAAAGTAATAAAATTTTATAAAACAACCTATATATATTGTGAAAAAAAATTTTAAATTCAAAACGACTTACATTATGAAATGAAGGTACTGTATGGCAACAACACACTTACAGTGTTGGGTTGCACAATCTAGAATAGAAGCTGCCCTTCTTCCTTAGTGCATATTTCTTACTCCCATGCTTTCCAGTGGAGACAACAATAATGTTCTAGTTTAGTTCTCGAAGAGGTTTTTTTTTTTTTAAAGGGAGCGGGAGGGGGATGGGAGAAGGAGAGTAGGGAATGGATGAATCAAAGAAATGAACCAGAGCAAATAAAATTGCAACTTATTCTAGTAATAAAATTTATTTGAATCAGGAAATACAAACATGTAATAATAATTTTAAAAAATCTTTAGTATGCAAAAATGCCGCGAGTGCATTTCTTAACCTTTTGTGTGACCATATATAACTACTAAGAGTAGATAAATTCTAGGTTTTAAGAATATAGGAATATGTACCGAGAAAATGGATTAGGAGTTATGTCACCGTCAAACTCTGTCTTGCTGTATACCCTACCCCATTCCAAGTAGCCATTCTCAAGCACACTAAGTTGTGTCTTTCTTTTCTTTCCTTTTGCCTAAAGCTATTTACTAAAGAGACTGTATGGTCAATAGGCTGTTCGGGTTTTTGCTCTACATACTATTTATGTTAGATTTTCACTCTAGTTGTGCCAAGCTATCAACTAATAGACTGAAATTAGCATATAATGAATTCTATTATAAGGAGGGTGAAAGCAGTAACCCCTTTGTTAAGTCAACCATTAGGAAATCAGCACGCATGAACTTGGCTATGAAAGAAGGAGCTAGAGTTAGGATTTAGTTGGGGTGTCATGGTTTCAAACTAAAAGGCCAAACCTGGGTCTTTGTACTAGCGAACGGGCTGAACAAAAAGAGAAAAAGCCTTTTTGTGCTTTGAGAAAGATATTGGACTGGTAGGAATCCTTTCAATTTAATACTTTCTATTATTATCATGGGGATTAACTCGAGATAGCAAAGCATCAAGCAATAAAAGGGCTTTCACAGAAGGGCAGCCCCTTCTGCAGGCAATCATGCCGCTAATCCTTACCGTGTTTTGTGCGTACAATTCTTTCATTTAAAAGAACTTCTGCAGTTTCAGGTGAGAAGGGGATAATCTATCTCAATTCTTGTCAACGGGTGGCATCAAATCGACTCATACCCTAGACTTGTCTCTACGATCTCATTCAATAAATCCAACCCATTTCTACGGTAGATAGAAGAGTTCATCCTCTGCTTCCTTTCCACTAGCACCAAAGATTAAGGGCACCCAAACGTTGGCAAACGAAGCCAAATACCCGTCATGGGGCCAGTTGGCCTAGAATCATTCTTTATATCTCACCATGATGTTTTTAGCACTTGAGCTTACAGGCCAGCTGGCCCCTCTTGTTTACATACATTTCCCGGGCTAAGTTCAGGTACTGAACTCGGCAAGTTCATCTTCAAGAGGAAGAGCGGAATACATGTGCTCTTCATAATGCTTGCCTTAGGCCATTCACCCGGTGATCCTTTGTTGTGAAGCCAGTTTTATAAATTTGTTTTAAATGTAACAATGGTAACATGGATTCTTCCATTAATGCTAATAACCAAATCCTTACTCATCTGGATATTTGAGCAATTGGATCACTTCATATTTCACCTCCCTGTTATAAGTATGATTCCAGCTTGAACTGAATGTAGCGAAAGCAAAACAAAGAAACCATGAAAGCAGGTTTGGTCCCAGAACTACTCGGAAGAAGCCCAACCACAGCTTCAAAAACATAATTATTTTTCCGCAAATATTTATCATTAAATACATGAAGAAGCTATAACACAGTACGATATCTTCTAGCCTTTACAAAAGGTTTAGGCAACATATATTAGGAAATTGAAACTAACACTATTGTTAAAATTAAAAACCCTTGTCCTAAGACAGGAGGAAACTAGAGAAGGACCAAGTTTTGGTTTCTCTTCAGATTCTGCCTGAAACAGTTTAGATATCCAAGTTCTCAAATTTGAGATTCTTCTCCGCCTTCAGTTTATCCCAATCCCGGAGTGAGTGTCTTGAATCTTCTTGTTCAGCGATGTATAGCCTCCCAAAGGATCCTAATAAAATTGTTCAACAAAAGGAAATACAAAATTTGGATTCAGTAAGATTTCAAACTAGAAAAAGAAAATGGTTGCACAAATTCGATCAAGGAGTAAAAAATTCACCTCCAACGGAAAGAAAGCACGTAAATCACTTGGATCTCCAGGCATCGAAGGAGTGGCTTGAACTAAAGGTGGTGAAGGCGGTGGTGATACGATCATATCTAGATAAACATCTTCATCTTCCTTGTTATTGTTTCTTCCATTACCTTCCTCATCAGTAACAATGTCCATAACATCAACAAGAGGATACGCTTCATTTTGCAGAGTAGGTATCTCCCAGCAGTTGCTAGCATCAGCAGCAGTGTTAGTGACGTTGTTGGAGTAGCTAAAAAACACAAGATCAATTATCACATATCATTTTATTTATCAAGCATAAGAAGTATTGGGAATATCGGAAACATGACTATAACCTTGGAGGGAAACCAAATGGATAATTAGGCAAGTAATTCTCTGCAAAATTACTGTTTTCACTAGAAAAATTCCCAAATGAGGAATTTGATCCAGCTTGCTGCCATGCCATTGGAGCATCCTTCCACAACTGATAGGCATGGTGCCAAAAATGAAAACACATTAATGATTGCAAACGGGATAAAATTTGCGGCACTTAAAGATCTCCTTTAAGATACTGCAGTGGTACCATATCAGAAGCATTGTTTTGGCCACACTGCTGAGTATATCCATGATTCAGATTGACCTGCAGTTAAGATTTTAATCACATATATTGTTAATTCGTAGATTTCATAGCAGAAGTTAAATAACCAAAAAAAATTACGTACACAGTCTAAAAGATTAACATAATCTCACAAAAAAGAAAAAGGAAAAAAAAAGACAGAAATTGTCACCTGTGCAGGAGCAAAAGTCAGTTCATTCGAAGTTTTTGTAGCATAAGTAGTTCCTGGCTGAAGCATTGCATATGAGCTTGGTGTTGTGGCATTGAAAGTGTTGTTCTGAAAGAATATCATTAAGATATATACAAGATTAAAATAATTAAACTACTTTCTTTTTTGTTTCTTGAAAAAATAATAAAGAAAATTAATACCTGAAACAAAGTATAGAATGAAGTTGTTTGGGTTTCTGGAATTCCAAACTGATGCATGCCATATGCGGTTGCCATTGAACCATTGAAGGCATTATTTTGCACCGTTGTCACTGTAGCTCCATAAGCATCAACCACTTCCTTTCCTTTGCCTTTCCCAAGCATCACAGTGAATATATTTTCTGGATAGCTGAAAATAGAAAAATGTGTAACTGATATTGTGTAAAACTACTGCTACTATTAGTACTACTACTAAAAATAATAAAAATAATTTATTATTATTATTATTATTATTATTATTATTATTATTATTATTATTATTATTATTATTATTATTATTATTATTATGAGGATCAAAAAACAAAATTTACAAAAAAATATGTATTAGATTTATTAAAACTTTGCATTAATTATTTTAATCGAATATAAGAGATGATGTACGCGTAAACTTACACATATTGCTTTTGAAGCTGCCCACTAGACGAATTGTTCAGCCATGGCTTTGTACCTTCATTTTCCATCCGTATTATTTCTTTCTGATTAATATTTCACAAAAAGAAGGAGAGTAATAGGGGGAAAACATTAATGGTTCAATTTTGATGAGGTCTAACAGTGGCCAAAATTATTTCAAAGTAAAAGCAGTAACTAAAATATATTAGATTCGCTTTCTTGGATATATCATGCTGACTCTAAGACAAACTTTTATAAAAAATTCCGACCTTTTTTTGTTTGACTTTCTCAATGGAGTGCTGCAAGTTTCTCTCACACCATGAGAGCTGATATAGTGAAGTTTCTTGCCCTGGATTTATCTCGAAATCTCTATATAAGTTCAAAGAAGAAGAGTAATGTCTGTAGTAACCATGTAAAATCAAATATTTGGCACAGAAGTTGGTTGCCAAAATTAATTACCCAAGACTAGCTTCAGCAATTTGCACTTCTATTTGCCTTTTCTTCACTTGCAATTCAAGATTCTACAGGAAAACATTGGTGGGGAAAAAAAAAAACAAAAAGTCCTGTTAATTTTTGCAAATGACTAATGAAATTCTTGAATAAACTTTATTATCTCAATATTTGTCAAAAGATGTACGAAACCTGAATTCTGAGCAGCGGAAGTCCCAGTCCAAGATACGTGCCACATAAATGGCAAGATAAAATCATAAACAGTCACCAGTTAGCCACTTGAAATGTTAACATAATCAAGAAAATTTCTTCTTAGACATTAGCAATGCTCCTTGGTGGTTTTTTTTCCCCCCTAAAAATAGTTTTAATCTTTTTCATTAAAAAAAAAAAAAACCACCAAGTAAGGGGATGTGTGTTTGTGGGTGTGTGTGTGTTGGGGGAGGGGTGTTGCATTGACCCCTACCAGGTTATTAGATTAATTCTTCAATTATTTTTTTTTTGATTTTTTTCCATCTCAGATTTTTTTTTCTCTCTCCCTATCGAGAGAAATTATTTGAACACATGCATTTAAAGCAACTGAATGCATTGCAATGGTAATTGAAAATAATGACTAACACAATTAAATTGAAATTGTAAAACGTGGAAAATTTAAATCCATAGAAAATTAGGAGAGGTCTTTTTATCGTTTTGTATTTATGCATGTGGACAGTTGTGATTCAAAGGAGGAGAGCGTGAGAACTCAACTGATCATCAAGATAGCGCATTTTGCCCTCTTCACTTCTTATGGTACCAAGCTTTTCCAGTTTTTCCTTCAAGCATACAAATTGTTAGCACATTTTGCAATTCTTTTTCATGGAAAAGAAATCTACATCGGTCAACAAATTCGCTTTCATTATGACTATGTCAAGAATCTTACGCAACAAAGCATTAAGTACCTGCGCTTTCTTGACATGGCTGCACATGCCATATAATCAGCAGGCGTCCATGCAAAACAAGTGTAGAAATCAGTATGTATTGCTAAATAAGGATCACTAAATCACGAAGGAAATAAGTCTCGCAGGAAAACAAATAAATAAACAACATGAAAAAGGAGAAATTCTATACTTCAATCTTTTCTCAGCAGGTAGATTAACATAACTTTCAAGAAAATCTTCCATCCTGTGAGAAAAATAAAAACAAAAGGAGAGATGTTAGGTAAAGACGGGAAAATGTTATAGATAAGGAAGAAGGAAGGGGAAAATTTTATAGAAAAAGAAGAAGGCAAATATCGTGATTGATAAATGAAAACAAAAGGAAAGAAGTTAGGTAAAGAGTGAAAAACGTTATAGAAAACGATGAAGGCATGTATCATGATTGATTTTCCTTATTTTGTAGGTACAAATTAAGAATGATGGATCTACATTTTGGTAAAGGAAAGTTTTAAATTTTCTAAAAGAAATGTGGCATAGAGAAGGACCTTTGACGGTTGCAGAATTTACTTATGCGTCCAGAAGGCGAGAATGCCAGAAATGCAACATCAACATCACAAATGATTGAAACTTCTTCTGCCTTTTTCATGAGACTAGAACGACGTTTAGAAAATGTCACTTGACGTTTTGTGTTATCATGGATCTTCTTGATCTCTATTTTCCTACCCATTGTCGAGGTGAAGATCTGCGCAGAAAGCTGTTTGGGAAAGGAAAGAGTGAAACAGCAAATATGCTAATGAGAGTAGAATTTCAAGGTCCCAAGCAACTGTACCTCCTGCTGCAGGGTATAATAGAGCTCAGGAAAATGATCAATATTTATAGGCAGCGTCTCAGTATTAAAAGTAATGGGGCCATTATTTAGCAATAAGCATGTGATTTGGAAGTAATTTTGTGTTAGTAAACTATGTGAAATGAAAAGTACTAAAAAATGAAGCACTCAAAATATACTAAACATACAATTAATACCTAGCGATTGAAGATTAGATTTTCTTAAGAAATGCATTGGTATATTCTTGTTCGGTGTGCAGCAAGTAAACTAGATTATATTTCTCATTGTAACATTTATGACATCTGTACATTCTTATCTTGCGTTCACACTAGATTTTCAAAATTGCATTAAAGATAGAAGCTATTAAAATTTGTTGGTTTCCTAAAGTCAATGGGGTTGCATAAGCATGGATAAAAGGAAGTAAATGATATTTTCACAATCTGCTGCAAAATGGTAGACCAATTTTTACCATATTGCCATTTGACCTCATGCCTTTTGCTTCAAAATGTTTTTGGTGTTACAAAATTGAAAATTGTGTGATTTTTGAGAATAGAATATCTGATAATTGTTATCAAATATGCATGTCAAATTCTCACAACTATTTGTTGTCTAAATATGATGAAATTGAAGTATGGCATTAGAAGTTAGGATATGTTAATTATAAGTAGTTAGAGACACTGAGTTCCGCAAGAGTCATAGTTTATGGATTATCCAAGTTAGGTAAGCCTACCAAAACTATTTGTTGTTAATAGTGCGCTGTGTGCATTAGAAAAGGATACCAACAATGTCCATAAATCGCTCAAGTTTTAAAGATTAAAATGCTAATTTAACTTACAAAATATACATTTCGGCAAGTGCACCTATGGTGTGGTATAGGGTATAGTGGCAAGTATCAAAGAACCTATGCAAAAGATGGCAAGTACTACTACTTCCTTCCTATCTCATTGTTTAGCTAATTGAATAAGTGGAAAACGGACTAACTAATTATACTAGAAAGCAATTCAAGCCCACACAAGAAAAGTTACATTGTTCACCAAGGAATATGAAAAAGAGAGAAAGGCCATGCAATGGAAAGAATCCTCCCAATTAAACACCAAGTGAAGGGTACCCCCTAGATCAATTAATCCCAACTTTAGGCACCAATATGAGTTTCGAAGGTTGATTTCACACTTTTTCAAGTTATGAAATCCCTATTTTCTTATTCAGTTAATTGGTATTTCTACCGAATAAACCAAACCAAATAAGACATTAAACACAACCTATCTACCCAAGGTATCCGGAAGTCATAAAATTCCTATCTTTGGACAATTTCAGTAACCCTTAGATTATCAAATTCACATCCCCAAACTCTCTAGAATTAATCAAGGATAACAAACATCAAATTAGCCAAGTGAGTGTTCAAAACCTTAACCCCATCTCTCGAAATCGTTAAGGAGAACAAATTACTTGAAAGGAATCAATTAAACCCAACTCAATCAACTTAGCACCATAAAGCCTACTAATCAAATGTCAGAGAAAAATCAATAGATCCAAGGAAGATACATCAACCCAAAGTTTAAAATAGGGTACAACCCTTAATTATAACTATAAATTAAAGTTTAGTAAAGAATTGACTAGTTAGATTTACAAAAAGAGGGGAAAGAAAAACTCATGGACAAACCCTTCTTTTCTCCTCTTCAAATCTTCTTGTAAGCTCTCTTCTTCTTCTTTTGTTTGAGCCAAGATCATCCTCTTTCTTTGTATGCAATCCAAGCTTCCGAGGGTTCTTGGAAGAAAACCCATGGTCTAAGACTCCTATTGAAGGCTTATAAAGGGGTATTTGTAACCTCTATCTCATGAATGCTCTATAATATGCAAAATAAGGCATTCGATGAACCTAGGCAGCCCTTCCTCATCCGACTTAGCAAGGCAGCCTACAGTAATTTTTTTAGAGTGCAGGACCTAAGCCGCCACGCCTCATCCAACCAAGTTCGGGCTGCCTAGGCCAAACACTTTTCCTCTGCTAAAATGCTAGCCTAGGTGGCCTTGGGTCATCCGACCTAGGAAAGGCTGCCTAGGTCCATGTCTTCTTGGACATTTTGCTTCAATTTTCTTTCTTTTTCATTCTTATTTTTCCTCAAATGATCTTTTGACAATTCCAAAATGAAGCAAGGTAAAAAGGGTGGAGTATGTGGTCAAGAAAATTTCTCAATAGATATAACACAAACTAACAGGAAAATGTGTACATTTTCATCACTCATCACTCCCCCACGCTTAAGCTTTTGCTTGTCTTCAAGCAAATGACAAAATGTACCATAAGCAAATAGCTTCCCCACAAAACAGATTTTTCACAAGGTAAGTTTTTTGAATGAATTTTGAAAATATATTAAAGGTATTATCTCACTTTTAATTCAATAATTCAATCTAACACCTAATTAACCAAGCTAATTTTTGTGTAAACTAATGTATTAAGATAGATATTATCAAAGCCAATAAAGTTGAATTAAACAAGTTTACACTCTAATGTGTTCTATCTTGTGTTTCTAAGTTTTGAATGTAAATAATGTGATTCATATAAGATAGGACTAATAAATTAATTTAAATTCTATGACTTCCTAACTACTACAATCTAAGTAGCAAACTAGGAATTGCCATCTTTTAGCCTTAAGTGGGCATGCTTTGTGATGCATTAATTTTGGGTGTATAAAAACTATAGAATTTAAATCTATCCCTTAGTCTATTTGAAACATTAATCCCAAAATACACATACACACAAGTATACTTATCGCAAGCAAAGTATAGGGAATTTACGAGTATCGATCCTTAAATGAATAAGTATACACTAAACACTTCTCATTTATTGTTTAATCGACCTAATAAAGTGATAAGAGAATAAAAAGAAAAAGAAAAAAAATATGTACAACTCAAGGATGTAGGAATATGCAATTTAGACAATTATCCTAGAATACATGAAAATGAACCATTTAATAACTATCTCAAATAATCATCATCTTGTCATCATGAAGGAATATAAAATGAAATTCAATCGGATCCTAAGTTATGAATCCACTTATACCGACTCCACTTATTTCCCAATCCATCGAATCACTATCTCTTGATTAAATTAGCAGATTTTCCAATCAAATCAAAATAGCCAAAAGATGCATTAAACTCAATTCCTCATAAATATGAAATTAGCCAAAGACCCTATAGTCTATGTGAAATTAACTAATCTTTAATTACTTAGGTTCTTTAATCTTAATTTTTTTTTCCAAGTCTATTAAGATTTAACAAATTTGAAATCAATGCAATGAACTTCTAACATCGTTTCCCAACTCAATTAGAAGAAAATGCATCAATAACCAATGATAAAAAGTAACCAAATACCAAGGATGATAGAAAATTAATCAAATAACTAAATTAATCCAATAACCATGAATCCCAAAATAATGTCAAATTACAACAAAACATTGAATACATGACTGTCTAAGAACAAGAAAACAAAGGTAAAAGAAAGAACTCAGAGATAAGTCTCCTTCTTCTCACTTGACGACCCTCCTAAACAGCCCTCCTTAGTTGGTGAATCTCCTCCTTTTTGAGTGATTTGTAACTTTGATTCTTGGATTCACTACTTTCTTTTGTGTTTTTCTTGTTTAAATAAGCTTTCTTGATGCTAAAATTCGTGGCTTGAGGAGTGTTGCCAAGTAGGGTTTGAAAATACCAAAATCCTTTGGAAGCTACCAAATTCGTGCATAGCATTCCAGACCGAATCTGGCACCGAGTTGCTTCGACCCTACCTAGCGCCGGTGTGTTTTGTTCTGCTCCTGAATTTTTCTTTTCTTTCTTTGTTTTTCAAGATTGGACCCAGCACTTGGTGCATTTTCTAGACTTGGAGCTTGGTGCAATTTTGAAATTTTACATTTTTGCTCGAAATTAACTTAATTCTGCACAAATTCATCAAAACCACTTTTCACAAGCAAAATGTCAAAGAAGAAGGAATATGCCTAGTTATTACATCAAAAGTATCTCAAATTAACCTCAAATAACTAGAAAAATAGTGATGATTTTAGCCCCGATCACATACCCCCATACTTGAACTTTTGCTTGTCCTTAAGCAAAACACTTAAGTCAAGAAAATCATAAAGAAAACACAAGCTTTTGTTTATTCCAACAATTTGAAACATAACAAGGATTATAACTTCCCTTCATATTTTAGATAAAACTCTGGCCATTCATCAAATCCTTTGAAAAAAAATCAAACTTTGAAGCATTTGATAGAACATCACAAAACTCTTGAAGTTAAATTAATCACATTTATACCTTAGTCTAAGAAAATTATTTCACCCTTCCAGTAAAAACATAGATAAAATGAATTACATGAGTTAAGGTATCTACCAAATCAAGCATTATAAATTCAAAAATTGCACAACTCAAGTCATGATGCAAGGAAAGCACTCCATTATTTTTCTCTCTATTATTTCTAAAGACTTAGAGAATTGATAGTCTCAAGTGCATGGATTTCTCTTCATACACCATATTGGCCCCTTATAGTCATCACTCATCATTTTTTTTTTCACCATGTTTCCTCTCTTTTGCATTTAGGAATTCAAAGCCTCAAGAAAGTGAATTTCTCTTCACTATCCGTATTGGCCCCCATAATCAAGAAAAATAATACGTTTTCACCTTCAAAAAGTAAACCACAATCAACTTATATTCTCAATTTTCAACTCAATCACAAAAAATTGGTTCACTTAATCTTTCCACTCAAAGATTTTTATCTCCTCACATTCCTTATCACAACTCAAAGCAAAGCAAAGTTTAAAGTTATAATACAAGAGTTAGCCAATAACTTTCCCCACATTCATCATATCCTCCGTATTCAAACTAAATGAGTTAAATAATATTCAAACACTAATGCATAAAAAAGATTAATCAAAATTCTTAAGTCTTGAAAATATCCAATCCAATAAACCAATTTCATAGAAATCTATCCAATGAATGAAAAAAATCATATCCAAGTAAGAAAAAGAATTACAACCTTGCTAACCAATGAAAACCACAAAAAATTTTGAAAAATTTTGAAAATTTTCCCAAAAAAAATCAAAAATAAAAATGGTATGGAAAATATCTTCAATACCTAAACTCTTCCCCCACACTTAAACTGGACATTGTCCTTAATGGCCAACAATATACAAGGAAAGCAAATCTAAGATGATCAAAATAAACAAAGAGAAGAGTAGAGAAAAGCAAATACTTCTGATGCGTGTTTTTTAGTGTAAAAAATATTACCAATAAATTACACAGTCAATCAAGCTTTAATAAAATGCTAACCACTAAAACCACACATGCGGGTAAGTATACCTATCATATAGTATAAGGAATAGCAAGGACCAAATCCGTGAGAACTTAGGCTCTCACCTTACTTTACCCAAATCTTTATTGTTTAGCCAATAAAATAAGAAGATATAAATAAAATACTAACCTAATATACTAGATTATAGACCAAGTTCACAGAAGACAAGTCACAAGGATTATCAAGGAGTAAAAATAAGGAGAAAAGATATGTAAATAGATAGAAATCCTCAAAGACATAAGAATGATTGATTAGCACTTATCACAATTAATTATCGTCTTGGCATCATGAAGGAATTTAAGATCCAATCGTTTCCCAAGTCATGAACTTACTTATGTAGACTCCACTTCTTTCCCAATCCATGAAATCACTATCTCTTGATTAATTTAGCAGATTTTCCAATCGCACTAAAATAGTAAAAAGATGTATTAAACTCATACCTTATAAACATGAAATTAGCCAACGAGCCTTTGCTCGAGGTGAAATAAACTAATCTTTGATCACTTAGGTTCTTTAATCTTAAGTTCATTTCCCCAGTCTATTAAGATTTAACAAATATGAAATCAATACAATGAAACTCCTAACATCATTTCCCAAGTCAATTAGAAGAGCTCACATCATTAACCAATGAAAATAAGTAATCAAATACTAAAGACAATAATCAATTGATCAAAGAACTAAAGTCAATACAAAGTCTTGAATCCAAAAATATCTTCTATATATAATTAAAAATAATTAAAACTCAAATTGTTAATAAATTACAAAGAAGAGGAAAAGAAACGACTCATAGACAAGTAAGATCTCTTCTTCTTCTTTGAAACCTTCTTGAGCAGCCTCCTCTACTTCTCCAAGAATTCTCCTTTGATCCTCCTAAATCTTAGTGTTTCTCTAGGAGTTTCCTATGAGTTTGCAAGTCCAAAAGGTGAAAACTGATTTAGAGATGTTATTCTCTTATATTTATAGAAGTTCTAATTGCCAAAAAGTATGTGGAAGAGTCCTTTTCCATGGTTGAAAGAGTTTCCAAAAGAATCAAACTAAAATTGCCAAAATCTGCTTGGAAAAGGAAAATTCACCGACACTGATCAGAATAAACCCGGTGCCGGGTCCATTCGACCCACCTGTCACCGGGTCCATTCTGTTTCTCCTCAAAATTGCTAATTTTCTAGAATAGACCTAGCACCTGGTACTTTAACTGGACCTAGCACCAAGTCCAATCTAAAACCTTTTACTTTTTTCTTGAAATTCACTTAAATCTGCACAAATTTATCAAAAGCACTTTCTATAAGTAAAATGTCAAATAGGAAGGAATATGCCTAGTTATTACAACAAAATAATCTCAAATTGACCTCAAATAACTAGGAAATTAGTGATGATTTTAGCCCCTATCAATTTTCATTTCACATTAGGTCCAACATGTGTGAATCGACCACAATGAGTAGTCATGGGAGAAGTCACAAGGGCACCTAACTCAAAAGAAACAAAAACAAAAAGCCTAAATCTAGAAAAGGAAAGAAAAATAAAAGAAAGGAAAAGACAATGAAAAAAAAGTGAAAAAGGACCAAAGGAAAATCATGAATTATATAGGGTAACATCGAGATGCTCTAAAATGCTAAGTTGTTCACCTAAATATGGTTTCAATGAACTTCCATTCACCTTAAAGATCCTTTTAGTTAGATGAGAAACCTCAATAACTCTAAATGGACAAGCTCGATGTATCTTATATGGCCCTGGCTATATTGACTTCAACTTTCCCGAAAAAAGTCGAAGCCTAGAATTAAACAACAACAGTTTATCTCCTTCTTTAAACTCGTGAGGGGAATGAATATGCTTATCATGCCAACGTGTCATCTTATCTTTATAAATCCGTGAATTATGGTAGGCATCATTATGCTACTTCTCCAACTCATTCACTTAAAGGAATCTTTGTTATCCTATAAGGTGAAGGTCAAAATTGACAAGTTTAATCTCCTAATGAGCCCTATGTTCAACTTCCACCAGTAGATGATAAGATTTTTCATATACCAATCAATAGGAGGTTGTACCAATAGGAGTTTTGAAAGCAGTCCTATAAGCTCAAAGAGTATCATCTAGCTTCAAACTCCAATCCTTTCTTGTATGATTAACCATTTTTTCTAAAATTATTTTTAACTTTATATTAACCACTTCAACTTAGCCACTACTTTGAGGGTGATAAGGGGTAGCAAACTTATGAGTAACACCTAAATATTTGAGAACTTTGTCCAATTGGGTATTATAAAAGTGCATTTCCCTATCACTAATAAGTACCTTAGATACATCAAAATGGGTGAAAAGTTTCCAACCGAGCATCATTAGTAGGCAAGGCTTGCATCTCAGCCCACTTAGATACATACTCAATCGCAACCAAGATGTATTTGTTACCCAAAAAATTAGGAAAAGGCCCATGAAATCAATCCCCTAACAATAAAAATTTTCAGATGCTTGAAAATTTTGTAATGGCATCTTATTAGATTTAGAAATACTACTTGTATGTTGACACCTATCGCAATTTCGAACAAACCTATAAGAGTTCTTAAAGAGTGTTAGCCAATAAAATACGGAGTCAAGCACCTTTCTTGCAGTGTTGTTAGCTTGGTAGTGGCTTCCCGCGGATCCTTCATGACAATGTTTCAATATGTATACACTTTTCATGGAATCCACACATCTTTGAATGATTTGATCCGCACAATACTTGAACAACTAAGGATCTTCCCAGAAGTAATACTTTACTTCGGAGAGGAATATCTTTTCTTGTTGTATCGTGAAATCCTTTGGTACAATTCCTGCAACCAAGTAATTAGCAAAATTTGCATGCCAAGGTATTTGAGAAATCTCACTATCAACAAGTAGAAGTCATTTATCCAAGAAGGTCATTGATATCCTCTTTGGCTAATGGTTCTAAGTTAGGATTCTCCAGCCTAGACAAGTGATCCACAACCAAATTTTCAGCTCCCTTTTAATCCTTAATCTCAAAGTCAAATTCCTGCAACAATAATACCTATCTTATCAGTTTTGGCTTGGAATCATGCTTCGTTAGTAGGTATGTAAGGGTGGAATGGTCCGTATAAAAAATGACTTTGGACAAAATAAGATAATAATAGAAGTTATAAAAAGAAAAAAAAATACTATTGCAAGCAATTCTTTCTCCGTTGTGGTGTAATTTTCATGTGCCGCCATAAAAGATTTTCTTACATAGTAGATTGGTTGAAAATTCTTATTCCTCCTTTGTCCAAGTACCGTGCCTACTACATAATCACTTGCATCACACATTAATTCAAAAGGAAGAGATCACACATTAATTCAAAAGGAAGAGACCAATTCGGTGCAATTAAAATATAAAACTTGATCAATTTATTTTTAAGCACATTGAAAGCATTGAGACATTTTTCATCAAAATAAAAAAACCTCATCTTTCTCAAGTAAATAAGTAAGAGGTTTAGAAAATTTTGAGAAATCTAAGATGAACCTCCTATAAAAACCTGCATGACCAAGAAAGCTTCGAATAGCCTTCACAGAAGTGGGAGGAGATAGTTTCTCAATTGCCTAAATATTTGCTCTATTGATGCGTAAATTTTTGGCGTATAAAAATCATCAAGTTTAAATCCATCCCTTAGTCAAGTTTTAATTAAAATATTAATCCCAAAATACACATACAAGCAAGTATACTCATTGCAAGCATAGTATAGGAAA
Organism: Voacanga thouarsii; assembly: GCA_026120185.1. Classification (NCBI taxonomy): domain Eukaryota; kingdom Viridiplantae; phylum Streptophyta; class Magnoliopsida; order Gentianales; family Apocynaceae; genus Voacanga; species Voacanga thouarsii. The sequence continues at coordinate 883,012 of JANUWF010002184.1, read as the reverse complement.
TTAACGAGTATCGATCCTCAAAGGAACAAATACACACTAATCACTTTTCATTAATTGTTTAACCGATCCAAGAAAGTGAGAAAATAAGAAAAAAAATAAAGAAATATATACAACTCAAGGATGCTGGAATATGCAATTTAGACAATTATTCTAGAAAACATGACAATGAACCAACTAGCAATTCTCTCAACTAATTATCATCTTGGCATCACGAAAGAATATAAACTAAAATTCAACCATTTCACAAGTTATGAATATACTTAGATAAATTCCACTTCATTTGTCAATCCATAGAATCCTTTATTTTGATTTGTATTAACAGATTTGTCAATCAAGCTAACATACCCAAAACATGGATTAGACTCAATTCTTTATAAGTATGAAATTAGCTAATAACCCTTTGCTCGAGGTAAAATCAACTAATCTCTGATTACTTAGTCCTATAATCTTAACTTTGTCGCTCAAGTCCATTAAGATTAGACAAATACGAAATCAATGCAATTAAACTACTAACTTCGTTATTCCAAGTCAATTGGAAGAACAATCATCAATAACTAATGATAACAATTAATCAAACAGCAAAGATGATAAAGACTTAATCAAATAACCAAATTAACACAAAACCAAGAATCCAAAAGAATGTTAAATTACAATAAAAATATTGAATACATCATTGTTTAAGGAAAAGAAAATAAATATAAAAGAAAGCACTCATAGATAAGCCTATTTCTTCACCGTTGAAGACCTTCTTGAACAATCCTCCTTGATTAGATGAATTCTTCTTTTAATGAGTGATTTGAATTTATGCTCTTGGATCCACCTCCACACATCTTCTCTTGTGTTTTCTCTTGCATTTATACCTCTTTGATGCTAAATTCGTTGTTGGAGGAATCTTGGCCGAGTAGGTATTAGAAAATACCAAAATCTTTGGAAAATTCCAAAATTCATGCATCAGATTTTCGATTTCTAGAGCGGGCTTGGCACCGGGTTAGTTCAACCCACCTGGCGTTAGGTATAATCTTTTCTTCCTCTAGGTTTTTGCTCTACTTTCACTGGCCGGACAGAATGGACCCGGTGCCTGGTCTACTTGTCAGACTTGACGACAGGTCTGTTTTGTTTTCTTCTTGAAAATTGCTTTATTTTGCTCTACTTTACCAGAATGGACCTGGTGTCTGGTCCTTTAGATGGGCTTGGTGCCAGGTACATTCTAAAATTTTTCACTTTTTGCTTGATTTTAACTCGAATCTGCACAAATTTGCCAAAAATACTTTTTACAAGCAAAATGTCAAGTAGGAAGAAATATGCCTAGTTATTACAATAAATATATCTTAAAACAACCTCCAATAACTAGAAAAATGATGGTGATTTTAGCCCCTATCACATACCCCCACACTTGAACTTTAACTTGTTCTTAAGCAAACAAGAATTAGACACAAAGCATTTAGAACAAGATAAAATAATTTAACAAATTTTCCCTTAGAAAATTCACCCATAATGAAGACATAACCTTCTTCCTACCTTAAATATAAACTTGTCATTCACTCAACCCTTTCAAAACCTTATAAACTTTTGTATTAAATTAAACAATCACAAGGCCATCAATGTTAAGTTAAACAAGCTTATATCTAGTACAAGAAAATCATCATACTCCTCAAGCAAAATATAGATAACATAAATCGTACAAGTTAAGCCATTTAAACAATTCAAGCATTATAAACTAAAATTTACACAACTCAAGTTAATGAAATAAGGAAAACACTCCACTCTTGTTTTTCTTTTATAACTTTGGGAATTGATAGCCTCAAGTGCATGGATTTCTCTTCACACGCTGTATTGGCCCCCTTATAGTCATTATTTATAATTTTTTCTGCAATTTTGTTTTTCTTTCTTCTTTCTTTCCTTACCTTCTTGCCTTCTGGATAGCCTCAAAAAAGTGTAATGCTTCTTTGTTTCTTCTCTTCCACTCACCATATTGGCCCCATTTTCAGCAAAAGGTCTCCCTTTTTTTCGAAGATAAAAGCATTTTTTTCATCTCACATTTTTTTCTTTTCACTCAAAAAAAAAAAAAAAATCTCACATTCCATATTTACAACTCAAAGTCAAGAAAATTTTAAATCTATAATACAAAAATTAATCAACAACTCTTCCCATATTCATCACATCATCCATATTCGAACTTAAAGAATAACGCAAAACTCAAATACTAAATATAACTAGGGTTAACTTAAATTCTCAAGACTTAGCAAAAATCCATCTTAATACACATGTTTACTTTTTAATAAAAATCAAACCATAATGAATGACAAATCCATATCCAAAATTAGTAAGAAAATCACCACTTCATTATAGACAAATAAGATCAATTTAGCTCTAAAATCTCCACACTTTCAAATTTTCAAAATTTTCAATTTTTCAACAAAATTGTTTGGTACCAAGAAAACACCAAGATCATACTAAGAAAATATGAAGATCACTGATAAAAACTTGGACAAAGAACAAAAACTTGATGCGTAAATTTTGGATGTATAAAAATCATCAAATTTAAATCCATCCCTTAGTCAAGTTTTAATTACAACATTAATCCCAAAATATACATACGAGCAAGTATACTTATCGCAAGCATAATATAGGGAATTAACGAGTATTGATCCTTAAAGGAATAAGTAAACACTAATCAATTTTCATTCATTGTTTACTAACAGAATAAAGTGAGAAAATAAGAAAAAGAAAAATTAAGAAATATATACAACTCAAGGATGTATGAATACGCAATTTAGACAATAATCCTAGAAAACATGATAATGAACCTACTAGCAATTTTCTCAACTAAATATCATCTTAGCATCATAAAGGAATATAAAGTAAAATTCAATCGTTTCACAAGTCATGAATCTACTTAGATAAATTCCACTTCGTTTGTTAATCCATGGAATCCTATATTTTGATTCATATTAACAGATTTGTCAATCAAACGAACATAACCAAAACATGCATTAGGATCAATTCTTTATACGCATGAAATTAGCTAATAACTCTTTGCTTGAGCTGAAATATTTTTTTTTATTACTTAGCCCTATAATCTTAACTTCGTCGCTTAAATCTATTAAGATTAAACAAAGTACGAAATCAATGCAGTTAAACTACTAAGATCGTTGTCCCAAGTTAATTAGAAGAACTCGCATCAATAACCAATGATAACAAGTAATCAAACACCAAAGATGATAAAGAATTGATCAAATAACCAAATTAACATAAAACCATGAATCCAAAATAATGTTAATTTATAATAAAAACATTGAATACATTATTGTTTAAGGAAAAGAAAATGAAGATAAAAGAAAGCATTAATAGATAAGCCTCTTTCTTCACCGTTGAAGACTCTCTTGAACAATTTTCCTTGATTGGGTGAATCCCTCATTCAATGAGTGATTTGAATCTATGCTCTTGGATTCACCTCCACATACCTTCTCTTATGTTTTCTCTTGCTTTTATAAGCCTCTTTGATTCTAAATTCATTGTTGGAGGAATCTTGGCTGAGTAGGAATTAAAAAATATCAAAATCTTTGGAAAATTCTCAAATTTGTGTACAGGATTTTCGCCTTCCAGAGTGAGCCTGGCGCTAGGTACCTTCGAGCCAGTACAATTTATTCTTCCTCTGGATTTTTGCTCTGGTCCACTTACTAGACCTGGCACTAGGTCTATCCTATTTTCTTTCTGAATATTGCTCGGTTTTCCTTGCTTGACCAAAATTGACCCGGCACCTGGTCGGTTGGCTAGGCCTGGCGGTAGATGCATTCTGAAATTGTTTTCTTTTTACTTGAATTTAACTCAAATCTACATAAATTTGCCAAAAACACATTTTACAAGAAAAATGTCAAATAGGAAGGAATATGCCTAGTTATTAAAACAGTTGCATCACAAAACAACCTCAAATGACTAGGAAAATAATGGTGATTTTAGCCCCCTATCACATACCTCCACACTTGAACTTTTGCTTATCCTCAAGCAAAACACTATAGTTAAGAAGAATTATCAAGAAAACACAAGTTCTTTCTTATTCCATTTTTTTTAACATAGCAAGGATTATATCTTCCTTTCGAACTTTATATACAGCTCTTGTCATTCATACCCTTTGAAAACAATTCAAACTTTGAAACATTTGACAAGATATCACAAGACTCTTAAAGTCAAATTAATCAAGTTCATAACTTAGTCTAAGAAAATTATTTTACTCTTCAAGTTAAAATATAGATAACATGAATCATATAAGTCAAGCCATCTGCCAACTCAAATATTATAAATCCAAAAATTGCTCAACTCAAGTCATGATGTAAGGAAAGCACTCCAATTTTTCTTTCTCTCACTTTTTTTTTTTTTTTTGTGGTTCAATAACTTAGGGAATTGATAGCCTCAAATGTATAGATTTGTCTTCACACATCGTATTGGCCCCCTTTTAGCAATCACTCATCATTTTTTTCAACAATATTCCTTTCTTTTGCTGTTGGGAATTCATAACCTCAAGAAAGTGGATTTCTCTTCACTATCTATATTGGCCCCCATAATCAAGCAAAAACAAATTTTTTTTTCATCTTCACACTCATTTTTTTTTCACTTCTTTATCTCACAAGAATTTTCCACAATTCTCAACAATCTTTCCTCTCAAAGAACTTTTATCAACTCATATTCCTCATCACAACTCAAAACCAAGCAAACTTTAAACTTATAATACAAGAGTTAGCTTATAAACTTTACCCACATTTATCATACTCTCCATATTCAAACTCGATGAGTCAAATAACATTTAAACATCAATGTATAAACAAGATTAATCAAAATTCTTACGTCTTGAAAAATATCTTATCCAATAAACCAATTGCACAAAAAATCCACCAAATGAATGACAAAACTTATATCCAAGTAAGAAAAAGAATTACAACCTTGCTTAACAATTAAAACCACTGAAATTTTGAAAAATTTTTACAAAAATGATATGAAAAATGATATGGAAAAATTTTCAATTTTTCAACAAAATTGTTTGGTACCAAGAAAATACTAAGATCATACGAAGAAAACACCATGATCATTGATAAACACTTGGACAAAGAATATTACTAAACCACTCCCCCACACTTAAATTGGACAATGTCGTCATCGGCAAAAAATTAACACAAGAAAGCATCTCCAAAGGATAAAAAATAATAAAGGGGTAGAAAGTTTAATCAATACTTCCCAAGTGCAATAAAGTGCCAATAGATATTAAAACTAAAAATAGAGAGAAGGGCTTGTTCAAGAGGACTTTATTCCTACCTATAAAACAAAACAGAAATAAAAGCACAAGAAAAATAATAACAAAATAAAAACACATATAAATAAAAGAAAGCAAACTTAAAAAAAAAAAATCCTATCAAAGCAAATAAAGACACGACTCTCTCCCCCACATTTAAGAGGGAAAACATTTTCCTTATTTGGGAGAAAGACACCTAACAATTATAAAACAAAGATACAAACTCTTTCCACTCATCATGCTTCCTCATCAAACCTTTGTAAAAGAAATTAAAGCTTAAAGGAGAAAATAGGCAAGATGAATGTAGAAAGAAAGGTGGTTTTTGAAAAAGGCCATGTTCATGAAAATATTTTTTCTCAGTAAAACTAAACACATGAACCACATTCTTGAACATTCCTTTAAACACACAAATAACTTTTTCAACATATGAGTACATATGGTATTTGAAGAATGCATCGAACTTGAAACCACCATTTAACCCTTTAAAAGGTTTGTCATAATGAAAATTCCCTAGAAAACTTAGCAATTGAGTCTTCAAAGATGGGATCAAGAAATCCTTACTTTTTATCACATCTACAAATACCAAGTTACCTCCCTTTGGATGGGGTGACAGGTAGAATTTGTCAACATCCTCCAAGGAGGTCGTATGATATAATATGGAAAGATCCAACTCCTTGAGGTTTGTTAAACTGAACATATCATCATTTGGACCATTATCCTCCAAGAATGTAGATGAACCTAATAAATCATGTGACAAAGAGAGATTAGAATTAGTAGCATATAGAAAAGAATGGAATACCTCCCTTTTCTCATTGGGAAATTGTTCCTAGTATCCGTTCTCCAATCCATGGGAATTCTATTGTTTAAGTCTGTGGGCCTTTATGGCATCTTCAACCAACTTGACTAGTTGTGCTTCTGTAGAGCTCATTCATTAGGATGCATCGTCATGCCACCTTGTAAAACCTCACCTAAACCTACCCTAGAGTAAGAGGGATGGGGTGCATATCATATCATATTACATAAAATATATTCCTTGAATGATTTTGTGTGCCTTAGAATTGTACTATATGGGTTATATGGTTTATCTATGCTTGTTGAGTAGTAAAGGTAAAAGGTAATTTTGATTGAGGTCAAAATAGGAAGATGGCTTGAGGCTTAGATAAGAAGAGAATTTAGTTGGGAAAATAAAAACAAGAGTTGTTGTGGTTAAGTAGTTAGAGCTTTGTGATTTAATCTCTAAGGTCTTGAGTTCAAATCCTATCACCTAAGTTGTATCATAATTATCTTAACCAATGTTTGAATTTTCCTTTTTCTTACAATCCTTAAAGTTAGGAATGTTGTCTTAGGGAAGATACAATGGTAATGTCTTAACCATGTGATGTTGCCCTAAAAGAATTCTAGAAGAATTTTTGTCTCAAATATTCTTTCAAGCCTTGTCCTCACCTATTCAAATTTAAACTACTCTTATTTCTTTAATCCATTTCGATATCTATAAAAAGTCTTGGATAATTCCTTGCTTGAAGTTTCAAAAATTCCGGCTCTTAGGGGATAGGAGGATGACCGAAATTGTGTAGGAAAAATAAGAAGACGTTTTCAATTAAATCACCATAGCTATTCTTCCAAGAACTTCATTGTCTTCTTGTTCTTGTTTTGGTTAAAATCTGGAATTTTTTTCAGAAATTCTTCATGGCTGGTTTTCGAAAATTGCAGCAATCTTTCCCTACATAATTATTGGAAACAACCAACCATCTTGTGTAAGATGAAAGCTAAAAACACCTTGGAATTTCGCAGCTTGTACAAGCTACACCAAATCAGAAGTTTTTCAGCAAACAATCAAGCTTTGGGAGTGAACATTGAGCCATTCATTTGGGCACAAGAACACCTGAAAATTTCCGCTTTCTCATCCAAGATGGTGGTTGAAAGTCCACCATTAATGGAGCTTTAAACACTCCTAAATTCCAGCTGCAAATATGTTTCAAAGTAGTCCAAAAATTCTGCTCAAAATCATTTCAAATCCTAAGAGTTCTTAAGCTTAAATTCCAGAATTTCCACCCCTCCCCCCCCAGTTTTGCCTATCTAAAGCAAGAACCAATTTCTTCATCATCATTTTTCATATTTTCGGCCATGTTACAGCCATGGACAGAACACCTTGTCTTCTTCATCTACCTTGGTCATTAGGACTCCGTTAACACACCTCAAAATACTCATATTTTTATTCCATTCAAAACATTTCAAAATTGAAAATTAAATTCCAGATTTTTCTTCCATTAAACCCTCATCTAGCTAAAGGATTAAACTAGAAATTTCTCTACTATGTCACAGCCATTTTTGGCCAGCTACAAAGATGAACAAGAAACCACATTCCATGATCAAATCATAGCTAGTTGAGCCATTCACCATTGAAGGACAAGAAACCTTCAAGAAACAAACACCATTACCCAATCCTCTACCTCAAATATCTTCACATTTCCCTCAATTTGCAATTTGAAAAATCTGGAAATCTCTCTCTCTTTCTTGGATAACTGAAATCCTTTCCCCTAGCTAGGCCATTCGGCCGTCATTCACAAGACACACATGAAACTCTCTCTCAATTTCCTCTCAAAAACACCAAGAACACAAACTAAGCTTCTTCAACTCTCAATCACTTCTATTCATCCCAAATCACTCCAAGAACCCTCAAACTAACTAGGATCCAGTCCCTACTCACTCATAGGCCACCCCATAACAAAAAAAAAAAAAAACTAAAATAGATCTTCCACTTGGATCAAACACACTTTTCGGTCAAGAACTAGAATAACATCAAGAAGGTAAATTTAAACATCCTGGACATTATTTATCTCATCATCACCATTTCATTATCATTCTAATCTCTCTCTCTCTTGGCCGAACCAATGGTGGCCATTCTTGGACAAACTTCAACCAAGGAAAGACTCTCAAGCACTCAAGGACTTTCATTGAGTAAGGCGATACCTTCAACTAACAATCATGAAAACAAGTATTTCTTTCTTAATCTCCTCTTTAAATTCTCAAACTCAAGGCTCTTAAATGATGGATTTGATAGGTTGATTGAATAATGTAGAGTTGGAGATATGTATGTGGGTAAAGGGAATAGATTTAAGAAATGAAACTTTGAATGAATGTTGTGACTCTTGAAGTATGGATTATGCTTTATGATCATTGTATGTACATTATGATTAAGGACTTTATGGATATTTGATGTATGATAGACATTAAACCACTATTATTGATTATGCCTTCATGATGTTATTTTTCCAATAAATCCATAAATAATATTAGGGCTAGTAAAATATTACCCTTATTGTGATGTATGTTAATACAAGCCTATTTTTGGATAAATCGATATGTTATTTGTTGGATCCATGTGTGTATGAATATGTATATAGATTTTCTCTAATATTTCACTATGGTCAATAAAAATTATTGTAAGAACTACTTTTATTATTTTTAGTATTATTCTTTCTATCATTATTATTATTAATATAATTAATATTATTATTTAATTTAATTGATTAATTTTAGTGAACACAAATATTTTTTAAACTAATAATTATTTTAAATATTGGTATATTATTAGATAAATAAATAGAATATTTTTATTAAAGATTATTAAATATAAATAATAATATATTTGAATTGATTAATATCAAATGTCTTTTATATTCATATTATTATTAGTTAGCCTTACTAAAACTTTTATTTACACTCATAAATATTATTTATATGAGAATAATTTATTTATTATTAATTTTATTTGTTATTTACTATTTATTAATAAATTTTTAATATTACTTATTATTTGCAATAATATTATTTATTATTTATTACCAATATTATTTAGGAATGATTATTAATAGTACTCATTATTACAAATTTTATTTATTAATATTACTCATTATTTATTATTTGTTAAGAAATAGTTAATATTATAATTTATTATTTATTTATTATTTATAATACCCATTTATTTTAACTTATGACATTAATCTTATTCTATAAAATACTTTATCAATTAATGTTAAAGCTCGAAGCATTATTGTCATAACTAGATGTTGTATTTAGTTGAGCTTAAGCATGTTAGGCTAGGAATTATTTATTTAAAGCAAGTATTGTCTGGATGTTGGGAGTTATACCATGTATTTACCCTAGGCGGAGTTAGATTGCCTTGAATTATCTTGGAAGGCTATTGTTCCTAGGAAAAAGCAAAAGATCAGGTAAGTTCCTGCATAAAGCTGTTTGAATATCAAAGTCACCTTGGCAAGTCAGACATGATGTATACGAGAAATCGTACTATGAATGCAATTATGGACCATTTTCCTTTTCTTTTCAGTCCAATAAACCATTTTAAGTTGAATAAGTAATTTTATACAAAATGCTAAACTTTTTCTAAACACTAACTTTGACAGAGAATTTTGGGAAACCATAATTGTTATTTCAAAGAAATCACATTGAATGATCATTCTTTTCCCAAGAGGGAGAAATACAACGTTGAGTACTCAATAAGGGTAGACTACTAGGAATAGTCTTTGAAGGGTTAGGTAAGTCTCTTAGTAGGTGGCCATCTCTGAGTGGTGAGTCCTTCTCGGATAGGATACCAGTCCTGTAGATCGTACTGGTCCGAACTAGTAGATACAGTTAAGTGGATTGTGTATTTTCGAAATAGACAACTGGTAAGTTTGGGTGCAAAAATAGAGGAGTATCTTACCCAGTAGGCCGTACACCTACTTTGTGTCAGTATGCACAAAGTGTGACATACTGAACGTTCTTTGGTCATGGTGCACAAAGTGTGGTGCTACGACTACTTGTGAGTGATTGCCTTTATTGTATATATGTATAGCTTTTGAAAGGAAAACACCACTCCTCACTTGTGAAATTTATTTAAGACTTTCCAGCACTTACTTTTATGAAAATTTCTTAACTTGCATACATGAACTATTTTTCCTGAAGCACTCAAAGTACACACGAGCTTACTGAGATTTATGTCTCACAGCCTTTTATACCATGCTTTTAAGTCGATCCTGCTGTGAAGGTTAATGATTAAAGATTACCCTTATTTTGAAGACTTATTTCTTTTTCTTTGTATTTCATTTTGAGAGACTCTAGTGTAAATTTATTTATTTTTGGGATTTGTTCGTGTATTATTTAAGTTGTAATAAGTTTGATTTGGATTGTTTCGTTCATTTCTTTTGTGAGTCCTAATTATAACTACCCTTTGTTCGGTGGACGGGGCAACATCCCCAACCCTAATAGAGTACGTAGGTAGTAGGGTGTTACACACCTAATGGACGTGTTTGTATTGGCAACAAAGGATTTGATTGAAACTTCAAGTGACGTCTCACTAAACACATCAATAGAGCTTGCAACCTTGCCAATGTATCATCATTATAGCTCCGTTGATATTATGCCTAGGAATCCCTGATGATGTTTTGAATCTCGCACTCAAAGAAAAAAAATCGAAAGTAAAAACAAATAAAAATAATAAAAAACATAGAAAAGAAAAAACAAAAGGGAAAAATAAATAATATAAAAATAAAGAAGAGAAAAACACACGCATTCACAAACTATCTAAATACAAAAGTTAGTGGTATTTACAGTACAACATGAAGTAAGCTAGTTAATCAAGTCACATAATGTTACAAACAACAAGATAGAACACTGATTTATACAAAGAACATATATACATATTTTCATATAGACATATGGATATATAAACATAACAACATGGTTAAATCAGTAAAACCCAAGCTTTCATGATATTGTTTCCCATCAATGGCGCCAAAAACATGATCCGTAATTTTTGGGTGTATAAAAATCATCAAGTTTAAATCCATCCCTTAGTTAAGTTTTAATTAAAATATTAATCCCAAAATACACATACGAGCAAGTATACTCATCGTAAGCATAGTATAGGGAATTAATGAGTATCGATCCTCAAAAGAACAAGTACACACTAATCACTTTTCCTTCATTGTTTAACCGACCCAATAAAGTTAGAAAATAAGAAAAAGAAAAATAAAGAAATTTATAGAAGTCAAGGGTGTAGGAATATGCAATATAGACAATTATCCTAGAAAATATGATAATGAACCAATTAGCAATTCTCTCAACTAATTATCATCTTAGCATTTGAAGGAATATAAAGTAAAATTCAGTCATTTCACAAGTCATGAATCTATTTAGATAAATTTCACTTCGTTTGTCAATCCATGGAATCCTATATTTTGATTCATATTAACAGATTTGTTAATCAAGCTAACATAACCAAAACATGCGTTAGGCTTAATTCCTTATAAGCATGAAATTAGCTAATAATCCTTTACTCGAGGTGAAATCGACTAATCTTTGATTACTTAGTCCTATAATCTTAACTTCGTCACTCAAGTCCATTAAAATTAGACAAATACGAAATCAGTGCAATGAAACTACTAACATCGTTGTCCCAAGTTAATTAGAAGAACTCACATCAATAACCAATGATAACAAGTAATCAAACACCAACGATGATAACGAATTGATCAAATAATCAAATTAACATAAAACCATGAATCTAAGATAATGTTAAATTACAATAAAAACATTGAATGCATCATTGTTTAAGGAAAATAAAATAAAGATAAAAGAAAGCACTCATAGACAAGCCTCTTTCTTCGCCATTGAAGACTCTCTTGAACATTCCTCCTTGATTAGGTGAATTCCTCCTTCAATGAGTGATTTGAATTTATGCTCTTGGATCCACCTGCACACACATTCTCTTGTGTTTTCTCTTGCTCTTATAAGCCTCTTTGATGCTAAATTCATTGCGGGGGAATCTTGATTGAGTAAGAATTAGAAAATATCGAAATCTTTGGAAAATTCCCATGTTTGTGAACAGGATTTTTACCTTCCAGAGCGGACCTGGCGCCAGGTCACTTCGACCTACTGGGCACCAGGTACAATCTGTTCTTCCTATGGGTTTTTGCTCTATTTTCAGTGGCCAAAAAGAATGGACCCGACGCCTAGTCTATATGCCAGACCTGGTGGCAGGTCTATTCTATTTTCTTCCTAAAAGTTGCTCAGTTTTCCTCTGCTTGACTAGAATATACTTGGTGCCTAGTCCGTTGGCTCGGCCTGGCGCTAGGTACATTCTGGAATTGTTCATTTTTTGCTCAAATTTAACTAAAATCTATAAAAATTTGCCAAAAATACTTTTTACAAGTAAAATGTCAAATAGGAAGGAATATGCCTAGTTATTCAGCAAATGTATCTCAAAACAACCTCAAATAACTAGGAAAATAATGGTGATTTTAACCCCTGTCATCTATCAACCTCAATATCGATCTTTCCTTGATATTTTGTGTCCTAATACAATACCTTCTTGCATAATGAAGTGGCATTTTTCCCAATTAAGCATAAGGTTGGTCTGTTTACATATTTGAAGTACATTCTCTAAATTGGCCAAACTTAGCTAAAAAAAATCACCAAAAATAGAAAAATTATCTATAAATACCTCCATAATGTCTCCCACAAATCCTAAAAATAGCCATTATACATCTTTGGAATGTTCTAGGACCATTGCACAGACAAAAAAATATACGATGATATGCATAAGTACCAAAAGAGCATGTAAAGGTGGCCTTTCTTAATCCTTCGGTACTATAGGAATTTGAAAGTAACCAGAAAAACCATCTATAAAGTAATAAAACCCTTATTCGACTAATCTTTCTAACATTTGATCAATGAAAGTGAGAGGAAAATGGTCCTTCCTAGTGCCTCATTTAACTTTCTATAATCAATGTAAACTCTCCAACTGGTTACCAATCTCATTGGGATCAATTTATTTTTTTTTTATTGGGGCTCACAATCATTCCTCTCTTCTTTGGTACCACTTTTGTTGGACTCACCTAAATACTCTCATAAATAGGGTAAATGATGCCAAAATCTAAGAGTTTAATCACTTCACATTTTACCACATCACTCATATTTGGGTTCAAACTACGTTGGGGTTGCACTACGAGTTTGGCTCATTCTTCTAACAAGATTTTGTGAGTGCAAGAAAGAAGGGCTAATTCTCTTAATGTCTATGATTTTCTCTGCAATGACTTCTTTATACTTTCCTAATAGACTTACCAATTTGGTATTTTTATCAATAGTGAGGTCTTTTGCTATGATCACTCGTAATTTTCCATCTTTAGCCAACAATGCATATTCCAAGTACTCAGGGAGGTCTTTGAGGTTTAATTCTAGTGGGATGACTTCATCCTTCCCAAACTCTTCTTTCAATTTCCTCAAATTCTCTCAACTCACGACCTTTATTTGAATCATCCAAATATGCAATGGATTGTTCCATCAAGTCTATAGAGCAATTAATAAATAATTCTTGCCCAAAATCAAAGATAAGCTCATTAAGAATATCAATCCTTAAGCAAGAATCATCATAAGAAATGGGATGTTGCATGCTTTTATGGATTTTAATAATGACTTCTTCATCCCCAACCCTAAGTGTCAATATTCCCCCATGAACATCAATTAATGCTTTAGCAGTAGATAGGAAAGATAGACCTAGGATTAAATGAACATTAAATTTTTTATCCATATCAAGAATAACAAAATTTATAGGAAATATGACTTTATCCACTTTAACCAATACATCTTCAACTATCCCCCTAGGATATTTAATAGATCTATCCGCAAGTTGAATACTTATCCTAGTGTGCTTGGGCTCGCCTAGGCCTAGCTTTCTGAAAGTTTTGTATGGCAAAAGATTAATGCTAGCACCCAAGTCCGCTAATACAATACAAAATGTAAGAGTACCAACAAGACAAGGAATAGAAAAACTCCCTTGATTAATTTTTTTTGTGGCAAAGTCCGTTGGTCTTGCAAGATGGCGGAGCATTTTTTATTTAAAACTACAGTGGATAATTCTTCCAACTTCTTTTTGTTGGCAAGCATATTTTTGAGGAACTTTGCATATTTAGGCATGTGTATCAAGGCCTTATTGAGTGGGATGTTTTATGTGCAGTTGTTTTAACACATCTAAAAACTTTTCAAATTGTGCATATTTTCTTACTTTTTGTGCTCAACTGGGGTAAGATACCGGTGGCTGAAAATTTGGTTTTTTATCTTTTTTTTCAAATGGTTCGCTAAGAGGGGTCGGCTCCAACCCATATTCTTTAGATGGTACCGGTTCCGTGCAAGAATCGGGTGGCTCCTTACTACTTCATAATGTAATCATGTTATGTTTCCACCTCTAATGGTGACTTTATCACTAGATCCGTTAAAAATCAAATTTGGCTTTCCATATTTTGAATCATGTCCTCATATTTTTCCAATGTGTTATCTATCTCGTGAAAACGTTTAGTTACATGGGTGGCAAATTTTCCTAGTACCCATTCCAAGGGAGTGCAGTTGGCTGTTAAGATGCCATTCCTTGACACATGTTAGGATACCGTCCCATATTCCAATTGGCCATATTACCTGCATAAAGTAGCTTGTTAGTATCATATATGCATAGTACAATATCAAATCAAGTTAGTTAGTTAAGGTATATGTAGACATACAACAAGACATGGCAATTAGTTACACAAAGAACGTATATACATATTTACATATAAACATGGTTAAATCAACAAAATTCAAGCTTTCATGATATTGTTCCCTGGCAATGGCCCAAAAAATATGATGAGTAAATTTTGGGTGTCTAAAAATTATAGAATTGAAATACATCCCTTAGTCAAGTTTTAATTAAAATATTAATTCCAAAGTACACATACGAGTAAGTATACTCATTGCAAGATTAGTATAGTATAGGGAATTAACGAGTATTGATCCTCAAAGGAACAAGTACACACTAATCACTTCTCATTCAATTATTTAATCGACCTAATAAAGTGATAAGAGAATAAAAAGAAAAATAAAGAAATATGTACAACTCAAGGATGTAGGAACATGCAATTTAGACAACTATCCTAAAATGCATGATAATGAACCATTTAGCAACTATCTCAATTAATCATCATCTTGGCATTATGAAGGAATATAAAGTAAAATTTAATCGTATCCCAAGTCATGAATCCATTTATATAGACTTCACTTCTTTTCTAATCCATAGAATCACTCTCTCTTAAATATATTAGCAGATTTTCCAATCAAACCAAAACAACCAAAAGATCTATTAAACTCAATTCCTCATAAATATGAAATTAGCCAATGTCCCTATATTCTAGGCAAAATTAACTAATCTTTAATTACTTAGGTTTTTTAATCTTAACTTCGTTTCCCAAGTCCATTAAGATTTAACAAATATGAAATTGATGTATTTGAATTTGGGTATAAAAATCATATAAAAATAAGTACATTCCCAATCAAGTTTAAATTAAAACATTAACCCCAAATTACATATATTAGCAAGCGTACTCATCATTAATCATAGCATAGGGTTTCAAAACGAGTGTCGATCGTCAAGGAACAAGTATGCCTTAATCACTTTTCTTTCATTGTTTAACCGATTCAATAAAGGGAAAAAAATAAAAAGAAAAATAAAATAAAATAAAATAAAGTAACAGAATATGTACATGTCAAGAATGGAGAATTATGTAACTCGAACCATTATTTTGTCAACCATGACCTTACAGTACCTAACCATTATCATAACTAATCATTCTCTTGGAATCATGAAGGATTAAGATAAATTCATTTCTTTTTCAATCCATGAAATCACTATCTTCTAGAAAAATTAGCATCACATATTCTGTCTCAACTAATTTACCTAAAAGATACATTAAACACAATCCTTGATTAAGTTTTCATATTCTGGCAAACTTAAAAGATGAAATTAACTAATGAATCCATATTCTTACAGACATCAATTAACCTTTAATTACCTAGTTCTTAGCAATTAACCCATTTTTCAAGCAAGTTAATTGACAACAAATATGAAATTAGTAATTTGAGACCACCATCACCCCTTTTTCAAGCAAGTTAATGGAAAGAAACAATAAATTAATCTCGTAATCAGTATAAGTAATTAAATACCAAGAATAACAATCAATTAATAAAAAGATCAAAGTAACTCTAAAAATCATGAATACAAAAAACAATGTTAAATTACAATAAAATAATTAATACATCATTGTTCAAGTAAAGAAAACAAGTTAAAAGAAAGCACTCATAGACAAGCCTCCTTCTTCCTCCTTCATAGATCCTCTTGTACAATCCTCATTGATTTGATGAATTCCTCCTTGGTTTTGAGTGATTTGTGTTTTGATCCGTGAATTCCTCTTTAATCTTGTGTTTTTCCTCTATTTATAGGCTTTACAAGTGTCTAAATTCGTCCCTCTAGGGTTTCTGGCCGAATAGAAGTAGGAAACTACTAAAACTCTGAAAATTGTCAAAAATGCTTATGAAATTGAGGCACCACCTCATTACCAGTGCATAGTTGTGCTGCCTGTCTTGCCTAGGGCCTGTGCCGATTGTGTTCTGTTTTCCCATCCGTTCGCCGATTTTTCTTGATTTCGCTCCAATTCTTCCAAACTGCAACCAGCGCCGCCTCGGTCTCATAGCCGGCGCCAGTTTTGTTTTGTTCCACAATGGTTTTGTCTTATTTTACCCCTAAAATCTGAAATAATGCGTAAAATACCTTTTCAAGGGTAAAATCTCAAATATGAAGGAATATGGCCAGTTATTGAACAAAATATATCACAAACTAGCCTCAAATAACTTGGAAATATATAGCTAATTTAGGCTTTATCAGAAATCAATGCAATGAACTTGTAACATTGTTTCCTAACTCAATTAGAAGAAAGCACATCCATAACCAATCATAACAAGTAACCAAATACCAAGGATGATAGAAAATTGATCAAACGACTAAATTATATAAAAATTATGAATCCCAAAATAATGTTAAATTAGAATAAAACATTGAATACATCATTATTTAAAAACAAGAAAACAAGGGTAAATAAAAGCACTTATAGACAAGCCTCCTTCTTCTCCCTTGAAGACCCTCCTAAACAACCCTCCTTGGATGGTGAATCTCTTCTTTTTCGAGCGATTTGCAACTTTGATTCTTAGATTCACTACTTTCTCTTGAGTTTTTCTTGTTTAAATAAGCTTTCTTGATGCTAAAAATTCATGGTTTGAGGAGTCCTAGCTGAGTAGGATTCGAAAAATAACCAAATCTTTTGGAAGATACCAAATTTGTGCACAGAATTCGCGTGTCCAAACTGGACCTGGCGTCGAGTTGCTTTGACCCTACCTGGCGCAAAGTGTGTTTTGTTCTGCTCCTAAATTTTGCTCTGTTTTCTCTATTTTCCCAGATTGGACCTGGCACCTGATGCATTATCCAAACTTGGCGCCAAGTGCAATCTGAAAATTTCACCTATTTCCTCAAAGTCAACTCAATTCTGCACAAATTTATCAAAAACACTTTCCACAAGAAAAATGTCAAATAGGAAGGAATATGCCTAGTTATTACATTAAAAGTATCTCAAATTAATCTCAAATAACTAGGAAAATAGTGATATTTTTAGCCTCTATCACTTTGCACACACCGTATTGGCTCTTCATTCCCTTGCTCACCCTTTCTTTTGTGCTTATTTTACCGCTCTATTATTTTCAAAGGAAATTCACTTTAAATTGAGGTTTTTTTTTTTTTTTGGAAGAGGAGGGGGGTGGAAGGAGGGATTTTGGGTTAGATTGTAAAAGTGCATTCCTTTTTCCTTACTTAGGCTCACTTTTGCGAATAGTATAAAATATGAATTGAGTATTTGAATTTTAGATTTGAGAAAGCATGCCCTATTATCACTCAAAATTTTCTCAATCCCCATCTACTTAAACTCAAAATAAGAGCTAATCATACAATCATAGAACAAAGCTTAAGCTAAAATTCACTGCTTACATTTCATCACAAAAGGCACCTCAATTCTTAAGAAACAACATAGCACCACTTTTACTAAAATCTAAATAAGGTTATGTTAAATTCTCAAGAATTAGTCATATCATACCTGATTTACAAGTTTACCAAGAAACAAACTTATCCAAAGAGGTCTTAAACCAAATTCTCATGCTAAAATAAACATAATAACAATACCATAACTACCAAACATACCCAAAAATAGGAAAAATTAGCCCAATTTTTGAGAATACACAAAAATCATAGGAAAGCTCTAAAATCAAATATAGAAACTTGAAGACAATATTATCAACTCTCCCCCAAACTAAAAGTTGACAATGTCCTCGTTAGCCAAAATTTATCATACTAAAAGCATATCTAATTGGAATTAAATGAATTAAAAGGACAAAATGTTAGCAACACTCCACAAGTGATCGCAATGCATAAGAAAGATGCTTTTTGATGAAGATGTTTGCCAAAAAAAGATAGGAGAAAACCTGCAAAAAGAATAAAAAATGTAATAAAACTCAAACAAAAGAAATTAATGTTGCGAATAAAAGAAAAAGGAAAATAAAAGAACAAGAAAATAAAAGGAAAACTAAGCTAATGTTCCAAACAGTCACAATTATGAATTCTACACATCCTGGAGAGTGTAGTCATCTTTCTCCAATTCTACAGGGTTCTCTCCGTGATAAAGCTTCAACCGGTTACCATTCATCTTGAATACCCCCATTGCTCTAGATAAGATAGTACGAGTTCTCTAAAAGGAAACATTTTGGTCACCAAAAATGGTCCAGACCATCTAAATCTTTGCCTCTCGAGAAATAGCCTTAGACTTGAATTGAATAGTAGCACCTGGTCACCCTGTTTAAATTAACAATTTGGTAAAATGTGCTTACCATGTCACTTCTTCACATTTTCCTTGTAAATTCTGGAGTTTTCATAAGTAATGATGTTCCGTTCTTCAAGATCATTAAATTGGAGAAACCTTTTTATCCCTACAAACAAAAGATCAAAGTTAACCAATTTAAAGTCCGAAAATGCTGTGTGCTCAACTACCATAGGCAAATGACAAGACTTCCCATAGATAAACTTATATGGATTTGTACCTATAGGTGTCTTGTAAGCCGTTCTATATGCCCAAAAAGCATCACCCAATTTTATGCTCCAGTCTTTTCTAGTGTGACTTAGTACCTTTTCCAAGATTCTCTTCAACTCCCTATTGATTATTGATGCGTAAATTTTGGGTGTATAAAAATCATCAAGTTTAAATCCATTCCTTAGTCAAGTTTTAATTAAAATATTAATCCTAAAATACACATACGAGCAAGTATACTTATCACAAGTCTAGTATAGGGAATTAATGAGTATCGATCCTCAAAGGAACAAGTACACACTAATCACTTTTCATTCATTGTTTAACCTACCTAATAAAGTGATAAGATAATAAGAATAAAAATAAAGAAAAATATATACAACTCAAGGATGTAGGAATATGCAATTTAAACAACTATCCTAGAATACATGTTATTGAACCACTTAGCAAATATTTCAATTAATCATCATCTTGGCATCATGAAGGAATTAAAATAGAGTTCAATCATTTCGCAAGTCATAAACTCACTATCTCATGATTAAATTATTAGATTTCTCAATCAAACTAACATAACAAAAAAGATGTATTAAACTTATCCTTCAACAGTTATCCCTATACTCTAGGTGATAATGAACATGAAATCACCTAACAATTATCCCTTAACTTCCTTTCCCAAATCCGTTAAGAAATAATAAATATAAAATTAATTCAACTCCGAACATAATTTCTCAAGTTAATTAGAAGTAAATCTAACTTCATCAATTCTTCCATAAATACAAGTAATAATAAATACAAGTAACCAAACACCAAGAATGATAGAAAATTGATAAAATAGCTAAATTAATCCAAAAATCATGAATCTCAAAATAATGTCAATTTACAATGAAAACAGTAATTACATCATTATTCTAGAATAAGAAAACAAAGGTAAAAGAAAGAATTCATAGACAAGCACTCCTTCTCTTTGGAAAACTTATTGAATAGTGCTCCTTAAATGATGAATCTCCTTTTTGTGAGTGATTGGAAGTTTTGATCCCTGGATTCACTACTTTCTCTTGTGTTTTTCTTGTCATTATAAGCTCCCTTGATACCAAAATTCGTGGCTTGAGAAGTCTTGGCCCATTAGAATTCAGAAAATACTAAAATCCTTTGGAAGATACCAAATTCATACAAAAAATTCATCATGGAATAGACCGGACCTGGCACCAAGTCACTTCAACCCACCTGCCGCCAGGTGTATTCTAGTTTGCCCCTCACTTGTGCCGTGTTTTTCTCAATTTCTCCATAACGGACTTGGCGCCTGGTGCAATAGCCAAACTTGGCGTCAGACACATGTTGGAATTTTTCACTTTTTGCTCGAAATCTTTTAAATCCTGCACAAATTCATCCAAAACAGTTTCTACAAGTAAAATATCAAAAAGGAAGGAATATGCCAAGTTATTCCATGAAAAGTATCTCAAATTAACCTCAAATAACTAGGAAAATACTATGAATTTAGCCCCTATCACATTCCCCCACACTTGAACCTTTACTTGTCCTCTAGCAAAAACTCATAAGTCAAGAAAATAATCAAGAAAATACAAGTTTTTTTTATCATTCCAACATTTGAATCATAACAAGACTTATAACTTCCTTTCAAACTCTAGATAGAACTTTGCCATTCATTTGACCATTTGAAAACAATCACAATTTGATGCATTTGATAAGACATCACAAAACTCTTGAAGTTAAATTAAACAAGTTTATACCTTAGTCTAAGAAAATTATTTCACCATTCCAAAAAAAAAAATGTAAATAGTATAAATTATACAAGTCAAGCTACTTACCAACTCAAGTATTATAAATCTAAAAATTGCACAACTCAAGTAGTGATTCAAGGAAAACACTCCATTTTTTTCCTCTCAATTTTTTTTTTTTTTAATGACTTAGGGAATTGATAGCCTTAAGTGAATGGATTTCTCTTCATGCACCATATTGTCCCCCCTTTTAGTCATCACTCATCATTTTTTTCAGCACTTTCTCTTTCTTTTGCTTTCGGGAATTAATAGCGTCAACAAAGTAGATTTCTCTTCACTATCCGTATTGATCTGCATAATCAAGCAAAAACATTTTTCTCACATTCATAGAGGAAACAACAATCAACTCATTTGTCTCAACCTTCAACTCACAATCAATGTCTTTTCACAATTTTTTTCACAATCTTTCCACTCAAAGATGCTTTATATCCCCACATTCCTTATCACAACTCAAAGCTAAGTAAAGTTTAAGCCCATAATGTGAAACCCCGGTCAAAACCAACCTTAGAGTAAGGGGGTTGGGATGCATATCATACTTTATTTCATAATTAAATATATTTTCATATGATTTCTATGTGCTTTGGATTTGATTTTTATTGTCCCGAAGTCTTGTTGGTGAGTATTGTGTGAGAGGGGCAAAATGGTAATTTTTCCCAAGGTGAAAATAGGGAGATAGATTGTGGATTGAATAGAAAATAATTTTTCTAGTGGAAATAGCAACAAGAGTTGTTGTGGTTCAGTGGTTAGAGCCTTAGAATTAATTATTGAAGTCTAGAGTTCAAATTCCATCATAGAAGCTTTAGCTAGATTAAATTTTATTTTTGCTTGGGGGGAGTTGGTTTCGGCCTTAAGGGTCTAGATCAATGTGGTGATGATGTCCTAGGAGAGACATGTTAGGAGTATTCTTATTCCACTCATTTGCCTACTCAAAATTCCCAAAGGGAATTCTTGTTCCCTTGATCTTTGGTTTTCCTTAGCTTTCAACTCCTTAGTTTGATCAAGATGTTCTAGCCTTTTTTCTTTCCAGAAAATTCAGTAAAGGATTTGATCAAGATGTTCTAGCCTTTTAGGATCAAAATGTCTTGGTAAAAGATTTCTTATGGCCTGGAAAATATGGAAGAGTTGAGGGGAATTCCAAGAGGAAAATCCCTCTAGTGAGCTTGCTGAAATTTCATCCTAAACTAGTTCATCTTCCTTCATGGATGAGCTGGAATTTTCCAGCTTGTTGTACCTTCAAAATGTCGAGCTTCTTAGCTAACACTCCCTCCCAAATACTGCCAGAAAAATGGCCTTAAGGTCAGCTTGAAACATGAATTATTTCTGCCATTTTCGGGCTGCTCAAGGACTGTACAAAACCAGTGAAAAATTCTGGGCAAATCGCTACCTTGGAGGCTCAAAACCGAGCTGTTTTCTTCCAGATTTTGTGCAGCACCTTAGCCATGTTTTTCCTCCATGAAGAAGGCTAGAAACCAGCCTTGAATCCCCCTGAAACCCCCCTTCAAACTCGCTGCAACTCGGCTGGAAGTGGCAGACGAAATTCTGCCCAGAAAATTCTGTGCAGCGAAAAAACTGGGCAGTCAAATGTCCAGCTTTGTTTCCTGTTTTTCTTCCAGCTGAAACACCAGCCCTAATCTATCAAAAGCTCCCTTAAACCACCATTAACAGAGCTCCATTGTTTCCCACAAGCTTCTAGTCGAAAGGCAGCAATGGCTATCCGAAAATCTCTCAAACAAATACCTGCAATTTAGCTTGATTACTTTTCAAAATTGCAGCCATCTTATTTAGCAACCTTCCAGATATCTTTCTCAATTGACCTGACTTCTTCTTCATCATTGTGCCCCTTAGTTTCGGCCATCATAAGCCTTATTGAACCAGCTTTAATTCCTCAGAGAAGCTACACAACTAGTCGGCCATAGGAGACTTCAAAGCTGTCCAAACAATCAATATATTCTTAGAATATTTAGTTTCCAAATTCACTTCCTAAAAATATTTTTCAAGGATTGTAACAACTAACCTTTCCTTTTCCCTTCCAAACCAGAGAAACAACTCCCTAAACCCTGCTAAAAATCGGCCAGCCCTATCTCCCACAGAAAATTCGGCAGCTGCAAATTCCTTACCTCTCTCTCTCGATTTTCTGCAATCATCAAGAACACACACACACTACACCAAGAACACCTACTTCTTCTCTACACCTAATACCCCTCCAAACCATCTCAAACCCTCACGAAAATCTCCAGATTTAGTCTACTCATTGCTGTGAATCCATCAACACCATTATTAACATCAAACTCCTCAAAACATCTTGCTACTTCGGATCAAAAGGAGAAATTTCTGTGAAGAACAAGAACATCTTCAAGGTAAATTCACTCTATCAACTTCATCCTCTTCAAACTTGATCTCTAGTGGGAACCTATATGAATAACCATGCTAATGATCTATTCTTCTCTCTTTCTCTCTCTCTCTCTCTCTCTCTCTCTCCTCTCTCTCTCTCTCATGGCCGAAATCACTCTTCTTTGGCCAGATGACTTCTCCTTCCATAATCTTGTTCTCGCCATCTCTCTTGGACAAGGTTAGCCATCTAGGAGTTGGGATCTACTCTAAACTCCTTTAAAGCATTCATCAACCAAGTAAGTACCTTCAATCCTTCTTTTAAACTTTAGAATCATGTCTCTAGGATGATGTTGTTAAAAGATGAATGGCGATGGGATTGAGTATGTGTTGTTGATGATTGAAGCATGAGTGCATGTATGATTGTGAAGGAAATGGGATTTATGCATGGAAGGATTATATTGGTTGGTTGTATGTGGAATTGAGTTTGATGCATGTCATAGGTAGTATGTGTGATGAATTCTGCTAGAGATTATGTCACCATTGGTGAATAGGAGTTATATGCATGACTAGAATATTGAAGCCATGATCATGTTTATGCTAGTAAAGGTTAAATCATGTCTTAATAAATTTAGATCTATGGCTATATGCAAGATTTGGATGATTTAATGAATTGAAGGATTGTGTATGTTCTTGATTGAGGATGGCCATAGAAATTTGATCATGATCTAGTTGTCACTGAAACTAATTTTCACTTTAAGCATAAAATACTCAATAAAATAATATTGCTAGTATTTTTGAAAAAACCCTAGGAAGGGTAGATTTGGAATTATTCTATATATAAAGGATATTTTAGTCAAATAAATAATAATTTTGCTAGAAAATAAATAAATAAATAATATTTAAAATAAAGAGATCAATTAAAGCTTTATGAGAATGATTCATAATTAGTAAAATATTTACTAAATCAAAACCCTTAAGGATTTACTTAATATTTTCCAAGAAAGGCTTATTAAATTTAATCTTAACTAGTTTTAGCTATCAAATATTTTCTAACAACTAAACTATCATTAAATCACTATTTTACCTAGTACCATCTATGACGCTTGATCAAATAAACTCTAAATTTTTCCTAACAAGGTTTAAACTTTCAACTTATTAGAATTTATTTCCCAAACCATTAATTATTTTAAATAACGAATTAAACTTGACTTATAAATCTATTTAGTTATTATTTTATCTTAAAGCTTGGGACACTAGGATCATGGTAGTAGTGAATTGAATTGATTTAAAGTTGAGGAAGTGGTTTGTGACTTGAAATTGATTAAGATTTGTATTTACCCATGTGGGGTTAGGTCAGCTGTTCGAGACCTTGTTGTTGTGAGCAAGAATCAAGTAAGCTCCTACATAAAACCTATCGATGTGAAAATGTTTTCCTTATGGCAAGCTAAATGTGGAGTGTATGGACACTCATTTGTTTGAAGGCAATTGAGGGTTGAATTCGTTCTTATTTCCAACACTTAAATTATTTAAAAGCTAATGAGCAGATTTTCCAAACTTAAAACTCTTTCCAAAACTGATTTCTCCTAAAACTTTGGAAACCCTCAGATTGCTATTTTCATGAAGAGCAATGCTTCGTTCATTTTATTCCAACTGGGAAACGTCATTGAGTACTCAATAGGGGTGGACTACTAGGACTAGTCTTTGAAGGGTTAGGGTAAGTCTCTCAGCAGGTGGCCACCTCTGAGGGGTGAGACCTTCCCGGATAAGATGTCAGTCCAGTGAGTCGTGCCGGTCCGAGCTAGCAGTTTGTTTTCAGTCAAGTGACTGTGTTTTGTCGGAATGGACACCCGGTTGTTGTTTGGGTATAGACAAGGAGGAGTATCTTGCCCAGTAGGCCGATCACATACTTTTGTCAGTTTGTACAAAGTGTTGGCATTCTGACCAGTTATGGGCCCAACGTGTGGTAACCCATATCCCTTTCTTTCAAGTGGTTGATTTTATTAATTAAGCAAGGCTGGAAAAGCCAAAATGCCACTCTTGCTTTTGACTAATGTTTACTGCTTGCCAATGTTTCTCATATTAAAGTTTCACACTTTGCAATCATGAACTGTTTTCACTAAACACCCAAAGCATACACGGACTTACTGAGATTTCTGTCTCATCACCTTTCTATCATGATTTCAGGATGATCCTACTGTGGAGTTGAGTGGCTAGTAATATCTGCTTTGGAAGAGAATGTGTCTTTTGATTTTATGTATTGCTTTGGGGAGACGAGAGTGGATAATTTTATTATGGTTTTTGTTTGTTTTCGAGTTTCATGGATTTACTCTTGGAGTATTTTGGGTTGTAATAATTTTTTTTAAGTTAAAGTATTATTTATTTCAGCCATTTTATTTGTGTGACCTAGTTATAATGACCCCTTGTCCTTTGGACGGGGCGACATCCCCAGCCCTGGCGGGCCTAGGCTTCGGGGTGTTACACATAATATAAGAGTTAGCCAACAACTTTTCCCACATTCATCATATTTTCCACATTCAAACTAGAGAAGTCAAATAATATTCAAACACTAATGCATAAGCAAGATTAATCCAAATTCTCAAGTCTTAAAAATATCCTATCTAATAAACCAATTCATTGATAAAAATCCACCAAATGAATGACAAAACTCATATCTAAGTAAGAAAGATAATTACAACCTTATCATAGGCAAAACAATTCCATAGCAATTTTCAAAAATCTCCCAGAGTTAAGAAAATCCATTGAATCTAAAAAAGATGCACTAGAGAAAATATTAAATCCCCCCCCTTACACTTAAACTAGACATCATCCTCAATGGCCTAAAATAGCACAATAAATCATAAGCAAAGGACCAAAAATGTAAAGAGGGGAAAGAAAATAATACTCCTCAAGGTAGATTAGTTCCACTAAACATCAAAGCTGGAAATAGAGAAAAGGACTAGTCTAAGAAGACTTTATTCCTACCTGCAAAAGAAAACACAAATAAAAGCATAAGGAAAATAATAACAACAGACACACCTAAATAAAAGAAACCTAACTAAAGAAAAATAAAAATCCTAACAAACTAAGTAAAGACATGACTCACTCCCCCACATGTAAGATGGAAAATATTTTCCTTATGTGGAGGAAATAACACCTACCAACTCCAAACACAAAACGAAGATACAAACTCTTTCCACCCATCATGCTTCCTCATCAAACCTTTGGAAAAGACATGTATACTCATTGAAAAAGGTAGGCAGCATAAATGTAGAAATATGAGAGGGTTTTGAAAAATTGAGGGTGCATGGAAAATAATAGTTGCAATGAATTTACATGCTTGACCCCTCTTCCGTAACACTTCTTTAGACATACAAATCCAGTTTTCAACACAAAGATGTAAATTATGTCTAAACAGTGTGTACACATTATAATCACCATTTATCCCTTCAAAAGATTTGTCACAATAAAAACTCCCCTTTGAACCTAGTAGTGTAAATCATAAAGATGGGAATAAGAAAGCCTTACTTTCCAAGGCATGATCTATAATAACTACTTTATGTGAAGGGTAAAAATTACCACCATCCTCTAAGGATTTCTTAGGATGTAGCTTTGAAAAATCCAACTTTATGAAGTACGTTAAACTCACCACATCAACATTGGCATCCTTATGCTTCATGGATTGAGAGGTACTGGAATGCATCCCCTATTTTTCTACTATTTTCAATGCCTTGTTTTGAGTCTAATCAACCAACTTTGGTAGATGCATTCATTTAGAGCACAGTCGTTGAGAGGACTTTTTGTACCCCCTAATGGATGTGTTTGTATTGGAAATAAAGGAATTTATTGAAGCTTCAAGTGGCATATCACAAAAAGAATTAATGAGAGCTTGCAACCTTACCATCGTGTCATCAATATAGCTCTTTTGATTTCTTGCCCAAAAGTAATTGTCCATGATGATATCAATCTCACACTGAAACAAAAATAAAAATAAAATTGAAACTAAAAATAAAAACAAACAAAAATAATAGAAAAAAAAGAAAAAAAACAAAAGAGAACATCAAATAATAGAAAAATAAAGAAAACAAAAACACACCCATTAGATATATTCACAAACTACCTAAATACAAAAGTTAGTAGTATTTACAAGTATAGCATGAACTAAGCTAGTCAATTAAGTCACACAATGTTACAAACAATAAAACATAGCACCTATTTACACAAAGAATATATATACAGATTTACATATTTACATATAGACATATAAAGATATAAACATGGTTAAATCAACAAAATTCAAGCTTTCATGATATCGTTCCGTGGCAATGATGCAAAAAACTTGATGTGTGAATTTTTGGTGTATAAAAATCATTAAATTTAAATCCATCCTTTAGCTAAGTTTTAATTAAGACATTAATCCCAACTTACACATGCGTGTAAGTATACTAATCGCAAGAATAGTATAGGGAATTAATGAATATCGATCCTTAAAGGAAAAAGTACACACTAACCACTTTTCATTCTTTGTTTAACCGACCCAATAATGTGATAAGATAATAAGAAGAAAAATAAAGAAAAATATATGCAACTCAAGGATGTAAGAATATGCAATTTAGACAGCTATCCTAGAATTCATGATAATGAACCATTTAGCAACTATTTCAATTATTTATCATCTTAGCATCATGAATGAATTAAAATAGAGTTCAATCGTTTTCCAAGTCATAAACTCTCTATCTAATGATTAAATTAGCAGATTTCTCAATCAAACCAACATAACCAAAAAGATGCATTAAACTTATCCTTAACAATTATCCCTGTACTCTAGGTGATAATGAACATGAAATTAACTAATAACCCTATACTTTAGGCGAAATCAACTAATCTTTGATTGCTTCGGTTCTTTGTCTTAACTTCGTTTCCTAAGTCCGTTAAGAAATAACAAGTATGAAATTAATAAAATTAATTCAACTCCTAACATCATTTTCCAAGTCAGTTAGAAGCAAATCTAGCTTCATCAACTCTTCCACAATTACAAGTAATAAAAAAAATAAGAATAATAGAAAGTTGATCAAATAGCTAAATTAATCCAAAAACCATGAATCTTAAAATAATGTCAAATTATAATGAAAACATTAATTACATCATTATTCTAAGAAAAGAAAATAAAGGTAAAAGAAAAAACTCATAGACAAGCACACCTTCTTCTCTTTGGAAACCTTCTTGAATAATGAATCTTTTTTTGTGAGTGATTAGAAGTTTTGATCCCTGGATTTAGTACTTTTTTCTTGTGTTTTTCTTGTCTGTAAAAGCTCCATTGATACCAAAATTCGTGGCTTGAGAAGTCATGGCCTATTAGAATTCAAAAAATACCAAAATCCTTTAGGCAGAATAGACCAGACCTGGCGCCGGGTCACTTCGAGCCACATGGCGCCAGTTGCAATCTGGCTCGCCCCTTACACTACAAGAAAACTATGGATCTGCCATGGAATTTTGCCATAGAATTTTCTGAGATGGATTTTCCACGGACAATCACAAGCCAAAGAAAATTGCCAGGGAAAAAAAACCATAGCAAATCCATTGCTATTTGCCATCGAATTGCGATGGAAACCGTAGCAACTAGCGGTGAAGAGATTTTGTGCCGCAAATCTGAAGTACAAAAAGGCGGCAAAAAATATTCAAAAAGTTAGCCACTGATTTGCTTATAAACAGTGTCAATGACAAAGTTTATAATATTTTTTAGTAAATGAAAAATTAGAAAATATTGAAGATTTCATCGCAGATCACAAGCTTATATTCCGTGGCAAATCCTTGGCAATCTGCCACAGATTTTCCATAGAATACTTTTTTAAATGAAATTGAAATAAAATCCGTGGCACATCCCTAGCAAACTGCGAGGGATTTGCAATGGATTTATTTCGTTTGTGGCAAATCCCTAGCAAATTATGAGGGATTTGCCATGGAGTTATTTTTTCTTTTTTGTTCGAATTTTTTATTATATTAATTTTTGTTCCATACCTTTTAAATAACAAGGTCAAATGTTTTATAAGCATTATGATTTGTTTATCTCTAACTTATTTAGTCTTGAAAAGAATTTGATACGAATTTAAAATAGAATGTACCATTTTTGTGTGTTGAAATATATGTTTGTATTAAATAAAAAGTTTTAAAGATATAATATGATATTTCTGTAACACCCCACGACTACGTACCCTAAAAGGGCGGGGATTTCGCCCCGTCCTGTAGGACAAGGGGTCTTTAGAATGAGGTATAAAATATAAAGGCAATCTCCAAAAGGATCAACTTAGATAAATAAAGAAATATTCTTATTACATCAGGCTCAACTTGGAGCAAAACGGAATAAAACAAAATATTGTTTAGAAGCATAAGCAATAAATGTCTTCTAGAACGGATAGAGAAAATAGCAAAAGCTTCAACTATTATATGCCCCGCTGAATTAGCACAGTGTATCCCCTGAAAACATGATGTAAAACAGTGTGAGAATGAATCTCAGTAAGTCCTGTGTGTGCACATGGTGTTTTTAAATAGTTCGTGTATGCAAAGTGTAAAACATTTGTAGAAATAATTTGGCAATTCATAAACAATCTTTTTTCGCAAGAAGTGGGTTTTTCTCATTGTTGCACTTTGTACAAAATAAATCCTCCACTCAGATAAAAATCATGTCACCACACGTTGGGCTCCATGAGAACAAAATGGCCAAGGCACCACATTTTGTGCACCTTGTCCGGACCAGATTACCACACGTTGGGCGTTCTGATCAAGGTGAGTGTACAACTCATCGGGTGAGATACTCCTCCATCTCTACACCCAACAAAACCATCCGGGTGTCCATGCCGGGAATATAAATAATACCTTTCAGGTATAATGCTAGCTCGGACTGGCCTGACCAACCAACACTGTCGCCTTTTCAAGCAGAGTTCATCTTCTGGAGGTGGCCTCCTGCCAGAAGACTTACGCTAGCCCTCCAAGACTAGTATTGTTAGCCTACCCTTATTGACTACTCAACGAACATATCCGTCAATTCCTGATTCAAAATATTTTCAAACCTTGGCTTTGTAAAACGTGGTTTTCTTTAAAAGAGATTTCTAAAAATTTAAGGAAAAGAATAGTTTTCTTGCTAAAACCCGTTAGTTTGACAAAACCGTTTAAAGAATAAATATCCACGTTTACAACCCAAGCAAACACAGTTTAACAATAGCTTTACAAAGCTTCACAACATGGACTTGCCATCACAACATTTAACAAAATAGTTTATAAAAGGACTTACCATCACAACATTTAATAAAATAGTTTATGCAAGGACTTACTTGATATGCCTCAGATAAATGCAATAAATTCACAGCTGGCTTTCCTCAATTATCCTCCTGATCTAAACCATATAATATCATGATCAGGGTCTCAATTAATTCAAACTTGCTCGAATCCCATTTATTTTCATAACAATTCGCAATCTCCTATTTAATTCCAAGTAAACTATTCAATCCCCAAAGATCAAATACTACGACCACATGTTTATCTCTCTAATAAACACCATTAAACCTTACTTTTGACATCAAGGGAGGGTATTCCCTTACCTTGCAACTACCGGGCAATGAGGTCTCGATGCTCCTATGGTGATCGTCCCGAGTTCGCTTGAGAAGAAGAGAGAAGCTGCCTCCTTTGCTTCACTTGTCCGAAAATCAAGGAAGGAGAGGAAATCAACCTCTATAGGGCGTGATTTAAGGGTAGAAGAAAGAGAAAAGAATCATTAGAGAAAACAGCATCAAGAGGTTGAAAGGATTTGTGCTTACCTTAAGGTGTGTTCGATTTTTGCTTGGAATAACTCTTGTGTTTTCAAAAATTTGCAGAGAGATGTTGCTGAAATTTTCGTGTAGAATGGAGAGGGTAAACGGTGGTTATGATTTAAAGTTGGAGAAGATTGGTTTAGGGTTAGATGGTGATGTTTAGATAGACTCCTAATGGCTTTAGGTTTCTTGGACAGCAAAGGCGAAATTTTCAGCTTGCTCGCGCCTCCTTGCTGCCGATTTTAGGGGAGTTTTATGGAAGGAAAAATTCTGAAATTTGCTCCTCTATGCTGGCTGAAACACTGCTCAAAGGAAAGGCTGAATGTGTTCAGAATTTTGGGCCAAACAAGGAAGAGTTTGAGTGAGTTTTGATAACTGAAAAATCCTGCGCAAGTGCTGTGAAAATTCTGTGCAAGAGTAACAAGGTTTGGACTGTTTTGGCTGCTATAACTCTACCAAAATTTCCAGAGGAAAATTGAGGGTTTTGGGCACTGAAAATAGCTTGTTCAGCTGGGGTTTTTCAGTGAATGATGTGTGCAGAATTTTGGTTGAAGTAGGAACATAAGGCTGGCCGAAAATCCTGCACAAAGCTGTCCGAATTTTCTGTGTATATGCTGGACGAATTTCAGTGTTTTTGTGTGCATAAAATTCTGATTTTGTGCAGCTAAGGTAGTTGTATTGTTAAGGAGTATTCTAGGTGGTTTGAGCTAGGATTTTCAGAGTTGGATTGTAGCTAAAGATGGCTGGAATTTCGGACAGCTTATGTGGATTCAAAGTTGCCGAAATTCAGCTAGGAAAAGGAAGAAATCCTAGTTGAATTTGGATTGAAATAAAATCTGGTGTTATCAAGGATTTGGATAGGATTTCCTCTAGTCCTAGAAGAGTTTGGATTAAGCTACAAGTCCTCCAAGAAGTGGCGGCACTTGCTGGAATTTTTTTTTCCAGATTTTTAGCTAACATTCTAGGATTAAAATCAACAAGATTTCCTATTAGGAAAAGGATTCATTAATTCCACCTATCCATGGCAACATCTATCTAACTAAAATCAAGCTAATATTTTAATTACTATATAGGGTTTTTCGAAAATCCTAAAGGAACACAAGCTGAAAATTAAAGGTGAACTTTATTCACATCAAAGTCCTTGAATTTAGGAAATAAATATAGAGACTTATTTCCTTGGAGTAAAAATACTAAAATTTCTCTAGGATAGCAAGATTC
This sequence comes from Voacanga thouarsii, assembly GCA_026120185.1. Classification (NCBI taxonomy): domain Eukaryota; kingdom Viridiplantae; phylum Streptophyta; class Magnoliopsida; order Gentianales; family Apocynaceae; genus Voacanga; species Voacanga thouarsii. Next base: position 850,596 of record JANUWF010002184.1, on the reverse strand, counting down.
TTTTTCGGTCAAGACAAGAAATGGTCTAAAGAAAAGAATTTTAAGAAGAGAAACTAACTTCACAAAAGGTAGGATTCGAACTCGGGTCACCAAAGGAAATCACCAACCACCCCGCTATTCCAAAACAACTCCAATGCTAATTTTTCTACAAGAAGTTCTTACCATCCCAATACTCATCCTTCCAAGTCTTCGACCAAACCTCCCTTAAACAAGTCTTTAACAACACAACTATTTCACATCAATTAATTCAAATGCAAGAGCAACTGAAAAATTCACATGCATCATGCAAATAAAATTATTCTAGCTACCACATAAAATGCAAGATGCTATGCAACGCATGACTTTTTCCCATAGTCAAAGGTGGTTTTGGGCGGGGTATTACAATTTCTATTCTGACAACAAAAGTCATTCAAAATATCAGTGTAATTAACTATACTGCCATTGGGAATATACAAAAAATATGTTAGGCAAAATAGCGATAAAAAGAAATTAAAATTTTTGACATTTTTTGTGGCAAATCCATGACAATCTGCCACGGATTACTATGGAATACCATTTTAATTAAATTAAATATCTTTTTTAGAAAATCCCTAGCAAACTACGAGGGATTTGCCACGGATTTAATTTTTTTATTTTTATTCTATTTTTTATTATATTAAATTTTGTTCCATACCTTTGGAATAACATGGTCAAATGTTTTATAAGTATTATGATTTGTTATTTCTAACTTATTTAGTCTTGAAAAGGAATTGATATGAATTTAAAATAGAATGTAATATTTTTGTGTATCGAAATATATGTGTGTACTAAAATAAAAAGTTTTAAAGATATGATATAGTTTTTTTTTATTTTGACAACAAAAGACATCGGAAATATTAATGTAATTAACTATAATACCGTTGAGAATATACAAAAAAAATATGTTAGGCAAAATAGCAATAAAAAGAAATTAAAATTTTGGACATTTTCCATGGCAAATCCCTTGCAATTTGCCACAGATTTGCCATGGAATACAATTTTAATTAAATTAAGTATATTTTGTAGCAAATCCCAAGCAAGGTGCCATGGATTTGCCATGGATTTTGTTCGTTCATTGCAAATCCCTAGCAAATTGTGAGGGATTTAGCATGGATTTATTTTTTTATTCTAATATTTATTATATTAATTTTTGTTCCATATATTTTGAATAAAATGGTCAAATGTTTTATAAACATTTGGATTTGTTTACCTTGAACATATTTAGTCTTGAAAGGAATTGATATGAATTTAAAATAGAATGTAATATTTTTGTGTATCAAAATATATGTGTGTATTAAAATAAAAAATTTTAAAGATATGATATAATTTTTTTTTATTTTGACAACAAAAGCCATTGGAAATATCAATGTAATCAACTATACTACCATTGAGAATGTACCCCCCCCCCAAAAAAAAGGCAAAATAGTTATAAAAATAAATTAAAATTTTGGACATTTTCCATGGAAAATACCTAGCAATCTACCACATATTTTCCATGGAATACAATTTTAATTAAATTAAATATATTCCGTAGCAAATTCCATGCAAGTTGTGAAACCCCAGTGGAAACCAACCTTACAGTAAGGGGGTTGGGATGCATATCATATTTTATTTCATGTATAAATATAATTTTTATATGATTTTATGTGCTTTAGATATGTGATTTGTAGTCTAGAAGGCTTAAATGACTTTTTTTTTTTTGAGTAAGAAGGGCAAAATGGTAATTTTTGCCTAAGGTGAAAATAAGGAGATAGCTTGAGGATTAAATAGAAAAAATTATTTGGGAGAGAAAATAAGAACAAGAGTTGTTGTGGTTTAGTGGTTAGATCTTTGGAATTAAACCTAGAGGTCTAGAGTTCAAATTTCATCATTGGAGTTTTAGCATGATTAAATTTTATTTTTGTGTAGGAAGGCCATATTTCGGTCCTTGCATGATTTAGTGAAGAGTAGGAGTGTTGTCCTAGGGGAGACATGATAGGAATGTCCTAATCCTACTCTTGTGCCCTACAAAAATTTCTAAGGGAATTCATACCTTTCTTGATCCTTAGTTTTTCTTACTTCTCAACTCATTAAGTTGTTTAATTTATTCAAGCCAACTTTATTCCAGAAAAATTCCAGCAAGGTTCTGTGAGGTTTAGGTTTCGAAAATGGCTATGAATGAGTTATCTTGTGGCTGAAAAAGGAAAGGAGTTTTGGAAGGGTCCCAAGAGAATTTATCTCCATGGTTGAACCTTCAAAACTCCAACCTAACTGTGTTCATTTCCTTCATGTTGTAAACTAAAAATTTTCCAGCTTCTTGTCCAGTCCAAGTGTCAAAATTTTCAGCCACCTTTACCTCTCAAATTCTTCCAGAACAATGGTCAAACCACTTAGCTTGAAGACTGAAAATCACAGCCAAAATCGAGCTGTACAAAATCTGTGCAAACCAGAAAATTTTCTGGGCAACTTTCGCAGCTTTGGTGAACCTAAACCAAACTGTTTCTTCCAGTTTTTCACCCAGCATCTTAGCCACATTTTTCCTCCAAAAAGAAGGCTGGAAACCAGCCTTGAAAGACCTCTGAATACCCCTTCAAAACCTCTGCAAACTAACTGGACAATGGCAGCAAAATCTGCCCAAAATTTTCCATCAAACTTACGAAAAAAACTGGGCAGAATTTCCAGCTTTCTTCCTTCGTCAGCCTTAACCGAAACTTTCACCATTTTTCTGTGCAAACTCCCATTGAACAGCCATGAACTGAGCTTCATCATCTTCCCCAAAATTCTGCTCGAAAAACCAGTCTATGGCTGCTCCTAAAATATCTCCATCAATTACTCCAATCAAGCCCTCGATTGAAGACCAAAATTTCAGTAAACATATTTAGTAAACTACCATAAATCATCCCTCAACCAACCAGAAATCCCTTCACCTTTGTACTCCATATTTTCGGCCACCATTAAGCCCCTTCACACAGCTTTCATCCCAGCAAAAACACTGATCAACAAAATAGCCATTGGAGCTTCCAAAAACTCTCCATTGACCAAGATCTTCTTACCATATTTTGTTTCCAAAATTGATCCCCTAAAATATTCTTTTGGGATTTCAAACAACCAGCTTTCCTTTCCCTTTCAAACCAGAAAATTCAGTTGCCAAAACCCCTCAAGCAATTTGGCTACTCTCTTCCATAGAATTTCGGCCAGCTCTCCCTCAATCCTCTTTATTCTCTTCAACCTTCAAGAACACCTACTAGCCTTCTCTCGCCTAAGGCCACCAAAGGCCACCAAAACCACTTCAATCTTCTTCAAAAAAATTCCAGATTGTACCTACTCACTTCTGTGAATCCATTCCTACCACTTTTAACATCAAACTTGGAAATCAATCAGATAAAAAAAATAGTATTTTTGAGAAGGCCAAGAACACCTTCAAAGGTAAGCATGATCAATCACTACCACCTTCACTCATCTTCAACTCCTAATGAATATATGTATAAATAACCATACTAATGAACTCTCTTTTTCTCTTCTCTCTCTCTCTCTCTCTCTCTCTCTCTCTCTCTCTCTTGGCTGAATGGTGACTTCAACCATGGCCATATTTTCTTCATCTCTCTTGGGCGGATCAAGTCTCCTAAGGGTTAGGATCCCTTCGAAACTACTCCAAGGTAGTTATCAATCATGTAAGCATATTCAAACTCCTCTTTAAATTCGAGATTCATGTCTCTAGGATGATATTGGAAGGAGATGGATTATGATTAGGGTTTGAGCATGTGTTTTTGTGAAGGAGTTGAGATTGAAGCATGAATAAATGTGTGTATGTGATGGAGATGGGAATTGATGCATGAGTTGATTGTCTTGGATGATTGCATGGCGTTTTAGGGTTTTGTTGCATGTCTTCATGTCATGAGTAGTTTATGTGATAAAGCATGTTAGAGATTATGTCACCTTTGGTAAATAGGGTTATGTTCATGTATTTTTGTTAAAGCCATGAATATGATTATGTTAGTAGAATTTAGATCAATGCTTTATTCATGATTTGGATGATTTGATGAATTGGTGTGGAGTGTATGTTCATGATGATGGTTAGCAATAGAAATATGATCACGACTTTTTTGTCCCTAAGCTAATTTTATTTCATCAATAAAATGATTATTGCTATATCTTCTTCTAGTGAATGTCGAAAACCCTAGGAAAAGGTGGATTTGGTCTCTTATATAAAATAATGATATTTTAGTCAAGTAAATGATAACTTTTATTGAAGAAATAAAATCTATAGACATTATGTAAAATGAGAATATCAAATAAAGCCTTTTTCATAAATAATCATAATAGGTAAAATATTAATTTGGTAAGTCTTATATATATTCATAAATACTATTAAGATTTATTTATTATCTTCCAATCAAAACCTATTAAAATTTACTTACAACTAATTCTAGCTACCAATTACTTTCTAACCATTAATTATTACTAGATTATTATTTTACATAATACCATCTAGTACCTAGGACCCTTAATCAAATAAACCCTAATTTATTTTTAGCAAGATTTAAACTTTCCACTTATTGTACCTATTTTCCCAAACTCTAGTTACTTTAATATCAATTTAGATTTATTTTATAAACCTTTTTATTTATTTATGTAGCCTTAAAGCTTGGGATACTAGGGTCATGGTGGTAGTAAGTTGAGCTAGGTTTATTTGTGAAAGTGAATTTCAGCTTGAGTTTAATTATGGCTTATATTTACCCCAGGCGGGGTTAGGTCACCAGTTGGAGACCTTTGTTTTATCTTGAGCTAAGGATCAGGTAAGCTCCTGTATAAAACTTGTTTGCTGCAAAAAATTATTATGGCAAGCTAAACCTAAAGTTTGTGAACACTGATTTGATAAAGGCAATTAGGGACTGTTTCCTTCCTTGTTTCTGTCAAACCAATTATTTGAAAATCAACAAGCTATTTTATTCAAACACTAAACTGTTTCTAAAACTGATTTTGACGAAGACTTTGGAAATCCTTGATTGCCATTTTCAAGTAAAGTTATGGTTTATCAGTTTTCTCCCAAGTGGGATGAACTACGCTGAGTACTCAATAAGGGTAGGCTAGTAGTACTAGTTTTGAAGAGTAAGAGTGAGTCTTCTGGTAGGAGGCCACCTCTAGAAGATAAACTCAACTTAGAGAAACGTCAGTACTACTTAGTCATGCCAGTCCGAGCTAGTAGTTTTCAGTCATGTGGACTGTGTGTCGCCAGAGTGGACAATCTATTTTGTTTGGGTGTAGAGAAGAAGAAGAATCTTACCCGGTAGGCTGATCACCTACCTTTTGTCAGTCTGCACAAAGTGTGACATTCTTACCGTTGTATGGTTATGGGGCCCAACGTGTGGTAACCCATGGCCGCCCTTTTGAGTGGTCGATTTTATTGTACCTGTACGGTTGGAAAAGCCAAAATGCCACTCTTGCTTTTGAACATCATTTATTTCTTGCCAGTATTTCACCCACCTTTTTGTCAGTCTGCACAAAGTGTGGCATTTTGATCGTTGTATGGTTATGGGGCCCAACGTGTGGTAACCCATAGCCGCCCTTTTAAGTGGTTGATTTTATTGTATATGAATGGTTGGAAAAGCTAAAACGCCACTCTTGATTTTGACTATGGTTTATTGCTTGCCAGTATTTTTCTTAAGAAGTTCTTACACTTTGCATTCATGAACTATTTTCACTGGACACTCAAGGCACACATAGGCTTATTGAGATTTTTATCTTATCACCCTTTTTACCATGATTTCAAGTCGATCCTGCTATGGGGATGAGTAGCTAGTTGTTGCCTTCTTGGAAGATATTTTGTTATTTAATTTGTGTAATGCTTTGGGAGTTGAGAGTGAACAATTTTTATTTTCGACTTTTCTTGAATTTTTAGATTGTAATAAGTTTTAAAATTTGAAGTATTGTTTTATTTTGATTGTATGACCTAGTTATAAAGACCACTTGTCCTTTGGACAGGGCGACATCCCCGGCCCTGTTGGGCTTAGATAGTGGGGTGTTACACAAGTTGCCACAGATTTTGTTCATTCATGGCAAATCCCTAGCAAATTGCGAGGGATTTGCCACAAATTTATTTTTTTATTCTAATTTTTATTATATTAATTTTTGTTCCATACATTTTGATTTGTTTACCCTTAACTTTTTTATTCTTGAAAAAAGAATTGATATGAATCTTAAATAGAATGTAATACTTTTGTGTATCAAAACATATATATGTGTTAAAATAAAAAGCCTTAAAGCTTTGATATAATTTTTTTTTTTATTTTGACAACAAAAGCTAGTTGGAAATATTAGTGTAATTGACTATACTACCAATGAGAATATACAAAAAATATGTTAGGCAAAATAGCAGTAAAAAGAAATTTAGTTTTTAGACATTTTCTGTGGCAAATCCCTAATAACCTGCCCCGAATTTGCCATGGAATATAATTTTAATTAAATTAAATATCTTCCGTAGCAAATTCCTAGCAAACTGCGAGTGATTTGCCACAGATTTTGTTCTTCCATGATAAATCCCTATCCCGCCAAGGATTTAAATTTTTCTTTTTATTCTAATTTTTTATTATATTAAATTTTGTTCCATACCTTTTTGAATAGCATGGTCAAATGTTTTATAAGCATTATGCTCTATTTATCTCTAACTTATTTAGTCTTGAAAAGGAATTGATATGAATTTAAAATATAATGCAATATTTTTTTTGTATAAAAAATATATGTGTGTATTAAAATAAAAAGTTTTAAAGATATGATATAACTTTTTTCATTTTGACGGCAAAAGCCATTGGAAATATCAGTGTAATTAACTATACTGCCATTGAGAATATACAAAAAATATGTTTGGCAAAATAGCGATAAAAAGAAATTAAATTTTTAGACATTTTTCATGGTAAATCCCTAGCAATCTACCACCGAATACCATTTTAACTAAATTAAATATCTTCCATGGAAAATCCCTAGCAAATTGCATGGGATTTGCTTCAGATTTTGTTCTTCCATTGCAAATCCCTAGGAAATTGTGAGGGATATGTCACAAATTAAATTTTTTCTTTTTATTCTATTTTTTTTATTATATTACTTTTTGTTTCATACCTTTTGAATAACATGGTCAAATGTTTTATAAGCATTATGATTTGTTTATCTTTAACTTATTTAGTCTTGAAAAGGAATTGATATCAATTTAACATAGAATGTAATATTTTTATGAGTTAAAATATATGTGCGGATTAAAATAAAAAGTTTTAAAGATATGATATAGTTTTTTTTTTTATTTTGACAACACGTATAGTTATGGGAAATATTAGTTTAATTAACTATACTACCATTGAGAATATACGAAAAATATATTAGGCAAAATAGTGATAAGAAGAAATTAAAATTTTGGACATTTTCCATGGCATTTTCAAAATTAAATTTTGTTTATCTCTAACTTATTTAGTCTTGAAAAGAAATTGAGAATAAAATTCGGAAGGAATGTTTTTTTTTTTGTTTTTTTTTTTTTGAAGAGATCATCAAAAGGTTAAAAAAATAATAAATAAATTTCTGATCTTAAATTGCTACTGGATTATCTATTGTCTAGCAATTCAAATTTGAGTTCGAGTCAGAGATCTTACTAAGTCCCCTCAAATCCTTATTATTATTATTATTATTATTATTATTATTATTATTATTATTATTATTATTATTATTATTATTATTATTATTATTATTATTATTATTAGTAGTAGTAGTAGTAGTAGTAGTAGTAGCAGTAGTAGTAGTAGTAGTACTACTACTGCTACTACTACTACTACTACTACTATTATTATTATTACTACTACTACTACTACTACTACTACTACTACTACTACTACTACTACTACTACTACTACTATTATTATTATTATTATTATTATTATTATTATTATTATTGGTCGGTTATCAAATCTGGAGCAGTCGTCATTTTGGAGTTTTAAAATTCTATTGAAACTCCTAAACTCATGCACCACAGTTATCAAAAAGATGGGATTATGAAAATGGGTTTATTCCTTCTAATTTAGCCACTATAGATAAATATATATGTGTGTATAAATAATGCAAGTATTATAATTATTTTTTTCCTTTTTTTTCTGAATTCGCAAGACCTTAACCGGCCCCAATTTTTGAAATTTAAACATCCTATTGTCATGAATAAGCTAATTAATTGCAGGAGTTGTGATAAAATCTGGTTCCTTTTTCTCAATTTGCATTTCTCTCTTTTCTTTTTTTCCCGCATGCTTTCAGACTCCCTAAATTAACTGACATTTATTGCTCTTCAAAATCCTGAAATGACGCACTCTGATTATAAAAGTTTAAGAGTTAAAAAGGAAAAAAATATATAAATTCGACTTTATCCTTTTAGTCCAGCTGCAATATTTTTATTTTTTTAAACTTAAATCTCTTATGTTTTTCTAGTAGCTGACATCTTTCTTTTCTCTTGGCAATCTTGTTAAGATGTGAAATTAATTTCTTTTTAGCTTCCAACCTTTTTGACTGCAATCTCATGATCAAATTGATCTCTAGAGTTTTTTTACCACCTTTCTTTGTCAGACCATAACTCTTATTAGAAAACAAAACCTCCAGCGGTTGTGCAGCTGAGAAAATGTGAGGATCAAACTTTAAGATTTCAAATGGGTAGGATGATCAAACCTTTGTTCCTTAAAATTCTTGCAGTAATTTTCAAATTCTGTTATGGAGGATTTTTAGCAAATGTGAGCCAAAAGCTCTCTATTGACTGAAGCACCTTTTGCCATGGATTTTGTTTATTATTTTCACACTAATTTTTTATATTGAAAACTATTAAGATAGAAAAAAAATGTAAAATTTAAAGAAACCCTATATAATTTTCATTGGATGATTTAAAAAAAAAAAAGGATAAAGAAGAAGACAAAGGAGGAATCAGGCATTTCAATAGAGGATAAAGAAGAAGACAAAGGAATTTTTTGGCACTGCAAACCTTCATTGCCGCGCTCCGTTGCAGCTGCAAACATTCATTGCCCCACTTCGTTAGCAGAATAAAGAAGAAGACAAAGGAATTTTTTGGCATTGCAAACCTTCATTGTCGCACTCCATTGCCGCTACAAACCTTCAGTGGATCACTCCGTTGCTGCTGCAAACGAAGATTACTTCCTCATGATAGTGTTGTGCCCTAGAGGCAATCATTTGTACATTATATATGACATATTTTATTTTAATAAAAGGCATTATTTATCTTACAGTTTCTTTTATTTACTTTTAAGTAACATAACTATTCTATAAAGTCCCTAGTACAATAATATATTAAGGAAATCATGATAGAGATCATGATATGAGATTCCTACTACACAGTATAGTGTTAGTACTTAAATAGTCCCTAGTCATAGTATTAATGAGACAGGATAATTAATTACTCAAAGTCCCTAGTCATAGTCCCTAGTCATAGTATTATTGAGATACTCAAAGTTAACACATGGATAGTTGTTAATGGAACAAGTTCATTGGATGACCTAGCTTTGAGATAATCACATGGATAACTATTTAGTGCCAGTGATATAATCTCAATATAGCAAACGTGCAAGTATCCTTAGACTTGAGATCTCCAATGTACTTTGTTTGTTGAGCATTGTACTTTGATTCCAATCTCCAGAGCTCGATCGAGGGCTGCCTATGGGATGGATATTGGGTACATTGTGTGGTAAACGAAAGTAGTTGAGAGGGTCAATAAAGGATTCACCACTCCTAATAGTAGTGGCGAATATCTCACGGCCACTTGTAGGAATTACCATACGAGAAGTCCTTGGCCAAGGCGATTGTGTATTGGAAATAGTTCCAATTGATACACATCTAGAGTTGTGGGTTGTTGGTACAAGTACTATCGTATTCGGGCCAAAATTAATTTTGGAGGGAGTTGGCACTAATTCCGTACTCCAAACCGAATGAGATATTGTATGGTGAAAGGAGTTAATTGCGCTAAAGTTTGTTATTGAAGGGTTCATGTCAAGTCACTTGACTTCCTGGACTCTTAGGTGGTCATGATGTGTTGCTAGATACCGCTCATGATATGGGAATATGGGTTTATTAATTAATGAATTAATAAACCATTCCTGATTAGAATTAATAGGATTAATTCTAATTAATTATGGATTATTAATCTCAAAGATGTTTGGATTAATTCGTGTCGCTACCAATTGACTGGGAAACCTAATAGGTCACAGACAATAGAGGATTATATCCTCAAGATGTTATTTGATAACATAATGGGGTTGATTGAGAGAAAGAGAAGTTGTTGTGGCCAAATTATAATTAGTTATAATTTGTGGCCTAAATTGTAATTGTGAGAACTTGATATTTCCAATTACAATTAGGGAACTCTAATTGTTTTAGAATTCCAGATTTTCAGTGAATTTTTTGGTTTTATGATGATATAACTGAAAAACCTAGAGTGGAATTCACATGAAAAATTGCAGCCACCTAAACCTTATCTTCTTCCTCTCTCTCTCTCTCTCTCTCTCTCTCTCTCTCTCTCTCTCTCTCTCTCTCTCTCTCTCTCTCTCTCTCTCTCTCTCTCTCTCGATTGTCCTTGTGAAGAACCCTAGCCGCCATCTTTTTCAGCTAGCGCAGGAAATTTTGGTGCTTGAGTATTCCTCTGTGTGGATTACTGTTAGAGATAATCACACACTGTGATTATAGTGTTTAGACGTTCCACTCTCGTGAAGTTGGATCAAGAGGATTGCTGGATCGCGCCTCAACTTGAAGAAGAATTCTTATTCTTCGAAAGACCAAACAAAGGTAAAAAGCTACTACCTTTATTATCTTTATGTCTTGTTTTCCACACATAGGCGGGTCTTGGGATGGTATCTCATTTTATTCTTCTGCTGCGCTGAATAGGATACGAGCCTGAGATATCCAACACCCCTGCCATTGCAAAGCTAAAATTCCTGTGACCTGCGTGGCGATTGTTGTTTCCACCACCAAAAATGTCGTGCTCAAGAATCCATGTTTGATTTATGAGAAAGTGGGTTTGTGGGCTGTCTCTTAGACTAGATTCTGGGGTCTAATTCGAGGGTTTTAAGGTACTGTGTGTATGGAAAATTTCTGGACAAATTGATGAAGGAGGTTTGGATAGACGGGAAGGAACAAGGTTTGCAAAGCTGATTCCTAAGTCTACCTAAAAAAAAAAATCAAGAAAAAACAAGTATCTGTCGACATGAACTTTTGAATTATTATTATTTTTAAAAAAATTTGAGCTCTGAATCTTTTTTGGGTTTTTATGAGAATTTCTTTGACGATGTTGTTGTGTTGATCTGGAATGATTTGGGTTGAGCTATGTTATTGGATCGAACTTAGATATTAAAAAAAAAAATGGATTGAGATCTATGTGTCTTTTGTTTCTGAGAATAAGTTTGATGTTGTGTTGAGCTTAATTTTCCGTAGGATTTTTTTTTTTTTTGCGATTTTGTCCTGTTTCAAACAACGGCATGGTGTTAAAGGTGTGGAGAAGTGAATTTAATTTGCTTCTATATTTGAAAAGTGTACTTTGACTTTTGCATCCCATTTGCATGCAATAACTTGAATGTGCTATAAGGACTAATTGTGAGGCATTTAGGGAATTTGATGTGAATCTTAGGGAAAAAGTTATCAAAATCTTAGGGAAAATCTTGAAGAAAATAGTTGGATAATCCAAATAAGCAGTTGCAGTGGTGGTCTCCATACAATTTGAAAATCTTAGTGCATATTTTACAAGAATGCATAAGGGCCGTAGTGATGAGAAAATTACTTTCCTGGCAATCTGCCATGGATTTGCCATAGATAATTATTTGCATATTATTTTTTGTGACAGATTACCACGGATTTGGCACGCAAAACAGCATCATAGATGTAATCCGTGGCAATTTCTGTGACAAATTGCCACGAATTATTTATTTTCTAATTACTTCCGTGGCAATTTCGTGACAGTCTGCCACGGATAATTATTTGCATATAATATTTCGTGGAAGATGGCTGCATAGTTGTAATCTGGGGCAATTTGCCATAGATAATTATTTGCATATTATTATCCACGGCAATTTTGTGTAAGATTGCTACGGATTTGCCATGGAAAATAATTGGGAATAAAAGGCCGTCGCAATACAGATCCCGACCAAATCTATCACAAATTTTCGCCCTTTACATGAATTTTTTTTTTTTTTTTTGTTGCTACCTATGTAAAATTTGCTTGCAAATCTGTGGAAAATTGCCACAGATATGTAGGTCTGTCGCAAAAAATGTCTCAGCGATGAATGAGTTTGCTTGTGTACATCTTCCGTCACAGATCTGTGGCGAATTAACAATTTTCTTATAGTGTCACTTGTGCTCTGTTCTTCTCTATTTGTCCAGAACGGACCTGGTACTAGGTACATGCTGGAATTTTTTATTTTTTGCTCAAAATCTCTTAATTCCTAAACAAATTCATCCAAAACACTTTTCACGGGCAAAATATCAAATTGGAAGGAATATGCTTAGTTATGACATCAAAAGTATCTCAAATTAATCTCAAATAACTAGAAAAATAGTGATTAATTTAGCCCCTATCAACTACCTCGACTTGGCCACTGGTGTGGGGGGAGATAAGGGGTAGCTAGCTTACCTATAACACCCAATCTATTCTGTACATTTTCTAATTGACCATTATAAAAGTAGGTTTCCCTATCACTTATGAGCACTCTAGGTATTCCAAAATGGTTAAATAGATTTTTTTAGAAACTTAATCACTACTCGAGCATCATTTTTAGATAATGCTTGGTGTGCATATATGTCTCTTAGGAAATATTCTCTCAAAATCACCTAAATTGATCAAGTTTTAAATTAAAGTAACAAAATTACTCAGAGCACATATATAGGCAAATATACCTATTGTGTAGTGTATAATTATATTGGTAAGTATCAAAGAATCCCAAGGTAAGTAGCAAGTACCTCTAGTTTGCACTCATTTCATTATTTGGCTAACTAGTCAAAGGTATAAACAAATGTGACAATTTTAATAAAGGAACACCAACCTACACACAAAATGCCACCAAAGGTCATAAATCTACCCAAAGAATTAGAAAGGAGATAAAACATGTAATCAAGTGGAATCTCCTAAAATCAACCCCAATATCAAATATTCAATTTAGTTAATTAACAATCCAAATCTACTCCCAATTGGGAATCTCATACAAGACCCACTCCTTCTCAAGTTATAAGTCTTCTACCCTTAACCTAACTAATGAGTATCTCTATCTCATTAATCAAATATAAGAGGCATTAATAATTTATCAACAATTCAATTTGGGGGAAAAAGTATCCCTATCTCTAGGGAATACCAGAACCCTTCAATCCCCAAGTTCTTATCCTTAAAACCCCCTCTCAAGTTAATCAAAGAAAAACTCATTGAGTGAATCAATTGATCAAGCTCCCAAATCCTACTCCCATCTCTTGAAATTATTAGAATAGGAAAACCCTAATTAATCAATCCACACAAATCAAGACAAGTTATAGAATGCTAGAATATGATTTTAATGAACCCAAAAGGAATTTAATATCCATCAAAATAAGGGATCATCTCTTTAAATACAATATCAATCCATGAAACTGAACATAATCAAAACAAAATTAAATGGAGAGAGAAAGGAAAACTCTTGACAAGTAAATCACTTTTTTCTTCTTGTAATCCCTCTTGAAGATGCTCATTTTTACTTCAATACAGGCCTTGATCTTCTTTTGGGAAGTTTCTTGGTACTCTTGAGGGTTTGTGGAGGCTTCTATTCTGGAAAATCGTGTCCTAATGAGTAAAAAAATAGTTGTTTATGTTTTGCGCTTCCAAAAACCCTTGAAATTATAGGACAATAGTTTTTTGGGAATAGAATCGACACCTGTTAGGATGTACTACCTGACATCGATTTGTCTACTTTTTAAAAAGATTTAGCTACTAACTGGCACCTGTTAGCTCACCATGACTACCGCCGGTTACTCATAGTTCTTTGAGTTTTTCGATCCCTAAATTAAAGCAACAACTATTTGGATGTGGTAATAGGTGTCGGTTATATCTTCTAGGACTCTTTTGGTTGCTTTTTCACCTTTTTTTTTTTTAACAAATCTTCTTCTTTTGCAATCTTTACAAAACAAGGTGAAAATAGAAAAAGTCAGTGATCATATATTCAGTAATTCTAAGCAATTATAACACACATGACATGAACTTAGGTACATATTAGGCACTTATCACTTACTCTGGGTTTAAGTAAATGACGATTAGAGTAAAAAGAGTGATAGAAAGTAAGGTAATGCAAAAGTTGAAAATCATTATTTACATATCTTTATTAGGCATTTGCATTACCTTCCCTAAAAGAAAATGAGATTCTAAATAAGGTAATATAAAAGTTGAAAGTCGTTACTTATCTATCTTTATTAGGTGACTACATTACCCTCGCAGAAATGAGCATATAGACTGAACATCTGTTTACAATTTATGATTGCAATAGCATTGGAAGTTATAGAACTTAGGTTTATTTAATATTCCTAACTTATATAAATCACTTGGATTTTAATGTTGACCTAAAGGATGAGGTGGAGTATGTTGAATAAGTATAAATTTGTTTAATTCAACTTCAATGGCTTTGGTTTTATCTAGTCAAATGCAAGAATTTACATGAGTTTAGCTTGGTTTGATAATCTTGAATCAAATTTCCATCTTAAAAGAAAAATAATATCTTTATCATGATTGTTATTGTTGCCAACAATCTACTCACTTTTATGTAGATTGCTTTTTGCTTGGGGTACTTATTGTTTTTGGTAATTTGCATGAGGAGAAATGATGCATAAATTTTCGTGTATAAAAATCATCCAAATTTAAATCCATTCCTAGAAAAGTTTTAATTAAAATATTAATTCCAAATTACATATATGAGCAAGTATACTCTTCGCAAGCATAGTATAGGGAATTAACGAGTATCGATCCTCAAGGAACAAGTACCATTAGTTACCTTTCATTCATTATTTAACCGACCCACTAAAGTAATAAGATGATAAAAAAGGAAAACAAAGAAAAATATATACAACTCTAGGATGTAAGAATATGTAATTTGGACAAATATCCTTGAAGACATGGTAATTTAGTAAATATCACAATTAATTATCGTCTTGGCATCATGAAGGAATTAGAATAGAATCTAATCACTTCCCAAGTCATAGACTCACTATCTCCCGATTAAATTAGCATATTTCCCAATCAAACCAACATAATCCCAAAGATGCATTAAACTCATCTTTCATCAATTATCCCTAAACTGTAGGTGATGATGAATATGAAATTAGCCAACAACCCTATACTCTACGTGAAATCAACCAATCTTTGATTACTTTGGTTCTTTGTCTTAACTTCTTTTCCCAAGTCCATTAAGGAATAACAAATATGAAATTAATAAAATTAATTCAACTCCTAACATTGTTTCCCAAGTCAATTAGAAGTAAGTCTAACTTTATCAACTCTTTCATAATTACATGTAATCAAACACCAAGAATGATAATAATAATAATAAAAAAGATCAAATAGCTAAATTAATCCAAAAACCACGAATCCCAAAATAATGTCAAATTACAATAAAAACATTAATTATATCATTATTCTAGAAAAAGAAAACAAAGATAAAAGAAAGAATTCACAGATAGCCATCCTCCTTCTCTTTGAAAACCATCTTGAATAATGCCCATTAATTGATGAATCTCGCCTTCTTGTGATTGATTGGTAGGTTTGATCCTTGGATTCACACATTTTTCTTATGTTTTCTTTGTTTAAATAGGCTTTGAAGAGGCCAAATTTTGTTCTCTAAGAGTTCTAGGTAAAGTAGAAGTTGGAAAATACAAAAAACTCTTGGGAAATTACCAAATCCGCGCTTGATCAGAAAATTCTACCAATGTTGGACAGCATAGAGTCGACGCCGGCTGTGCTTTGGTCGCTTGATTGTGCTCTATTTTTTTCCCTTTGCAAAATCCCTTGTTTTTCCAGAATGGGGCCAGCACAGGCATCGAGTCTGCCAGACACGGCCGGCGCCAGCCATGCACTGGTCGGCAACGGGGTTTTTCATCATTTTCTCATTTTTCTACAATAAAATACCTTTCCAAGGGTAAAATATCAAATAAGAAGGAATATGACTATTATTGCACCAAATATATCCCAAAACATCTTCAAATAACTAGAAAATTATTGATGAATTTAGCCCTTATGAAGAAACAAAATCTTAAGAAAGGAGGAGTGAAGAATGCCTAAATTATACTTGATTTTATGTTATTTGTGTTATAATTGCTTAGGATTATAGAACAGATGACTAATCACTTGCCCAATTTTCATCTTATTTTGTGTATATTGTTTAAAAGGAAGATTTGTTGGTGAAAAAAATAGAAAAAATGGTTAAAGGAGCCTTAGAAAATATAACCGGTGTCTGTTACTACATCTAAATAGTCGTCGGTTCAATTCAAAAATCAAAAGATCCAAACTATTGGGAGTAATGGGCAACAATCATAGTAAGCTAAGAGGCGCAAGTTAGTAGCTAGATCTTTAAAAAAATGTAAATAAAGCAGCATTGGGTAGTACATCCTAATAGGCACTAGTTCAGTTCTAAGAAAGCTACAGTTCTATAATTTCAAGAGTTTTAAGAAGCGCAAAGTGTAAATAGCCATTTTGTTATTCATTAGGTGAGATTTTCTAAAAGAGAAGCTTCCACAAGCCCTCATGAGCACAAAAAAACCTTCTAAGGAAAGATCAAGGCCTCTATTGAAAGGAAATAAAGCTTCTTTAAAAGGGATTGCAAGATGAAGAAAGAGCTTCACTTCTCTAAGAATTTTCCCTTCTCTCTTCTTGTAATTTTGTTTTGATTATGTTGGGTTTTGTGGATTGATATTGTATTTAAAGGAATGAACCCTTATATTATTGGATATTGAATTCTTTTTTGGTTTATTAAAATTTTATTCTAGCATTCAATTATTGGTGTTAACTTCAGTGGATTAATTCTGTAGGTTTTCCCTATTCTAAAGATTTCAAGTGATAGGATTAGGATTTGGGAGATTGATTAATTGATTGATTTACTTGAGACAGGTTTGAAGAAAGGAAACTTGGTGATTAAAAAGTTGTGATATTACTTAGAGATAAGGACACCATTTCTCCCAAATTGAATTGGGTGGTAATATTAGAGTTATATCCTAGAACCAATCCATTTGAACAATGCATTTTGTATATGTCACGCCCCAAAGCCGAGGATGACATGGCAAAACCCCAAAAAGAAATGTCGAACCCTTACATATCATAAATAACAAGAACATAACATTCTAGTAATACTTAAAGAATATCCTTACATCGTTTTTAAATCCAAAACAAAACATACATAAAACTGAACAAAAATGAAAAACAATTAATCATTCTAGATCCTCTTCAAACCATTCTTCTAACTCATCCTCATCTAACTGAGAACCTGCAAAATGTTAAATAAGGGGTGAGCTGACTAGCTGAGTAAGGAAATTTGGCCTACCTAGGATTGAGCATGCTACATATACATATATATTTACAAAACGTTTGATCAAAACAGTTTAGAAATTTAAGGTACAACAAAACTCGTGGGGTCTTAAAATATCTCCCTGGTGGGTTGGTCGCACCATGTAAAGATCTCAGTGTATCACCCAAAAAGAAGAAGGAGGAAAAGAGGAACAATGAATCTCTTAACCTTACACTTTACTAAACCCAAGAGGCATATTTGGCACATAAATATCGAACTGGTGTGGTTTATTTAGTGAAAATAACGTGATCGACACAAGCGAGAAAACCATCGCTGCAACAGAGAAAAATCGGTGCCAGAGTCAAAACAGAGTGTACCCGGCACCGGGTGTATTCTGGAATGCGCAGGCGCGATTTCCAGAACACCCAAAACCCAACCTACAACTTTTCAGACCAAAAACGTATTTTTTTTTACCACCCACTTTAATAATGAAGAATATCGTATGTGCAAAAAAAAATCATGTATACATACCTAAACATGCTTAAACAAGGCTTAACTCATGAAGATGATTCATGCTTGGGGACTTGATTTGGCTTAACTGATCAGTCTTCTAATTATTATATCCCATTAGAAGAAGGGCCTTAGCTTATCCTAGGTATTGTATCCCCCTAGTAGGGCCTTATAGCTTATAAAGTTCGGGAATTCCCTAGCAAAATGAAACCCACAAGCATTCAACATCACATGAATAAAAAAATCAATACATAGGCATAAAACTTAGCTTAAACTCATAACTTTCGACGAACATAACCATTGGTACATGAATAAAAATTAACATATCATGCTCAATACCATTTTCATATAATCAAAATACCACTTTCTTAAAGAAATCAAGAGACATCATTGATTTTGAAGGAAACAGTAACCAGTACAAAAAACAGGAAAACCCAATTTCCTTACCTACTGAATTTAGCCTCTTGGAACCTCCTAAAGCTTCCACTCAAGCCTCCAAACACTTATTCACCTTCAATTAAAACCCAAACAATACAATTAATCCTCCAATCAATTTTCCCCAATTTAGAACCCTACTACTCTAACTTCAATTCAAGAACAATTTATCTCAATCTTAGGTTACAAACACCATAAAACACAAGGGAAAAGCTAACTTACCAAGAGTTGATGCCAAAGGCTCAAGTCCCTTATCAGATTCTCCCTTCTCTTCCCTCTTCTCCTTTTTTGGAATAGCTTCAGAAATAACGTAACCGTTCAGAACATGCCTGAGCCTATAATGAAAAATTAATAAAAGTCCCCTAACTAAATAATTGCACTTAGCCCCTCAACTTATAATACTTAATTTTTTTAGCCTTATGGACCCTAGCCCACTAATTAAAATAAACTAAAAACCACAGCCCAATAAGCTTATGAAAGAAGAGAAGTCAGTGGGCCTCACAGTATATTTATTTAATAAATGACATTATTTATCTTTTAGTTTCTTTGTTTCATATGTGTATGTTTATAAAACTAATATATAAAACCCCTAGCACATTGTACAATATTAAGAAAATCGTAATAGAGATCATCATGAGAGATTCCTACTACACTATATAACACTTGTGCTTAAACTATCCTTAGTCACAATATTAATGAGATGGGATATCATTAATACACCAAGACTAGCATGTGTTAGACTTCTTGATTGGATTAAGTGATGGTTTTCACATCTATGGGTATTGTGATACTCAAACTTAACATATGGATACTTGTTAAGTGAATAAATTCATTTGATGAACTAATTATGAGATAATCATATGGATAATTATTTAGTGCCAGCGATAGAATCTCACTATAGTAAATATGCAGCTATCCTTTGACTTGAGATCTCCAAAGTACTTTATTTGTTGAGCGTTATACTTTGATTCTTATCTTTTGAGTCTCATCGGGGCTGCTTATAGGATGGATATTAGGTAGAACATAAAGTAAACGAAAGTAGTTGAGAGGGTCAAAAAATGATTCTTCACTTATAATAATAGGGGCATATATCTTACTGCCACTTGTAGGGAATCATTACTCAAGAAGTCCTTAACCAAGGTGACTGTTTTGGAAATATGTTCCAAATGATATACAAGTTTTGTAATGGACTCTAGAACAAGCACTAATAAATTTAGGCAAGAATTAATTATATTCTAGAGAACTTGGCACTAATTCCATACTCCAATCAGAATATAAGATGATGAAATGAGTTTATTGACTAATGTTTTGCTATTAAAAGATTCATATAAAGCCACTTGACTTTTTGAACTTTTGGTTAGTCATAATGCATTGCTAGATGCCGCTCATGATCTGATAAATATGAATTTATTAATTGAAGAATTAATAAATCTATCCAATTTAGAATTAATAATTAATTCCATTATCAAGGATTACTAATTCTGTAGTGACTCGAATTAATTCATATTTTGCTTCAATATACCAAAGAACCTAATAGGTCACACATAATAGAGGAATGGGTACTCAAGATGTTATATGATAATATTATAGGGTCAATTTGTCAGAAGCAATAAATTTTATGGGCAAATTATGAAGTGGTTATAATTGAAGAGGTGAAATTGCAATTGTTGAATCCTCATGGGTTTAATTGCAATCAATGAAACTTAAGTCCGTAATGAAAAGGTCTTTTATTCTTGAAGGCTTCAGGAAATAGGAAAAGATTTCTATATGTTATATGAGGCGATGGATTGCACATGTGTGTGTGTGTGTGTGTGTGTGTGTATTGTCTTCTGATAATGAACACCGAATTCTTTTTTATTCTCTAAATACAATTGCACCCTCCAACCACAAAAAATAATATATGCTAGCATTGTTTTTTGGCTTGTTTACAATACCGTTCCTTGTGTGGATTAATATTAGAGAAATTCTTATAGTTGGAATTTAATGGTTTATGACTTGGATAATTTCCGAAAGAGTTATGTGCATGGAGAAAAATTTTGAAAGCTATATTTTTTAGGTAACAAATTTTTCTCCTCTCTCTTAACCCATATAAGTGTTCATGTTGCGTGGGTTTTGTTTTAATTTTCACTGTGCATTATTTTGTTTTACATGATTGAAATCTAACAGTGGTATAAGAGTCATCTTGTATGTGATTTTATAGTTCTATTCTTATTTTTTATGTTGTTCCATAAATAAATTCCGGTCTGTGAAACTGTTTCACAAATATTTTGATTGTTGAAAAAAAAAAATCATTTCGTGCGATATGAAATTGTTTCAAGAAATGTTAATGAAACCTTATATGCATGATTGAAATTGATTAAGAAAAATCAATTTTATTCAATATGAAATTGTTTTTAGATTAAGGAACAAAATCAAGAAATTCCTAATTAAATGCACCACATGTGCATATGCATAATCTAATGTCTATTATCTTTTATCCAGGTCATTTGCATCATGACTACAAACTTGAACCTACGTAATATTTTGGAATCAAACAAACTGAATGAATCCAACTTCTTAGACTGGTATACAAATCTGAGAATCATTCTTGAATTGGAAAAGCTGCTATAACATGCTTGATGCTCCTATTCCTCTACCTCCAACTGATTATGCTCTTGCTGAAGAGCATGAAGTCTACAAGAAGCACTAAGAGGACGGTGACAACATATCTTGAATCATGCTAACGTCAATGACTTCTGAGCTTCAAAAACCTCTTGGTAATTTCCGATTTAACTTGGAAAAGGACTCTAAATCACCACAACGGAGTAGGGCTTTTGAAGTACTAATTTTAGCCATAGGAGGGCCTATTTAACCAAGAATAAGGGAAGATTAAGATATGAATTCAAGAAGAAAAATCTAAAAGCATTCATTGAAGGAGGAATTCATCACTTATTGGAGCATTGTTTCAGAGAAATTCTCAAAGAAGGAAGAAGAGGGCTTGTCTATGAGTTATTTCTAATCTTTTGTTTTCTTTTTCTTTGAACAATGATCCAATTAATTTTTTAATTGTAAGTGAATGTTATTTTTGGATTCATGATATTGTAATTTACTTAATCTTTGATCAATTGATTATTATTCTTGGTATTTGATTACTTGTTTTTATTTGATAGATTGATGAAATTAATTTCTTTCTAATGGACTTGGGAAAATTTAATTAATTCTATAAAATTATTATTTTAATCGGATTCAAAAAGAAGGTTAAGAATTGAACCTGAGTAATCAAATGTTAGTTAATTTCACCTAGAGCATAGGGTCATTTGCTAAATTTGTATTTATATTTCCTAGAGTATATGGATATTCATGAGGAATAAGTTTAGTACATTTCTTTGGTTATGTTGGTTTGATTGGAAATTCTGCTAATTTAATTAGGAAATAGTAATTCTATGGATTGAGAAAGAAGTGGATTCTATTTTTATTCCTTCATGATACCAAGATAATGATTGATTGTGATAAGTGTTGGATAGTTCATGTCATGCTCTAAAGAATAACTATTTAATTCCATATTTTCTCTCCAAGAGTTATGTATATATTTTGCTTTTACTTTTATTTTTATTTCTACTCTTTATCAAACAAATTAGTAGGTTAAACATTAAATGAAAAGGAATTAGTGTGTACTTGTTCGTTGAGGATCGATACTGGTTAATGTCCTACATTATGCTTAATGATGAGTGCACTTACTCATATGTGTTATTTGGGATTAATATTTTACTTTAAACTTGATTGAGAATGGATGCAAAATTGCATGATTTTTATAAATACCCAAATTTAACACATCAAGTTTTTTGGCGCCGTTTCTAGGGAACAATATCATGGAAGCTTGGAATTCATTGACTGAGCCATGTTTATATGTCTATATGTAAATATGTATATATGTTCTCTATTTACATAGGTGCCATAATTTGTTGTATAATGTATGAATTTGTAGATGATGACTATTGTGTAATATGATAGTGCTTGTTTGTATATATATGAAGATAAAATTCTTATAACCTTTGTTTTTCGACAGGAAGACTTCTTAGTTTATGACTTGACAAAACGTGGGAGACATTGTGGAGTTTGAGCTAGAAATTGAAAGAACACTCACAAGGATTCGGTGAGCATATAAAAATCGAGCTTACCTATTTAGTTCCACGGGAGAGATGAAAGTTAACCAAAATAATAATGGTGGTAATGGTGGAAATAATAGAAGGAATAGAGGAGATTTTGCTAACTAGACCAAGATTAGAAGCCAACAAATTTGAAATAAAATCCAACATAATCTAAATGATTCAGAACATGGTCTAATTTGATCGGTTACTTGATGAAGACCCTAACTACCACCTTGCTAGTTTTTTGAAAATTTGTGACACTTTTAAAATGAATAGTGTGTCAAAAAATACTATTAAATTGAGACTTTTTCATTTCTCTCTTAGGAATAGGGTCAAATCTTGGTTAAAGTCCTTACCCGTAAGGTCAATCACTACTTGGAATGGGTTACCTAAACAATTCTTAGCCAAATATTCCCCCCAGCTAGGACAGCTAAGCTTAGGACCGACATCCTTACTTTCGAACAATTGGAGTCTGAAAGCTTGTATGAGTGTTAGGAAAGGTGGAAGAAAATGCTTAGAAAGTGTTCACACCATGGGTTTGAACTAGGCATGCAAATGCATATTTTTACAAGTGGATTGAATTTTTCTTCAAAGCAATTAATTGATGCATCTGTGTGAGGAACAATAAACTCTAAGACCCCTAAAGAGTTGTATGAGTTGATTGAGGATATTGCTATGAACAATTACTCATGAGACAATTCAATGTCTAAGGCTCTGTTCAAGGACTTCATAAAGTGGATGCTATGGCTGCTTTGGAAATAAAAGTTAAGGCACTGGCTCAAAAAATAGAGCAAATGATGGGTCTTTCATAGCTAGTAAATGGTAAGTGTGATTTTTGTGGAGAATGGTACCCTAATTATGAGTGGCAAAACATGGGATCATCTCTAGAGTCCTTAGAGCAAGCTACTTTAATGGGGAATGGGTGACAAGGTAACAATCCGTACAGTGCAACCTACAATCCTGGTTGGAGAAATCACCGTAAGTTTTTTTTTTTTACCAATCAAAACCAACAAAGGCAAAACCCCTCAAACTTCATTGGAAACCAAAGGACTTAACCTTCCCTACTATACAATTCACCTCCACCAAAGCCATCATTAGAAGAGTTGGTTAACTGCATGCTAAGTTCTACTGAAACACGTTTCCAAAGAATGGATGCAATGACTAGGAATTTAGAGGCTTCAATGCCCAACCTAGGGAATCAGATTGGTCAATTGGCTAAAAATCTTGGGGATCATCAAGCTAGATCTCTACCTAAGAACACAAAGAACAATCCATGAAACCAAGATCGAGGAAAATGCCGAATTTTACTTGCTTTATTGGTTTTCGTATTGGACAATCATTTATTTTTATTATTTGCCTTTTTTTCTTAGTATGTTCATGCATTTATGCTTTTCAAAATTAGGATGTTTTCTTTTTATTTCTATCTTAAAAAAAAAAAGGAAGAGAAACACGAACAATTTTTTGTTTTGGACAAAGTTGACCAGGTGCCAGTCCAGATACTCTAACCAGGCATCGGGTCAGCTCAAGAAAAAAAATGCACAAAAACATACATGACCCAATTGATCTAGGTTTTCTAAATAGGCACTGGGTCACGTTAGATATAGCAATTCTAATGTCGATTTTCGGTACATTTTTTCAAGCCAAATTAACTTCCCTTATTTTTCCTCTCAACCTACTACCGGCTTTTCAACATATCCCCTATCACAATCACTCTAAACACTCTAAAAACATCTTCCAAACAACAAATATCCTTGATTCCTTCTTAAATATTTGGATTGAAATCAAGAAAAATATCATTTTTCTTCAAAAATGCAAGTTTTTAATTCACCCAATTGCAGCACAATTTTTTCACTTACTTTGCATTAGATGGTTTCCTATACATTGAAGAATATTTTGGTATGCTTTTTATGCACTTTCTATGGTTCAATTCTGCAAATTTCAATTTTGGTATTTATGGGGTTATTTTTGGCCAAAAATGCTATGTTCTTTTTTATTCTCTTAGTTTAATAGAGTTTTTGCATTATTTGTGAATCACATAGCATGGGTTTATGATTGGTAATGTTATTTTGTGATAAAAAGTCATGCTTGCACTAAATATGGCCAACTGAATATACTCCATAAGTTATCGCGTAACGGAGAAAATTTTTAGGTAACATTGATTATGGAATGTCATTGATCATGCCATTATACTTGTTTTGGGGTGTTATTTTGACCATGATCTCTATTGTGTAATAATCTTTATTTCTTTCTTAAGAAGTTATATTAATATTGTGCTTGGATTGGGATATTGTGATCTTTGTATAGGTATTGTTGAGGGAGATTGTGTAACACCCCACGACCTAGGCCCAACAGGGCCGGAGATGTTGCCCTATCCATAGGAAAAGGGGTCTTTATAACTAGGTCACACAAAAGAAAATAAAAGCAACACTTTAAAATTGAACTTATTACAATCCAAAAATACATGAAAAAATCCAAAATAAATTGTTCGCTACCATCTCTCAAAACAACACATAAGGAAAATAACATAAAGTCTTCAAATTATAGGTAACAAATCTAGCTATTCATCTCCATAGCAGGTTGACCTGAAAACATAGTATAAAAGGTGATGAGATAAAAATCTCAGTAAGCCTGTGTGTGCTCTGAGTGTTTCAGGTAAAATAGTTCATGTATGCAAGTTGTAAAAATTGCATAAGAGAAAGTGTTGGCAAGCATTAAATAATGTTAAAAATAAAGAGTGACGTTTTGCTTTTCAAACCATACATATGCACAATAAACACAACCACTCAATTGGGTAGCTATGGGTTACCACACGTTGGGCCCCATGACCATATAACGATCAAAATGCCACACTTTGTGTAAACTGACAAAAGGTAGGTGTACGGCTTGCCGGGTGAGATACTCCTCCATCTCTACACCCAAACTTACCTGTTGTCCACTCTAGAAACACACAGTCTACTTGACTGAAACTTACTAGCTCGGACCGGCATGACTAAGTAGTACTGTCGCTTCTCCAAGTTGAGTTCATCTTCTGGAGGTGGCTCCTGCCAGAAGACTCGCTCTTGCTCTTCAAAACTAGAACTACTACTAGCCTACCCTTATTGATTACTCAACATTGATTATCCCACTTGGGAGAAAATTGATCACACAATGATTTTCTTTGAAATAGCAATTAAGGGTTTCTAAAATTCTTGTCGAAGTTGGGTTTTAGAAAGAGTTTAGCATTTTATGTAAAACTGCCTGTTTAATTTTCAAATGATTTGCGTGACTGGAATAAAAAGGAAAAATAGTCCTTAATTGCCTTTACAAAATGAATGTCCATACATATCACATTTGGCTTCCCACAATAATTTTGGTCTTCACAAAATTCCATATAGGAGCTTACCAGATCCTTTGCTTGCTTGAATTCAAAAATCTTCCAAGGCTGACCTAACCCCGCCTGGTGTAAAAACAAGACATGAGATTATACTCGATCTATATTCGCTTACACAAATAATCATAGTTCAACTAATCATAATCATGACCTTAATGTCCTAAGCTTTAAGGCTAGATAATAAAAATAAGCCTAGAATGATAAGTTAAAATAACTAAGGGTTGTAAAATAATTACTAATAAGTTTTAGGTTCAAATAATAAATCTTGAGTACTATTATTAATAAATAAACTAAGGTTTGAACATTGAATAATACTAAGCCCTTAAATAATATTAATAAATGATAATTTTTAAATAGATAATAAATAATTAGTAATAAATAAAATTAATAATAAATGAATTATATTTAATTTTCGTTTAATAAATAACAAACAATTTTTAGTATAAATAATATTTATGAATATAGGTAAAAGTTTGAACTATGCTCTACAAGGTCATTAATATTTTACTATTATTAAGATTTTATTTATTATATATATATATATATATATATTATTTTTAATAAAATATGTCATTTATTTAGCTATTAAATTATCACTATTTCATTTAATATACCATTTCCAAAACATCCTAGAAATTTTGAAATCCTTAGAGAAAAATATAGTAATAATTTTAATCAAGGAAATAAAATTTGCTAATTAAAATAACCTAGGATCAACAAGATCATAATCATAATTTTCCTATTGCTAACAAGAATCATGGACACATTCTCCAACACCAAACAACAAACTAATCCATTCATGAATATAGGCTTAAATCCATACATACTATCACATGGTCAATTCTTTACTAAGCATAATCATAACCATGGCTTCAAAAGAGATAAGAATATAAAAATCCTATTCACCAAAGGTGTCATAACATCTAGCATGCTTAAACAATCATAATTTTCTTAAGACATGATGATCATACATTGATTCTCAAGAAAATCCATACAGCTTAAGCATGATCAATCATTCTCATGTCCTAATCTCAACCCCTTCATACATATGTATATACTCACTCCCCCAATCATATTTTATTCTCCCTATTAACATCTAAGAGACATGAATTCATAATTAAAAAGAACATTTAAGGAGAAATACTTGATTGATGTTTACTTCGATGAAGATTCAAGAAGGTCCACACGATTGAGGGTCATGTATTGTCCATGAGAGGAGGAAAAATAGCCATGGTTGTAACCACCATTTCGGCAAAGAGAGAGAGAGAGAGAGAGAGAGAGAGAGAGAGAGAGAGTATTAGCATGATATGTTAAAGGTTGAATGGAAGAAGATGAACAAAAAAGTTGTTCTTGGTTACCTTCATGATATTCTTGAGACTTTTGGGAGAAAAACTAGTTTTAATCCGAATGCCAATTTTTGTTTTCAAGATTTGATGTTATAAATTCCAGAAATGAACTCTAGGGAGAATCTAGGAGTATTCTGGATTTTTCGAGAGGGATTGGAGGTGTTTAGAGTGGTCGTTGGCTTGAGGAAAGGTAGTGTGTGTTCTTGGTGTTCTTTATGAAAATGGAGAGAATTTGAGAAAGGATATGCACAAATTTGTGGAGAGTGTTGGCTGAATGCTTTAGGGAATTCAAGGGTTTTGGTTTTCAGCTTAGAGAGGGGGAGAAAATTTTGATTGTTTGAAATTCAAATGGAGAGATTTAAGGAGTGGTTTGAGGTAGAAGATATGTTAATGGTGTTTGATTGTTGGAGGTTTCTTGGTACTGCAATGGAGCCGGCTGGATTGCTATGTTTTGTTGAAATGAATGAAGATTGATGGAGCTTTAAGGCTGGCTGAAATTCTGAGCTCAATGGCAGAGGAATTTCTGGTTATAAAGCCTAGTCCAAGGGTGTTTTCATGGAGCAAATACTGGAAATTTTGAAGTTCAAATGGAAGTTTGAATAGAGTGATCTTAGGAGATATTTGAGGTGTGGTTATGGAATCCAATTGTGCAAGGTAAGTGGAGAGGGTAATGGTGTTCAGTTCATGGCTAAACAAGGGTTAATTTACAGAGTTTTGAGGGTGGTTTTCGGCCAAGGCTTGAAGGGAGCAAAGCTGGAAATTTTCTGATTTCATGATGTTCATGGTTCGAAGGTTTGCTGAATTTTCTGTACAGTTTTCTGCAGCATTCCAGCCCAATTTGCAGAGGGTTTTGAGAGGTGTTTGAGGGTCCTTTAAGGATGGTTTCTAGCCTTTTTTATGGAGGAAAAGCAGAGGCATTTTGCTGAGTCGATGACAGAAGAAAACAACTCCAATTCTAGGCTGCTATGCAGCGAAAACTGTCCAGATTTTTTTTCTGGTTTGCACAGTTTTTGTGCAGTCTGATTTTGCACAGAAATTTCAGTCCTCAAGCTGAATAAATTGGCCATTTTCTGATAGAAAATGAGTAGGAAACATGGTTGAGTTTTTCGAAAGCTAGGCTGCCCAAAATCTGGAAAATTTCCAGATTTCTTCCATGAAGAATATGAACACTATGGAGTTGAGGTTGAAGGTTCAACCACGGTGATTAATTTCCCTTGGGAACCCCCCTAACTCCTCTCCTATTTTTAGTCAATTCTCCAACCTCCAAGATTCATTTTCGAAATTCAAAGTCCAGGAATCCTTTCTGAATTTTCTAGAATTAAAAACATGAATTTGGATAAATTTTGAATAAATTTAATTTGTGAAGAGGTTAGGACAAGCTAGAGGTAATAAAAAGGACAAGAATTCCTCTAGAATTCTTTCTAGGACATGATGATAGGATTAGGACATTCTCTTCATGTCTCCCCTAGGACAACAATCCTATTTTTATGGAATGCAAGAAAACAAAAATTCAAACTTAACTAAGATAATCATGATAAAAACTTAAATGATGGGATTTGAACTCACGACCTTAGAGATTAATTCCAAAGCTCTAACCACTAAACCACAACAACTCTTGTTCTTATTTTCTCACCCAAATATTCTTCTTATTTAATCCTCAAGCTATCTTCCTATTTTGACCTCAAGCAAAATTTTTTTACCCTTCCTACTCAATAAGCATAACTAAGCCTTTTAACCTATAAATCATAATTCTAAAGTACATAAAATTATTCAAATATATATATATAT
Source organism: Voacanga thouarsii (assembly GCA_026120185.1). Classification (NCBI taxonomy): domain Eukaryota; kingdom Viridiplantae; phylum Streptophyta; class Magnoliopsida; order Gentianales; family Apocynaceae; genus Voacanga; species Voacanga thouarsii. The sequence goes on along the minus strand of JANUWF010002184.1, from coordinate 821,507 downwards.
ATATATATATATATTCATGCAAAATGATATGATACGCATCCTGACCCCCTTACTCTAGGGTTGGCTTTAGGTGGGGTTTTATAGATTGTGTTGTGATTGTGAGCTGGTGTTTGGTTTGAAAATTGTTATTTGGTAAGCTTGGTTGAGAGTGTGGTTATTGTGAGTGGGGTTGTGATCACTTTTTCATCTATTGAACTATCTTCTCATTTGTGAGTAATTATGTTTAGACCACGGGGTATTGCTCAACGTGCTAAGAGGTTTAGGGCCTCATCTTCTTCTACTTCTTGTTTTGAGCCACTTCCTACCTAGCCTACCTAATTTGTTGATCCTACATGTCAACTTTGGTACTAGAGTCATGTGAACAACAAGATTATAGTACAGAAAACTTCTAAACCATCCCTTGATAATTCTCTTCAGTTATCCATTATGTTTAGGAGATTGGAATGGGAGGCAATTATTCGATTCCACGGGGTTATTGTCTTGTTCTAGTTAAGGAGTTCTATGATAATATGCTGAATAAGAAGAAGAACAACCTAGAAACCATCTCTACCATGGTCAAGGGCATTCCTATTGAGTTTGACAGAGCTAGATTGGCCACCATCCTTAGTGTTAACAATGAGGGCCCATGGATATCTGTGGACCATCACAACGAAAACATCATTTCTGAGTCTAACTGGTGCATGAGTGACACCCGCACTACCCTGGGGAGGAGGGGTCCTATGGGACAGGTGAGCAACTATTCTAACACTGACCTTAAAGCCCAACTGCGTGCCTTAATCTATATCTTCTCATTCAATGTCATACCTAAGGCTAGTGGTTTCAATGAGTTTAGGGTGATTGATCTCTACATCTTTCACAAGATGGTTCAGCGTGAGCCTATCCCCCTTACCCCAATTATCATCCAGTTTATGAGTGAGGTCATCTACTCTCACATTTCCTCCAAAGCCTTTGTTTTTCCTTGAGTCATTATGCGTATTCTTCAAACTTGTAAAGTGAGTTGTGATGGAAAACTTACATAGGCCACCACTGAGCGTGATGTAGTGACTAAGCATACTTTAGTTCAGTGTAGCTATAGATATCATGAGTAAGAGAGGAGATGGATAAGTCCTTTTGAAGTCCAACACCCTGGGATGGAGGAGATATCCCCTGGTGATGATGAGGAGGAGGAGCAGTCCCCTCAGCCTCGAGCTCATGCCAGTAGTTCGAGATCACAGCCTAGTGTTAGGTTCGAGATTGAGATGCATACCCAGATAGAGTAGCTTAGGCTCGGGATAGAGACCCGAATGACTATTCTTCTCCATCTTTGAGAATCTATAGTTGATATGCATAGGAGGCAGGATGCTCACGAGTAGAGATCGACTACTTGGATGCAGCAGTTTCCCATAGCAGGAGGAGGTGCATCTGCTAGTGGAGCTTTGGATGATGGTGATAATGTAGATGAGGATGATAATGATTCTGAGAAGGATGTCACATGATTCTCTACCTTTTATTTCTTTTTTTAGTGTTGCTTTTGTTTATTTTTCCTTTTGATTTTAATAACCTTTCTTAGATAGTTGTCTTTTAGTTGTTTTATTCTCACTTTTTATTCTAGTTTTATGTTTTTTGTTGTGTTTGCTTAGGACTGACTCAATGATTGTCTGTGAAACAATGCTCTTTTAGAATGAATTCAACATTATTTTCAGCAACACATGGCTATAGAAAGTATTTTTTTTGTCTTGTCTTTCTTTCCCCTTTCTTGTTTTTTAGCCCCTTGGACAATTTTTCTTGTGTTATTCTAGACCATTGGGGACAATATCTAACTTAAGTGTGGGGGAGGGAATCAAGTCAATACTTTCTTCATTCTTCTTAATTATCTTGAGCTTTTTGTACATGTTGGGCTGATTTTGGATATAAAATTTTTGTTGAAGATGATTTTTTGTGCTAAAGTTTTTCAAATTTGTCTATGACGAAGTTATGATTTTCTTTTTAAGTTTGGATATGGATTTGTCATTCATTATGGATGGATTTTTGTTCAAAGAGAAACTTGTGTATTAAGTTCAATTTTGCTACGTCTTGAGAATTTAAGTTAACATTGGTTATATTTGGTAATTAAGTTTGTTTTATTCTTTGAGATCGAATGTGGATGATATGACGAATATGAGGAGAGTTGTTGATTAATTCTTGTGTTGAGGATTTATAATTTGTTTGACTTTGAGTTCTGAATAAGGAATGTGAGGAAATAAAAGTAATGAGTGGAAAAATCATTGTTATGTGAGCTGAAAAAAGACTTACGGTGAAGAAAAAATGCACTTATTTGAAAATTTTAAAGACCTTTTACTAAAAGGGGGGTAAATATGGAGAGAAGTAGCAATTATTGCTCGATGCACTCTCTTAAGGCTATCTCGAAGGCAAAAAGGTAAAAAGAAAGAAAGAAAGAAAGAAATAAAGAAAGGGAAGGAAAGAAAATGTAGAAAAATGCAGAAAAAATAAGGATGAATATAAGAGGGCCAATATGGTGTGTGAAGAGAAATCCATGCACTTGAGGCTATTAATTCCCGAAGTCATTGAAGGAAAAAAAAATGGAGTGCTTCCTTATTCTACTACTTGAGTTATGCAAATTTGAGTTCATTATTCTTGAATTGGTTAAATGGCTTGACTTCTATGATTTATGTTGTCTATATTTTTGCTTAAGGGATGGAATAATTTTCTTGTACTGAATATGCGCTTGTTTAACTTAACTTTGATAGCCTTAGGATTATTTGTTTTAATGCATGAATTTGCAAGGTTTTGAAAGGGTTGAATGAATGACAAGTTTGTGTTTAAGCTGGAAGAAAATTATTGCTTTTATTATAGGATGAATTTGATTGAGGATGAGTTTGATAAATTGTTTTGTCTTGTTCATAAGCTATTTGCTTAGTGATTAACTCTTGTTTGCTTGAGGACAAGCAAAGCTTAAGTGTGGGAGAAGATAATAGGGCCAAATTATGTCTATATTTTCCTAATTATTTAAGGATGGTTTGTGGTATTTTTGGTTTAATAACTAGTCATTTCCCTTCCTATTTGATGATTTGCTTGTGGAAAGTATTCTTAGTGAATTTGTATAGGAATTTGATGATTTAGAGCGAAATTGTAGATTTCCAAAAGTGACCCAGCACCTGCTCAAAGTGGTTAAACCGGCCATGGCTCGGTTCTAGAAAAATAGAAGAAACAGAGCTCAAACAGGGAGAATTCTGGAGCCTGATATATTGGCACCGGTCCAGACAAAGTGACTCGACACAGGCCCTGCTCTGTTGTGGTGGTTCAGAGTCATTTTTAAGTTAAATCGGAAATTGAAAAAGAGGTTAACTTGTTTCCATCTTGTACGTGGCTTAGGGCTTTTGAAGGATTAATTTGAGCAGTCAAGGGGCCAATATTTGTTAGCATTGATGGACGCATAAAAGAGGTTCACCGTAGTATATCTGTTACTATTCATGCATATTTGTTTTATCATAATTGAATCAAAAGAATTAAAAAAAAAGAGTTTATTTTCTCTTTAATGTTCCGTTTGATCAAAACATATTTTGAGTGGCATTGATCATGGTAATCATGTAAGATGTTAATCTATTTTTTTTTTTTCCTTTTTTAAGGATCAATTGGTCTTTTTACTAGTCACAACGCATACAAAAGAAAAATTCAAAACATTGTAGAAATATAGAAATATCTGTACATAATATGGTAAAAAAAAAACAAAAACAAAAGTGTGACACAGACACAACATTATTTGAAGAGTATTCACTCGCATCTATGTGAATTCCTACTTTTGCAGACCCAAATCACCAAATCAACACTTTACACTTAAGAGGAACTTTTACCATAGTGTATGAATGGTCAATACTAATGTGACACTCTAAAGTAAAGACCTTTAACTTGTAAACCTAGCAGGCAAGGTGTTTTTAAACTGGGCTGGTCGGACCATGAATTGATACACTTATTGGTTCGGTCTTCTCTTTTGAGGCGTTTTCTCCAAAAACTGTGTTAGATAGTGTGAACCGTGTTAGGCTAGCTAGCCCAACAAGTAAACTGTTAAATTGGACGAAGTGATACTGAACTGCATGGTCTACTTTAAAAAAATAAGTTAAGGAAGTAAAATTTGTTGTTAAATAAAGCTCAAGTCTCTTGAGTGAGGGGTAAAAAGGGTAGGATTCTCCTAAATTCGTTATTTCATATACGAGACTTGAGAGAAAATCCCTAGTTGGGCCATATTATTGATCAATTTTGTTCATTATAGTGATTGAGTTTTTTTATTTTTAAAGTATAATATTATTGGTTTAATTATGGTTCAATTGCGGCTCAATTAAGGTCAAACTATTGAACCATGAACCAGAAAATTTTCAGGCTCAATGTACGCTCTGATTCTAAAAACATTGCTAGCAAGTTCTGTTGGATCTGCACTAACAAAAGCTACTAGCAAACTTGGAAACAAAAATAGAGGCATTGCTTTCTAGAATAATGGGATCAACTCCCAAAGCTTCGGTAAAATTCAAACCTTCAAGTCTAAAATATTTGCATGAAAAGCTAAAGATTCTGGAGACAGTCACTTACAAACACAAGCATAAAACTTAATCAGAATCATTTCGAGGAATGCCACCAATGCCATAGAAACAGTCCGAAGAATGCCACCAAGATCAGCATCTACGTTCAACTTCAGCTAAGATGCAGGTAGAGAGTTCCACGATTTACTTTACGAAGAGTTCCTGGCTCCTAAAATAGTGATTTTGTGATACCACAGGCTTACTCTAGAGAGTTGAAGACGTTCAAATAATTTCCTTAGCAAGGAAGCACAGCCATAATTTTTTAAAACAGGGTCTCTTATCACATAGTTAATAAATTTCCAAACAAATAATGAACAAAACGTGCCTACGTCAAATGCAAAAAACGGGGGAAAAAAATGTAAATGAAAGTTTTTTATGTTAATTACGTCCTTGACTTCTATTTCTTTTCCTTTTTTAAAGAGGAATTAACTTTTAATATGTCCTTATGATTATTTTTTTTTTAGTGATACAAATTTAATATATTTGGCCAAAACAAAAATGATGTATTTCCACGTCTATAAAGACAAAAGTACTCAACTAAATAAAGTTTCAAAATTCATATATAAAAAGTGCATATGTCGTAAATATACTATTCTTTACTTTCTGTATTTAACTTGCAATTACTTTATTATTATTGTTACTATTGTTGTTGTTGTTATCGTCGTCATTGTCATTGTCGTTGCCATTGTCGTCGTCGGTGTCTCGTCATCGTTGTTATTGTTCTTTTTTTGAAATGAAGAATACTGGATGTGAATTATACTTAAAAGATCTTTGACACGGTGTTGACAAGCAATGTAGTAGAATGACTAAATGGCTAAACAATAGATAGCCAATACCAATATGTTAGTCAGTAGATTCGAAAATCAGCTATCCTTGCTAAACTGAATTGGTAGATCGTCCCGCAGTGACACATGACTTTCAAGAAGTTAAATTGGAGTACAATAGGGTCAAAAATTTTGGGTTATGGATAGAATCCTGATCGAATCAAGAGTCCACCTTCCCACCACAACTGCCATTGGCAATAAAGGAAGTAACATGTCCCAAAAAAAAAAAAAAAAAGGCAGAAGTAGTAAATGTGGAACTCCCAAAGCTATTAAAAACATCAGGAGGGAATGAAAGCAATGAGATCTAACATAACATTCAAAGAGTTTACAAGCATTTCCTTCATTTCTTATGTTTCTAGAGTTTTATCCAGTTTGTTATTACTGGAAGTCATATTTCTATTGCTTTTGTTACAACTTTTCATGTATTTTAATTTTCCAGAACAACTCTCTCATTTGTAGGAGTTTGCTTGGGCTCTCAGAAATGTAGACTGGAATTCCAAGTTTATAAAGTGTCTATTTTTGCTTTATTTCTTGAGTTTCATTCCCTCATATATAAAGGACATTCAATTCTGTGTTAGTCGATCAGTGAAAATTCAAGGCTTCGGCTTACCGAACAGCATCTTAGTCGATTGGCCTACTGGTATTCTTTGACGGCCAACACTATTTGGAGTAAATAATGGGGATAACCTTGAAGTGAGCCTATACAATACTTTCATTCTATTGCGTTCTGGAAAACTATAACTAGCATGGAACCAAACAACGATGGAATGGCTATGGACTATGATGAAATTGACCATTCTTCAGTTAGTGCTAAATGTACAGCTCACGTAACATCACTTTCGACAATATGAAAGCAATTCGACGAAAGCACTGGGGAATTGATGTAAACCTTTGTTCAACAATTTGCTATAGTGTGTTAGGCTAATACTACAAAATAAATTAAAGATATTGATCGGATCTTGAGGAAGTGTCCCAATGGCGACATCTCCACTAGCTGGGCAAAATATAATTACCTACCATTGGCCATACGGTAATGTTTCTATTGCATGCAAATACCCAGGTTCATCATCAAATAACATAGGGCATAAGCCCCCTATTTCAGTAAATCCCTGAGTTAACCTGGTCGGCATGGCACATCCGGATTTGAGTAGTTTTAACACTATAATCATTTCCATCTTCTCGGCCGTTCAGCTAACCAGCCCTCACGTAGGATATCAATCAGATGGCATAGGTATGTCTTTAACAACATACATTGGGGTCCAGCGCCCATTTATATAGGGGACAACCATTTATAGGAGGACTACCACTCATATATGCCGGGGGCCAACATCAATAGAAGCCCTTCCATTGAATTTTGGACAAACTTAGCCTAATTCGAACGCGCCAATAACCGGGCTTGGACAAAATTTCCAACAAATAGTACCTCAAAATGTATACACCTCTCATGCATACAGTCGGCCAACTCTCCTGCCTAGGTAGACTCACCCAACGAAATGTGGTCCCAACTCAAATGGCCAACTGCTAGCCATAGGTAGACTCACAGGCAATTGCTGTTGTTCTATGATGTAGGTTTTCTGAGATATAGAAATGAATATCATGCCTAATCAAGTTTTAAATATAATGTCAAAATTACTAACACAACATGTATTTAGGCATGTATACCTATTATGTAGTATAGACTTTTAATGGCAAGTATTGAAGAATCCAATAGAAAAGGACAAGTACTATTACTCCCTCTTCTTCTATTGTCTAGCCAACAAATTAACAAAACTAGGTATTTACAATGGATGAACAAAGAGAATCAACATAATATCACACAAGATTTTCCATGACACTTTGAAGGATAAGAAAAAGAGTAAAAGACAAGTAATTGTCAAGAACTCCCCTAAATTAGCCAAGTACTGAATGCAAACTCAAGATAGCCAAATGTCAATTCTAAAACTAGTAAAGGTTACAAAAGTGAAACCCACTCTCTCGAGTTATATATTTCTTATTCTTAGTCAATTAAAAGGTATCTCTACTTCCCTAATTGAACCAAAGAAGTATGAAGTATAAACCCCCCCCCCCCCCCCAAATTATCCAAAAGAACCCAATACCCATATTTTAGGAGATACCAAGAACACAATGATTATCAAGTTTTAATCCCTTAGCCTTTTTCTTGAGTTAATCAAGAGAAAACACACATTGAACCCATTAATTTTAAATTCAACTTCTAATCACATCTCTCGAATTCAATAGGAGAAAGCAACCAAAATAATGAATTCAACACAATAGATTCAAGTAATCACATACTAAAGATTGAAATCCAGCAAAAAAAAAAAAAAAAAAGATTTAGTACAATAATCTAATTATGGTTCATCTCTTAAACAATTAAAGCAATTTGTACATATTAACTAGGGAAAGCAAGGAAAAAAAACAAAGAGAAACTCATAGACAAGCTATCTTCATCAACTTCTCCAATCTTCTCTTGAGCAATTCTCCATTCTTTACCTTAGATCTTCTCTCTTGTGTGTGTGTGTGTTTTTCCTTTGTGTTGGTTGCCCTTAATGGTCTCTTAAAGTCCTATTTATAGCCTTCAAAATCCTTAGAAAATCGTGGCTGAAAATTGAACAGAATCTATTCTGCGACACTAACTGGCATTGGTTATGTTGAGGTAAACGATGCCTGTTAATATATTTTTTCAGATTACAAAAAGTAGTTGTTCTACGTTTTCGAGTATGAGAAATATTACCAACAATCCACAATCAAATAAGTTTTAAATAAAATGCCAAATACACTCCAACCAGACAAATTGGGCAAGTATACCCATTGTATAATATAGTGTCACAGTGGCATGTATCAAAGATCCTCAGGAAAAGGGATAAAGGTACTATTACTAATTCTTTTTCTATTGTTTATCCTAACAAAGTAATGGAATAAACTAAGTACAATGGGCAAACCTAGAGAATTAACACAGCCTCACACAAGATTGGCTATGAGAAGATATTAAGTATAAGAAGAATGGTGAAGGACATGTAACTGTCAAGAATCTCCTAAAATTAGTCAAGTAATAAATTAGGTCTTAAGATAAACAATACCTAAAATAGCACCAGTGTGGATTTTTAACATTAAATTTCACCCTTTCTTGAATTATTGAATTCAAATAAATTAATAGATATCTCCATCTCATCAATTATCCCAAAGAATCAATAAATTCCCCGATCTGCTAAAGGTAACCTGAAAGCCATAATACCCCTATCTCTAAGCGATATCAAGAACCCATCAATTTGTATGTTTTAATCCCTCAACCTCTCTCTCTAGTTAATCAAGGGAAAATAAATATTGAACCAATTCATTTGGTACTCAATCCCTAACCCTATCTCTTGATTTCATTAAGGAAGAGCAACACAAACAAAAGATCCAACAAAATATATGTCATGCAATCAATCATTAGAATTGGGAATCAATATATAAAAAGAATAATACAAGACAAGACCATAATTAATTAGGGTTCAACCTTCCAAAACAATTAACATCAATTTATACATCTTAATAAGTGAAAACAAAGAAAAGAGGAACACTTATTGACAACCATTCTTTCCTTCTTCCTTCCAAGATCTTTACTTAAATCAAAGCTCCCTCTTCCTCCAAGCTTTTCTGCCTTTTGTGGGTGTTTTTCACCTTGGATGGCCACCCATTTCTGTCCCAAAATATTACATTTATATGCCCTATTTTGCCCAAAAAATTGTGTCAAAAATCTGAGTGCATATCTGATTCATGACATCAATTGGTGCTCGTTAAGCATGAAAGTAGGCGCTTGTTTTTACTTTTTTTTGGCTTTCAATACATATCCAGCACCAACTAGGGGATTGAACCGGCACCAGTTCATTCTACTAAACTTTCTGTTTCTTCCGGGTTCTAGTTGAAATAAAATTCCGCAACCTGTTCAGTGAGGGAATTGGTGATAGTTGAGGCTCCTAGTTGGTGCCAGTTTCTTCTTTAAGTAGTAGGAGTTCATGGTTTTTCAAGCCATAGACCAATTATTTTTTGTACAAGCTTGTATTTTTTTGGATTTTATTCTTTTTCTTCCTCAAGCCTCTTTTGTTTAATCCTACACAAAAGAATATACGAATGTGGGAATTAGTAGTTATTTAGTCATTATTTTACAACAAATAAATTACAGAATATATAGGAATTATGTATATGACAAGCATCATCACTAGCCGGTGCAGATTACTTTGAACTGGCTAGTATTGGCTTGTTGATATTAGTAGCATTGCTAATCTCTTATTTTACTCTATTTCATGATCCGAGAGCAGTGCTGCTTATATTCTGGCAGTTTTTTCTTGTCCTCTTCCACTCTTTTCAATTTTATTCTTCATCAAATCTTTATTCATAAGTCCTACACAAAACAATGTGGAAATGTGGAGATGAGTAGTCATTTTAGCCAAGTTTTACAATAACTAGAGTATAATTTACATAGAAAATATGTACATAATGAGCACTCATTACATTGCCACACTTGAACCTTTTATTATCCTTAAGCAAAATACAATTATTCACAACTAAGCAAATAAGTTGCAAGCAAAGTGAATGACTTTAATAACTACATATTGGGAAAATTAACAAGAACAAGTTAGCATACGTACAAATAAAGTCAACATGGCAGAGATATTATTCCTCCCTCTACCTTGGAATTCGACCCAACACCTATCCATCCAAGTCAATCCTATGTAAATCTATATATTAAGCCAGACATGATCAAGACTATTCAAATCAAATTAAATAAGTTTATACCAAATCAATATGATTCACTCAACCCTCTTGAGTATAGAATATAAATAATGTAATTTATATAAGTTAGGATTGGCTGGCTAACTCCAATCTCATGGCTCATAAACATTACAATTGTTTTATTTCATTACATTACAACAATACAACAATACATTTCACTTGATACAACATTACATTACAATAATACATTTCAACTTGAAATAGCAAAGTAGGAACCTCTTAATTTTCATCGTTTTTCTACAAAAATAATTCATTTATAATAATTTGACTTGATTTTTTTTTCTTTTTCTTCTTGGCATCCTTTGCATTTTTACTTTTTTCTCTTTTTTTCCCATACATTGTTTTTGGTCATAGGACATGTCCTTTTGCATTCCTAGAGCCTTTTTTTCTCCTCACTTCAGTAAGTGCATTGAGCAACCTATCTCTTACTCCTACTTACTTTTATATTGGAGTATAAATATATAGAAATGGTGATGCATACATAATACAACAACATAACAAAAGAATAAAAAATTTGGGATGCCATGAGATGGGAAATAAGCTAACAATCCATATTCTACATTTCATCACACCATTCCCATCTATTCTCAAATAGCAAAGTTTCACAACATCTAAAAAGATATAAACAAGATTAACCCAAGTTTTAAAGACTTAGTTTATGTCAAGCCCATTATACAATGTACATAAAACTAACTCTTCTAAAAAGGTCTAAAGCAAAATTCTCAAGCAAAAAGAAAAATAATATCTCTATCAAACTAACAAATATTTGCATATATGCCCAAAAGTCTTGAAAACTATTCCCAAAATGTGAAAAATTTTAGCCCAAATATAAATACAAAAAAATTAGTGCAAAATTTGAGAGAATACCAAGGACAATTAATAAACGCTTACAAAGAAATATTTCTCAACTCCTTTCCCATACTTAAATGGGACAGTGCCCTCATTAGCCAAAATTCCATAATACAAGGATTTTCATGTGAAAGAAAATAAAAATAAGAGAGGGGAAGGTGCGTAATACTGCCCAAGTATTTGAAAGCTCCTTGTTCAAAACATGTCTGCTATAAAATTTTGATGAAGAGAAAGGCTTTGATATCCAAGTGACGATTAAAAACGACGAATGTAAAAAATAAAACTAAAAGTAAAAAACTCTAATAAGAATAAAATAATAACAATACATATCCCTTAAATGAAGTCACTATCGCTCTTACGAATAAAAATTGTATTCTTAACTCTCTTGTTATACCACTAAGTACACCAGTGATTGCCAAAGTGAATAAGATGAATAGAAGGCTTAAAGCATTATTTGAAAGCAATTCAAAATAGTGCTACAACAACAATCACCAATCAATTCTACAAACCCTCAAAAATCCAAATAAGGTCTCAAATCAATCAAAAAGTAGCCTCAACTCTACAACAATTGCTTAACGAAGTCTCCAATAGAACAAAAGCAATCCACAAAACAAAAGAAAATACTAAGTATACAAATAAACCAACTCCTTAGCACATTCACCAATAATACAATCAATTCTTGTCCATCACTAAATAGATGACAACATCAACAACCAGTACTATAGCCACAAAGCTAATAGGAATACCACCAATCACAAAAATAATCAACCAAGTCCTCAAAATAGTTAACACCAATACAACTGCTCTTCCAACTAAACTAACGATTCCACAAAAGGTCTCCTCAGTTAATAGCAATTACAACAACACTTCCACCCTAGAAACACTACCACAATGCTAACTATTCAACGCCAAATACAAAATTTTTCAACAACACCATAATAGCATGAATGCCATAGTTTCTAACCTCTACAACTCACAAATCTACCAAGTACCAAAAAAAAAAAAAAAACCACAATAATATAAGAATAGATATATAAAAGCTAGAGTAATTTAACACAGTAAAATGTCTAATGAGAAATTCAAGAAAATATCCTTGAATGAACGGTGTCAGTTAAATGGGTTCAAACAGCATCAGTTACTCTCAGTATCTTCCTGATTTTGTTATTATGCCAATGACTGATGCTAGTTGAAACGAACTAAGTGACGCTAGTTATCTTGTTTTTGTAAATAAAAGAAAATACAACAATACACAAAGGCTAAAGAAATAACAACAAAGGTATAAACAATAAAAATGCAAAGAAAAAGTAATACATAAAGAGTGAATACAACTTAATTAAATCAAATAATGCCACCAAGACAAAACCATTCACTAGTATGAACATTTACATGACACTAATCACCAAACACTATTATGTATACCCCAACATGATTATTGAACTATAAAATCAACTAATAGGAACAAAAATAAACATATATCAGTATCATGAACTACACTAATGCTACTACAATAGTATAACAAAAGAAATAACCAAACTAATATGTACGCTAAGGATAAATTAGATTAATATATAGGCTAATATACGATCACCAATACATACATTTGTAAAGAACAAAACACCAATATATAAAGCTCTAGAACTATTATAAATATATTAAAAAAATCCCTATATATAACAAACAATTTGACAAAAAGATGATAATTACGAATCATCTAAGCACAATAAAGGATAATGTCGCACTCAATACCAAGAGTACATACAACCATAGTTAGATCAATATCGAACTCATTACAACAAGACCACATATTCTTATTGATGAGTGTAAAAAATTCACTTAATTTCGTGTCATTTATGTTATAATTGTGAAGAATTATTGAATTGATGACTACTTAGCTCTCTTATTATTGCCTTGTTTTGCACATATTTCATAAAAGAAGATTCGTGGGAGAAATAAAGTGAAAAAGCACCCAAAAAAAAAAAACGGAGTTCTAAAGGAGACAACCGACACCTATTAGTAGACTCTAATAGGCATTGGTTCAATTCAAAGATTAGAAAACCAAAACTCTTGGGTGTAACTAATGCCGAACTAGATCATTAAATAGGCGGCAGTTAGTAGTTAGATTTTAAGATAAAGTAAGCAATCGACACTAGGCAATACATATGAATAGGAGCTGGTTCAAGTTACTTGAACTACAGTTCTATGATTTTTGAGGGGTTTTCAAGGTGCAGCCCATATATGCCCCTCTTTACACAAAAAAGAAGGATTTTGACGAAAGGTTAGCCATCCCAAACCCTCAAGAACAACAAAAAACCTCCCAAGGGAAGATTAAGACATCTATTGGAAGGAAAGTAAGTATTTTCAAGAAGGATTACAAGAAAAGAAAAGTCTTCACTTTATCTAAGAGTACCCCATTCTCACTTTTTTATTTTCATTTTGTTGGGCTTTATGGCTTAAATCCCACTTCATATTCCAATCCATGGAATCCTATATTTTGATTACATTATCAGATTTGCCAATCAAGCTAATCATAACCAAAACATGCATTAGGATGAATTCCTTATAGATATGAAATTAGCTAATAACCCTTTCTCGAGGCGAAATAAACTAATCTTTGATAATCCTATAATCTCAACTTCATCCCTTAAGTCCATTAAGATTAGATAAATACGAAATCAATGCAACAAAACTCCTAACATCGTCATCTCAAGTCAATTAGAAGAATTTACATCAATAACTAATGAAATCAAGTAAACAAATACCAAAGATGACGAAGAATTGATCAAATAACTAAATTAATACAAAATCATGAATCTCAAAATAATGTTAAATTACAATAAAAGCATTGAATACATCATTGCTAAAGAAAAAGAAGATAAAGAGAAAAGAAAGCACTCATAGACAAGCATTTTTCTTCTTCCATGAAGACTCCTTTGAACAATCCTTCTTGATTTGGATGAACACCTCCTTCAATGAAAGAATAAGAATTTCTTCCCTTTAATTCACCTCTCCAAGTTGTATATATCAAATCCTTGTATTCTCTTGTGCTTTTATAGTCCTCTTGGATGCTGATTTCATGGTTGAGAAAGTCTTGGACGAGTAGGAATTAGAAATACTAAAATCACTGGATAAACCCTAATTCCACATACCGAATTTCCACCTATAGAGCATACCTTGTGCAATAGGTGTACTCTATTCTTCCTCTTTTTTTGCTCTATTTTTGGCCGCTTCCCCTTGGCAAACAGAATGGACCCGATGCTAGGTGCACTTACCGGACCTGGCGCTAGGTTTGTTCTAGAAAAACCCTTGAAGCTCTCTCAAATTCTATTGTTGGAGCAGAATGGACCCAATGCCTGGTCCACTAGTTGGGCCTAGTGCCAGGTACATTATGGCTCTGTGTACTTTCTACTCAATTTTAACTTAAATCTACAGATATTTGCCAAAAACACATTTTACAAGAAAAATTGCCAAATAGGAAGGAATATGCCTAGTTATTACAACAAATGTATCCTAAAACACCCTTAAATAACTAGGAAAAGAATAGTGATTTTAACTCCTATCACATACCCCCACAATTGAACATTTGCTTGTCCTCAAGCAAAACACTTTAGTCCAAGACAAATTATCAAGAAAACATAAGTTCTTTCTTATTCCAAAATTTCTTCATCATACCAAAGATCATGTCTTCATTTCAAACTTTAGATACAACTCTTGTCATTCATATCCTTTGAAAACAATTTCAAACTTTGAAACATTTGACAAGACATCACAAAACACTTGAAGCCAAATTAATCAAGTGCATATCTTAGTCTAAGAAAATTATTTCACTCTTCAAGTAAAAATATAGATAACATGAATCACATAAGTCAAGCCATCTACCAACTCAAGCATTATAAATCCAAAAATTGCACACTCAAGTTATGATGTGAGGAAAGCACTCTGATGCGTATAGATTTGGGTATAAAAATCACATAAAAGCTAAGCACATTCCAAATCAAGTTTACATTAAAACGCTAACCCCAAATTGCACATATGAACAAGTGTACTCATCATTAACATAGCATAGGGTTCAAACGAGTGTCGATCCTCAAGGAACAAGTATGCATTAATCCCTTTTCTTTCATTGTTTAACCGACTCAATAAAGTGAAAAAATGAAATAAAATAAAACAAAATAAAATAAAAAATATATATATATACATGTCAAGGATGGAGAATTATGTAACTCAAGCCATTGTTTAGACAAACATGATCTTAAAGTATCCAACCATTATCATAACGAATTATTCTCTTGGAATCATGAAGGATGAAGGTAGATTCACTTCGATGGTCAATCCATGAAATCACTATCCTCTAGATAAATTAGCATCGCTTGGTCTGTCTCAACTAATTCACCCAAAAGACGCATTAAACACAATCCTTAATTAAATTTCCTTGGTCTAACAAATTTAAAACATGAAATTAATCAATGAATCCTTGGTCTGGCAAACATCAATTAACCTTTAATTAGTTAATCCTCAACAATTAACCTCTTTGGTCTAGCAAGTTAACAGCCAATAAATATGAAACTAATCAATTGAAACTACCATCAACCTCTTTGGTCTATCAAGCTAATGAAAAGAAAAAATCAATTAATTTCATAATACGCCAAAGTAATTAAATACCAAGAAGAACAATCAATTAACTAAAAGATCAAATAACTCTAAATATCATGAATATCTACAACAATGTCAAATTACAATAAAACAATTAACATATCATTGTTCAAGAAAAAGAAAACAAAGTAAAAGAAAGCACTCATAGACAAGCCTCATTCTTCTTCCTTTGAAGACCTTCTTGCACAATCCTCATTGAATTGAAGAATTCCTCCTTTGATTTGAGTGATTTTCTATTTTGATCAATGAATTCTCCCCTTTTCCCTTGTGTTTTCAATCTATTTATAGACTTGGGAAGTGTCTAAACTCGTTGGTGCAAAGTTCTTGGCCGAGTAAAAGTAGAAAAGTACTAAAACTCTATAGATTACCAAAAACTGAGTAGAAAAAACACAATCCCGCCTTTTCCTCATAGCACAGCCGGCGCCGCCTTGGCTCTCGGAGCCGACGCCGGTTGTGTTCTAGTTCTCCACCCGTTCACTAATTTTTTTTCGAATTCTGCACAATGAATTCCAGAATGCCACCTTGGCTATTGGAGCCAGCGCTGGCTCCACTCTGTTCTGCTTTATTTTGACAATTTTTTGTTGCCTCAAAGTTCGTGTCATCAGTGCATGGCCGGTGCTGCCTCTATTCTGTTTTGCGATGTTTTTGTTTCGTTTTACCCCAAAAATCTATAATAACGAAAAAAATATCTTTCCAAGGGTAAAATCTCAAATATGAATGAATATGACTAGTTATTGAACAAAATGTATTGCAAAAGAGCCTCAAATAACTAGGAAAAATATGACTAATTTAGCCCCATTCATATTCCCCCACAGTTAGCTCTTCAAGCAAAGTATCAAAGACAAGTAGGAAAACACAAGGTTTAATCAAATCACTCAAATAATTTTAAAACAATATCCTCAACGCTTTCTTCATTCAAGAACATAAAACACATGCTACTACATCTTTCACAACAAATGCAAGACTTGTGTAAGTGATAAATGACTTAGTAGAATCATCTCAATAATTAACAAGATTCTCAAACCATTGGAAAGAATTTAGTTCAAAAAGAGTATGCATTCCACAGGCTTACTTTTCATACACTCTCTCCATTAATCCGAGACATATCATGATTCTACTTATGTCAAGTAAGACTTTCAAGGTTGTAATATAAGGCTAAAGGTTTGTAATGTAGCTTATCAAATGAAGAATATAGGGCGAATCAAAAATTAAAGAAGCTGAGAGTTTGCAAGAAAAGGATAAACAAAATGAATCAATAATTTCCAACTCTTCTTGCTCTCCTATTCCAAAAATCAATCAAACTATAACCTTATTCAGTAATTACAACTCAACTCAAGCAAATCTTGCATTTTTTCTCTTTTTTTTTCTTCTTCTCATCTTTTTACATTTTTCATCAATTCTTCTCTATTTTTCACAAGATCACTCATATTTTTCAGCAATGGTGCCAAAGATTTGATATGAACTCAACTTTTACAGCTCAATCACCATTCCTTTTGTGATCTTTCTTTTCTTCTTTTTTCCAATTTTCTTTTCTTTCACTCCTTTTTTGTTTTCACTGCTGCTGTTCTTTTCTTTTTCACTTTTTCTCTTCCTATTCTTTCTAGCAGCTTTTGTTTTTCTTTTCTTGTTTTCATTCTCTCTTTTCTTTTTCTTTCCTTTCTCTAGCTCAACACACTATTGATACATGACTGAAAGTAACAAGTCATGATCTTTCTCCAAGTACTCTCCCTCACATTCTCCTTCATGTACTTTCATCCATCAAGAGCATAAAGATTTGGAAAATTATTCAAACTCTCAAAAACAAGCAATGGACAAAGTATTGTGACCGGTTTTAAAGAAAGAAATCAACAATTTAGGCTCAAAATAGGCACTAGGGATAATAAAAAAATAGGTAGGCTTGAAAAGCTCAAACTATCCAAAGAAGGTCTATTATCATCATCCCTAAATTAAATCATGATTGTCTTTCTTATTTCGCTGCGAGAGGTATTCAAGTAAGTTCTAGAATGCTCCAAGAATTTTAGTAGAAAAACAGGTTTAAGAACAATGCAAAGCATTTGATCAAGAACTACTTCATCTAAGTACATATAGAAAGTCATGCATAAGTCATAAATGATCCAGAACATATGCTCTATAATCCATCATAAAGACATGCAGTAAAAATACAGCTTGAAATCTCAAAGAAAATCAGAGAAATTTTGAAAATTTTTTTGTTTTACAAGAAGGATAAAGGATACAAGAATGATGCATAGAAGAATTTTCAATCGAACCACTCCCCCACACTTAAACTGGACATTGTCCTCAATGGCCAAAGAAATAGAACAAAGAATAAACAATGCCATGGGACCAAAAATATAAAGGAGAAGAGATAAGGAAAACAAACTTCCATTCATTTTGCATTGTACTGTATAAGAGCTGAATGCTTGAAAAATAAGGCATTGGTAAAGTACCTAAAAAGAAAAATACAAAAGAGAACACCAAAGCATAAAAACTAGAAAAGAAAATAAATAAAAAACAAAATAAAGAAAATATTACATCCAACAACCGCCTCATGATAAACCAAAAGTTTCTACGTGGTAGTGTCGAAGAGGATCTCCACCTGCTCGGGGTTGGGAAGACCCTCACCCACATAGCGTTTGACATGATTTCCATTGACTTTGAAAGTGCCCCAGTGGGGTGAGTAAATTCAAGGGTGCCAAAGGGGAATATCTTACTTACCGTGTAGGATCCCCACCACCTTGATTTCAATTTCCCTGGAAAAAGTCTTAACTGAGAATTGAAAAGCAACACTTGATTGCCTTTCTTAAATTCATGTTGTTGAGTGATATGCTTATCATGCCATCTTTTAACCCGCTCCTTATATTACATTGAACTATCATAAGCCTCTGCCCGCAATTCTTCCAAGGCGGTTAGCTGAAGCACCCTAGACTTACTAGTTGACTCAAGATCAATGTTAACAAGTTTAATAGCCCAATAAGCTTTATGCTCAATTTCAACAATTAAGTGACAAGATTTGCCATAAACTAATCAAAACGGAGTTGTGCCAATTGGTGTCTTAAAGGCTATCCTATATGCCCAAAGAGTGTCGTCTAATTTTAGGCTCCAATCCTTCCGAGTATGGTTAACAATTTTTTCCAAGATTAGTTTGAGTTCTCTATTAACCACTTCGACTTGTCCACTTGTTTGGGGGTGATAGGGGGTGGCCAACCTAGGGTTCACACCTAGGTGTTTGAGAACTTTTTCCATTTGTGCATTATAAAAATGAGTCCCCTTATCACTAATGAGTACCTTAGGCACACCAAAATCAGTGAAAAGATTTTTTAGAAATTTTACCATAACCTTTACATCATTAGTGGGTAAAGCTTGGGCTTCTACCCATTTTGAAACATAATCCACTACCACCAGAATATATTTATTCCCCAAAGAACTAGGAAAAGGTCCTATAAAGTCTATCCCCCAACAGTCAAATACTTCACAAGCTTGAAAAATTTGTAATGGCATCTCATTAGATTAAGAGATATTACCTGTATATTGACACCTATCACAGCTTTGGACAAACCTGTGGGCATCTTTGAACAACGTGGGCCAATAGAATCTAGCATCAAGCACCTTCTGTGCGGTGTTGTTGGCTTGGTAGTGGCCTCCAGCAAGTCTTTCATGGCAATATCTAAGAATATCGTCACCTTCCTTAGAGTCCATGCATCTACGAATGATTTGGTCCACACAATACTTAAACAAATATAGGTCTTCCCAAAAGTAATGCCTAACTTCAGAGAAGAATTTCTTCTTTTGTTACATTGTGAGATCTTTTGGAGTAATCCCTGCAACCAAGTAGTTAGCAAAGTCGGCGAACCATATGGCGTTTGGAATCTCACCTTCGATAAGCAAGAGTTGCTCATCCAGAAAAGCATAATTGATGTCCTCTTGTATCAAGGATTCTAAATTTAGATTATCCAATCTTGACAAGTGATCCGCAGCCAAGTTTTCTGCACCCTTTTTGTCCCTAATCTCCAAATCAAATTCCTGCAACAATAGAACCCATCTTATCAACCTTGGTTTGGAATCATGTTTGGTTATTAGATACTCCAGGGCCGAATGGTCCGTATAAACAATGACTTTGGAAAGAATAAGATAAGAACGAAATTTATCAAAAGCAAACACTATGGCAAGCAATTCTTTCTCCGTTGTTGTGTAGTTTTCCAGTGCATCAGTTAAAGTCTTGCTCGCATAGTATATAGGTTGGAAGTGCTTATTCCACCTTTGTCCTAATATTGCACCAACTGTAAAATCACTTGCATCACACATTAGTTCAAAGGAAAGAGACCAATCAGGTGCAATTAGAATAGGTGAATTAATCAACTTTTCTTTAAGCAAGGTGAATGCCATGAGACATTTTTCGTCAAAATTAAACACAGCATCCTTTTCAAGTAGAGAAGTAAGAGGTTTGGAAATTTTTGAGAAATCAAAGATAAACCTCCTAAAAAAACCTGCATGACCAAGAAAGCTTCTTATTGCATTCTCAGAAGTAAGAGGGAGTTGCTTCTCAATTGCTTCAATTTTTGCTCTATCAACCTCTATACCATTCCTTGAAATTTTATGCCCCAACACAATACCTTCTTACACCATAAAGTGGCATTTTTCCCAATTAAGCATGAGGTTAGTCTCTTCAAATCTTGCTAGCACATTTTCAAGATTAGATAAACACAAATCAAACGAATCACCAAAAACTGAAAAATTATCCATAAATAGCTCCATGATGTACCCCACGAGTCCTTCAAAGATAGCTGTCATTCACCTTTGGAATGTTCCGGGGCCATTGCAAAGACCAAACGACATCCGACGATATGCAAAAGTACCATATGGACATGTGAAAGTGGTTTTTTTTTGTCCTCCGGAGCTATGGGAATTTGTAGGTAGCCAGAAAATCCATCCAAGAAATAATAATACTCATGTCCAGCTAACCTCTCCAACATTTAGTTAATAAAAGGAAGAGGGAAGTGATTTTTTCTAGTAGCTTTGTTTAGCATCCTATAATCAATGTAAAACCTCCAACCCGTGACCAATCTAATAGGGACTAGCTCATTTTTATCTTTAGGATTCACCGTTATTCCTCCCTTCTTTGGTACTATTTGAGTAGGACTCACCCAAACACTATAAGAAATAGGGTAAATGATGCCAGAATCTAAGAGCTTAACCACCTCACCTTTTACTACTTCACTCATATGTGGGTTCAACCTACGTTAGAGTTGTACTACAAGTTTTGCACATTCTTCCATCAAAATCTTGTGAGTACAAAAGGATGGACTAATTCCCTTTATATCAGTTATTTTCCAAGCTATAACTCCCTTATATTTTCCCAACATACTTACCAATTTGGTCTTTTATTCTGTATTGAGATCTTTGGCAATGATCACCGGCAATTTACGTCCTTTAGACAGGAACACATATTCTAAATGCTCGGGCAGGTCTTTTAAGTCCAATTCAGGAGGATTTTCTATGGATGATTTCATTCACCCTAAACTACTTTTCTCAATTTCCAAATTCTTCACCCCATCCTCATTAGGGACTTCCTCCGGATATGCCATTGATGTTTCCATCAACTCTTCCTCAATGGATTCCTGCATCAACTCAAAAATAGGTTTGTCAAGAATATCAACTCTTAAACAGGAATCATTAGAAGACAAAGGGTGTTGCATGATCTTGTGGATTTGAATGACTACTTTTCATCCCCAACCCTAAGTGTCAATCTACCCCCATGAACATCAATTAATGCTTTTGCTATAGCTAGGAAGGGCCTACCTAGGATTAAAGGAACTTTGGAATCTTCATCCATGTCAAGAATAACAAAATCTTTTGGAAATATGAATTTATCAACTTTTACCAACACATCTTCTATTATGCCCCTAGGATATTTGATAGATCTATCCGTGCGTTGAATACTCATCCTAGTAGGTTGTGGTTCTCATAGGCCTAGCCTTTTAAATGTTTTATATGGCAATAAATTAATGCTAGCACATAGGTCAGCTAATGCATTACAGACATAAAGAGTGCTAATAAAACATGAGATAGAGAAACTCCCTGGATCTTTTGCTTTATGTGGCAAATTCGAGTTGTCCTGCAAGCTGGCTGAGTATTCTTCATTGAGGACTACTATGGACAACTCTTCCAATCGCTTTTTATTGATGAGCATGCTTCTGAGGAATTTGGCATATTTGGGAATGTGAATTAAAGCTTCATTGAGTGGGATGTTTATGTGCAGTTGTTTAAATACTCCAAGGAATTTGTTGAATTGAGCATTTTTTTGGGCCTTGTGTAGATGGGTAGGATACGGTATGTTAGGCTAAAAAGTAGGCTTTTTGGGAGATGGACAGGGGATAGTTGGCGCCAATTCCAATGCTTTAGCCAGTGCTTGTTCAGTTCTGTGTTGCTCGGTCTCGAGTTTACCGGATAGCCAGTGCCGGTTCTCTTCTTCCAGCCGGTGCCAATTGTCATCTAGAATGTCTGGTAACTCTTTTCCATTTCGCAATGTGACAACAGCTATTTCCTCACTGGCTATTGGGGTTAGTTCATGGGATTTTATCACCATGTCCGTCAAAAACCAAATTTGTCGTTCCATGTTGATGATCATTGCTTTGAATTTCTCAAATGTGGAATCAATTTTCTGGAAATGCCTCGTGACATGAACAACAAATTTCCCAATTAGGGTTTCATGTTCTGCTGATTCTGGTGCTGTGAGTGTCATCTGAGGAGGGCAATGGAGGTATTGCCCCTCATTAGAGTTCCTTAGATTCCAATTCGCCATTTCTCCTAAACATAGAAGCGAGTTAGATATGGAATTCATTATTACAACAAAAGGAAAAGCTTACAAAGTTAGTCAAGAGGACATAGTCAAAGTTAGTAGGTTAGGTTACAAGGGTATACAAAAGTGAAAAAATATATACATGTCAATGATGGAGAATTATGTAACTCAAGCCATTGTTTAGACAAACATGATCTTAAAGTAACCAACCATTATCATAACCAATTATTCTCTTGGCATCATGAAGGATGAAGGTAGATTCACTTCGATGGTCAATCCATAAAATCACTATCCTCTAGATAAATTAGCATCACTTGGTCTGTCTCAACTAATTCACCTAAAAGACGCATTAAACACAATCCTTAATTAAATTTTCTTGGTCTGGCAAATTTAAAACATGAAATTAATCAATGAATCCTTGGTCTGGCAAACATTAATTAACATTTAATTAGTTAATCCTCAGCAATTAACCTCTTTGGTCTAGCAAGTTAACAACTAATAAATATGAAATTAATCAATTGAAACCACCATCAACCTCTTTGGTCTAGCAAGCTAATGAAAAGAAACAATTAATTAATTTCATAATACGCCCAAGTAATTAAATACTAAGAAGAACAATCAATTAACCAAAAGATCAAATAACTCTAAATATCATGAATATCTACAACAAAGTCGAATTACAATAAAACAATTAACATATCATTGTTCAAGAAAAAGAAAACAAAGTAAAAGAAAGCACTCATAGACAAGCCTCCTTCTTCCTTTGAAGACCTTCTTGCACAACCCTCCTTGAATTGAAAAATTCCTCCTTTGATTTGAGTGATTTTTTGTGATGATCAATGAACTCTCCCTTTTTCCCTTGTGTTTTCCATCTATTTATAGGTTTGGGAAGTGTCTAAACTCATTGGTGAAATGTTCTTGGCCGAGTAGAAGTAGGAAAGTACTAAAACTCCACAGATTACCAAAAATCGCGTAGAAAAATCACAATCCCGCCTTTTCCTCATAACACAGCCGGCACCGCCTTGGCTCTCGGAGCCGGTGCTGGTTGTGTTCTGGTTCTCCACTCGTTCACTAATTTTTTTTCGAATTCTGCATAATGTATTCCAAAATGCAGCCCATATCTCCTTGACTATTGTAGCTGGCACCAGTTCCACTTAGTTCCACTTTATTTTGACAATTTTTTGTTGCATCAAAGTTCGTATCATCAGTGCATGGCTGGCGCCACCTCTATTCTGTTTTGCAACATTTTTTCTTCATTTTACCCCAAAAATCTATAATACTGAACAAAATACATTTCCAAGGGTAAAATCTCAAATATGAAAGAATATGACTAGTTATTGAACAAAATATATCACAAAAGAGCCTCAAATAACTAGGAAAAATATGACTAATTTAGCCGCTATCTCACTCCAATTTTTTTCTCCCAAAGGTTTTCAATGACTTAGGGAATTAATAGCCTCAAGTGCATGGATTTCTCTTCACACATCGTATTGGCCACCTTTTCAGTCAACACTCATCATTTTTTTTTTCTAGCAATTCTTTTTTTCTATGCTCTTTCTTCTCCTTTTGCCTTTGGGATAGCCTCAAGAGAATGCACCGAATACATTTGTTACTTCTCCCCATATTAACCCCCTTTTCAGCAAAAGGTCTTAAAGATCATAAATAAGAGCATTTTTTTTTTCAATTCACACCAACAATAGTGTTGTTTGCACTCATTGTTTTTCTCTTCAACTCAAATCAAAAATTTCATAATGTTCCTCAATCTTTCCGTTCAAAGATCTATTTTCAACTCACATTTTTTTCATCATAACTCAAAGCTAGAAAAATTTAAACTCATAATACAAGAGTTAGTCAATAAACTCTTTCCATATTCATCATATCTTCTATATTCCAACTAGATAAGTCAAATAATATTCAAACACCAATGCATAAACAAGATTAATCAAAATTCTCAAGTCTTGACAAATTACTTTTCCAATAAAACCAATTTAATCAAATTCCACCTAATGAATGACAAAACTCATATCCAAGTAAGAAAAAAAATTATAACTTTGCTTAACAATGAAACCACTGAAATTTTCAGAAAAAAAAAGTTATCACAAATACAAAATATATTCACCAAAGTAATATGGAAAATCACTTCTTCTACCATATTCACCCCCCCCCCCACACACACACTTAAATTGGACATTGTCCTTAATGGCTAAAGATAGAATAACAAAAATACAGCCAAGAAGAATAAGATGAATAAAAAAGAAGAATAAAGTGAAGATGATACTTCCATTACATTGTCGTACCATCAGGTTTTAATCCACTTCAAGGAAGGGTCAGTACAAGAGTATCTACAAAAAGAAAAGAAATAAAACAAAAAAAAAACATAAATATAGAAAAAGAAAGTAAAAAAATATGATAAAAAATAAAAAAGAAAAGTAAAGACACCAACAAGCGATTAAAAGTTATTAAAATATAAAAGAAAAAGAAATAACAGAAAATAAAATACAAAAGAGGGAGTCAAGAGTCTTCCTCATCAATATCATTGTCATCATTGGTAGCCCTGCGACTGGAAGATGCACCAGTAACGTGTTGGATCAAAGTGGCCAACTTCTAATCTTGAATATCCTGGCAGTGATGAATGTCGGCAATAGAATCGCGGAGCTAGAAGAGGATAGTCATCTAGCTCTCCATCTGTACCTCCATTCGTGCCTCAAAAGCAGTGTGTGAATGAGAGCTAGTAGCATGAGAGGCTAGTCTAGCAGGTGGTGCCTTTTCCTCCTCATCATAAGGGGGAAGCTTCTCCCTTCCAGGGTACTACACCTCATATAACATCTTCCACCTTTTGACCTTCTTATTATAGCGATACCTACACTGAACCAAAGTATGCTCCATCACGAGATCGCGATCGGTAGTGGGCTCACTCAACTCTCCATCCTGTCATACTCTAAAGTCTCTCAAAATACACATAATAACCAAAGGAAATTTGAGGGCTTTGGCTGCAATGTTAGAGGCCACAACCTCATGAATAGAGTTAATAATAATTGGAGCAAGGGGAATAGGCTCGCAACTCCTCATCTTATCTAGAATATAAAGGTAAAGTATCCTAAACATATTGAAGCCAATAGCCTTGGGATAGAAGATATAGACTACGGCATTCCACTAAGCCTCAAGGTTATTGTTGGAGTAATATTGATATTGACCAATTTCCTCTTTTCACTTTATATGGAACTAGCCCCCATATCCCAGGTAAGTTTAGAGATGATCTTTTGGTTATTATGGTCCATAGCGATCCGTGGTCCCTCATCATGGATTCCTAAAATTCTAGGTAGTCTAGCCCTGTCAAACTTAATGAGAATCCCTTTGACCATGGTCGAGATGACTTGGAAAGTATTTTTCTTTTTCTCCTGCATATTGGCATAAAACTCTCTCATGCACACAAGATAATAAGGACCTTCCATTCTAATGATAAACTCCTACCTCAGGCACCTAAACATAGTAGAAAGCTATAAGGAATTGTCTACAGACGGCTTGTATCGCTTTTCGACTATAATCTTATTATGTTGCTGCCTGTCATACCAGATTTTGCACATATGATCAGTAAATTGGGTAGGATGGGTAGGTAAAGGCTCGAAAGAAGATGTAGATGAAGATGCCTCTCGAGCCCTCTTAGCCCCTGGTTCTAACCCTCTAGGTTGTCCTGACATGATGTGAGGATGAAGAAAAATGAAAAAAATAGAAAAGTAGGGGGCTCTTAAGTCACTCTTTACAATAAATGTTCAACTCTCAACTGTCTCACAATTACAACACCATGCAACACCACCACCATTCAACACAAAACACCTCAAGATAATCAGTAAGCACCACTCAATACCCTCCAACAATCCTGCAAGAAAATAAGACATATGCCAATCCAAATACCTTATCAACCAGTTTGATCAAATCCAAAATATTCAATATTACTCAAGGAAACCATATTCAGCTTAGAATTATAATACTCAATCAGCCATACCAATTATATCATAATGCAAAGCTTATCAGCATAAGGCTAAGTGAAATATTAAACATGTATCCTTTATCCCAAAAGTTAATCACAAAACATGCATGCTCAATCACTTCCAACAAAAGGTGTAAACTATCAATGATATTAATCATAAAGCAGTGTCCATGATATTCCCATGCCAATGCAAGCTCAAAAAAAGCAATCTTAACAATCACATTCTTCACTTGAACATATTCAAGAATTTTCGCCCAAAAATGCATAAACAATTACCCAAAATTCATATTAAAAAACCTAACCGTAGAAAGTGTTACAAATTCATACCATAATTTTCTCTAATGCATGGGCAATGATTCTATGCAAAAAGTTTGAAGAATTCGTGCTCCCAATAGAAGGATTGAAAAATGGGTTTTGCAAAAAAATGTTGGATTTTTCCTTGTTTTGATCCAAACTTTCAAGAATAAAGTGAAGATTTTATGTGTTGGAAGTGTTTTGGAGGTATAGAAAATGATCTGGCGGTGCTTTGAAGATGAACCTGGTGATGGGTTGAGAGAAAATTGGAAAAGAGTGAGTTTTTTGAACAAAAATGGCCAAGAAAGCCGTTTTTTAGTGCGGCGGCCGAATGGGCTAGCGCCGGGCCCATGGACTAGGCTTGGTGCTAGACCTATTCTACCTATGCATCTCTGTTGGGCTATGCTGACCCGGCGCCTGGGCCACGGGTTGGGCCCGGCGCCTATGCTCTGGCTAGAAAATCACTTTTTTTTTTAAGATACATTTTAATGAAATTAAAGATAAAAGAACACGAAATCATACAAAAGCATGTAGTCTCATGACTAAATAAATAAAAACATACCAGAATTCGAAAAGATTGTTCAGCAAGAAAACTAAAGCAGTTCAAAATCAGCATTTCCCATGGTCTTGATCCTATGGGTTAGTATCTATGTAGCCTGGCAATGATGTCTGTTGACGATCACCAAGGAGTTTGACTAACTATCCAATTTGACTGTCAAGGTTGCGCATGGATGCCTCCAAGTTTCTCGCGGTTGCATCAATTCCTTGGAATCGTGTTTCTGCTCCACTTACTAGTTTGGTGACTCCTCCAAGGATAGTTTATCTGGTCGGGCATTGTTTGGCAGAGGTGGTTGAGTCCTTTGCATCCTGAAATTTGCATAAGCTTGCCGAGGTTGGTTTTGATTTTTCCAAGAAAAGTTAGGGTGATTCATCTAACCTGGGTTGTAAGTATTGTTGTAAGGATTATTACCTTGCCGACCATTTCCTACAAACCCTGCTTGTTCCAATGCTTCTTGTGACGGCCCCATATTTTGGCACTCATGGTTTGGATTCCCTTTCCTACAAAAATCATAAGTCACACTCATTACTTGCCCTTGGGATGGAGGCATTTCCAATTGATCCATTTTCTGTGTGAGTGCTTCCATCTTTGCCTCTAAGGCAGCTATTGCATCCACCTTATGCACTCCATGTACATAAGCTCTAGACCGTAAACTTCCCAGGCTTAGTTATTTGCAGCTAGATTTTCAATTAAATAGAATGCCTCTTCCAGAGTTTTGGAATTGATGGAGCCTCATGCAGATGTATCCACTAATTGCCTTTTTGCAAAATTCAACCCACTGTGAAAGATATGCATTTGCTTCCCCAACTCGAATGCATGGTAAGGATATTTTCTCAGCATCTCTTTGAACCTCTCCCAACACTCATACAGGTTTTTGTCCTTTAATTGTTGGAAAGCAAAAATGTCAATCCTAAGTTTGGAAGTTCTAGTTGGTGGAAAATATTTAGCCAAGCATTTTTTAGCTAACACGTTCCAAGTAGTAATGGATCTGGTGGGAAACGATTTTAGACATGATTTTGCTCGATCTCTCAATGAAAAAGGGAAGAGTCTTAGCTTGATGGCATCCTCAGAAACACCATTCATCTTAAATGTGTCACATATCTCTAGAAAGCTCACAAGGTGGGCATTGAGATCTTCCTCAAATAACCCATCAAATTAGACTATATTCTGGATCATTTGAATCACATTGGGTTTTATCTCAAAATTGTTAGCCTCTATCCTAGGCTGTGTGATGCTAGGGCCTACACCAAGTTTGCTAGTTTTACAAAGTCATTCATAACCTGCTTGTTAGCTCCACCGTTACCACTATCGTTGGGCTTATTTACTTCCATTGCTTTCCTTACCCTTTCGCTTAAAACCTTCCGGAACTTAGTAAGAGTTCTCTTGATTTTCGGATGAAGGTCGACTAACTCAGCTTTAGATCGTCTGGTCATAAGCTAAGAGCAAACTCTACATAAGATAGAAAATTTTTGAGATTATAGAATTTACAAGTTAAACAATTAGGGTACATTTATAATTTAAGTTACAAGGAATTACAACATACAAAGACATTAAAGTACAAGTATACAAGAAAATAAAATACAAAACCTAGTTATACAAGGAACATACATATTCGCATATTCACATATAAACATATTAACTTGGTTAAATCAACAAAATTCAAGCTTTCATGATATTATTTTTCATTTCCTAAAAACTTGATGCGTAAGTTTTGGGTATCTAAAATTATCAATTTTAAATCTATCCCTTAATCAAGTTTTATTTAAAATATTAATCCCAAAATATGAAGATTTAAAGGGGAAGCAAAACACAACAATGCAACGAAGAACAAGAAAAAAAACACAGCAGTAGTTCTAGACTGGAGTCGGCGCCAGTCTCGGCCTGACCAGGCTCTGAGAGGAATATATATTTTTTTTTTTTTACCTCTTCTTGTTCTCAAAGTTGGCTAGATAGGAATATGTGGAATTGGAGTAGGTGTGCTGGTGGAAATCTCTGGTGCAATTCCTGCAAGCCTTCTACTGCGTCTGTGCATGTATATGAACGCCAAATTTCCTCTCGATGTTCCAGTAATTTCCTGCCTAATCCACGTTTGGTGAACAACTCACAAGACAAAGGGATTTTTCAGAGAGAAAAGAGGCCGTCTATTTTTCTTTCTCTTAGAAGATGAAGAAAATAACGTACATCTTTATTTTATTGTTGAACCTAAATAAAACCCTAAACTAGATTTTTAAATTTGGCCAATTGGACTCTTAGTTTAGCCTCTTGGACCAAATTAATTATTCTAATTAGAACCAAATAAATGACCTAATAAATAATTAATTTTTTCAGCCCAAATACACTAGTCCAATTAATAAGCCTATATTAATTTAGTCCCAGGTCAATCTTTAATTATTCAAATTGGGCTAAAGCCCTAAACAATTAATTAACCCACCAAACTAATTTAATTAATTATTTCTCTGTGTGGACCATTATTTTATTCTAGCCTAATAATTAAATCAGGCTACTTAAATAAAATAAATTCCATTTAATTTAAGACCAATTCCTTAGCCTGTATATAATTAGGACTTACGGTCTATACTGGGGACCAGGAGACACGCCGCCTTGGCTACTAAAATGACCAAAAATACCCTTGACATATAAATAGCTGTATTTTTCATTTTAAATATTTTCTAATATCACCATAAGGAAATATTGACCCCAAGGACAATGCTGCGTTAGCAAAGTCTCCAATCTACAGGTGAAATGACTAAAATACCCTCTATACATCACTGTGCATTAGAGAGGAAGAAATATACTAACACCTCTTTAAATGACATCTACCATCCTTAGGCTTCTAGTCCAATTATCTACAACTTCTTGGATTGTTTCCGCTTTCCAAGAGAGCTACCCTAAAGCAAACATCCAAGTTAAGTTTCCCAAGGCCCTGGATATTTAGATAATTCAGACAACCACAAGGGGCGATATAGTATAGAAACTATCTTATATAAGTCTGTCTTAACAAACTAGTTACATATACCTAATATGCAAGTGTATTGGTCTCACAATAGAACCTCAACTAAAGCATATCAAAGTACATGCTTCCAGCTTCGCCAGACCACCAACTCACACTTAAGTCGTAGAGTAGTAGTCCACGCTGTAGCAGTAGTAGTCTAGGTTTCTACCACATAGTACTTTAAGAAACCACTACTACAGGTCCTATTCTACGTATTTGAAATATGCTTATGTCATGAAATGAGTGGACTACTCACTGGCTAAAGGTAAGGCATTCCCCATTTGGAATTCATAACATAATAATAACCTAGATATGATGAGATTCCCATTCTTATCAATCAGTTAAGAACAAATGTTTATGTGTTAAGTAACCCGTGATCCATACCTTACTGCGAAAGATCACTATTCACATAAACCACTTACTTAAACACAATAGGTCTTTTCCAAACAAAATTATACACAAATAGAATGTAAATTCATAAATGATTTCTAAGAATAAATTCTTTTATTAAAACATTCGATGTACACCAGAAACCTAGTCTAAGAGGGCATATTTCCCAACAAAATACACATGTGAGCCACTATACTCATCACAAGCATAGTATAGGGAATTAATGAGTATTGATCCTCAAAAATACAAGTACACTCTAATCTTTTTTCATTCATTGTTTAGCCAACCCAAATAAAGTGAAAAAAGAATAAAAAGAAAAGCTAAAGAAATATATACAACTCAAATATGTAGGTTTATGTAATTTAAACTATTAGCCTAGAAAATATGACAATGAACCAATTAATAATTTTCTCAATTAATTATCATCTTAGCATCATTAAGGAATATAAACTAAATTCAATCGTCTCACAAGTCATGATTCTACTTAGATAAATCCCACTTCATTTCCCAATCCATGGAATCCTATATTTTGATTACATTAACATATTTTCCAATCAAGCTAATCATAACCAAAACATGCATTAGGCTTAATTCCTTATAGATATGAAATTAGTCAATAACCCTTTGCTTGAGGCGAAATCAATTAATCTTTTATTACTTAGTCTTATAATCTTAACTTCATCGCTCAAGTCCATTAAGATTAGACAAATGCGAAATCAATGCAACGAAACTCCTAACATCATATACTTAAGTTAATTAGAAGAATTCACATCAATAACCAATGAAATCAAGTAAACAAATATCAAAGATGATAAAGAATTGATCAAATAACTAAATTAAAACAAAATCATGAATCCCAATATAATGTTAAATTACAATAAAAGCATTGAATACATCATTGCTAAAGAAAAAGAAGATAAAGACAAAAGAAAGCACTCATAGACAAGCCTTTTTTTTCTTAAAGACTCCCTTGAACAATCCTTCTTGATTTGTGTGAACACCCCATTCAATGAGAGAATTAGAATTTCTACCCTTTAATTCACCTCTCTAAGTTGTATATATCAAATCCTTGTGTTCTCTTGTTCTTTTATAAGTCTCTTGGATACCAATTTCGTGGCTAAGGAAGTCTTGGCCGAGTAGGAATAGGAAAATACCAAAATCATTGGATAAGCCCTAATTCTGCGTATAGAATTTCTACCATCAGAGCATACTTGGCACCGGGTACCTTCGACCCACCTGGAGCCAGGTGCACTCTATTCTTTCTCTATTTTTGCTCTGTTTTTAGCTACTTCTCCTTGGAAGATAGAATGGACCTGGCGACAGGTGCACTTGCCAGACTTGGCGCTAGGTCTGTTATGGAAAAACCCCTGAAGCTTGCTCAAATTCTACTGCTAAACCAAAGTAGACCTGGCGCCTGATCCACTGGTTGGGCTTGGCGCCATGTACATTCTGGTTCTGTTCACTTTTTGCTTGATTTTAACTTAAATCTGTATATATTTGCCAAAAGCACCTTTTACAAGCAAAATGTCAAATATGAAGGAATATGCCTTGTTATTACAAAAAATGTATCTTAAAACACCCTCAAATAACTAAGAAAAGAATGGTAATTTTCACCCTTATTAAAACTCCTATTTAATTTATTGATATTTTATTCTAACAACCAATCACTTGTGTTGATTTAGGTCGATTCATTAATTAGATTTTCTCTATTCTAATGACTTCGAGATATGGGGTAAGAACTTGGTAGCTTGATTGTTGGTTTTGTCTATTTACTTTCTCTTAATTTGCTCGAGAGTTGGTTTAAAGGAATAGAGCTTGGTGATTGATGGCTTGTTATGTTGCCTAGAGATAGGGACAACACTTCTCCTAAAATTTACTTTAGGTTGTTGATTTTAATGCTACTTTAGTTTTGATTTGTCTGGTAGAGATACACATGAGTTAGGTTAAGGGTAGATGGCTCATAACTTGAGAGAGAAAGAGGCTCATTGGAAGCCCTCCCTTTATTGCTAGACTAGGTTGGTTAATCAAATTGGATGCTTGATGTTTGGCTTCATTTAGGGGGATTATTTTTTACTACATAACTTTTCTCTTTTTCTTATACTTTGGGAGGTTATATGACTTTTGGTGATATTTTGATGTATGTCGGATGGTGTACCTTCTAGGAAAATTTCCATATTTGTGTATATCTTGATTTGCTGGCCAAACAATGAAATAAGAGCAAATTAAGGGTACTTGTTGCTTACCTTAGTGTCATTGATACTTACCATCTAAAACTCTATGCTACACTATAGGTATACTTGCCTACATATGTGTTGTGTAAGTCATTTTGATATTTTAATTTAAAACTTGAGTAGTTTGGATGATTTTTAGATAATTCTTCCTAAGGAAATCATATGCACCTAAAAGTACACATCATGTTTTTAGAGTTGTAGCCTAGGAAAGAATGGTAATATTTCAAAAAGCTTGATTTTTATTGATTTGGCCTCATATTTGTATATTTCACTAACTTGTATTTAGGTGGTTGTTCATGTTCCAATGCGAATGTAGCTTATTTGGCCAATTGTAACTAAAAAATTTCTTTGGTTTTTGTGTAAGTTGTGTTCTTTTATATCTTGAGGAATTTCATTGATATTTTGATTCTTTAATAATTTATTCATTAATTTATTGAAATTAGTTATAGATGATTTTGTGTATTGATATATATTTTGGCAATATTTCACTTTTGATGTTAGTTATCTTGAAATTGGTGTTTTGTTCACTAATTGTTGGGAAACTTTTCTTGTTTGCTTGGGGTGTTGAGATATATGGGTACATATTGTATATTTTGATCTTTAGACACTTGGTGAATAAGTTTTATTCATTTCTTCTTATAATAGGATTCTTCAAGTCATAAATAGCATGGATGATTGGGTTCAACATTCACTTGAGAATCTCTTGTTAGATTTTGTTCTCACACTTGATTCACATTCCCAAACAATGGAGGCATTAATGTCCACCAAAGAAGTGTTGGAATATATGCAAAAAAATGTACTACATATTTCTGTATTTTAGAAATTAATAAAACATTTCCTTTATTAAAGGGTGTTTGTTTACATATATTACTATATTAAAGGTATACGTGTGATAGTAAACAATCTACATGATGGGTCATGTTTTTAGAATATGGTGTAGATTATGTACTACTAACACATAAGCGAAAAAAATTATTCTTGATCGATTGATGAAGCTAGGCATTTTATTAAGGTTTAGACCATTATACTATCCTTTGTAAATGGGGAATGGTTTACCTTTAGCCAGTGAGTAGTCCTCTCACGCCAATAGTATAAGCGTATTTGGAATATGTAGAAATGGACCACGCGATAATAATCTTTATAACATTCCATAATAAATAAAGATTGATTTATTGCTGCTGCTATGTGGGCGAGTACCCTAAGACTTGAGTATAAGTTGGTGGTTTGGTGAAGCTGGACTTGTGCACTTTAATGTATGATTGGTGTGGTCTTATCGCAAGGCCAATACCTTTGTACGTTTGGTTGATGACTCTAGTTAATTAAGACACACTTATACAATAGAGTTTCTATGCTACACTTTGAGAAAACATCACCCCCTTTTAATTGTTTGGGATAATCTAAATAAACTAAGTCACTCAGAAACGTGACTAAGTATGTATGCTTTTGGGTAGCTCCTTGAGATAAGTGAGTACATATTGGAGGTTATGGATTATCAATCTAGTTATCAAAGGATAGTAAATATCATTGAGAAATGTGCTAGCACAATTTTCCTATCTAAATGATAGATGTTACATAGAGGGTTATTTTCGTTATTACACCTGCAGGTCGAAGGCACTACAATTGCAATATTATTATTGGGGCCAATATTTCCATATGATGATAAATAGAATATTTAAAATGTTTAAAATGTTAAAATACGGCTATTTTTTAGCAGGAGTATTTTGATCATTTTAGTAGCTAAGAATAATATGTCTTTTAGTCCCCAGAGTAACTCAAGTAACCTTAGTAAATTTATTAACTATATAGGCTTATTAGGTGAATTTATTATTCGAAGAATTATTTTAAGAGTCCAATTAATTATTTATTTAGGCTAGATTAGTTAATTGAGCCAAATTAATTAAATTAGTTTATTAATTAATTGTCTTTGGTAATTTTATATTGGCACAAGTGGTTCAATTAATTAATATGACAGCTTTTTGATTAGTCTTAGGCTAATTGGAAAAAACCCTAACCTACTAGGGTTGTGAGTAATGCCTATTATTTCTTTAGAAACCTGGAATTGCCGCATAAAAGAAAAAAAAAGGAAATAGAAAGATGACAGTGGAAAAGGAAAGATATATATTTTGTTTTTGTTAAGTTTTGTGCATCCATGATTTTTTAGATGATTACGTTTGGTCACAAAACAAAAATAAGGGTGAATAACTTCTGGTTTTCTTCATAGATATAGCCACCATTTCCTTGTTCCAATTTAGTGTTGGGATTCTTTTTCTTTTATCCAAAAGCTCTCCTGATGTCTTCCATATTAGTTGATCCTATTCTACTTTCACTAGTAGTAATCTATAAGAGGTTCGAGAATACTTTGAAAGGCCAAGAGCTAGCAAACGTGGTACGTGTTAAATGCGAAGGAGCCGACGGTTAGCTGTAATCCCATGGAACAGGTGAATGTTCCAACACAAGAAGCTCCATGGAACCTAAATCCAACACTGATTATTCAACTAAGTATCTCAAAAGTAAGTATTCCTAAATTTTAACTTAGGAAAAATTCAAATTTGCAATCTACCTTCTATATTTTTATTTTTTCGCAATCCTTTCAAGTGGTAGCGAGCTATAGTTAAAATCTAGGAGCATGCATAGGGTTAATAAACAGAAAAGATGGTTCTTTTACTAATAAAAATATAATCTTTGTGATTGTTTAGATTTTTCGTGATTTTTAAAATAGGTAGATGTTGTGTATGCCTCGTGCATAGAGGCATAGACGCATGTAGTTTATTATTAATTTCTTTCCATAGAATTCATGTACGTCTTGTTTTGAAAGGCATAGGCTATTGATATTGTATTTAAAATTTTATCTACTATATTTTTGTAACAATATTAGTGCTAGAAGCAAACTGGAAATATCCCTGAAGAGAAACTAGAGGAAATTTAGAAAGGTAGAAAATTGTAGAAGACAGATTGAGTTGCCATCGAAAACCATCCAAGTCATGGCCAAAATGGCTATTTGATAGCCAAGCCATAGCTGGCTTTCCTCCAAGCCATGGTCGTCTTGGAGGATTCTCCTCTCACAAGTCACGGCTAGCTTACAGCAAACTAGGATGTATTCTCGTTATATAGATAAGGTAACCTACAAGTCAAAGGGTATACTGATACCAATTTCCAATATAATAAGGATAACTACAAGTTACAATCAAGGTACGAGGGGTTTTTTTTTTTTTTTTTGGTGGTGGGGCAATAAGTTTCAACCGTTGATGCTGAGTACGTTGTAGCTTCTGAAGTAATAAAAGGGGCAGTCTGGATGCAGAAGTTCATAACAAAATAAGGGTTGGTACCTATTAGAGTTATGGCCTAAAATCAATCCATTTGTACAATGTATTTTGCATATTTATCTAACAAAGGCACTATTTATCTTTCAATTTCTTTGTTTCATATATGTATGCATGTAAAACTGATAGATAAAGTCCTTAGCACAATATACAGCGTTAAAAAAATCATGATAGAAATTATGATTTGAGATTCTTACTACACGATGCAGTACTTGTACTCAAACCATCCCTAGTCATAGTATTAATGAGATGAGACATCATTAATGCACCATGATAAGCAAGTGTTAGACTTCTTGACTAGATCAAGCAGTGGTTCTCACATTTGTAGGTATTGTGATACTTAAAGTTATCACGTGAATACTTGTTACATGAACAAATACATTGGATGATCTAACTATGAGATAATCACATGGATAACTATTTAGTACCAGTGATAGAATCTCATTATATTAAATGTGCAACTATCCTTAGACTTGAAATCTCTAAGGTACTTTATTTATTAAGCATCGTACTTTGATTCTAATCTATGAAGTCTTATCAAGGACTATCTATAGGATAGATATTGGATATAATGTAAAGTAAACGAAATTAATTGAGAGGGTTAATAAATGATTCATCACTCCTAATAGTAGGGTCGTATATCTCACGACCACTCGTAGCGAATCAATACATAAGAAGTCCTTCACCAATTCAACTATGTACTGCAAATTGTTCCACATGGTACACATGTTGAGTAATAAATTCTGGAACAAGTACTAATAAATGCGAGTTAGAATTGATTATATTCTAGATGAGTTGGCATTAATTCCATACTTTAAAGGTAATAAGATATCGTATGATAAAAGTTCTAAGATGGTAAAAGGCACTTTTGTGGCTACTTAAGGACTAAAATTATTGGGATTTATTGAGAAGCTTGGATAACTCGGGTTTACAATAGATCATAAATTAAGTATAAACTTAATTCTTCAATCTTTGGAAGCTAGTTTTTCACAATTTGTGATGAAGTACCAGATGAATAAGATTGAGACCACTATACCTGAGTTGATCAATCTTCTCAAGACTGTGGAGTCTTATATAAGGAAAGGAAGTAATACATTCTTGTTAGTTTATTCTTCAACTTCTAAAAGAAAGAATGTTCCTAAATAGAAGAATAAGAATCTAAGCAAACCTAAAAGTAGTGAGAAGAAAAAGGAGATAGCTATCAAAATCCCATGTCATCATTGCAATAAGATAGGCCATTGGAAGCACAACTACAAAACTACTTGGAGACCATTAAGGAAAAGAAGGAGAAGAAGAAGCTTACTAGCACTTCGACTCTATTCTTGGTATGTTTATGATTATGATTAATACAACTTTTAATAATGAGATATGGGTATTGGATATCGGATGTGGATCACATTTGTGCAATAATTTATAGGGACTAAAGAGAAGAGGCTTAAGAAAGGTGATGTAGACCTATATACTGCAAATGGAGTAAAGGTTACCGCACTTACTGTGGAGATTTTGTTGGGATGTATGCCCTTTAGACTAGGTTTCTGATGTAATCTTGATTTGTATTAATAAAAGTATTATTCTAAAAAATTCTTTGTGAAATTTTCATTACTTTTCTGCACAATTTTGCTGGAAAAAAGCCTTTGTGTTTAAGTAAATGATCTATGTGAATGGAGGCATTTCACAGTAAGGTATGGACCTTGCATTACTTAAGGCATAAACTATCGTTCTTAACCAAATGATGAAAATAAGAATCTCATTATGGCGAAGTTATTGCATTATGAATTCCAAATATGGAATGACTTACCTTTAGCCAATAAGTAGTCTTCTTATTTCATAACACAAGTGTATTTTAAATACGTAGAACTGAACCTGTAGTAGTGGTTTCTAAAAGTACTATATGGTAGAAAATTAGACTACTACTGCTACAGCATAGACTTACACTCTACAACTTGAGTATAAGTTGGTGGTTTGACAAAGCAGAAAGCGTATGCTTTAATGTACTATAGTTGAGGTTCTATTTTAGGACCAATATACTTGTATATTGTGTATATGTGACTAGTTATTCAGGACAGACTTGTACAAGATAGCTCTTTCGAAAGAAAAAATATTCCTAGAAGTCCTGGTTTATTGGACTAGAAGTCTATAGATGGTATATGTCTTTTAAAGAGGTGTTGGTACACTATTTCCTCTCTAAATGAAATGCGATGTGTAGAGGTGTATTTTAGTCATTACACCTGTAAGTCGGAGACATTGCTAACATAGCATTGTCCTTGGGGTCAATATTTCCTTATGGTGATATTAGAAAATATTTAAAATGTAAAATACAACTATTTATATAGTAAGGTTGTTTTGGTCATTTTAGTAGCTAAGGCAATGTGTCCTTTTGGTCTTCAGAAGAACCGATAAGTCCTAATTAATTTTGGGTTGAGGAAATGGTCTCAGTTAAAGAAGATTTTATTTTATTCAGGAAGTCTAATTTATTATTGGACTGGAATAAAATAAAAGGTCGAGAGTAACTAAATTAAATTTATTATTTGGTTTAGTTGATTAATTAATAATTCAGGGCCTAAGCCTATATTAAGTAGTTCGAAAAATTAACTTGGGCTTAAACTAGATAAAAGGCTTGAATAATTATCTTGGTCTATTTGGGCTCATTAATTATTTATTAGATTACTTTAATAATCTTGAGAAATAAATAATTAAGGTTTATTATTTATGGGCTTATGGAGTCTAAAAAAATAATAAAAATATTTTATGGCTCAATGCCCTGGACCAAAGGGTTTTATTATTTACAAAACGAAAGAGTTTAGGGCTAAGCTAAACATCTTTTATTGATAACATCTAAATGATTTCAAAATACTGGAATCCCGAGAGTAAATGTTATCAAGAGTAGGGGTGTTCATTTGGTTTTCGGTTCGGATTTTAATTTTTAAATTTGGTTTTTATTTCGGTTCGGTTCGGTTTTAAACTAAATTTAAATGTCTCCTTTAGTAGATCCACTAATCTAATATAAATTTAAGCCCGGACAAGTAAAGTCCAACATACATTGCATTTTAAATAAATATAAAATGTAATATAAATTAAAGTCCAAATATTTAAAAGATTTGGGCCACACATTTTTATAGAAAGTTACGATCACATATACAAATTGGAAAGATAGAAATCTTAAACTCAATTACTAATGACTTTATTTTGAACAAAACCAAATCAAACCAAACCAAAATAATTGAAATCGAATGGGTTCATTTTTTTAAAAATCATATTTTATAAAAAAATAATTAAATAATTAAAAATATTTTAATATTAGTTATATTTTTTAAATTTTAAAAATATAATTCGATTTTTCAGTTTTTTATTTTAGAAAATCGAAAACCGAATTGAAATTTTATATAAACTTTAAAACCGAACCGAAAATCGAAATTGGAACCGGTTCAGTTTGGTTTTTCGATTCAAATCGAATAATGAACACCCCTAATCAAGAGAAACCATGTTCATTGTAATAGACGACGCTAAAAAAAAAAAAAAAAAATCTCTGGCTTTCTTTCTTTTTTCTCTCTATTTTTCTCCTTCTTGTTCTTCTCGGTACTGCTAATTAACAGTAGAGAATCAAAAGAGATTGAGACCGCATTCCTCGCCTAAATTGTTTCAGCAACAAGGTTTTAGGTAGTGGAATTTTCTCAGATTCAAAAACTTTTGCATTCATGGCAAGAAGGAGTGGACAGTTAGCATGATTTCAACCAGAAGCTTCGACGCGAAGAGGAGACATCCCTGTTGTTTAGTCAACCTCTTAAGAGCTAAAGAAAATATCACAACGTAGAGGTATAAATGAAAAAAATTCTTCCGTTATGTTCTGTGTTTTTTGGCTTCTTTATTTGTCTATATGCATGCTTCTCATTTCTATTTTTAAGCTTCAATTGGTATTAGAGAATGAAGTTTTAAATAGCTTCGGAAGCATGATAGTTTAATAAAAATGGCCGGATCATTATATAAAATTTATTCCTATGATCCTTCATTTTTTTTTTTTTTTTTTTTTGGTATAGGATAGATTTTTGCAAGCCTTATGGTAGAGGTTTAGGACTTACTGTAATCTATTATTTTTTAATAGCCAATCATGTAAGCCCTAGTTTTAAGGGTATAGGCGGATGTTGTTTTTGTTTTGATTAAAATCTGTATAAAAAATGCTGCCTGTGAAATCCCGAAGAAGAATTGTAGAGGAACTATGAGAAAAAAAAATGAGAACTGAAAAAGAAGAGCTGAACCGTGTGGAGGAGCCGAGCCGCGAAGCCGAAGTTGCTGCTCGGTGTGCCATGAGCCATAGGACAGCTCAGCATAGCCACGACTTGTAAGCTGCAGCAAGCACCGAGTCGTGGGCAGGATGATGTGTATCCTCCCCAGAATTTGGTCACAATAGTGACTAGATTAGGAGGGGCAGGTGCAGGAATCATGTGGGTGCGGGTGGGTCATGGTCCATGGGCCATTATCCGGTGTGGGGGTGCACAAGACCAAGGGAATTTTTTATATACTTTTTTCTTTTTTTCCCTTGTAATTTTTCTTCAATTTCTTTTTCATTTTTAGTCCCATGCTAGGCGAAGTTATTATTTTTGCAATAGTTAATATTCAGGGAATATATTTGCATGAAAATTAATAGTAAGGGATTTTAGGATTAAATAAGACTATTAATTAATTCAATCAATATGTTTACTTCTATTCTTTGGGCACTTAGGTTTAAAAAATAGAAAGCATTAAAACGTTTACAATTTTCTAGCATGCTATTTATTTTAATACCTATGTGCACGTTTTCTCAAAGACCAAAGTCGTTGGGAATTTTTTACAAGAAAAATATGTTTCCTTAATTAAATGGTTAATTTTAACTTTAAAAAAAAATAATCCTTGGTAATTTTCCTAAAGGGTTTTTATCCTTAACATAGAAAATATTTTATATTTAGAAATATTTGTAAGTGAAAATGAGAAACCATTTTAATTTATTTTCAGAAGGAAAAATTATTTTTTGCCAAATAAAAACTAGAGACCAAATTCTCTAGAAAGTTTTAATGGAAATTTTTGAAATCATTAAGTTTTAACTTAAATAAAATTAATCCATGGAAAATTTTCTCAAAGGGTATAAACCTTGACATAGAAATTTTTATGAATTTAGATATTTTATTTTTAGTTAAAAGAGAACTTAATGGAAATTTTCAAAGGATATTTTTTCCAAGAAAACCCTTGTTTTATAAACTAAGTGGGAGAGGGGTTCAAATGGCCCTACGGCTTCCATCACGATCCTCATTAGAGATAGTGGATCTCCTCACATCACCGTAGGAGTGAACCCGTATAGGATGGAGATACCACAAGGATCTAGAACTAATGGAAGGATGTAATTAATAACCCAAGATATGTACTATAATCGGCCAGCCCACGTTAGAGGTTATAGCGCAAGGCATGTCCATAGGAAATGAGAAGAAATGACCATCCCCATGATGGAGTTATCTTCTAGATCATTACCTAGAAGGGGAATTAATTTGTGGTAGTTAATGCACTTAGCTTAGAAAATTGTTAATCTTCCCAAGAAATTATGTTAGTTTTTCTAAGAGCCAAATTAATCATGCTAAAGATAATCGTGAAAGGGTTAACTATTATCAATTTAATATGAGGATAAAATGCACAAAATTATTTTCTTTGTCACAAAGCAGAGAATTTCTTTTATTTTTAATTTTCAAAAATAGTTGGTGGAGGTTCTTTCAGTCCCTTTGTCATTATTTTCTGAGAAATAAGCTAACAGGTCCTAACTATGTGGACTTGTAAAGGAATATGGACATAATATTGATAGGTGAGGAGTATAATTATATCCTCTACGAAACCTACCTAGTAATCGGGGAAGGTTCTACCGATGAGGAGCGAGTGGCTGAGAAGGCATGGAAAAAGGCTAACAAAATGACACGCTGCTATATCTTAGCCTCCTTGTCTAATGTGCTTCCATCCAAACACGGGCACATGGCGACTGCAGATGACATATGCACAACTTTAATTACGATATTCGTAGACAAGAGTCAGTCCATAAGGCAGGAGGCTATTCGAATGATCACCAATACTAAGATGGCTAAGGGAGTATATGCTCAAAATGATTGCTACTTTCGAAGAAACAGAAGTCTTAAGGGCTGTAATTTACCCCCGAGAGCCAAGTGGACATGGTTCTCAAATCCCTACCAGGCTCTTTTACTCAGTTAAGATGAACTACAATATGAATAAGTTAAACATGAATTTAACTGAATTAATGAAAAAGCTCCAGGTTATAGAGAATGTTATAAAGCCACAAGCAAATGCTATGATTGCTTTTTCTTCAAGAACTGGACCTAAGCCCAAAAAGTTCTAGAAGAAGAAGAGTAACATAGTGCCCTAGCCCAAGTCCCAACCTAAAAACAAAACTAAGGGCAAATGCTTCAAGTATAGAAAGAAGTGATACTGGAAAAAGGAGTGTCCATATCTTCAAGCCAAGAAAAACTCTACAAGTAATGTTTTCTATCTAGAGTCTATATCAATGGTTGGATCAATTTCCACTTGGATTGTTAATTCAGGAGTCACTGATCATATCTATAACTCCTTGTAGGGGTTTAGAAAGATTAGAAGACTCCAAAAGGGCGAAGATGAACTACGCATGGGAAATGTGGGCCCTTGAAGTGGGAGAACTGGAATTAGTTTTTTATTGTAATAGAATAATTGTTTTCCAAGATATTTTATTTGTACCTGGTTTTAGATAAAATTTGATTTCAGTTGCAAAACTAATAAGTCAACGATATTCTATTTCTCTCCATTCTGGTATAACTATTAGTAGAAATAGATTAGTTTTATGTACTGGGTACATTTATAGAAATCTATTCTTCATTAATCCTATTAATAATCAATTAAATAAAGCTCAATCTGAATCTTTAAATAGGAAGAGAAAGACCAATGTCAATGACTCATTTATTTAGCATCTAAGGTTGGGTTATATTAACTTAACTAGGATTCAGAGGTTTTCTATGATGGGTCTTTGGACTCATTGAGATTGGCAAGTTGGCCTCAGTGCGAATCCTATCTCATGAAAAAATTACCAAAATGTCCTTCACTCAAAAGGCGTATAGGGCCAAGGAGATATTGAGTTTCGTTCACATTGATATGTGTGGTCTTTTGTCTATACCAGGAAGAGGGGGGTTTGAATACTTCATCACCTTCACGGATCATTGTACTAGGTATGGTTATGTTTACTTGATGAGATAGAAGTCTGACTCTTTTGACAAGTTCAAAGAGTTTAAGGCTAAAGTGGAGCATCAGACAGGCAAACTAATAAAGAGCTTACAATCGGATCATGGTAGAGAGTACCTTCTTGGTAAATTTAAGGGCTACATGGTACATCATGGGATAGTATTCTAACTCTCTGTGCCAGAAACATCCCAACAGAATAGAGTAGCTGAGAGAAGGAACATGACATTGATGAAAATGGTCCAAAGTATGATATCTTATGCTACTCTTTCGGTGTCCTTTTGGGGATATACCTTGGAAATAACAGCATATATTTTGAACTTGGTTCCTTCCAAGTCA
Source organism: Voacanga thouarsii (assembly GCA_026120185.1). Classification (NCBI taxonomy): domain Eukaryota; kingdom Viridiplantae; phylum Streptophyta; class Magnoliopsida; order Gentianales; family Apocynaceae; genus Voacanga; species Voacanga thouarsii. Next base: position 777,722 of record JANUWF010002184.1, on the reverse strand, counting down.
GTACCTAAGACGCCCCATGAGTTATGGATTAGGTGTAAGCCAAGTCTAAATTATCTCAAGATATGGGACTGTCCAGTTTATGTCCTGATTAAGAGAGATAAATTAGAACCAAGATCAGAATTATGCTTTTTTATTCGGTATCCAAAAGGAACAAAGTGTGGCTACTTTTATCATCCCAAGGAGCAAAAAGTACTTATGAGTACTAATGCTAGATACTTGGAGGATGATCAAAGAACATCCACTAATGGTTCAACAAGGTTGGAACTCAAAGATAAGTTATCTTCTAAATTAACTTCTTCTAACCCGATTATAGAACAAGAAGAGACACAGTCTTAGGAATCTGTACAAACAGAGCCTCGTCATAGTGAGAGGGAATCTAAGGTTCCAAAAAGATAGATTGGAGAGGTTTTTAACCTACTCTCCGACCATCAGAAATAAGACCCCACTAGATATGAGGAGATTATTGCTGATGTTGATGCAAATCTATGGCCTGAAGCAATGAAATTTGAGATTGAGTCTATGTACTTCAATCAGGTTTAGGACCTTGTAGCTTCACCTGAAGTGATAAAACTCATTGGATGTAAATAGATATACAAATGGAAGAGGGGAGCGAATGGGAAGGTAGAAACTTTCAAAGTTAGGCTTATGGCGAAAGGGTAACTCAAAAAGAAGGTATCGACTATAAGGAAACCTTTTCCCTGGTAGCCATGCTTAAGTCCATTTGTTTCCTCCTTTCCATTACATGTCATTATGACTATGAGGTATGATAAATAGATGTTAAGATGACATTTCTAAATGGCTAGCTTAAGTCATCTATATACCTCAACCGAAAGCCTTTATTACTGAAGGCCATGAACATATGGTTTGTAAGCTTAAAAATTCATTTATGGACTTAAGCAGGCATCCAGAGCATAGAACATTCATTTTGATGAGACTATAAAATCTTACAGTTTCATTCAAAACGAGATGAACCATGTGTATACAGGAAACTGGAAGGCATAAACGTGATTTTTCTTGTACTAGATATGCATGATATTCTACTTATTGAGAATAATGTAACGACACTATCATCTACTAAGGTTTGGCTATCTAGTCAATTCAGTATGAAGGACTTAGGAGAAGCCAGTAACATTCTCGGGATTAAGCTTCTTAGAAATAGGAAGTAGAGAATATTAGGATTATCCCAAGTTACATACATTGACAAGATACAGGCCAAGTTTAGCATAAACTTATACAAGGAAGCTTTAATCCCTTACAGACATGGCTTATCTTTTTCTTCAAAGGATTGTCCAAAGTCTCAAGAAAGAAGAGATAGAATGAGTAGAATTCCCTACACTTCAGCTGTAGGAAGTCTCATGTATACCATGTTGTGCACTAGGCAAAATATCTGTTTTGTCGTAGACATAGTTAGCAGATATCAGTCAAACCCGCGGGAGGTTCGTTGGCAAGATGTAAAGCATATTCTCAAGTACCTTAAGGGGATGAGGGATTATATGCCGGTTTATAGGGCTGATGAATTGGTTCCTACAAGATACACAGACTCAGACTTCCAAGCGGATAAGGATAAAAGAAAATCCACTAGTGAATATGTCTTCACCTTATTTGGAGGGGCTTTGTCATGGAAGAGTATTAAGTAATCTTACATTGCTGACTCAACTATGGAAGTTGAGTATGTGATAGTTTCGGAGGCATCTAAGGAAGTAGTCTGGCTTTGGAAGTTCCTTTTAGAACTTGGAGTTGTGCCACAAATAGATAAGCACCAATCCTTTGGCTGAGAGAGTCTTTAGAAGACACATAGACGCTATAGGGGTAGGCACCTATGGATTTACTTAGTCTTATAGTGAAAGTGGGAGATTATTGGGATGTATGCCCTCTTAGACTAGGTTTCGGATGTAATCTCGATTTGTATTAATAAAAGTATTATTCTCAAAAATTGTTTGTGAATTTTTCATTACTTTTGTGCATAGTTTCACTAGAAAAGACCCATTGTATTTAAGTAAATGGTCCATATGAATGGAGGTCTTTCATAGTAAGGTAAGGACCTTGGGTTACTTAATACATAAACTATCATTCTTAACCGAATGATGAGAATGGGAATCTCATCATGGCAAGGTTATTGTGTTATGAATTCCAAATGTAGAATGCCTTGCCTTTAGCAAATGGGTAGTCTTCTAATTTCATAACACAAATGTATTTTGAATACGTAGAATTAGACCTGTAGTAGTGGTTTCTAAAAGTACTATATGGTAGAAACCTAGATTACTACTGCTACAGCCTGGACTTATACTCTACAGCTTGAGTATACTTTGATGTACTATAGTTGAGGTTCTATTGTATGACCAATATTCTTGTATATTAGGTACATGTGACTAGTTAGTCAAGACAGACTCATACAAGATAACTTTTATACCATATCGCCCTTTATAGTTGTCCGAATGATCTAAATATCCTGGGTCCTGGGGAATATAACTTGGATATTTGCTTTAGAATAGCTTTCTTCGAAAGAAAAAATATTTTAAGAAGTTGTGGATCATTGGACTAGAAGCCTAAGGATGGTAAATGTCTTTTAAAGAGGTGTTAGTACACTTATTCCTCTCTAAATGAACGACGATATGTACAGAGGTATTTTAGTCATTACATCTGTAGGTCAGAGTCATTGCCAATGCAGAATTGTCCTTGAGGTCAATATTTCCTTTTGGTGATATTATGAAATATTTAAAAAAAATATAGGTATTTATATAGTAAGGGTATTTTGGACATTTTTTACGCTAAGGCTATGTGTCATTTTGGTTCTCGAAATAGCTCGTAAGTCCTAATTAATTTTGGATTGAGGAAATGGTCTAAGTTAAAGAGGATTTATTTTATTTAGGAGTTTAATTTATTATTGGATTGGAATAAAATAAAATGTAGATATAAATTAAATTAAATTTATTATCTGGTTTAATTTGTTAATTAATTCTTCAGTGCCTAAGCCCAAATTGAATAATTGAAAAAATTAATCTGGTCCTAAACTAGATAAAAGGCTTGAATAATTTTCTTGGTCTATTTAGGCTCATTAATTATTTGTTCGGTTATTTTTATAAGCCCCAAAAATAAAGAATTAAGTTTTATTATTTAAGGGTTATTGAGTCTAAGGAAAATACTAAAAATATTTTATGGCTCAATAGCCTGGACTAAAGGGGTTTATTATTCACAGAACAAAAGAGTTTAGTGCTAAGCTAATATCTTCTGTTGATAACATCCAAAGAATTTCAAAATACTAGAATCTCAAGAATGAATATTATCAAGAGAAGCCATGTTCATTGTAACAGATGACGGTGAAAAAAAAATTCCTCTGGTTTTCTTTCTTTTTTCTCTCGATTTTTCTCCTTCTTGTTCTTCTCGATACTGCTAATTGATAGCAGAGAATCAAGAGAGATTGAGATTATATTTTGATAGGGGTTAAAATCACATTTTTTTCCTACTTATTTGAGGTTGTTTTAAAATACATTTGTTGTAATAACTAAGCATATCCTTCATATTTGACATTTTGCATGGAAAAGATATTTTTGGCAAATATGTGCAGTTTTAAGTTAAAATCGAGTAGAAAGTGCACACAACCAGAGTAGACCCGGTGCCAGGCTAAGCCAATGGACCAGGCACCGGGTACACTCTGCTCCAGTAGAAGAAATTGAGCAAGCCTCAAGGGAATTCTAGAACAGACCTAGCGCAAGGTCTGGGAAGTGCACCTGGTACTGGGCCCAGTATGTCTGCCAAGGAGAAACGGCCAAAAACAGAGCAAAAATAGGAGAAGAATAGAGTGCACCTAGTGCTAGGTGGGTCAAAGGTACCCGGCACCAGGTACGCTATGGAGGTAGAAATTCTGTACGCAGAATTAGGGTTTATCTAATAATTTTGGTATTTTCCTACTCTTATTCGTGCTGAGACTTCCTCAGCCATAAAATTGGCATCCAAGAGGCCTATAAAAGCACAAGAGAATACAAAGGTTGGATATATACAACATATAGGGGTGAGTTAAAGGATAGAAATTCTGAATCTCTCACTGAAGGAGATGTTCACCCAAATCAAGGAGAGTTATTCAAACAAGTCTTGAAGAAAGAAGAAAGAGGCTTGTCTATGAGTGCTTTCTTTTCTCTTTGTCTTTTTTTTTTTTTTTGGCAATGATGTATTCAACATTTTTATTATAATTTAACATTATTTTGGGATTTATGATTTTGTGTTAATTTAGTTATTTGATCAATTCTTTGTTATTTTTGGTGTTTGATTACTTGATTTTATTGGTTATTGATGTGAGTTCTTCTAATTGACTTAGGATGATGATGTTAGGAGTTTCATTGCATTTATTTCATATTTGTCCAATCTTATTGGACTTGAGTGACGAAGTTAAGGTTATAGGACTAAGTGATTGAAGATTAGTTGATTTCAGCTCGAGTAGAAGGCTATTACCTAATTTCATGTGTATAAGGAATTGAGCTTAATTTATGTTTTGGTTATGATTAGCTTGATTAGAAAATCTGTTAATGTGATCAAAATATAGGATTCCAGGGATTGGGAAATGAAGTGGGATTTATCTAAGTAGAATAGTGACTTGTGAAATGATTGAATTTTACTTTATATTCTTCCTTGATGCCAAGATAATGATCAGTTAAGAGAATTGCTAGCTGGTTTATTATTATGTGTTCTAGGATAATTGTCTAAATTGCATAAATCTACATCCTTGAGTTTTATATATTTCTTTATTTTTCTTTTTATTATTTTCTTACTTTATTTGGAATCGGTTAAAAAATAAATGAAAAGTGATTAGTCTGTATTTATTCCTTTGAGGATCGATACTCGTTAATTCCCTATAGTATGTTTGCAATGAGTATAATTGCTTATATATGTATTTTGGGATTAATATTTTAATTAAAACTTAATTAAGAGATGGATTTAAAATTGATGATTTTATATACCCAAAATTTATGCATCCAGTTTTTAGCGCCGTTGCAGGGGAACAATATCATGAAAGCTTGGATTTTGTAGATTTAGCCATGTTTGTATGTTAATATGTTTATATGTAAATATATGAATATGTATATATGTTCCTTGTATGACTAGGTGCCATATTGTGTTGTTTAGTATAGTTGTACATAAATGTCTTTATATGTTGTAATTTCTTGTAATTTAATTTGCAAACATAGCCTAACTGTCTAACTTATAAATTCTATAATCTCAAAAATTTTCTGTCTTATGTAAATCTTGCTCTTAGTTTATGACCAGATGATCCAAAGCTGAGATAGTCGACCTTGATCTAGAAATTGAGAGAACTCTCACTAAGGTTCGGAAGGTTATAAGCGAATGGGTAAGGGAAGTGATTGAGGTAAATTAGCCCAACGATGGTGGTAACGATGGAGCTAACAGGTAGGTTATGAATAATTTTGTAAAACCCACAACTCAGGTACAGGAGTATTGAACGGCCTAGGATAGAGGTCAACAATTTTGAGATAAAACCCAATGTTATCCAAATGATCCAGAATATGGTCAAATTTCATGGGTTACAAGAGGAAGATCCCATTGCCCACCTTGCGAGCTTTCTAGAAATATGTGACACATTTAAGATGAATAGTGTTTTTGAGGATGCCATTAAACTGATACTCTTCCCCTTTTCCATGAGATATTGAGCAGAATAATGGTTAAAATCTTTGCACACCGAATCCATAGCTACTTGGAATGTGTTAGCTAAAAAGTTCTTGGCCAAATATTTTCCACCAGAGCTTCCAAACTTAGGATTGACGTTTTTGCTTTCCAACAATTAGAGGCTGAAAACTTTTATAAGTGTTGGGTGAGGTTTAAAGATATGTTGAGAAATGTCCTCGCCATTGATTCTAGTTGAGAATGCAAATGTAGATCTTTAATAGTGGGTTGAACTTTGCTACGAGGCAATTAGTGGATGCATCTACAGGAGGCTCCATCAATTCCAAAACTTCAAAAGAGGTATTAGATTTAACTAAAAATCTGGCTACAAATAACTATTCCTAGGGGAGTTCACGGTCTAGAGCTCGTGTACATAGAGTGCACAAAGTGAATGCAATGGCTGCCTTAGAGGCAAAGGTGGAAGCACTCACACAGAAAATTGATCAATTGATAATGCCTCCATCCTAAGGGCAGGTAATGAGTGTGACTTGTGATTTTTGTGGGAAAGGGCATCCAAATCATGAGCGCCAAAATATGGGGACTTCACAATAAGCATTGGAACAAGTGGCAGTTGTAGGTATTGTCGACAAGGTAATTATTCTTGTAGCAATACTTACAACTCGAGTTAGAGGAATTACCCAAACTTTTCTTGGGAAAAAAACAAAACCAACCTCGGCAAGCTTCTTCAAACTTTGGGATGCAAAGGACTCAACCACCTCTGCTGTACAATGCCCTACCAACTAAACCATCCTTGGAGGAAATAGTCACCAAACTAGTAAGTGGAACGGAAACACGGTTCCAAAGGATCGATGCGACCACGAGAAACATGGAAGCATCCATGCGCAATCTTGAGAGACAAATTGGATTGTTAGATAAACTTCTTGTTGATCGTCAACCAAGTTCACTTCCAAGCAACACGGAGACCAACCCACGAGACCAAGACCGTGGGAAACACTGATTTTGAATTGCTTTAGTTTTTGCTGAACAATCTTTTAATTCTCGTCAATTATTATTTATTTAGATGGGAGACTGTATGCTTCGTATGATTTCAAGTTCCTTTGTCTTTATTTTCATTATAATGCATATTTGTTAAAAAAATGTGAATTTTTCGGCCAAAGCTGACCTGGCGCCAGGCCCAACCTATAGCCTAAGTGCCGGGTCAACACCACCCGGCAGTGAACCGTGAGCAAAATAGGTCGGTGCCAAGCCCATTTGGCCACAACACTTAAAACCAGCCTTCTTGGCCATTTTTGTTCAAAAAACTTTCATCATTCTCCAATTTTTTCTTAACCCATTGTCGGGTTCATCTTCAAAATACTGCTAGATCATTTTCTATACCTTGCAACCACTTCCAAAACATGAAATCTTCACTTTGTTCTTGAAAGTTTGGATGAAAACAAGAAAAAATCCAATCTTTGCACCCAAAATCCATTTTTCAATCCTTCCATTGGGGCACAATTTCTTCGAACTTTTTGCATAGAATCATTTCCTATGCATTGAAGATCTTTATAGTATGAATTTTTTGCACTTTCTATGGTTAAATTTTTTCTTATGAATTTTGAGGAGTTTTCTATGCATTTTTGGGCGAAAATTGTTGAATAGTTTTTAGTGAAGGGTTTGATTGTTTAGATTTCTTTCTTTGAGCTTGCATTGGCATAAGAATATCGTAGATACTGCTGTATGATTAATGCCATTGATATTTTACACCTTTTTGGAAGTGATTGAGTATGCATGCTTTGTGATTAATTTTTTGGGGAAAGGGTACTTGTTCAATGTTAGCCTTAGGCTGATAAGCTTTGCATTGTGATATAAATGGTATGACTGATTGAACATTGTGATTCTAAGCTGAATATGGTTTCATTGAGCAATATTGAACATTGTGGATTTTATCAAGCTTGTTGATATGGTGTTTTGGATTGGCATATGTCTTATTTTCTTGCAGGTTTATGGGAGGAAGTTGAGTGTTGTGTATTGATTATCGTGTGGTGTTTGGTGTTGAGTTGGTGGTGTGCTGCAGGGTGTTGTGATTGTGAGACGGTTGAGAGTTGTGCATTTGTTGTAAAAAGTGAGTTGACAGCCTTATATTTTTCTATTCTCTCATTTTTTTTTCATCCTCCTATCATGTCTAAATGACCTAAAGGGTTAGCAACGGGGGCTAACAAAACTTGAGAGGCATCTTTATCCACCCCTTCCTTCAAGCCTCTACCTACCCGACCTGCCCAATTCTGATCCTATGTGCCAAATCTGGTATGACAGGCACCAACATAATAAAATTATAGTAGAAAAGTGCTATAAACTATCTTTTGACAATTCCCTATAGCTTTCTACTATATTTAGGTGTCTGGGGTAGGAGCCCATCATTAGAATGGAAGGTCCTTATTGTCCTATGTGTGTGAGAGAATTTTATACCAACATGCATGACAAAAAGAAAAATACTCTCCAAGTCATTTCTACCATGGTCAAAGGGATTCCCATTGAGTTTGATAGGGCCATACTAGCTAGAATTTTGGGAATCCCAGATAAGGAACCGTGGATAGCTGTGGACCATAATAACTAAAAGATCATCTCTAAGCTTACCTGGGATGTGGGGGCTATAAGGGCTAGTTTTCATATGAGGAGAAAAGGGACAATAAGTCAATATCAATATTACTCCAACAATAACCTTAAGGCTCAGTGGCATACCCTAGTCTTTATCTTTGCTTTCAATATCTATCCCAAAGCTAGTGGCTTCAATGAGTCTAGTATCCTTGACCTTTATATTCTAGATAAGATGAGGAGCCTTGAGCCTATTCCCCTTGCTCTAATTATCATTAACTCTATACGAGAGGTTGTGGCCTCTAACATTGCAGCCAAAGCCCTCAAATTCCTTTTAGTTATTATGCGTATTTTGAGAGACTTTGGAGTACAACTGGATGGAGAGTTGAGTGAACCCACTACTGACCATGACCTAGTAATGGAGCATACTTTGGTTTAGTATGGGTATCATAAAGATGAGAGGGGCAAGAGGTGGAAGAGGTCATATGAGGAGCAGTACCCCAGAAAGGAAGAGCTTCTGCCTAATGAGGAGGAGGAAAAGGTGCCACCTGCTAGACCAGCCATTCGTCCCACTACCTCTTATTCACGCATTAATTTTGAGGCACAAATGGAGAGCCAAATGACTATCCTCCTCTAGCTTTGTGATTCTATTGTTGACACTCGTCACCACTAGGATGTTCAAGATCAGAAGCTGGCCACTTTAATCCAACATGTTACTGGTGCATCTTCCGGTTGCAGAGTTGACCATGATGACAATGATGACAATGATGATGATGAAGGTGACTCTTGACTCACTCTTTTGTATTTTATTTTATTTTTTGTTATTTCTTTTTCTTTTGAATTTTAATGACAGTTACTAGCTTGTAGGTGTCTTTTATTTTCTTTTTCACTTCATTTCTTTTCTTTTACTTTTTACTTTCTTTTTCTAGATTTATGTTTTCTTTGTTTTGTTTCTTTTCTTTTAGTAGGTACTCTTGTAATGACCCTTTCTTGAGATGGATTCAGACATGGTGGCGCGACAATGTAATAGAAGTATCTTCTTTACTTTATTCTTCTTCTTTATTCATCTTGGTCTTTTTAGCTGTACTTTTATTATTCTATCTTTGGCCATTGAGGACTATGTCAAGTTTATGTAGGGGGGGGAGAATAAGGTTGAAGAAGTGCTTTTCCTTTTTATTTTGTGATAAATTTTTGAAAATTTCAATGGTTTCATTGTTAAGTAAGGTTGTAATTCTTTTTCTTACTTGAATATGAGTTTTCTCATCCATTAGATGGATTTTGATGAAATTGGTTTTATTGGATAAGATATTTGTCAATACTTGAGAATTTTAATTAATCTTTTTTATGTATTGGTGTTTGAATGTTATTTGACTTATCCAGTTAGAATATAGAAGGTATGATGAATATGGGAAGAGTTTATTAGCTAACTCTTGTATTATAAGTTTAAATTTTCCGAGCTTGAGTTATGATGAAAAATGTGAGTTGTAAAAAGATCTTTGAGAGGAAAGATTGTGGAGAATTCTGAAAAAAATTTTAGTTGAGTTGAAAAAATAATGAGTAGAAACAACACTATTGTTGGTGTGAATTGAAAAAAAAAATGCTCTTATTGATGATCGTTGAAAACCTTTAGCTGAAAAGGGGGTTAATATGGGAAGAATTAGCAAGTGAATTCAGTGCACTCTCTTGAGGCTATCCCGAAGGCAAAAAGGCAAGAAAAAGCAAAAGAAAGAAAGAAAGAAAGAATTGGTGAGAAAAAAATTATGAGTGATGACTATAAAGGGGGCTAATATGGTGTGGGAAGAGAAATCCTTACACTTGAGGTTATCAATTCCCTAAGTCGTTGAAAAATCTTAAGAGAAAAAAAAAATTAGAGTGCTTTCTTCACGTCATAATTTGAGGGTGTAATTTTTGGATTTATAATGATTAAGTTGGTAGATGGCTTGACTTATGTGATTCATGTTATCTATATTTTTACTTGAAAAGTGAAATAATTTTCTTATACCAATGTATGCACTTGATTAATCTGACTTTAAGAGTTTTGTGATGTCTTGCCTAATGTTTCAAAGTTTGTATTATTTTCGAAGAATATGAATGAGAAAGGTTGTATCTAAAGTTTGAAAGGAAGAGATAATCTTTGCTATGGTAAGGACATTTTTGAATAAGAAAGAACTTATGTTTTCTTAACGAATTTTCTTGGACTAAAGTGTTTTGCTTGAGGACAAACAAATGTTCATGTGTGGCGGTATGTGATCGGGGTTAAAATCACCACTCTTTTCCTAGTTATTTGAGGTTGTTTTAAGATACATTTGTTGTAGTAACTAGGCATATTCCTTCCTATTTGACATTTTGCTTGTAAAAGGTATTTTTGGCAAATATGTGCAAATTTAAGTTAAAATTGAGCAGAAAATGCACACAACCAGAGTAGTCCTAGTGCCAGGCCCAACTAATAGACCAAGCGTCGGGTACAGTCTGCTCCAGTAGAAGAAATTGAGTAAGCTTTAGGGGAATTCCAGAACAGACTTGGCACCAGGTCCGGCAAGTACACTTGGCGCCGGGTCCAGTCTATCAGCCAAGGAGAAACGGTAAAAAACAGAGCAAAAATAGGGGAAGTATAGAGTGCACCTGGCACCAGGTGGGTGGAAGGTACTTGACCCTAGGTATTCTTTGGAGGCAAAAATTCTGTATGTGGAATTACGGCTTGTCCAATGATTTTGGTATTTTACTACTCCTACTCGGCCAAGACTTTCATAGCCACGAAATTGGCTTCAAAGAGGCCTATAAAAGCATAAAAGAACACAAGGGTTGGATATATACAACATAGAGGGGTAAATTAAAGGGCAGAAATTCTAAATCTCTCATTAAATGAGGTGTTCACTTAAATTATGGAGGATTGTTCAAGGGAGTCTTTAAAGAAGAAGAAAGAGGCTTGTCTATGAATGCTTTAATTTCTCTTTGTCTTCTTTTTCTTTAGCAATGATGTATTCAATATTTTTATTGTAATTTAACATTATTTCGGGATTCACGATTTTTTGTTAATTTAGTTATTTGATTAATTAGTTGTTATCTTTGGTGTTTGATTACTTGATTTCTTTGGTTATTGATGCGAGTTCTTCTAATTGGCATTGCATTGATTTTGTATTTGTCTAATCTTAATGGACTTGAGCAACAAAGTTAAGGTTCTAGGACTAAGTGATCAAAGATTAGTTGATTTCACCTCGAGCAAATGGCTATTACCTAATTTCATGCTTATAAGGAATTGAGTTTAATGTATATTTTGGTTATGAGTAGCTTGATTAGCAAATTTATTAATATGATCAAAATATAGGATTCCATAGATTAGGGAGCGAAGTGGAATTTATCTAAGTAGAATCATGACTTATGAAACAATTGAATTTTACTTTATATTTCTTCTTGATACCAAGATAATAATTAGTTGAGAGAATTGCTAATTGGTTCATTATCATGTCTTCCAGGATAATTGTCTAAATTGTATAAACCTACATCATTGAGTTGTATTTATTTATTTATATTTCTTTTTACTATTTTCTTACTCTATTTGATGTATGAAAAATGATTTGCTTGTACTTATTCCTTTGAGGAACGATACTCGTTAATTCCCTATACTATGCTTGCGATGAGTATACTTGCTCATATGTGTATTTTGGGATTAATGTTTTAATTAAAATTTGATTAAAGGATGAAATTAAAATTGATGATTTTATAAACCCAAAATTTACGCATTATATTTTCTTGCCTAAATTGCTTGACAAACAAAGCATTAGGCAGTGGAATATTCTGAGATTCAAAAACTTGTGCGTTCATGCCAAGGAGAACTGGACAGTCAGCGGGATTTCAACCAGAAGCTTCAACGTGAAGAGGTGACGTCCTTGTTGTTCAGTCGACTTCTTCAGAGCAAAAAAAAAATATCAAAGAGTAGAGGTATAAACGAAAAATTTCTTCCACTGTGTTCTGCGTTTTTTGGCTTCTTTATTTGTCTATATGCATGCTTCTCATTTCTATTTTTAAGCTTCATATTTGTCATCTACCCTTACTTTTTGAATTGATTCTAGAACTTATATATTGTTTTTATGTTCTAGTTTTTGTAAAGAACATTATCTCAGTTGTTCGTTTAGATTTGGATGATTTTCATTTAATTTTCAAGAACAAAAACTAATCTCTTTCATTAAATGATATATATTATGGTAATGCAACTTTGATTAATGGATTGTATGTTATAGATATGAATAATTAAGATCTCAACATAAATAATAAAAAAAAAAGATAACACAAACCCATCTTACTTATGGCATTGTTGTTTAGGCTATATAAATGAGAATCACATTGATTTCTAAGTTACACAAGAATGGTGACTTAGGATCATTTGATTATGCATCATATGATACATGTGAATTATGTTTATTTAGCAAAATAACTAAAATCTCTTTTTTAAGAGGGGGAAAGGGCTAAGTAGTTGTTAGAACTAATACATACTGATATGTAGGGACCAATGACATTGTAAGTAAAAAGGGATTATCAACACTTCATAAATTTTATTGATGATTATTCTTGATATTGTATTTCATAAAATACAAATCTAAAGCTTTTGACAAGTTAAAACAATTCAAAAATGAAGTAGAGAAACAACTTGTTCGAAGTATTAAAACTTTAAGATTCAATCTAAGAGGTGAATACTTAAGCCAAGAGTTTCAAAATTATCCTAGAGATAGTGGGTTATTATCTCAATGGACTCCACCAAATATATCTCAACATAATGGTATATCCGAAAGAAGGAATTAAACTTTATTAGATATGATTCGAATTGTGATGGTTTTTACAGACTTTTCTAAATTATTTTGGGGATATGCACTGGATATTGATGTTTATATTTTAAACAAAGTTTCACAAAATACAATTGATACTATCCCATATGAGTTATTCATTGGTAAGAAATCAAAATCAACTTACTTGAGAATTTTGGGGTGCCCTACTTATGTGAAGAGAACAAAATCAAACAAATTAGACAATATGTCTGATAAGCAGATATTCTAAAAAATCTCACGGATATTATTTCTTTCTCCCTTCCAAAAATAAGGTGTTTGTTTCTAAGAATGTTGTTTTCTTAGTGAAGGAATTCATACTTAAGGGAGAGAATAGGAGTAAAAGTAGACTTTGTGAAATTTAAGAAGAACAAATAAAATCAACTAGATGATCCTAAGTCTATTGAAAGAATAGGCAAACCTTTAAATAAAAAAAGAGTCTTGTAGGTTAAGTAGGATACGTGTGACACCTAAAGGATATGGATTTCTCATTAGTGACTACAATGACTTATGCTCGTGGAAGAAAATGTGCTTACCACTTACAAGGAAGTTCTGAAGAATTCAAAATCTAACAAATGGACGGAGGCCTTGAAGTCAAAAATATATTCCATGTATGACAATCAAGTTTGGATTTTGGCTGATCCATCACAAGAGATAAAACCTATAGGATGCAAGTGGGTTTTGAAAAAGAAAATTGACATGGATGATAAAGTAATTACCTATAAAGCACCACTGGTTGTAAAACGTTATCCTCAACAATATGGTATTGACTATGATGAGACTTTTTCACCAATAGTAATGCTAAAATCTCTTAGAATATTCCTAGCACATGTTGTTCATTTTGACTATGAGATCTAGTAAATGGATATGAAAACAACTTTTCTTAATGGAAACCTTATTGAAGAATTGTACACGACACATCTTGAGGGCTTCACATCTAAAGATCTTACTATGGTGTGTAAACTGCAAAGGTCTATTTATGGACTAAAGTAAGCCTCTTGAGTTGGAACATCCGTTTTGATGAAATAGTTAAGGAATTTGGTTTCACACAAAACATAGATGAACCTTGTGTGTATAGGAAAGAAATTGGAGAAGTTACTTATATTCTAGAAATAAAGATCTATGGAGATAGATAAAAAATGTTGCTTGGTCTTTCATAGTCTTCATTCATAGACATTGTGCTAAAGAGGTTTGACATAGACCAATCTAAGAAGGGATTTTTACCCATAACCTATGGGTAAGCCTTCTAGAATTTATGTGTCTTTAAACATAAGGTGAAGGGATCACGTGAATAGAATACCATGTGCTTTTATTTAAGAAGGACAAAAGATGTATTCGTAGTATATGGAAAAAGTGACATACAAGTCAAAGGATATACTGATGCTAGTTTCCAATCTGATAAGGATGACCGCAAGTCATAATTATGCTATAGGTCCACTTTAGGTGCTATCACTTGATTGTGAAATCATTAATAGAAAGGATGTAAAGATGGAAAGATTTTCCACTGATTGGAATATAGTTGATCTACTTACTAAAGCTCTACCCAAAAAAATAATAATAGTGATAGTCATGTTCAGCTATTCAGTATTACGTACATGAATGATTGGGTCTAGTGCAAGTGGAAAATTGTTAGAATTATACCCAAGAACCAATCCATTTATACAAAGAATTTTGTACATTTATCTAATAAAGGTACTCTTTATCTTTCAGATTCTTTATTTCATATATGTATGTGTGTAAAACTGATAGATAAAGTCCCTACATAATGTACAACGTTAAGGAAATCATGTATGTGAGATTCCTACTATACTATGCAATACTTGGGCTTAAACCATCCTAGTCATAGTATTAGTGAGACAGAGACATCATTAATACAACAAAACTAGCACGTGTTAGATTTCTTGATTGGATCAAGTGGTAGTTCTAACATCTATGGGTATTGTTATAGTCGAAGTTAATACGTGGATACTTTCTACATGAATAAGTGTATTAGATTACCTAGCTATAAGATATTCACATGGATAAATATTTAGTGCCAGTGATACAATCTTATTATAGCAAATGTGTAAGTATCCTTAGACTTGAGATCTCCAAGGTACTTTGTTTACTAAGCGTTGTATTTTGATTCTAATCTTTGGAGTCTTATAAAAAACCAACTATAGGATAAATATTGTATATAATGTAAAGTAAACAAAAGTAATTGAAATGGTCAATAATTGATTTATTCCTTCTAATAATATGGGGTATATCTCGTGGCCACTTGTAGAGAATCATTACTAAAAAATTCCTTGGCCAAGGTAAATACGTGCTGAAAATAGCGCTAAATGATACACATGTTGAGTAATAGATTATATAATAAGTATTAATAATTTCGGGTTAGAATGAATTATATTGTAGAGGGAGCTGGCACTAATTTCATACCCCAAATCGAATGAGATATAGTCAATGAAAGGAGTTTATTGCACTGATATTTTGTTGTTGGAAGGTTTATGTCAAGGCATTTGACTTTCTGGACTTCTAAGTGGTCATAATGCATTGCTAGATGCCGTTCATGATCTACTAAATATGGATTTATTAATTTGAGAATTACTAAATTAATTCTAATTAGAATCAATAAGTTAGTTCTAATTATTGAAGATTATTAATTCTATAATGATTAGAATTAATTTGTATTTTGCTACCAATAGACCGAAAAACCTAGTAGGTTACACACAATAGAGGAATTGGTACTCAAGATATTATATGATAATATTATGGGTTAATTTGTGAGAAGAAATAATAATTATGGGCTAATTATGAAGTGATATAATTAGTTGGGTTAAAATTTCAATGAATAAAAGGCTTATGGGCCTAATTATGATTTTAGAAACCTAAGACCATAAAGGAAAAAGGGTTTTATTTATTGTTTCCAAAAAGGTTTTGGAAATCGATATGCAGTGATTTGAGATATATAGATATCTCATGTACAGTAGTCGTCATGTGAAGAACATAGTAACTTTTTTCCTTGGTTTCCTTTTCTTCGTAAATTAATCCCACAAGCCACTGGAAAAATTAAACCCGCTAGCATCGATTTTTGGCTCTTGTTGAGTACAATTCTTCATATGAATATGGATAGAGAAATTCTTACACTTGGAATTTTTGTGGCAGAAGGCTTGGACAATTTCTGAAGGAATTTCACAGTAGAAAAATTTTAAAAGTTATGTTGTTCAAGTAACGGAATTTTTATCTCTTTCTTGACATGTTTAATTATATATGAGTAATCCTATTGCACGAATATTGTTTTATTTTTCGTTGTGCATTATTTGATATTGCATTATCATGATCTAACAGTACCTACGTTTGCCAATCCAATACCCCTGTATTGTGATAACAATAGAGCTATTGTACAAATAAAGGAACTATGGTCTCATCAACGATCTAAGCATGTACTTAGGGGCTATCATTGATAGGAAAGATGTAAAGATAGAGATATTTCTTACTGATCAGAACACAATTTGTCTACTTATTAAAGCACTAGAATAGAAGAAACATGATAGTTATATTCAGTCATTTGGCATTTAATACATGAATGATTAGGTTTAATGCAAGTGGATAATTGTTGGTAACATGCCCTAGAAGCAATCAATTGTACGATGTATTTTGCAAAATTATTTAATAAAAGCCATTATTTATCTTTCAATTTATTTAATTACTTTATACATTGATATGTATATAACTTATAGATAAGAGCCCCAAACACAATGTACAGTGCTAAGAAAATCATGATAGAGATCATGATGTAAGGTTCCAACTATACTATGCAATGCTTGTGTTTAAACTATCTACAGGCATAGTATTAATGAGATATGACATCATTAATACACGAAGACCTGCACATGTTATATTTCTTGATAGGATCAAGTGGTGGTTCTCACATTCTAAGCATTGAGATATTAAAAATTAACACACGTATGCTTGTTAAGTGAATAAGTTTATTGGATGACCTAATCTTGAGATAATTACATGGATAACTATTTAGTACATCTTATTACTATAAAGATGCAAGTATCCTTAGACTTGAGATCTATAAGATACTTTGTATGTTAAATGTTGTACGTTAAGTGTTGTACTTTGATTCTTATCCTTAGAATCTTTTCAAGACGATCTATAGGGAGGACATTAGGTACAACATCAAGTATACGAAAATAGTTGAGGGATCACCAATGGATTCATCACTCCTAATAGTAGGAGTGTATATCTCACGGCCACTTGTAAGGAATCATTACTCAAGAAAACCTTGGCCAAGGCAACCCTGTATTGGAAATAGTTTCAAATGATACACAAATTGATTTATGCATTTCGAGAACTAGTACTAATGAATCCGAGCTAGAATAAATTATATTCTAGATGGAGTTGACACTAATTCTATACTCTACACTAGATGAGATACAGAATGATGACCATAGTTAACTAAACTAATATTTTGATATTGAAAAGTTCATGTCAAGCTGTTTAACTTTTTTGGAATTTAGGATGGTCATGATGCATTACTAGATGTTGCACATGATCTGCTAAATATGAATTTAATAATTAGAGAATTAATAAATTATTCCTAATTATAATTATTAAGTTGGTTCCAATTATTAAGGATTACTAATCCTATAGCTGTTAGGATTAGTTCAAATTTTACTTCCAATTAACCAAAAAAACGTAATAGGTTGCACATAATAGAGGAATTAATACACAAAATATTATATGATAATATTATTTGATTAATTCGTGTAAAAAAAATAATTATTATGCACTAATTATAAAATGCTTATAATTAGTGGTGCTTAATTGCAATTATTAAATCCTTGTGAGTCTAATAACAATTTTGAATCCTAGGCCCACAATAATTATTAAAAGGAAAAAAAAGTGTTTTATGTGTTTTTTGGTAATGATTGTGCATATATGTATTAGAAATATCTACCATCCTTTTAGAAGAAGACATACAGTAGCTTTTTCCTGAATTTACCGTTTTTCACCGTAAAATCTGCTAGCATAGATAGGTATGTTTTCTTGAGTACTGCCCACGTGCGGGGTGTGTTAGAGAAATTCCTATACTTGGAATTTTGGTAGCTCACATAATACTACAAGTTGAGAGCCATTGCTGTTAATTGATGGATTGCAGAGAATACGGAGAAAATTTTAAAGTTGCAATTGTTGAGGTAAAACTCCCTTCATCTTCTCTTGATCCATTTAATTGCATATAATTGATCACATTTGCGTGGAAGTCCTATTTAATTTCCAATGCTTGAATCTGTTTTGAATGAGGTAATTTTGACAACTAGATGAATTGGACAACAGAAACAACTTAACGCAAATAAACATGCAAGCTCTGCACACTCACATAAAGAGTACTATTAGGCATAATAGAGGAAATAGCAACAAAATAACATTTCTAAACACTTCAATGTTATCCTCTTACTCTTACTACAATAGATATTTTGTTGGACACCAGAGAGATAAAACTCTCATCTTTATACACCAGAGCTTAACAATTTATATGTATGATCCAACAATAGGTTGCATCAATTAGAAAAAAGGTCCAATTGCATATGCAAAGTTGAACTTCTTGAAAACCTAAAATTAACATGCCTACTCTCATCATGAACAAAAAAACCCCACGAAATTGATTGATAAGCCACCTAGTAGGTGGATATAGGTGAAAATAGATTAGATTACTGGTTCCCAAACTAGCAATATGACCTAGGATTGCAATCTAACACGAAGACAGCATATTGTAGAGTTAACTACAGGAAATCACACAATAAAAATAAAAAAAAAAAAAAACTGTTGTTGACAGAAGAAAGAGGTAGAGAGAGAAGCTCTCAACTCCGTTAAGTCCTTTTCTCGATTCTCAACTTCCTTGCTACCAATAGATGATTTTCAAGCTGAAGAGGAATACCACGTTTTCTATCCTGGTTAGTACTCTTCCTACGCCATTGCAGATTGTATGTTTTATTATTGTTATGTTGATTTTGCCTATTGTTCATGCCCGAATACATTGGTTTTCTTCACAACTGTTCTATCCAAATATTCTACCATCTATGTGGATTGGGTGCTGTTTATGAAGTGTCGGATATTGTGGGGCAAAACCTTAACAGTATCGAAAGTGCTGTCTGCCATTTCTACTTGGTTCATACAAGATTTTGAGTGTTCTGCCATTCACATCACAGCTCCTATCATATCTGTTGGTTGTTGTTACTTAATGTACATAGTTTGAGTGGGGCTTGTAGTTGGTGACATCTAAGTATATCATTGAGTTTACGATGGATGTTTCTGTCAGTGGGGTATCTAGTGTCGGTTATTTGCCTTTGTTAGTTGCTGCTGGGTTTGTTCTTTGTTGTTAGCTCGGTTTCTGGGTACATTTGCATGCTTCACCTTCTTTGATCCGTACATACCATTTTGGTCATTTGAAAATTAGTGTTTGTACCATACCAAACCCTACCTTGCCGATTAAGTTGCATTTTCAATTCATACTTGTTGTCCATTTCCGCATCTGCTCTAACCAGATATGCTCCCAAGTCTAACTCCTACATATGATAAGCCATCTTCCCAAATCTATACCTAGACATCCTATCCCCACCTAAGCTGCACATCCTCTATATTTTGGGCCATCATGGCATACCCTACTATACCGACTATATTCCATTCCAATTCAAACATGCTGTCCTTTTCCTCAATTGATACAACCGGATATGCTCCCAAGACAAACTACTTCATATGATAAGGCCTTTTCCTAAGTCTATATCCAGACATAGTGATCTGACTTGAGCTTCCCACCTACTATATTTTAGGCCAACATGGCTCAGACAAGAAACAAAAAACTTGTGCAGCAAGGGTCTCCACTTAAACTCCACCAGGCATCAAACTCTAACAGTCCAGTATGGGCGCAGACAAACTCACCTCCCCAGGCCACTTGCCCACTTCCTTATCATCTGATGCCATACCCACTCCCCATAATGTCCAAGTCACATTTGAAGGGGACCTTGGCACAATTGTAGTCGAACTTTCCAAATCTCTACCACCATGCCCGGGCTTCACAAGGCAGGAGCAGCATTCACCCGTCCTTCAACCTGATACAACAAAGTCCTCTCATTCATCTAGCTCCTTCATACCTGAGTCTGTCCTACCTTTTCAACAGATTTCTATTGAACCTTCCAATAAACAAACAACGATCCCTGAACGAAACTGGGTAAATGTAGTTAAAAGAAACCATGATCAAAGCAATGGAGTGAAACTACACCACAACCCACGAATAGGAGAATTCATTGAAATTGATGAAACTGACTTCAAAGATGTCGAGGTCAAATTGGGATATTGCCTAATAGGTATGTTTGCGAGGTGTTTTTTGGGAATAAAGGCAGTTATTGATTTAACTAAGCAGTGGGTTGTCCCTGCCAAGGTTTACCCGCATGCTTCGGGATGGCTAATATTCCGGTTCAACACGGAAGTAGACAATCAGGTTGTTCTACGTGGGGGATCGTACGCATCGTTTGGGAGATCCCTGATGCTAAAAACTATACCTAGGGAATTCGACTTCTCCTTAGATGATATTAGCTTAATGCCACTCTGGGTGACATTCCCTGGACTTCTGTAAGGATGTTGGAACCGATTGGTGCTTAGCAAGATTGCATCTGGAGTTGGAATGCCTCTAATGGCAGACATGCTTACAGTACAGCTTGTAAGACTCTCCTATACACGAGTACTGGTGGAGGTTGATGTCTTGAAGCCATTGGTAAAGATAGTGCCAATCAGGCTACCATCTAGGAAAGTTAAACCCCAGCCTGTGCACTATGAGTTCAAACCAACCTTCTGTAAGAGTTGTTGTAAGTTTGGCTATGGCATTGATACGTGTATGGGTGACAAGATGAAAATCAGAAAAAATTTGTAAACTACTAAGGATGCTTCTAAACATAAACGTGCAAAGTCTAGATCTCAGTTAAGGCCTATGTCGGCTCCAGCTGGACCCAAGGGATGCCTACAGAGCCCCGGGAACTCAACCTAGCATGACATTGCCAAAGGCAAGGCTCCGGCCATTGACTTAAGGCAAGTAACCACTCCACATAATAATCTAGGCATAACAGTAGTGGACCTTGGAGCTGGGCCTTCTAATTCCAAGATCACTAAGACTTCATCTCTTATTGCTGAACCAGTGAAATAGGACACAATAACTATTAATCATACATAAAAAAATCTAACTGCCCTAAGGGTAAGTAGGGGATGGTCAAGGAGAAGGAGAACGAGACAATTTCAGACTCACTCTCAATCTCAAACGAGGGTGCATTTTCAAGAAAGGACTGATGCACCGAATATTGGTGCAGGAGAAAATATGGAGGACCCACCAAAGGCGATGGTTAAAGCTAGAAGGGCAACTTTGCAGGCTTCAAGGTTTATTCGCACGATGTGGAAGAAGTACATGGAACGTAGCCTCGACTTGGTTAGTGCCCATAGGGCACTGATTAGTCCTCAATGAGAGTTGTATGTTGGAACACAAAAGGGTTCAATAAAACCCTAAAGCAACATGGTGTTTGAGTTTTTATTTTGATGCACAATGTGCATGTTTTGGGCCTGTTGGAAACAAAACAAATTGAGGATAGATTGGAGAACTTCTTACGGCAAACTCCCTACCTGGTTCACGAATAACAATTTTGCTGATTCATATGGGGGTTGTGTGGCCATCCGATGGAATGGGGCAACGGTTGATGTGTATGTGAAACCCCAGTCAAGACCAACCTTAGAGTAAGGGGGTTATGATGCATATCATGCTTTATTTCATGATTAAATATGCTTTCATATGATTTCTATGTGCTTTGAATTTGATTTTATTATCTTGAAGTCTTGTTGATGAGTGATGTGTGAGAGGGGCAAAATGGTAATTTTTGCCCGAGGTGAAAATAAGGAGATAGCTTGTGGATTGAATAGGAAATAATTTTTCTAGTAGAAATAGCAACAAGAGTTGTTGTGGTTTAGTGGTTAGAGCCTTGGAATTAATTCTTGAGGTCTTGGGTTCAAAGTACATCATAAAAGCTTTAGCTTGAGTAAAATTTATTTTGCTTGGGAAAGGATGGTTTCGGCCTTAAGGGCCTAGATTAATGTGGTGATGATGTTCTAGGAGAGACATGATACAAGTAACCTCATTCCACTCCTTTTACTCTTCTCGAAATTCTTATAGGGAAAATCATTCTTTCTTGATCTTTAATTTTCCTCAATTCTCAACTCATTAGTTTGATCAAGATGTTCTAGCCTTTTCCTTTCCAGAAAATTTAGTAAAGTACTGAGGTATTTTAGGATCAAAATGTCTTGGTAAAAGACTCCTTATGGTCTGAAAAATATGGTAGTGTTGTGGGAAATTTCAAGAGGAAAAATCCCTCTAGTAAGCTTGCTGAAATTTTCCTCTAGCTTAGTTCATCTTTCTTCATAGAATGAGCTGGAATTGTCCAGCTTGTTGTACCTTCAAAAGGTCGAAATTTTTAGATAACATTCCCTCCCAAATGCTGCCAAAAAAATTGTCTTTAGGAACAGTTTGAAACCTGAAAGTTCTTGTCCAATTTCGGACTGCTCAAGCATGAGCAAAACAGGAAAAATTCCTGTACGAAAATCAGTTTTGAGAGCTCAAAACCAAGCTGTTGTCTCCCAGATTTTGTGCAGCACCTTAGCCATGTTTTTTCTCCATAAAGAAGGCTCGAAAAAAGCCTTGAATTCATCTAAAATCCCCTTCAAAAATCGCTACAAAATGGCTAGAAGTGACAGTCGAAATTCTGCACAGCAAATTCCCTGTGCAGTGAAATTTTGTGCAGGAAATTTTTCCAGCTTGTTTCCTATTTTAGTTCCAACCGAAACACCAGCCCTAATATGTCAAAACCTCCCTTAAACCTCCATTAACAGAGCCCCATTGTTTCCCTGGAGCTTCTGCATGAAATTCCATCAATGGCTGTCCAAAAATCTCTCAAACAAATCCCTGCAATTTAGCTTGATTGGTTTCCAAAATTTCAGCCATCTTATTTAGCAACCTTCCATAATATTTTGCTCAATGGACCAGACTTCTTCTTCATCATTGTACACCCTACTTTCGGCCACCATAAGCCTCCATAAGTCAGAATTAATCCCACGAAATTCTGCTCAAACAATCAGCCATGACAGACTTCAAAGTTGTCCAAGCAATCAAGATATTCATAGGATATTTACTTTCCAAATTCACTTCCTAAAAATATTCTACCAAGATTGTAACAACTAACCTTTCCTTTTCCCTTCCAAATCACAGAAACAACTCCCTAAACCCTACTAAAAATCGGCCAGCCCCTCTCTCACAGAAAATTCGGCAGCTGCAAATCCTCTCTCTCTCTCTCTCGCGATTTTCAGCAACCTCAAGAACACACATACTACACCAAGAACACATACTTCTTCTCTACACCTAATACCCCTCCAAACCATCTCAAACCCTCACGAAAATCTCCAGATTGAGTCTACTCATTGCTGTGAATCCATCAACACCAATATTAACATCTAACTCCTCCAAACATCTTGCTACTTCAGATCAAAATATAAATTTCTGGACAAGAACATCTTCAACGTAAATTCACTCTATCAACATCATCCTCTTCAAACTTGATCTTTAATGAAAACCTATATGAATAATCACACTAATGACTTCTTCTTCTTCTTCTTCTTCTTCTTCTTCTTCTTCTTCTCTTTCTCTCTCTCTCTATCTCTCTCTCTCTCTCTTATGGACCGAAATTCCCTTTCTTGGCCGAATGGACTCTTCTTCCATGACCATGCTTTCGCCACCTTTCTTGAACAAGATTGGC
Organism: Voacanga thouarsii; assembly: GCA_026120185.1. Taxonomy (NCBI): domain Eukaryota; kingdom Viridiplantae; phylum Streptophyta; class Magnoliopsida; order Gentianales; family Apocynaceae; genus Voacanga; species Voacanga thouarsii. The sequence goes on along the minus strand of JANUWF010002184.1, from coordinate 753,865 downwards.
CATCTAGGAGTTGAGATCTTCTCTAAACTCCTTCAAGTCATTCATCAATCAAGTAAGTGCCTTAAATCCTCTTTTTAAAATTTTAGAATCATGTCTCTAGGATGATGTTGTGAGAAGATGATTGGCGATGAGATTGAGTATGTGATGTTGTTGATTGAAGCAAGAGTATATGTACGATTGTGAAGGAGATGGGATTTATGCATGGAAGGATTATTTTGGTGGATTGAATGATGAGTTGAGGCTTGATGCAAGTCATATGTAGTATTTGTGATGAAGCATGCTAGAGATTATGTCACCATTGGTGAATAGGATTTATATGCATGATTAGATTATTGAAGCCATGATCATGTTTATGCTAGTACAGGTTAAGTCATGTCTTAAAAAATTTAGATCTATGTCTATATGCAAGATTTGAATGATTTGATGAGTTGAAGGATTGTGCAAGTTATTGATTGTGGTTGGCCATAGAATCTTGATCATGATCTAGTGGTCCCTAAGCTAATTTTATTTCATGAATAAAATGTTTAATAATAATTTTTGCTAGAGAATTTCGAAAACCCTAGGAAGGGTAGATTTGGAATTATTATATATGTAAAGGATATTTTAGTCAAATAAATAATAATTTTTCTAAGAAATAAAGTAAATAAATATTATTTAAAATAAAGAAATCAATTAAAGCCTTATGAAAAAAAAAAAAAGATTGATACTTAGTAAAATATTTACTAAAACAAAACCCTTATGGATTTACTTATTATTTTCCAAACAAAACTCATTAAGTTTATTCTCAATTAATGTTAGCTATCAATTATTCTCTAACAATTAAGTTATTAATAAATCATTATTTTACCTAGTACCACCTATAACTCTTGATCAAATAAACTCTAAATTTTCCTTAACAAGATTTAAACTTTCAACCTATTAGGATTCACTTCCCAAACCATTAATTATTTTAAATAACAAATTAAACTTAGCTTATATACCTACTTATTTATTATTTTACCTTAAAGCTTGGGATACTAGGATCATGGTAGTAGTGAATTGAGTTGATTTAAAATTAAGGAAGTGGATTGTGGCTTGAATCTGATTAAGATTTGTATTTGCCCATGTGGGGTTAGGTCATCTGTCCCAGACCTTGTTGTTGTGAGCAAGACTCAGGTAAGCTCCTACATAAAACCTATCGATGTGAAATGTTTTTCTTATGGCAAGCTAATTATGGAGTGCATGGACACTCATTTATTTGAAGGCAATTGAGGGTTGAATTCGTTCTTATTTCCAACACTTAAATTATTTAAAAGTTAATGAGCAGATTTTCCAAACTTAAAACTCTTTCTAAAACTGATTTCTCCAAAAAACTTTGGAAACCCTCAAATTGCTATTTTCATGAAGAGAAATGCTTTGTTCATTTTATCCCAAATGGGAAACGTCGTTTGTACTCAATAAAGGTGGACTACTAGGACTAGTCTTTGAAGGGTTAGGGTAAGTCTCTCAGCAGGTGGCCACCTTTGAGGGGTGAGTTCTTCCCAGATAAGATGTCAATCCAGTGAGTCGTGCCGGTCTGAGCTAGCAGTTTGTTTCAGTCAAGTGATTGTGTTTTGCCAGAATGGACACCTGGTTGTTGTTTGGGTATAGAGAAGGAGGAATATCTTGCCCAGTAGGCCGATCACCTACTTTTGTCAGTCTGCACAATGTGTCGGCATTCTGACCGGTTATGGGGCCCAACGTGTGGCAACCCATATCCCTTTCTTTCGAGTGGTTGATTTCATTACTTTTGTATGGCTAGATAAGCTAAAACGCCACTCTTACTTTTGACTAATGCTTGATGCTTGCCAATGTTTTCTCTTATAAAAGTTTCACATTCTACATCCATGAACTGATTTCACCAAACACCCAAAGCACACACGGACTTACTGAGATTTCTGTCTCATCACCTTTCTATCATGATTTCAGGATGATCCTGCTGTGGAGTTGAGTGGCTAGTAATATCTACTTCGGAAGAGAATGTGTCTTTGATTTTATGTGCTGCTTTGGGGAGGCGAGAGTGAATAATTTTATTTATGGTTTTTGTTTTGGAATTCATGGATTTATTCTTGAAATTTCTTTGGGTTGTAATAACTTTTTAAGTTAAATATTATTTTTATTCCGCAATTTGTTTGTGTGACCTAGTTATAAAGACCCCTTGTCCTATGGACGGGGCGACATCCCCGGCCCTAGCTGGCCTAGGCTTCCGGGGGTGTTACAAGTGGTATCAGAGCCTAAGTTATAGGTAAATATTGATGATATATGTTTTATTTATTTAAGTTTAAATCTTATCTAACCTATCTTGTTGATGCTGTAGGATGATTAGACTGGTTAGGACATTATGGAGAGGGCAGCAGTGGCACCCGCCATACTATCTAGACCAGGAGGACCTTCTAGTTTCCCAGCCTGCCCCTTAGCCAGTTATCCCTTTGGAGGATAGCTGTGATGATAAGGATATTCCTATGGAGGATAGCAATGATGATGAGGTCCAGATCCTTGAGCCACTCCCAATTCCGATGATAGACATAAGCTCTGGCAGTGAGGATGAGGTGATAGTAGTGGAGCATAGACCCCACCCTCCTAATCCTGAAGTAGACTTAGCAGCAGATAGTGATTACCTGGGGGAGATAGACTTTGAGTCTCCACCTAGGCCTTCTTTCATTCCTTCTTTCAGCCGAGTTGAGCCTAGGGAGAGTTCTAGGCGCCCCGGGAAGGAGCCAAAGGAGGGATTTTCCAGTAGGGTTGGGATAGATTTTTCTAGGAATTCTGGGGGTTGGTTGTATGAGGCTGATCTTGAAGACTCTGATGAGGACTAGAAAGGCTAAGTGCTGATATGATTAGGATGATTTATTTACTGCTTTCTATGAACTTCTATGTTAAATATTTCATTTTTGTTTACTACTTTCATTTCAAATTTATGAAAACAAGAGTACCTGGAGTACTCTAAGGTTTGAGAAAATTATTATGCAATTCTTTATACAAACACTTGCATATGATTTTTTTTTTACTTAAACCTGAATGTGAATGCATGCTTAAAATGTTCTAAACTTGAATGCATACACTCATTATCTGGGTATGGTTGAGAATGGCACCTAAGCGCCGTGTAGCCACGTCAGGCAGGGAAATTCCAGAGATAGAACCTATTGAAGTGACAATGGGGCAAGCTTTTCGCCGAGTTTAGCAAGTGTGAATTCTGGTTGGACAGTGTGGCATTCCTTGGCCATATGGTGACCAAGGAGGGAATCAAGGTAGATCCGGCAAAGGTTGAAGCGATATCAAACTGGAGGCAGCCGGAGAATATTACCGAGATCCGAAGCTTCTTGGGATTAGCTGGGTACTACCGAAGGTTTATCAAGGAATTCTCGACGATCGCATTGCCAATGACCGGTTTGTTGAGAAAGGATGTTCCGTTTGTGTGGAACGAAAAATGCGAAAAAAGTTTCCAAGAATTGAAAAAGAGACTGATGACAGCACCGGTATTGAGTCTACCGGAGGAAGGCAAATCTTATGCGCTGTACACTGACGCTTTGAAAGAAGGACTGGGAGCGGTGTTGATGCAAGACAGGAAAGTGATTGCTTATGCATCTCGAAAGTTGTGACCTCATGAAGTGAACTACCCTACTCACGATTTAGAGCTTGTAGCTATAGTGTTCGCCCTAAAGAAATGGCGACACTACTTATATGGAGACGAGTACGAGGTGTTCACCGACCATAAGAGCCTGAAGTATATCTTCACTCAGACGGACTTGAACTTGAGGCAGCAGAGATGGATGGAATTTCTGGAGGAGTACCGTTGCCCGATCAACTACCATCCCGGGAAGGCTAACGTTGTGGCAGATGCCCTCTGCAGGAAAATTGGAATGGCTAGACTGAAGGTGCAGGAGATGCAAGTGGTTCAGGATGTATTGGACAGAAGGGCGGAAGTGCAGGACAAGAGAATCGTCATCAGCAATTTGAAGTTGGTGCCGGAGTTGACGCAAGAAATAGTGGAGGCTCAGCAAAGCAACGCTGAGTTTCAAATTTTCAAGGATAAGGAGCTTAAGCGGTCAGGCAGTGAATTCCGTCAAGATGAGGCGGGAATTTTCCATTTCAGAGATCGATTATGTGTACCCGGGGAGCAACAGTTGAAGGACAGAATTTTGGAGGAGGCATACAAGAGCAAGTACGCCATCCATCCAGGAGAGGTCAAGATGTATCAGGATTTAAAGAGAGCATACTGGTGGCCCAGAATGAAGCGAGATGTGGTCAAGTACGTTTCGACCTGTCTTACCTGCCAGAAAGTTATAGCGGAGCATAAGAAGTCAGCAGGATTATTGCAGCCATTGCCAATGCCGGAATGGAAGTGGGAGGAGGTGACTATGGATTTTGTCACCAGACTTCCCATGTCAAAGACTCAGAAGGACGCCATATGGGTAGTGGTGGATCGACTGACCAAGTCGGCCCACTTCATCCCGGTAAATGTAAGGGATTCCATGGAGAAGCTGGCTCAAACTTATGTTCGAGAAGTAGTCCGACTTCACGGAGTACTTTCGAGCCTAGTGTCAGACCGAGACCCAAGGTTTACTTCTCATTTTTGGGGGAAGTTCCAGAAAGCACGACGGCGCATCCGCAGACTGATGGGTAGTCAGAAAGGGTAATCCAAATTCTGGAAGATATGTTGAGAGCCTGTGTTCTAGATTTCGGGGATAAGTGGATTGACTGTGTACCATATGCCGAGCTATCTTATAACAACAGCTATCAGGCCTTGATTGGGATGGCACCGTACGAGGCTTTGTATGGGCGCAAGTGTCAGGTACCGTTGTATTGGAGTTGGACGGAAGATGCACATGTGACCAAAACCGGAGAGGTCTGTGTACAAGAAATGTTGGATAAAGTGAAACTGATTCGGGAAAGGTTAAAGGTGGCTCAGAGCCTGCAGAAGAGCTATGCGGACAATCGGAGAAGAGAATTGGAATTTCAAGTCGGGGACTATGTATTTCTGAAGCTGACACCCAACAGGGGAATTTTGAAGCATCCGAAGGTCGGAAAGCTGAACCCGAGATATTTGGGGCCGTTTTTTATTAAAGAAAGAATCGGACCAGTAGCCTACCGATTGGACCTACTGGATCGATTGACGGGTATCCATTATGTGTTCCATGTGTCGCAGTTGAAGAAGTATAGTGCGGATCCCGGTCATGTGTTGAATGAAGAACCGTTAGTGTTGCAGCCAGACTTGAGCTATGTGGAAAAGCCTGTGCGGATATTGGACCGCAGTGTCAAAACTCTACGAAATAAGCACATACCGATGGTTAAGATTCAGTGGGAGCACCATGGCACGCAGGATGCTACATGGGAATCGGAAGAATGGGTTAAGTGGAAGTATTCCGAGCTGAAATAGAGGTATGCTTGAATTTTGGGGCGAAATTCTTCTAAGGAGGGGAGGTTGTGAAACCCCAGTCAAGACCAACCTTAGAGTAAGGGGGTTGGGATGCATATCATGCTTTATTTCATGATTAAATATGTTTTCATATGATTTCTATGTGCTTTGAATTTGATTTTATTATCTTGAAGCCTTGTTGGTGAGTGATGTGTGAGAGGGGCAAAATGGCAATTTTTGCCCGAGGTGAAAATAAGGAGATAGCTTGTGGATTGAATAGGAAATAATTTTTCTAGTAGAAATAGCAACAAGAGTTGTTGTGGTTTAGTGGTTAGAGCTTTGGAATTAATTCTTGAGGTCTTAGGTTCAAAGTCCATCAAAGAAGCTTTAGCTTGAGTAAAATTTATTTTGCTTGGGAAAGGATGGTTTCAGGCTTAAGGGCCTAGATTAATGTGGTGATGATGTTCTAGGAGAGACATGATAGAAGTAACCTCATTCCACTCCTTTTACTCTTCTCGAAATTCTTATAGGGAAAATCATTCTTCCTTGATCTTTAATTTTCCTCAATTCTCAACTCATTAGTTTAATCAAGATGTTCTTGCCTTTTCCTTTCCAGAAAATTCAGTAAAGTACTGAGGCCTTTTAGGATCAAAATGTCTTGGTAAAAGACTCCTTATAGTCTGAAAAATATGGTAGCGTTGTTGGAAATTTCAAGAGGAAAAATCCCTCTACTAAGCTTGCTGAAATTTTCCTCTAGCTTAGTTCATTTTTCTTCATAGAATGAGCTAGAATTGTCCAGCTTGTTGTACCGTCAAAATGTCGAAATTTTTAGCTAACATTCCCTCCCAAATGCTGCCGAAAAAATTGTGTTTGTGATCAATTTGAAACCTGAAAGTTCTTGTCCAATTTCGGACTGCTCAAGCTGGAGCAAAACAGGAAAAATTCCTGTACGAAAATCAGCTTTGAGAGCTCAAAACCAAGCTGTTTTCTCCCAGATTTTGTGCAGCACCTTAGCCATTTTTTTCCTCCATAAAGAAGGCTGGAAACCAGCCTTGAATACCTCTGAAATCCCCTTCAAAACTCGCTGCAAAATGGCTGGAAGTGGCAGTCGAAATTCTGCCCAGCAAATTCCCTGTGCTGCGAAATTTTGTGCAAGAAATTTTTCCAGCTTGTTTCCTATTTTTGTTCCAACCGAAACACCAGCCCTAATCTGTCAAAACCTCCCTTAAACCTCCATTAACAGAGATCCATTGTTTCCTTGGAGCTTCTGCATGAAATTCCATCAATGGCTGTCCAAAAATCTCTCAAACAAATCCCTGCAATTTAGCTTGATTGGTTTCCAAAATTTCTGCCATCTTATTTAGCAACCTTCCATAATATTTTGCTCAATGGACCAGACATCTTCTTCATCATTGAACACCCTACTTTTGGCCACCATAAGCCTCCATAAGTCAGCATTAATCCCACGAAATTCTGCTCAGACAATCAGCCATGGCAGACTTCAAAGCTGTCCAAGCAATCAAGATATTCATAGGATATTTACTTTCCAAATTCACTTCCTAAAAATATTCTACCAAGATTGTAACAACTAACTTTTCCTTTTCCCTTCCAAATCACAGAAACAACTCCCTAAACCCTACTGAAAATCGGCCAGCCCCACTCTCACAGAAAATTCAGCAGCTGCAAATCCTTTCTCTCTCTCTCGCGATTTTCAGCAACCTCAAGAACACACACACTACACCAAGAACACCTACTTCTTCTCTACAACTAATACCCCCTCCAAACCATCTCAAACCCTCACGAAAATCTCCAGATTGAGTCTACTCATTGCTGTGAATCCCTCAACACCAATATTAACATCCAACTCCTCCAAACATCTTGCTACTTCGGATCAAAGCAGAAATTTCTGGACAAGAACATCTACAAGGTAAATTCGCTCTATCAACATCATCCTCTTCAAACTTGATCTCTAATGAAAACCTATATGAATAATCACACTAATGACTTCTTCTTCTTCTTCTTCTTCTTCTTCTTCTTCTTCTTCTTCTCTCTCTCTCTCTCTCTCTCTCTCTCTCTCTCTCTCTCATGGACCGAAATTCGCTCTCTTGGCCGAATGGACTCTTCTTCCATGACCATGCTTTCGCCACCTTTCTTGAACAAGATTGGCGATCTAGGAGTTGAGATCTTCTTTAAACTCCTTCAAGTCATTCATCAATCAAGTAAGTACCTTCAATCATCTTTTTAAAATTTTAGAATCATGTCTCTAGGATGATGTTGTGAGAAGATGATTGGCGATGGGATTGAGTATGTGCTGTTGTTGATTGAGGCATGAGTATATGTATGATTGTGAAGGAGATGGGATTTACGAATGGAAGGATTATTTTGGTGGATTGAATGATGAGTTGAGGCTTAATGCAAGTCATAGGTAGAATTTGTGATGAAGCATTCTAGAGATTATGTCACCATTGGTGAATAGGATTTATATGCATGATTAGATTATTGAAGCCATGATCATGTTTATGCTAGTAGAGGTTAAGTCATGTCTTAATAAATTTAGATCTATGTCTATATGCAAGATTTTAATGATTTGATGAGTTGAAGGATTGTGCATGTTATTGATTGTGGTTGGGCGTAGAATCTTGATCATGATCTAGTGGTCCCTAAGCTAATTTTATTTCATGAATAAAATGTTTAATAATAATTTTTGCTAGAGAATTTCGAAAACCCTAGGAAGGGTAGATTTGGAATTATTATATATATAAAGGATATTTTAGTCAAATAAATAATAATTTTTCTAAGAAATAAAGTAAATAAATATTATTTAAAATAAAGAAATCAATTAAAGCCTTATGAAAAAAAAAAAGATTTATACTTAGTAAAATATTTACTAAAACAAAATCCTTATGGATTTACTTATTATTTTCCAAACAAAACTCATTAAGTTTATTCTCAATTAATTTTAGCTATCAATTATTGTCTAACAATTAAGTTATTAATAAATCATTATTTTACCTAGTACCACCTATAACTCTTGATCAAATAAACTCTAAATTTTCCTTAACAAGATTTAAACTTTCAACCTATTAGGATTCACTTCCCAAACCATTAATTATTTTAAATAACAAATTAAACTTAGCTTATATACCTACTTATTTATTATTTTATCTTAAAGCTTGGGACACTAGGATCATGGTAGTAGTGAATTGAGTTGATTTAAAATTAAGGAAGTGGATTGTGGCTTGAATCAGATTAAGATTTGTATTTGCCCATGTGGGGTTAGGTCATCTGTCCCAGACCTTGTTGTTGTGAGCAAGACTCAGGTAAGCTCCTACATAAAACCTATCGATGTGAAATGTTTTTCTTATGGCAAGCTAAATATGGAGTGCATGGACACTCATTTATTTGAAGGTAATTGAGGGTTGAATTCGTTCTTATTTCCAACACTTAAATTATTTAAAAGTTAATGAGAAGATTTTCCAAACTTAAAACTCTTTCTAAAACTGATTTCTCCAAAAAACTTTGGAAACCCTCAAATTGCTATTTTCATGAAGAGAAATGCTTTGTTCATTTTATCCCAAATGGGAAACGTCGTTTGTACTCAATAAGGGTGGACTACTAGGACTAGCCTTTGAAGGGTTAGGGTAAGTCTCTCAGCAGGTGGCCACCTTTGAGGGGTGAGTTCTTCCCGGATAAGATGTCAATCCAGTAAGTCGTGCCGGTCTGAGCTAGCAGTTTGTTTCAGTCAAGTGACTGTGTTTTGCCGGAATGGACACCTGGTTGTTGTTTAGGTATAGAGAAGGAGGAGTATCTTGCCCAGTAGGCCGATCACCTACTTTTGTCAGTCTGCACAATGTGTCGGCATTCTGACCGGTTATGGGGCCCAACGTGTGGCAACCCATATCCCTTTCTTTCGAGTGGTTGATTTCATTACTTTTGTATGGCTAGATAAGCTAAAACGCCACTCTTACTTTTCACTAATGCTTGATGCTTGCCAATGTTTTCTCTTATAAAAGTTTCACACTCTACATCCATGAACTGATTTCACCAAACACCCAAAGCACACACGGACTTACTGAGATTTCTGTCTCATCACCTTTCTATCATGATTTCAGGATGATCCTGCTGTGGAGTTGAGTGGCTAGTAATATCTACTTCGGAAGAGAATGTGTCTTTGATTTTATGTACTGCTTTGGGGAGGTGAGAGTGAATAATTTTATTTATGGTTTTTGTTTTGGAATTCATGGATTTATTCTTGAAATTTCTTTGGGTTGTAATAACTTTTTAAGTTAAATATTATTTTTATTCCGCAATTTGTTTGTGTGACCTAGTTATAAAGACCCCTTGTCCTATGGACGGGGCGACATCCCCGGCCCTAGCGGGCCTAGGCTTCCGGGGGTGTTACAAGTGGTATCAGAGCCTAAGTTATCGGTAAATATTGATGATATATGTTTTATTTATTTAAGTTTAAATCTTATCTAACCTATCTTGTTGATGTTGCAGGATGATTAGACTGGTTAGGACATTAAGGAGAGGGTAGCAGTGGCACCCGCCATACTATCTAGACCAGGAGGACCTTCTAGTTTCCCAGCCTGCCCCTTAGCCAGTTATCCCTTTGGAGGATAGCAGTGATGATAAGGATATCCCTATGGAGGATAGCAGTGATGATGAGGTCCAGATCCTTGAGCCACTCCCAATTCCGATGATAGACATAAGCTCTGGCAGTGAGGATGAGGTGATAGTAGTGGAGCATAGACCCCACCCTCCTAATCCTAAAGTAGAATTAGCAGCAGATAGTGATTACCTGGGGGAGATAGACTTTGAGTCTCCACCTAGGCCTTCTTTCATTCCTTCTTTCAGCCGAGTTGAGCCTAGGGAGAGTTCTAGGCGCCCTGGGAAGGAGCCAAAGGAGGGATTTTCCAGTAGGGTTGGGATAGATTTTTCTAGGAATTCTGGGGGTTGGTTGTATGGGGCTGATCTTGAAGACTCTGATGAGGACTAGAAAGGCTAAGTGCTGATATGATTAGGATGATTTATTTACTGCTTTCTATGAACTTCTATGTTAAAGATTTCATTTTTGTTTACTACTTTCATTTCAAATTTATGAAAACAAGAGTACCTGGAGTACTCTAAGGTTTGAGAAAATTATTATGCAATTCTTTATACAAACACTTGCATATGATTTTTTTTTTACTTAAACCTGAATGTGAATGCATGCTTAAAATGTTTTAAACTTGAATGCATACACTCATTATCTGGGTATGGTTGAGAATGGCACCTAAGCGCCGTGTAGCCACGTCAGGCAGGGAAATTCCAGAGGTAGAACCTGTTGAAGTGACAATGGGGCAAGCTTTTCGCCGAGTTTAGCAAGTGTGAATTTTGGTTGGACAGTGTGGCATTCCTTGGCCATATGGTGACCAAGGAGGGAATCAAGGTAGATCCGGCAAAGGTTGAAGCGATATCAAACTGGAGGCAGCCGGAGAATATTACCGAGATCCGAAGCTTCTTGGGATTAGCTGGGTACTACCGAAGGTTTATCAAGGGATTCTCGATGATCGCATCGCCAATGACCCGTTTGTTGAGAAAGGATGTTCCGTTTGTGTGGAACGAAAAATGCGAAAAAAGTTTCCAAGAATTGAAAAAGAGACTGATGACAGCACCGGTATTGAGTCTACCGGAGGAAGGCAAATCTTATGCGTTGTACACTGACGCTTTGAAAGAAGGACTGGGAGCGGTGTTGATGCAAGACAGGAAAGTGATTGCTTATGCATCTCGGAAGTTGTGACCTCATGAAGTGAACTACCCTACTCACGATTTAGAGCTTGCAGCTATAGTGTTCGCCCTAAAGAAATGGCGACACTACTTATATGGAGCCGAGTACGAGGTGTTCACCGACCATAAGAGCCTGAAGTATATCTTCACTCAGAAGGACTTGAACTTGAGGCAGCGGAGATGGATGGAATTTCTGGAGGAGTACCGTTGCCCGATCAACTACCATCCCGGGAAGGCTAACGTTGTGGCAGATGCCCTCTGCAGGAAAATTGGAATGGCTAGACTGAAGGTGCAGGAGATGCAAGTGGTTCAGGATGTATTGGACAGAAGGGCGGAAGTGCAGGACAAGAGAATCGTCATCAGCAATTTGAAGTTGGTGCCGGAGTTGACGCAAGAAATAGTGGAGGCTCAGCAAAGCAACGCTAAGTTTCAAATTTTCAAGGATAAGGAGCTTAAGCGGTCGGGCAGTGAATTCCGTCAAGATGAGGCGGGAAATTTCCATTTCAGAGATCGATTATGTGTACCCGGGGAGCAACAGTTGAAGGACAGAATTTTGGAGGAGGCATACAAGAGCAAGTACGCCATCCATCCGGGAGAGGTCAAGATGTATCAGGATTTAAAGAGAGCATACTGGTGGCCCAGAATGAAGCGAGATGTGGTCAAGTACATTTCGACCTGTCTTACCTGCCAGAAAGTTAAAGTGGAGCATAAGAAGTCAGCAGGATTATTGCAGCCATTGCCAATGCCGGAATGGAAGTGGGAGGAGGTGACTATGGATTTTGTCACCAGACTTCCCATGTCAAAGACTCAGAAGGACGCCATATGGGTAGTGGTGGATCGACTGACCAAGTCGGCCCACTTCATCCCGGTAAATGTAAGGGATTCCATGGAGAAGCTGGCTCAAACTTATGTTCGAGAAGTAGTCCGACTTCACGGAGTACTTTCGAGCCTAGTGTCAGACCGAGACCCAAGGTTTACTTCTCATTTTTGGGGGAAGTTCCAGTTATCAATGGGATCGAATTTGAAGTTCAGCACGAAGGCGCATCCGCAGACTGATGGGCAGTCAGAAAGGGTAATCCAAATTCTGGAAGATATGTTGAGAGCCTGTGTTCTAGATTTCGGGGATAAGTGGATTGACTGTGTACCATATGCCGAGCTATCTTATAACAACAGCTATCAAGCCTTGATTGGGATGGCACCGTACGAGGCTTTGTATGGGCGCAAGTGTCAGGTACCGTTGTATTGGAGTTGGACGGAAGATGCACATGTGACCAAAACCGGAGAGTTCTGTGTCCAAGAAATGTTGGATAAAGTGAAACTGATTCGGGAAAGGTTAAAGGTGGCTCAGAGCCTGCAGAAGAGCTATGCGGACAATCGGAGAAGAGAATTGGAATTTCAAGTCGGGGACTATGTATTTCTGAAGCTGACACCCAACAGGGGAATTTTGAAGCATCCGAAGGTCGGAAAGCTGAACCCGAGATATTTTGGGCCATTTTTTATTAAAGAAAGAATCGGACCAGTAGCCTACCGATTGGACCTACTGGATCGATTGACGGGTATCCATTATGTGTTCCATGTGTCGCAGTTGAAGAAGTATAGTGCGGATCCCGGTCATGTGTTGAATGAAGAACCGTTAGTGTTGCAGCCAGACTTGAGCTATGTGGAAAAGCCTGTGCGGATATTGGACCGCAGTGTCAAAACTCTACGAAATAAGCACATACCGATGGTTAAGATTCAGTGGGAGCACCATGGCACGCAGGATGCTACATGGGAATCGGAAGAATGGGTTAAGCGGAAGTATTCCGAGCTGAAATAGAGGTATGCTTGAATTTTGGGGCGAAATTCTTCTAAGGAGGGGAGGATGTGAAACCCCAGTCAAGACCAACCTTAGAGTAAGGGGGTTGGGATGCATATCATGCTTTATTTCATGATTAAATATGTTTTCATATGATTTTTATGTGCTTTGAATTTGATTTTATTATCTTGAAGCCTTGTTGGTGAGTGATGTGTGAGAGGGGCAAAATGGCAATTTTTGCCCGAGGTGAAAATAAGGAGATAGCTTGTGGATTGAATAGGAAATAATTTTTCTAGTAGAAATAGCAACAAGAGTTGTTGTGGTTTAGTGGTTAGAGCTTTGGAATTAATTCTTGAGGTTTTAGGTTCAAAGTCCATCATAGAAGCTTTAGCTTGAGTAAAATTTATTTTGCTTGGGAAATGATGGTTTCGGGCTAAGGGCCTAGATTAATGTGGTGATGATGTTCTAGGAGAGACATGATAGAAGTAACCTCATTCCACTCATTTTACTCTTCTCGAAATTCTTATAGGGAAAATCATTCTTCCTTGATCTTTAATTTTCCTCAATTCTCAACTCATTAGTTTAATCAAGATGTTCTAGCCTTTTCCTTTCCAGAAAATTCAGTAAAGTACTGAGGCCTTTTAGGATCAAAATGTCTTGGTAAAAGACTCCTTATAGTCTGAAAAATATGGTAGCGTTGTTGGAAATTTCAAGAGGAAAAATCCCTCTACTAAGCTTGCTGAAATTTTCCTCTAGCTTAGTTCATTTTTCTTCATAGAATGAGCTAGAATTGTCCAGCTTGTTGTACCGTCAAAATGTCGAAATTTTTAGCTAACATTCCCTCCCAAATGCTGCCAAAAAAATTGTCTTTAGGATCAATTTGAAACCTGAAAGTTCTTGTCCAATTTCGGACTGCTCAAGCTGGAGCAAAACAGGAAAAATTCCTGTACGAAAATCAGCTTTGAGAGCTCAAAACCAAGCTGTTTTCTCCCAGATTTTGTGCAGCACCTTAGCCATTTTTTTCCTCCATAAAGAAGGCTGGAAACCAGCCTTGAATACCTCTGAAATCCCCTTCAAAACTCGCTGCAAAATGGCTGGAAGTGGCAGTCGAAATTCTGCCCAGCAAATTCCCTGTGCTGCGAAATTTTGTGCAGGAAATTTTTCCAGCTTGTTTCCTATTTTTGTTCCAACCGAAACACCAGCCCTAATCTGTCAAAACCTCCCTTAAACCTCCATTAACAGAGATCCATTGTTTCCTTGGAGCTTCTGCATGAAATTCCATCAATGGTTGTCCAAAAATCTCTCAAACAAATCCCTGCAATTTAGCTTGATTGGTTTCCAAAATTTCTGCCATCTTATTTAGCAACCTTCCATAATATTTTGCTCAATGGACCAGACTTCTTCTTCATCATTGTACACCCTACTTTCAGCCACCATAAGCCTCCATAAGTCAGCATTAATCCCACGAAATTCTGCTCAGACAATCAGCCATGGCAGACTTCAAAGCTGTCCAAGCAATCAAGATATTCATAGGATATTTACTTTCCAAATTCACTTCCTAAAAATATTCTACCAAGATTATAACAACTAACTTTTCCTTTTCCCTTCCAAATCACAGAAACAACTCCCTAAAACCTATTGAAAATTGGCCAGCCCCTCTCTCACAGAAAATTCGGCAGCTGCAAATCCTCTCTCTCTCTCTCGCGATTTTCAGCAACCTCAAGAACACACACACTACACCAAGAACACCTACTTCTTCTCTACACCTAATACCCCCTCCAAACCATTTCAAACCCTCACGAAAATCTCCAGATTGAGTCTACTCATTGCTGTGAATCCATCAACACCAATATTAACATCCAACTCCTCCAAACATCTTGCTACTTCGGATCAAAGCAGAAATTTCTGGACAAGAACATCTACAAGGTAAATTCACTCTATCAACATCATCCTCTTCAAACTTGATCTCTAATGAAAACCTATATGAATAATCACACTAATGACTTCTTCTTCTTCTTCTTCTTCTTCTTCTTCTTCTTCTTCTTCTCTCTCTCTCTCTCTCTCTCTCTCTCTCTCTCTCTCTCATGGACCGAAATTCGCTCTCTTGGCCGAATGGACTCTTCTTCCATGACCATGCTTTCGCCACCTTTCTTGAACAAGATTGGCGATCTAGGAGTTGAGATCTTCTTTAAACTCCTTCAAGTCATTCATCAATCAAGTAAGTACCTTCAATCATCTTTTTAAAATTTTAGAATCATGTCTCTAGGATGATGTTGTGAGAAGATGATTGGCGAAGGGATTGCGTATGTGATGCTGTTGATTGAAGCATGAGTATATGTATGATTGTGAAGGAGATGGGATTTACGCATGGAAGGATTATTTTGGTGGATTGAATGATGAGTTGAGGCTTGATGCAAGTCATAGGTAGAATTTGTGATGAAGCATTCTAGAGATTATGTCACCATTGGTGAATAGGATTTATATGCATGATTAGATTGTTGAAGCCATGATCATGTTTATGCTAGTAGAGGTTAAGTCATGTCTTAATAAATTTAGATCTATGTCTATATGCAAGATTTTAATGATTTGATGAGTTGAAGGATTGTGCATGTTATTGATTGTGGTTGGGCATAGAATCTTGATCATGATCTAGTGGTCCCTAAGTTAATTTTATTTCATGAATAAAATGTTTAATAATAATTTTTGCTAGAGAATTTCGAAAACCCTAGGAAGGGTAGATTTGGAATTATTATATATGTAAAGGATATTTTAGTCAAATAAATAATAATTTTTCTAAGAAATAAAATAAATAAATATTATTTAAAATAAAGAAATCAATTAAAGCCTTATGAAAAAAAAAAAGATTTATACTTAGTAAAATATTTACTAAAACAAAACCTTAAGGATTTACTTATTATTTTCCAAACAAAACTCATTAAGTTCATTCTCAATTAATTTTAGCTATCGATTATTCTCTAACAATTAAGTTATTAATAAATTACTATTTTACCTAGTACCACCTATAACTCTTGATCAAATAAACTCTAAATTTTCCATAACAAGATTTAAACTTTCAACCTATTAGGATTCACTTCCCAAACCATTAATTATTTTAATTAACAAATTAAACTTAGCTTGTAAACCTACTTATTTATTATTTTACCTTAAAGCTTGGGACACTAGGATCATGGTAGTAGTGAATTGAGTTGATTTAAAATTAAGGAAGTGGATTATGACTTGAATCTGATTAAGATTTGTATTTGCCCATGTGGGGTTAGGTCATCTGTCCCAGACCTTGCTGTTGTGAGCAATACTCAGGTAAGCTCCTGCATAAAACCTATCGATGTGAAATGTTTTCCTTATGGCAAGCTAAATATGGAGTGCATGGACACTCGTTTATTTGAAGGCAATTGAGGGTTGAATTCGCTCTTATTTCCAACACTTAAATTATTTAAAAGTTAATGAGCAGATTTTCCAAACTTAAAACTCTTTCTAGAACTGTTTTCTCCCAAAAACTTTGGAAACCCTCAAATTGCTATTTTCATGAAGAGAAATGCTTTGTTCATTCTATCCCATGTGGGAAATGTCGTTGAGTACTCAATAAGGGTGGACTACTAGGACTAGTCTTTGAAGGGTTATGGTAAGTCTCTCAGCAGGTGGCCACCTCTGAGGGGTGAGTCCTTCCCGGATAAGATGTTAGTCCAATAAGTCGTGCCGGTCTGAGCTAGCAGTTTGTTTCAGTCAAGTGACTGTGTTTTGCCGGAATGGACACCCGGTTGTTGTTTGGGTATAGAGAACGATGAGTATCTTACCCAGTAGGCCGATCACCTACTTTTGTCAGTCTACACAAAGTGTCGACATTCTGACCGATTATGGGGCCCAACGTGTGGTAACCCATATCCCATTCTTTCGAGTGGTTGATTTCATTACTTTTGTATGGCTAGATAAGCCAAAACGTCACTCTTACTTTTGACTAATGCTTGATGCTTGCCAATGTTTTCTCTTATAAAAGTTTCACATTCTGCATCCATGAACTGATTTCACCAAACACCCAAAGCACACACGGACTTACTGAGATTTCTGTCTCATCACCTTTCTATCATGATTTCAGGATGATCCTGCTGTGGAGTTGAGTGGCTAGTAATATCTGCTTCGGAAGAGAATGTGTCTTTGATTTTATGTACTGCTTTGGGGGAGGCGAGAGTGAATAATTTTATTTATGGTTTTTGTTTTGGAATTCATGGATTTATTCTTGAAATTTCTTTGGGTTGGAATAACTTTTTAAGTTAAATATTATTTTTATTCCGCAATTTGTTTGTGTGACCTAGTTAAAAAGATCCCTTGTCCTATGGACGGGGCGACATCCCCGGCCCTGGCGGGCCTAAGCTTCGGGGGGTATTACAGTGTAAGTATGGCATATCACACCACAGGCTATCTCATGCCTCATCACATGCAAAGTAACTTATGCCACCTTTTATTTCACCTTCATTTATGCATACAATATTGTTGTAACAAGAAGACCGTTGTTGAGAACCTTGAAACGTCTATCCACTTAACTATCTAAGCCCTGGATCCTTATGTGAGATTTTAACACCTATTTATCTGTGGATGAAAAACTAAATGGGACTGTGGCTTCCACCTATGAACTACATGACTTCTCCACATTGTGTCAGGTGATGGGATTGAATGACCTTCCATCTGTTGGTACATGATTCACCTAGACGAACAATAGGGTCTGGTCCAAACTGGATAGAGTTATGAGGAATGAGGCCTGGTTCCTAGGCCAAGATCAGGCTTCTATGGAGTTTTTCCCAATTGGATGCCTATCAGATCACAGCCCCAGCTTTTGGGTGCATATGGTATATCAGATGATTAGGGCTCGCCCATTTAGATTCCTTAACATCTGGGTAGACCATAATCTATTCTTATATTTGGTTAAAGGTGTGTGGGAACAAAGGTATAATGGATTTCACCAGTTCAGACTCTATCGAAGGTTAAAAGCATTGAAACATAACCTCTGTGGATTGAATATAAAGGAATTCTCTCATATCTCGGATTGAGTTGAACAGGCAAACAGGGAGTTGCATATAACTAAAGAGGAACTAATTGCCAAGCCCTTAGACCCTACCCTGATTGCCAAGTACAAGGACTGTAAGCTACATGCATGGAGACTGGCAAAGGCAGAAATGAAGTTTTATCAGCAATTGGCAAAGGGGAAATATATGGCTCAAGCGGATAAAAATACTAGGTACATCCATCAAATAGTGAACAAGGATAGAAAACGAAAACTTCTTCTAATAGCCCGAGAGCTTTGGTTGCAGAATTTGTGGAGTGTTACCGTTGCTTGCTTGGGACAAAGGTGGAGTATGAGAAGCTCAATGTGGACTATGTAAGGGCCGGACCAATGGTCCCGTATGACCATAAACAAGACTTGGTTCGAGAGGTATCAGATTGGGATATTAAAATGGCACTTTAGGAAATTAGAGACCGCAAGGCACTGGGGCCTGACAGATACTTTGCTTATTTCTTCAAGAAGGCTTGGAGCACTATTAATCATACTATTTGCACCACTGTTCAGGAGTTCTTAAAATCAGGTAAGTTACTCAAGAAAATTAACCATTCGATAATTACGTTGATCCCAAAATTTGATCATGTGGAAAGGGTGGGTGACTATAGACCGATATCATACTACAATGTGGTTTACAAGATTATCACCGAAATTCTGACAGACAGGCTAAAAACTGTAATCCCTAGTCTGGTCAATCATGCTCAATCCGCCTTCATAAAGGACCGACTGATGTCTAACAACATCTTCTTGGTCTAGGAACTTATGCGGGCCTATAAAAGGAAAAGCGTTTCTCCACGGTGTACGATCAAAGTGGATTTGAAAAAAGCTTATGACTTAATTAGCTGGAATTTTTTACTTGATCTGATGGATGAACTAGGATTCCCAGGAAGATTTGTTGGCTGGATATCACAGTGCGTTACAACAACCTTGATACGGGCTAAATTAATCATATTTTTCTTAGTTATTTGGGGCTCTTTTGTGATACATTTTGTTTAATAATTAGCCATATTCCTTCATATTGGAGATTTTACCCTTGGAAAGGTATGTTGTTCATTATTTTAGATTTTAGGGTTAAAACGAAGCAAAAACGTCGTAAAACAGAATAGAGGCGGCGTCGACTAGGACAGAGGAACCGGCGCTAGCCATGTGTTGATGACATGAACTTTGAAATGACAAAAAATTGTTGAAATGAGACCAGAACAGAATGGAATAGGCACCGACTCCAGTAGCCAAGGCGGTGCTGACTGCACTCTAGGCAACATGGTGCTAAAATCAAGAAAAAATCAACGAATGATTGAAGAAACAGAACACAACCGGCTCCAGTAGCCAAAGCGACACCAACTATGCCCTGAAGTTAAGGCAGTGCTTTAATTTTTCTACGCGGTTTTTGGTAATCTGTGGAGTTTTAGTACTTTCCTACTTCTACTCGGCCAAGAACACTACACCAATAAGTTTAGGCATTTCCTAAGCCTATAAATAGATGGAAAACACAAGGAAAAAGGGGAGAATTCATTGACCATCATAGAAAATAAATCAAATAAAGGAGAAATTCTTCAATTCAAGGAGGGTTGTACAAGAAGGTCTTCAAAGGAAAAAAAAAAAAAATGAGGCTTGCCTATGAGTGCTTTCTTTTACTTTGTTTTCTTTTTTTTTTTAACAATGATATGTTAATTGTTTTATTGTAATTTGACATTGTTCTAGGTGTTCATGGTTTTTAGAGTTATTTAATGTTTTGATTAATTAATTATTTTCCTGGTATTTAATTACTTGGGTTGATTGCAAGATTAATTGGTTGTTTCTTTCCATTAACTTACTTGGAAAAGGGGTTGATGGTGGTTTCAATTTAGTGATTTCATATATGTTATCTTTTAACGTGCTTGGAAAAGGGGTTAATTTCTAAAAACTAGTAATTAAAGGTTAATTGATGTCTGTCAGGAATGGATTCATTGGTTAATTTCATGTTTTAAGTTTGCCAGAAATGGAAATTTAATCAAAGGATTGTGTTTAATGCATCTTTTGGGTAAGACTGGCTGAGACAGGAATATGATGCTAAGTTATCTAGAAGATAGGGTTTCATGGATTGGAAACGAAGTGAGTCTATATTAATCCTTCATGATGCCAAGAGAATGATTAGTTATGATAATGGTTAGGTACTTTAAGGTCATGTTTACCAAAATAATGATTTAAGTTACATACTTCTCCATCCTTGACATGTATATATTTTTGTTTTTATTTTCTTTTGCATTATTTTTCACGTTATAGAGTCGGTTAAACAATGAAAGAATGATGATTAATGTCTACTTGTTCCTTGAGGATCAATACTCGTTTGAACCCTATGCTTAGTTAATAATGAGTACGCCTGCTCGTATATGTAATTTGGGTTTAACATTTTAATTTAAACTTGATTAGGATTGTGCTTATTTTTATATGATTTTATATCCAAATAAAATACGCATCAAACCTCATTCTCTGTAGCAATCAACGGGACGATACATGGTTTCTTTAGAGGTGAAAAAGGGCTTTGACAGGGGGATCTAATATCTCCCCTGTTGTTTGTAATATGCTTGGAGTACTTCTCACGTGTTGTTAAGGTTCACACTCTTGGGATAGGTTTTAACTACCACCCCAAGTGTGACTACTTGAGGATAACACACCTAGCATTTGCTGATGAATTAATGTTATTTGCTAGAGGGGATAGTTCTTCAATACGCATTTTGCTGGGTTGCCTTAAGGAACTAAAACGTTACTTAGGACTAGAAACCAATAAGGACAAGTCTTATCTATACTTAGCTGGGTTGGTGAAGACTGATCAGCAGACTATACGGGTTGAGACGGGCATTTCACTGGGAAGTTTCCCCTTCTGCTACCTTGGTATACCAATAATGATAGATAGAATAAAGGCTTCTTACAACAGACCACTGCTGGACAGAATTAGGTCCTATATCAGTAGATGGAATGCACAGTCCTTATCCTATGCGGGGCGCTTACAGTTAGTCCAAGCTGTCCTGCAAGGTATGGATTGCTTTTAGCTGTCCATCCTTCCAACACCTTCAGTGGTCATTGACCAGTTGGATAGAATGGCCAGGGATTACCTATACGATTCGAAGCAAGCACGAGTGGTTTGGAAGGACGTCTGCTTACCAAAGAATGAAGGCGGGCTCGAATTGAGAAATTTGTAGGCATGGAATGGGGCATTATTGGCTAAAATTCTATGGGACATTCAAGTAGAGAAGTAGTCACTATGGGTAAAATAGCTGGATCATTACTACGTGGATGATGGCTCAATATGGGAGTTACCTCATCATCTGGACCATTCTCTCTTGTTCAAAAGGCTACTAACAATACGGGATTGAATTATGGAAAATGAACGAGATGTGGATAGAGTTGTGGCGATATTGCAACCTTGGGCAACGGGCAACAATGCATTCACCATACAAGCCTATAACTATCTTAGGCCGTCAACATTGAAAGTTTATTGGGCAAACACAATATGGAAACAGGGACTCACGCCAAAGCACTCATTCATGGTTTGGTTATGCATAAAAGGGCGGTTGAAAACTAAAGATGTATTGCCATTCCGGTTTGATGATATGTCTTCTCCCTTATGCCACGCACAACCGGAGACGGCCAATCACCTTTTCTTCAATTGTGTGCTGTCATCTCAAGTTTGGACCGACATCAAGGCTTGGCTTGGTTTGCCACAGGCTATGAATACGACCAAAACCTGCCTAAATTGGTTAAAACGAGCTAACCGTGGATCTTTGTAGCTCGCTAAGGCTAAAACAACTGCTATGGCTGCCACGTTCTACTACATCTGGATGGCACGCAATTGGGCACTTTTTGAACGAGCTACTTGTCAACCAATGGAAATCGCATTGAGGATCAAAACACATATGTACACTGTGATTTTTCCTTGTACCCTCATGTTTTGACCTATTTTGAGGATAGAATTTGAAACAACTAGTTAATAGTAGCCAGTCTATTAACTAGAGGCATCGGATGTACATATCTTTTGATCAATATATATATTTACATTTTGATGATAATAATAAAAATAAAAAAAAGGATCAATCACATATGCAGAATGGACCCTACTAAAAATCCCCAATAAGGAGCCTAATCTTATTTCAAAGGAAAACTTCCAATTGATTGATAAGAAATCCAATGGGCTTGTATATATGAAGTAATTGTTTTGCCAACAGGTTCCAAACTAGTAGTATGACCTAATATTACAATCATATTAATTCAAGAAACACTATGACAACCTATCATATATACAATGGGGTAGGATATATGGCCTAGATTAGCCAATGCAAAGCTAGAATTGCAACTATCTACTTATGCAAACAAAAAAAAAAAAGGCCCGTTGGTGTAAACGAGCCCGCTGTGGCAACACTTACTGCAAAGAATTAATGCAAAAAAAAAAAAAAAACCCCAAAGAATTGATTAATTAATATAGATAAACTACTTCCTACAAAGAAAGCAGTGGGGAAAAAATGGTAAAAAAATAGGAGAAAATAGGTTTTTTTTTCTTTCTATTTTATTTTCTAAACTATCAAGAGTTATAAACTATTTCCCACCTTGCATAATACCATATAACCACCCTATTCCCCTTTGTTTTTATATTATATTTTATTAGGTTGATACTCATGCATTGAATGAATGGATACAAAATAAAACGTGTCAAATATATAATTTTTACTTATGACTTCACGATGTTTTAAAACCAATTAAGTGGTTATAAATCTCAATAATATATTTATTATTATTTCCTTCATTTAAATTCAAAGCTAATGTATTAAGAATGGACGTAGTCACATGTCACAAAGGGAGCATTCCACAACCTCTATAAATATATATATATATGTATATTGTATATTTATTCAATTTTTTATATTTATAAAAGCATAAAAATTAAAATATATAAATATATATTTTCTTTTTTATTAATCTTTAGATTCGTTTGTTTTAAATATAAGAGTTATAAAAATATCTTCAATCCATTAATTAAAATTATAATGTTCAAAATGAATTTAGATAAGATGACCTTTCGTAAATTTTTTTTTTTTAAAAAATCTTCATTTGAATTCAAAGTGCCAAATGTTAATGAAGAACGCTATCACATGTCGTAAGGCAAGCCTTCCGCAGCTAGTGTCATATATATATATGGAGTGATTTTTTTTTTTTTAGACTCCTATTTCTTGCCACCCCATCTCTGGCAACTATGTAATGCATAAAGGACAATTCCTTTTTTGTTTTGGTCAGAATCTGTTCTTAGTCACTTGATTGATAAAAAAGGGAAGGAATACAAGGTGAATCTCTTGTTCCTCCCCGACGAATATGTCCACAAAATTGATATCTCTAGGGCAATTACATTAGAAATCAATGAAATTTCATTCAATTAATTATACAGTAACTTTAAGTTTTATGAACTAATTAAATAAAATAAAATAAAAAACAACACACATTTTCAAAGGTCAGCTTATTATGATTGGCTGAATTATATATATATATATATATATATATATATATATATGTATGTATGTATATTGTATTGTATAAGTTGTACAAGAATAATCTAAAGGGCAACCTCCCAGCACCAAAATAAGATAATTAAAAAGAAAAAAAAAAAAGAAGTGCAAGAATCTATGATAAAACAAATCATCTAATCCTCAAACAAAACGTATTTCAAAAAACAATCGTATAGAGACATAAGAACCTTTCTGTCCCCTCCTCCACACCCCCCCCCCAAACAAAAAAAAAAAAAAACCCAAAGAATCAATGAATTAATTGAGATAAAAGAATTAGAAAATGAATATAAATTGACGAAATTGATGCTATAATACCCCTTTCTCGTAGTAAGAATTTTACAAGCGTGCATTATACTTATCTTCTTACTATGTTATCATGTACTTGCATTACTTGATGAGTTGTTGTTTATTTGTATAATGTTTACTGAATAGTTGTTTTAATTCAAGCGTGTGGGTAAGGGCACTTTGTGTGAAAAAATAATATATAAATTTACATGCAGAAAATAACATTTAATATTATTAATATTTTAGTATGAAATGTCACATTTTATATTTAATAAGAAATATATATTTCAATAAATTATACGATATAAATATATATGATATGTGTTAAAGAGAATTATGTTTTTAGAATATGTTATTATTATTCATATTACAACTATTTTATTATTCATTATTACTATTATAATTATTATATTCAATACTATTATCAATCCCAATCATTAGCTATTACCATTCTACTACTATACTTATTATTTTATTATTAACACTTTACTATAATTATTACATATAAGTAATATTAGGTTTACAACTACTACTACTACTACTACTAATAATAATAATAATAATAATAATAATAATAATAATAATAATTATTATTATTATTATTATTATTATTATTATTATTATTATTATTATTATTATTATTATTATTATTATTATTATTATTATTATTATTATTATTATTATTAGATGGCCTAAGAGCATTGTTACAATTTATATTAGATGGGCCCATGTCATTTATTAATTACTTTAGACATTTTAATTATTTTTAATAATTTTTTTATAAAGTTAGGTGGCCCACCTTAATTATACTTTTAAGTGAGTCATCTACATGGTGGCCCACCTTAATCCGTGATTATATAATCTAATAAGAATATTATTTCTACAAAAATATATTATTTTAATATATATGTCTATCTTATATTCTATTATATTGTTATATTATTATCTTATGCGATTATTATTCTTTTCATTAGTATTATTTTGTTAACATTATTATTCTTTAATAAAATATATTATATATCATAGTTGATATTTTTATGATATTTTATATTATATTTTATGTAGACAAATTCAAATTAAATTCCTCAATTATTTGATAAGAAGAAATAAAATTCAATTTGAATACTAAAATTATGGGACTCACAACTTTTCATAAAGTAACATTAACTTTATTATTATTATTATTATTATTATTATTATTATTATTATTATTATTATTATTTCTTTTGTAATCTACATGTTTTTTTAATATTCTACAAGTTTTTATATATTTCTTAAAACATTTTATTAGCTTCTAGACTTGATGAATCACTACCCCACTCGTTTTAATATTTGCTACACCTTTCTTTTTGTCACAAATCACCTTATAAGTATTCCAATCATAATTCACCACTTCAATATTTACATAATCCATGACATAAGCAAGCTTCTTCAACAACTATAAATAGGAGGAGCTAAATAGGATTTTTTGATGTTTGGGAAATTAAAGGAAGAACAAGAGAGAGAGAGAGGGGGGGGGGGGGACATAGAGAATAAGAAAAGAGAAAAGGAGAAAGAAACAAATAAGAAGAAAAGAAAGCAACTTTGAAGGTATCATTTCCCTTTCATGGATTAACCAGCATGTTATTACATACTTTACTTGGTGATGTGTCTAATTTGCTTGAATTATGTTAGAAGAAGTGAAAAATGAAAGTGGTTGTTGATTGGAAGTGGCTTGGTGTTGCTTGAATTATCACTTGAGAGTTAGAAGGTCTGAACTCGAGAATTATGGCTTTTAGATCTGAAAATTATTGTTAATAACTTGACTATATTTTGACTCTATATGATTCTATAATGTTTGAATATTATTTTCCCATTGGAATTAAGTTAAAAGCTTATATTGTTGATTTTATATATTTTTTTTTCAAGTGAACCCTGTGTAGTGAAATCCGAAACCTAATTTTGCTCAAAGATTGGAATCCTAATTCAATCATTTTTCCTTTCGAATTTTTATATGAAACTTTTACTCAATAAACTAGTATGTCTTAGGAAGATTTTGCATTAGGAATTGCTTAATTTGAACTAGTATGTTGATCTCTATGATTTTTCTTAAAACACTGCCAGAAAAGTTATTGTAGAGTTACTATGAGTTTGAACAATTAATACCCTAGAAAAAAATTTAGATTGGCCTGAAATTTTTACAATAGTTTATATAGATGTATGTTGTTTGCTGCAAACTTTCATGATGTTTTAAATTATGTTGCCATATAAACTGAATTGTGAAAAATACACATTGATTTGCCTGTTTTTTTTTTAGAAAAATCACTGTTTTCATCAAACTATAATTAAGGTATGTTTTAGATATAAAAACCTTTCTAAATTTTTGTGGTTTCTTATAATATCATCATAAGAAGTTTAAGACATGATGAAACTTAGTTATGTGACACTTTGAGTTATTATATTTCGGTTGGTACTATTACGTACGTATGTGAGAGTATCTATTATGTGTGATGCTAATGGCTATGGTATTTGTTGATGACCTTATTGTGATATGAGTCAGGCTAGGGCTAGTGAAATGGTATATCTAAGCATGTAAGTAGTGTATAAGGAAAGAAACTATATGATTAATATGAATGATAGGAAATCGATATATGCCCAATTCATGTGATAGATTTTGCAAGAGGAGGAGGAGCGAAATTTTGGACATAGGATTGATTACTCTCTCTTTTGCTAGCAAGGACTCAAGGAAAGTCCCCACAACCATGCAACATTTCCAATCAAATATTTTTATGCAAAAAATATTGTGAAGCATGCTAATTTATTCTGTTGAAGAATTATGAAAGATTTGTTATACATATTCAAGCATACTATATTTCAAGAAATCATTTACATATGATAGGATGATTTGGAAATCCTACATTAATTTCATCAAGCAATTATGATTACATTTTCATGAATCCGATTGTGAAAAGCATAGCATGGATTTATTAGTTGGAATGTATTTTTGGGAAAGGAAATATTTGGATAATAAGTTTGGTGGTTGAAGTATTGAGTTTGAATGAAACATTGAACTGATCTCTATGCCTTTTGATTCTTGAGTATTTAAAGGGATTATACACTTATATTAACTTGGTTAGGTTGGAGAACTCTGTCAAGTTGGTAGCCACCTCTGGACTGTGATCTCTTCCTTCACCGGGTGACAGTATTTGATATTTAGTCATCCTTAGTTAACAACACATTTTTCCAAAGTGAAAATAGAGAATAGGCTTGGGACAAATGGGCCATTAAGGCAATTAAGATGATAGGATAACATATCCTATGCAGGCTATTAAGGCAATTATGATAATAGGATTGTATATCCTATGTGAGTCATTGAGGCAATTATGACGATAGGATTGTATATCCTATGTGGGCCATTGAGGCAGAACATTAATGATAAGATAGGGTTCTATCAGTTGACATATAAATGGATTCTTAAATATTATTTGGTAAGCATACTTTGAAATTACAAATGTTTTACAAAACGCCTAAATGAGTTCCAAAGTTTTCATAAAGTTGTTGTTGTGTACATCATAAGATGAAGGAGAAATTCCTTCAACCGCTCCAAATACTATTATCAAGCATCATGAAAGTAATTTTTCCTGAAATTTCACATGGCATAGTGGGGGACTTGCTAAGATATGTTGTATCTCACACGACTTTATTTATTCCTTTCAGGTAGACTTTTATGAATACCTATACTTGTATAGAATCAAGACCTGAAGAGGATAGTTGAAGTGTTTTGAGCTCTTCTAGTTTTCGGTCTTACATTCAGAAGGTTATGTATTAGAAACATATATGGACCCATATTCTGAGTTGATGAACAAATATCTTTTGGCATTATATAAGTCTCTGAATTTATTTTTTTATTTATATTGTTATAAAGACCCCTTGCTCTCTATGGTTATGGGGTGTTACAATTGGTATCAGAGCCTCGGTTTAGGCATTCCTTTCAACTTTTTAGGTTAGATACGGACTAATAGCCAGTTAAGTTGTGAAATTTGAAACTATCAAATTTGGATAAGATTGATCCTTAGAAATTGAAGGATGATTAAATTAAGTAGTAAATGCAAACTTGTTTCTCAATAGTAAGAGAACGGATAAGGTTGATAATGATATTGGCAGAATTTGGAGATGTTTGCACTTATGTGTTTATTTCGTTTTGGAAATATTTGCTTTTATGCAATTATTTTGAATTTTTTATGTTTACATGGTTAGTTTGAAATAATGATGTTCAATGATGCTTAGTTGCATTTGTGTTTATTTTGCTTCATAATATGAACATAGTATGCATACATATGAACATTTTACCCCTATGAAAGTTTAAATTGTTATATCGATAGTATTAAGATTCCTTGAAAAGCTCTGCCACTGTACGTAATAATAGAGGAGCCTTGATGATAAATCAGCCAGTCCGAAGAGGTAATCTGATGGCAAATCCTTCCGAAGTAGTTGATGTTGATAGAGCTGAAAAAGTAACTGATGCTCAAACTACTGGGATAATAACAGAGATTCTACAGAATCTAATGGAGAAGAGGGATCAAAAGGGTAATAATGATGGATTAGAGAAATTTTTAAAATTTTAGCCTCCTATTTTCTTTGGAGAAGGTAAATGAGACCAAAAAGATGAAATGTGGCTTGAGTGCATGGAGGACATCTTCCAAACCTTGAAATATTTAGAAGTAAGGTTGGTAAAGTTTGTGGCCTTTCATCTGAAAGGGCTAGCAAAAGATTGATCGACAAGTGTCTAGGAAGTATGGGAGCAAGATGGAGCGGAGAGGAGTTGGAGTACCTTTGTGATAGTATTTCTAGCGGATTATATACCACAATGGATAATTGAAAAATCAAGAATCCAAATTTCAAACTTTAAAGTAGGGAAACACAATAGTGGCAAAATATATGGCATAATTTACTATATTGTCTAATTATTGTCATCATTTGATTGATATTGAAAAGAGTCCTGCTAGTTAGTTCATAAAAGGATTAGGACTAGAATTGAGGTGGGTACTAGCTCCTTTTCTATCCATGACTTATTCCACTACTGCCAATGCTACCGCTAGGACAGAGAATGAGGACAATAGTAAATTGACAAGTAAAGTGGTAGCAACCATCGAGAAATTTCTTGCTAAGGGATTGTCGGGGCAACAACAGAATAATAAAAGAAAACAAGCTTGAACCACTTCAGTCAGAGAGAATTGGAAGGAGATAGCTTGTCATTCATATGGAAAAAGGGTAGTATAGAATGAGATTGTCGGCAAGAATTATCGGCGAAGTTGTTTAAACTGAGAAGATCCTATGCATTTAAGAGACATATGCCTAAAGCTACAACAATTTTCCCAAAGGAATCCTAATTTATCAGGGAGCTAAGTTGACAATTCCAAACCACAAGTGAAGGCCAAAGTGTTTGCAATGAACAAAAAAGAGTAGGGAATGAAGCCTACTATTATTGAAGGTTTTGTTGTACAATTTAACAATCGATTAGAATAGCGTAGCAAAAACATGATAGGTAGCAGCAATATATGGAGAATACTATTGTGGCAAAGAAGTACCTGGATGTTTTTTCAAATGAATTGACAACTTTATCCCACCTCGAGATGTGGAGTTTACTATTGGTCTAATACCTAGAATTGAACCTATTTTTAAAACCTTATATCGGATGGTTCCATTAGAGCTTGAAGTAGCTCATAAAAGTCAATATATCATACATCCTGGAAAATTCAAGTTATATCAATATCTGAAAGGGATGTTTTGGTGGCCTGGAATGAAAAGAGATATTGCTTAGTAAGTATTAGTATGCCTTGTCAAAAGAAAAAGTCGAACATCAGAAATCAGTAGGTTTAGTTCAAGCACTATCGTTACTCCATTCGAAATGGGAGCACACTTTGATAGGCGACTACCTCTTATCGAATAAGTATATGTATAAAAGTCCAGGACAAGAACTGATCAATTTGATTGGAAGAACATTTTGGTGAGATAAAAACTTTTAAGAGGGCGTTGGAGGAATTTTCGATCATAAATTAAGAAAAATCAAGAAAGATTTTAAAAATTTGAGAGACACCAAAATGCTCAATTTAATGAGTTGGTTGTATTAGTGAAGTAAAACGTTTTTCCGACTAGGATGAATGGTATGGTTAACTGTGGTTACTTTTGGGACATATAGTTAACCATGGCTAAGGTGGAAAAAATTATAGGGGCAAATATGTCAAGTACCATTATATTAGATTTGGAAAGAAAATGGTCTAATTAACTCTGATGGGGCTATAAGCATTCAAATTACTAATGGTATAAGAGTGGTGTAAGGTTGCATAAAGTTAACAAAAGAGCTATGTCTATAACAGGAAAAGAGACTTAAAATTTCAAGTAGGAGAATCAGTATTCTTGAAGTTAATACCCACTAAAGGGACTGGAAAGCATCTAAATTGCAAAAAATTGAGGCTAATATATTTAGGACCTTTCTTGATTACTGAAAGGATTGGAGCAGTAGCTCACAAGATTAAACTTCTTGATGGTTTGATTGGGATACATTATGTGTTTCATGTTTGACAACTTAAGAAATACAATCCTAATCTTGAACACATGTTGAATGATGAGCAATTATGGTTACAGCTGAATTTGAGTTTTAAAGAAGAACCAGTGAAAATTTTGGAAAGAAGTATAAAGGAATTAAGGAGTAGAAAGGTTCCTATGGCCAAGATATTGGGGAAAGATTATGGAATACAGGATGTGATTTGGGAAACTAAAGAATGGATGAAATAAAGGGTATCCAAAGTTGATATAAGATACGATATGAGGAATTTCGCAGGCAATATTTTTTTAAGAGGGGAAGGATGTAATACCCCTTCTCATAGTAAGAATTTTACAGGCATGTATTATACTATTTTTCTTGCTATGTTATTCAATGTACTTGCATTACTTGATGAGTTGTTGTTCATTTGGATAATGTTTGCTAAATAGTTGTTTTAATTCAAGAATGTGGATAAGGGCAATTTGTTAGAAGAGATAATATATAAATTTATATGCAAAAAATAGCATTTAATACAATTAATATTTTAGTAAGAAATATCACATTTTATATTTGATAAGAAATGTATGTTTCAATAAATTATACTGTATGAATATATAGGACATTTAGTAAAGAAAATTTCATTTTTAGAATATGTTATTATTATTCTTATTACAACTATTTTATTATTCATTATCACTGCTATAATTATTGTATTATATATTGTTATCAATCCCAATCGTTAGCTATTAACATTCTATTACTATACTTATTATTTAATTATTAAAACTATACTATAATTATTGCATATAAGTATTATTATTATTATTATTATTATTATTATTATTATTATTATTATTATTATCATCATCAAATGGCCTAATATCTTTATTACAACATATATTATATGTCGTCCATGTCATTTATTTAAGACTTCAAATATTTTAATTATTATTTTCTTTTTAAAAGTTAGGTGGCCTCATCTTACTTAATACTTTTAGGTGAGTCATATATGTCGTGGCACACCTTAATCCTTAATTATACAATATAATAACAATATTATTTCTATAAAAAATATTATATTAATATATATATATATCTTATATTCTATTATCTTATTACATTATTATATTATTTGATTATTATTCCTTTTATTAGTATTATTTTGTTACTATTAATATTCTTTAACAAAATATTTTATATATCATAGTTGATATTATATGATATATTATATTATATTTTAGGTAGACAATTTCAAATTGATTTCCTAAAGTATTTGATAAAAAGAAGAAAAACTCAATTTGAATACTTAAATTATAGGACCCACAATGTTTGATAAAGTAAAATTAACTTTAAGCTTATTGTTATTATTATTACTATTATCATTATTATTAGTTTTAGTATTATTATTACTATTATTATTATTATTATTATTATTATTATTATTGTTAGTATTTATTTTATAATCTACATGTTTCTTTAATATTCTACAAGTTTCTAAATATTTCTTTAACATTCTATTAGCTTCTAGACATGATGTATCACTACGTAACACCCCCACAATACGTGCCTAAAGAGAGAGGGGATGTTGTTCCGTCCAAAGGGCTAAGGGTCTTTATAACTAGGAAAAGAAATACCAAAAGTGAAAATAACTCAAAATCTTATTACAAAGGAAAACAATGTTTACCAGTCTCTCAATTTACATAAAATGAAACAATCCTCAACTAGGAACAAAATTAAAGAATTCCAGATAGCTATCTTCTAGTAGCGCGCAAAATTGCTAAAACTGGCAAATTCAGAAACATGATATCAAAGAAGTGTAAGAAATACATCTCAATAAGCCCTGTGTGTACTCATGATTGAATTAAAATAAATTTCATGAATGCACTTTGAATGCATTTATCAAGAGTGAATTGTAAGACATAAATTTTCCATATCAAAGTGAGTGGTAATTATCACCACAAAATAAAATCACAAATATATTTATTACACAAGAACCACTCAAAATAAATGACTATGAAACCTTTCATCGTAGCCTTGCCATAAAACCCCACAACATGACAAATACTATGCAACCCTGCATCAAAGCGTGGTGGGTGTACGGCCTATTGGGTAAGATACTCTTTCATCTCTTACCCTAACTTATCAAATGTCTACCCCGGAATATCAGCCCACTTGGACTGAGGTGCTAGTTTGGACCTGCTTGACCTACTAGGACTGTCCTCTTTTGCAAATAGAGTTCGCCTCTCAGAGATGGCCTTGTATTGAAAGACTTGCCCTACTCTTCAAAGGTTAGTTCTGGAGGCCTACCCCTGTTGAGTACTCAATGTTTCAATGCATTAGAATCCATTCTCAATGAAAATGTTTCCAACATATGTGGTCATGCAAGAATGATTTCCAAAGGATTAGCTATAAAATCATTTTGCAATTGATAGGGCCTAATTATGTCTATATTTTTTCAATTATTTGATGATGTTTTATTGTACTTTTGGTTTAATAACTAGTCATTTCCCTTTATATTTGATGTTTTGCTTCTGAAAAGTGATCTTAGTGAATTTGTACAGTAATTGAACGATTTAGAGTGAAATTGTAAATTTTCAGACTTGACCCGGTGCCTGCTCAAAGTGGTTGAACAGGTAACTTGTACTCAGCCTAGGGCTTTTGCAAGATGAATTTTAGCATTTCAGAGCCCATTTAACCAAGAACAAGTGAAGTATATAGGGGGGATTCAATAGATTGAAGAGGAAAAAAATGCTTAGTTCACTCTTTAAAGGAGGAATTCATCACTCAAAGGGGCATTATTTGAAGCAGGTTCTCAAAGGAGGAAGAAGAGGGCTTGCCTATGAGTTCTTTCTAAGACCTTTGTTTTCTTCTTCTTCTTTTTTTTTTTTTTGGAACAATAATGAGATTAATTTTTTAATTATAATTGAATTTTATTTTTTAGATTCATGATATTGTAATATATTTAATTTTTGATCAATTTATTGTTATTCTTGCTATTTGATTACTTTCTTTTATTTGGTCGACTGATGAAGTTCATTTCTTTCTAATGGAATTGAGAAATGAAGTTGGATTGAGTTCAATTTAAGTAATTGTATATAATTGTTATCTTAACTGGATTGGGAAAGAAGGTTAATAATTGAGTCTAAGTAATCAAAGCTTAGTTAATTTTACCCAGAGTATAGGGTCATTGGTCATGTTTATATTGCCTAGAGTACATGGATATTCATGAAGAATAAGATTAATGCATTTCTTTGGTTATATTCGTTTGATTTGAAAATCTACTAATTTGATCAGGAAATAGTAATTCTATGGATTGGGAAATAAGTGGAGTCTATCTTTATTCCTTCAAGGTGCTAAGATAATGATTGACTGTGATAAATGTTGGATAGTTCATGTCATGTTCTCAACAGTATAACCATTTAATCATGTGTTTTTCTCTCCAAGAGTTGTGTATATATTTTGTGTTTATTATTTTTACTCTTTGTTCCATGAGGGTTGATACTCATTAATTCCCTATATTGTGCTTAATGATGAGTGCAATTGCTCATATATGTAATTTAGGATTAATGTTTTAATTTAAATTTGATTGGGAATGGATAAAAAATGGCATGATTTTTATATACCCAAATTTAGCACATCAAGTTTTTTACGTTGTTGTTGGGGAACAATATCATGAAAGCTTGGAATTCATTAATTTAGTCGTGTTTATATGTCTATATGTAAATATGTATATATGTTCTTTGTTTAAATAGGCACCATAAGTTGTTGTATGATTTATGAAGTTGTATTGGTTAACTATTGTATGCGATGCTAGTTTCTTGTTTGTATATGTGTAAAGTCCAAATTCTTATAGCCTTATTATTATTATTATTTTCCTATAGGAAGACTTCTTGTTAATGACCCGATACAGGAGGCATCGTGGACTTTGATCCAGTTATTGAAAGAACACTAACGAGGGTTTGATGAGCCTATAAAAGTTTGGCTGACCAATTTAGTTCCATGGGAGATATAGAAGTTAATTTAAACAATAATGGCGGTAATGGTGGATATAATAGAAAGACTATGGGAGATTTGCTAAGCCTACAATTTCAAGTACGGACTCGAGTATAACTTGACCAAGGGTAGAAGCCAACAATTTTGAAATAAAACCTTACATAATTTAAATGATTCAAAACATGGTCCAATTTGATAGGTTACCTGATGAAGACCTTAACTTCTGTATTGCTAGTTTTTTTGGAAATTTGTGACGCTTTCAAAATGAACGGTGTGTTGGAAGATGTTATTAAATTGAGACTCTTTCTTTTCTCTCTTAGGAATACAGTCAAGCCTTGGTTAAAGTCCTTACTCGTAGGGTTAATTACTACTTGGACTAGATTAGCTGAAAATTCTTAGCCAAATATTTCCCTCCAACTATGACATGAAAATTTTGGACCAACATCTTTGCCTTCCAACAATTGGAGTCCGAAGGCCTATACGACTGTTGGGAGAGCTAGAAGTAAATGCTTAGAAAGTGTCCACATAGTGGGTTTGAACTAGGCATGCAAATGCCAATTTTTACAAGTGGATTAATTTTTTCTTCAAAGCAATTGATTGATGCATCTACGAGAGAAATAATAAACTCTAAGACCCCTAAAGAGTTGTATAAGTTGATTGAGGATATTGCTATAAACAATTACACGTGAGGCAATTCAAGGTCTAAGGCTCGTGTTCAGGGAGTTCATAAAGTGGATATTACGGTGACTTTAGAAGCAAAAGCTGAGGCACTGGCTCAAAAGATGGAACAAATGCTGGGTCCTTCATAGGTAATGAATGGTAAGTGTGATTTTTATGGAGAAGGGCACCCTAATCATAACTGCCAAAACATGGGATCATCTCTATTGTCCTTAGAGCAAGCTGCTTTTATGGGGACTAGGTGACAAGGTAACAATCCATACA
This sequence comes from Voacanga thouarsii, assembly GCA_026120185.1. Classification (NCBI taxonomy): domain Eukaryota; kingdom Viridiplantae; phylum Streptophyta; class Magnoliopsida; order Gentianales; family Apocynaceae; genus Voacanga; species Voacanga thouarsii. Next base: position 718,585 of record JANUWF010002184.1, on the reverse strand, counting down.
GTGCTACCTATAATCCTGGTTGAAGAAATCACTCTAACTTTTCTTCGACCAATCAAAACCAACCAAGGCAAAACCCCTCAAACTTCACTAGAAACAAAAGGATTCCACCTTCCCTACCCTGCAGTTCACCACTACCAAAGCCATCATTAGAAGAGTTAGTTAATCACATGGTAAGTTCTACTGAAACACGTTTCCAAGGAGTGGACGTAATGACAAGGAATTTGCAAGCATTAACACACAACTTGGAGAACCAAATTGCTTAATTAGCTAAACTTCTTAGGGATCGTCAAGCTAGATCTCTACCTAGGAACACAAAGAACAATCCACGAGACCAAGATCATAGAAAACGTTAAAGTTTACTTGCTTTACTACTTTCAATATTGGACAATCTTTTATTTTCGTTATTCATCTTTTTGCTTAGTATGTTCATGCATTTATACTTTTCAAAATTGTGATGTTTTCTTTTTATTTCTATCTTTATAAAAAAACAAAAAAAAAATTCTTGAACAAAGCTAACCATGCGTCGGCTTAGAAAGTTTAACATGGTGCCAATCCAACTTTGGCTTTTTAACTAATGAAAAATACACCCAACCTAGCACCGGTCCAGGTGCTTAGACCCAATGCCAGATCACGTCAGACAAAGCTTACAAAACGGCTAATTTTGGTTTTTTTTTTTCAAAAGTTTCTTCGCTTCCCTTATTTTTTCTCTCGACCCATCACCGGTTTCTACTTCCAAACACTGCCAGACTGTCCTAAACACTTCCAAAACACCTTCCAAACACAAAATTCTTGATTTTGTCTTAAAGATTTGGATTGAAATCAAGAAAATTCTCATTTTTTTTTAAATTTCAAGTTTTCAAGCCATCCAATTGGTGCGCGATTTCTTCAATCCCTTGCCATTAGATGCTTGCCCATACATCCAAGAACATTGTGGTATGCTTTTTCTAGACTTTTATGGTTCAAATTTTCATATGAATTTATTGGAATTTTAGGGATATTTTTAGGGGAAAATTCCATATTTTTCTTGTTTGATTTGATTTAATGAACTTGTCGAATTCATTGTTACTGGACTCGCATGGGTTCATAATTGGCGTTGTATTTTGTTGATAAAAATTTAGGCTTTGATTTTGTGGTTGATTGAGCATGCCTTTTGTGTTATCATTGTGATTATGAAAATGAGACTTCTTTATGTTTGAGAGACGTTTGTTGTGGGATTACATTGATTCTATCATTATGTATTTATTATGATCATGATCTTTATTGTGAATTAGTTGATCCATAATATATTGATATTATGCTTCGATTGGGATGTTGTGATTTTTGTGCAGGTATTGTTGAGGGAAATTGTGTTGTGAATGTGAGGTGGTGTTTACATTGAAAATTGTTGTTTGGTAAGTTTAGTAGAGAGTGTGGTTATTGTGAGTAGGGTTGTGATAACTTTTTCATCTATTAACCTATCTTCTTTTTTGTGAGTAATCCTGTCTAGAACAAGGAGCACTAAAAAAAAAAAAAAAAAAAGGCTTTTGGTAACACTTTTATTTGCAACATAGCAAAAGTTTTTGTGAAAAACTTAGTTTTTACCATAGTTTCAAATTCTGTGGCATATAAACTTTTTTTTTTGTAACACTTTATTTTGTCACAACTGCATTTTTTGTAGGCAAAAGTTCTTTTTTACCATAGATTTAAAATTTGTGTAGGTGAATATAACTTTTTGCCACAGATATTTAAAATTGTTGGTAAAAGAATTTAATTACCCACAATTTTACTAAACTGTGGAAAAGGAATACTTTTTCTTCTCTTATCAAATATTAAAAAATATCAATATAAAATGAAAGTTATCATTAGGCACCATGGTTGAGGTAACTGTTTATATTCAAGTGGTTATGTGTTAAAATTTTTATATTTACTATTTTATTCATTTTTATATAACTTTTTGGACCAACTATCTATGCTAACTTTTTTTCTTCCTTTATTTAGCTAGAACAAAATCTACTTTCTACAATAAAAATAAAAGATAAATAAAAATAGAAAGCGGAAGCACATAAACTTTAGCATACTCCATTTTGTGATTGTAGTCTAGTGACCATGGTAAGAGGAGGGGTGTTTTTGTTACATTTTAAATTTGATAAATAAGGTGAGTATTTTTTTTTTTAATTTTTGGATGGGGCGGTAAGTTTAGATGGATGAAAAAAAAATATTATTTTATATTTGTAAAATTTTTATTTTTTAAAAAACATTTTTACCAAGAGAGGAGAAATAAACAAGATTTAATCTGATGTCAAACTATTTCAACTATAAAATTGTTATTGTGTTTAAGTATTGTTTGTATATTATGAGTTTAGATGTTCAAAACTTAATTTTTTTAAAATGAAGTTGTTAGTAGTAGTAGTAGTAGTAGTAGTAGTAGTAGTAGTAGTAGTAGTAGTAGTAGTAGTAGTAGTAATAATAATAATAATAATAATAATAATAATAATAATAATAATAATAATAATAATAATAATAATAATAATAATAATAATAATAATAATAATAATAATGTTCTAATTAATGTTTTTTTAGGGTACATCCCTAACTTCTTTATTATTATCAACAAATAGCTAAGAATCATTTACTTAATATTTATTTGTTTGGTTTAGTGGTTCAAATGTCTTGATTCATTTTCTCAACTTCATTGCCTAAGGTCTTTTTTCTTTCTTATGGTACTTAATTCTTTTTATTTTATTTTTTAAGAATAAACCTTCATTCTTTTTCCTATTTTGATTTTTTTTTTTACTAGATAACATTTTATCTTATTTAAGATAACAGTAGACACATAAAAGAAATATAATCTTTACCTTAAATGGTGGAATAATTTTTTTTTTAAAATTACTGTCACAATTATGGACCAAATACCATGACAATCATCAGGAGTATTTTGCCGAATGAAATAAAATTGACTTCCTACAAACAATTAGAGAGAAATAAAATTAGAAAAAAGGAATATATAAACTTTAATAGACTCCTTGTGATTTTTGCTTGTGGCCAGGGTATAATGTTTTAAACTTTTCAAATTGTAATACCTTTTTTTAGGGGATTTACATGGATAAAATCGATATCATTTTATATTTTATTTTAGTCCCATGGATAATAACTAATATATTTATTTTTTATAACACATAATAATTTTATTATATTGTGATTTTTGAATGTTCAAAACACTACGCAACTTTATTATACAACTTTCATATATACGACTTTATTATTTTATTATTTTATACAACTTTTCATATATAGAATTGATCAAAAAGTATTTAGGAGATCTAATTAAACTTTTCAACTATTAGTTTGAATTTTTAAGAAAGAGAAAATTAGTTAGATATATTAATATTGAGAAATCTAAGATTGGGTATTCTTTTCAAAAGTCACATAAATTACAAAATTTATTCAGCAATATGAAAATTTTTTAAAATACATACCAAATTTAAGTTACCACAATAAAAATGAAAAGCTGGCCTCTCCAGTAGTAGTACATCACAAATCTCGTCCCTTGTCCAAGCCCTCGAGACTCTCTTAGAATTCCAACAATGGTGATCGCAAGTCTATAGAGAATGGTCTCTAAAATTTCCAAAAACCCATCATTGTCAATTGCCTCTCGAGCTATAATCTCCCCTTCTTCTGTAACCCTTGTCGCCAATCTCACAAAACTCTTTCCCATCTTTCACCAAATTAGTCATTCGTCTTCTTCTTAGTGGTCTAATGAGTTCCTTCACTCCTCCTTAATCAAGATAAGTTATTCTATCTATTTTTCTAGTCTATTTTGCTTTGAATTTAAGTTTTATTAAGATTTTTTTAGGAGAGGTGGTGAAGCAATCTGAATAGAATGATTAGTAAAGACGACTTGAGAAGGGAAAATTAAAAGGGGACACTTCATTGTGCAAGAACAATTTGTGTACATTTTAGGTAGACGTGAACAATTATGGTTATTTTGAGATTCTTTGGAGTGGTGAAAAAGCTTAAAATTGCCATTAGATGTGGCAGTGGAACTGCAGATGGTGGAATTTAGATGAAGTTGTTGATAGCACTATTAGGAAGAAGAATAGAAAAATGAAACAATAGTAAACATTGTGCCTTATAATTGTGACACTTTTTGTGCATTCCATTTCTTCTTTATCTCTCTAGCTATGTATATATTTATAGAAGAAATGAAATGCTTTATGAATTGTGCTATCTGCTCAATATAAGTTTTTGTCATCCATCAGAATCTAGCTTATCTAATAGAAAAAAGCTTGGTGAGAATGCAAAAGTTTTGTTTTTTTACCTTCTTTCTTCATTCTTTGGTTCTCGAGAAGTAGATTCAATAGCTCTTCATCTATCTACTTGTCTTGATAAGGTTTTTGCTTGGCATTAGCATTTTTTGGGATGAAATCATGAAAGTGAAACTCTTCTGTCATGGAATGACAGTGCTCAAGAACATTGGATGTAAAAGAAATTCTGTAACACCCCACACCCCAGGTACCTAAATAGGGTAGGATGTCGCCCCGTCCAAAGGACCAGGGGTCTTTATAACGAGGTACAAACGGAAAAAAACTGCTAAATAAAATTAAAGGAATAATCTCATTACATTCAAAAGCAAAACTTATACAAGTCTGAAAAATCAAAACTAACAAACGTCTCTTGAAATAAATTCAAACATAAATAAATAAATAAACTAGAGTTCATCTCCTAACGCTTCACCCTACTCAGTATAAGTAATCCCCTGAAATCATGATATAAAATGTGTAAGATTGACATCTCAGTAAGTCTCGTGTGTGCAAGTGTCAATTGAAATCATTTCATATATGCAGGTTTATCCAAATCACAAAATCATGTTTGCAAGTCACTTTCATCAATAGTAATAATACAAAGGAGCCTTGCTCAATGAATCGAAAACAATTTAGAATAAATCACCATTTCATCATATTCATAATTTATTAGGTAGGGATTAGCAAATGATCCAAGCAACAGTCTTATAATCTATATCATGGTTACCACCATGATAGCTTCCCAATGTATTCTTTCAACAATGGGTAGTGGGAGATCCAACTACTAGGTGAGATACTCATCCATCTCTACACCCAACATTCCAGTTGTCCACTCCGGGTCAACAATATCCACATGGACCAATTTTGCTAGCTCGGACGGCCTGACTAAGTAGTACTGTTGCCTCTCTAAGTTGAGTTCATCTTTTGGAGGTGGCCTCCTACCAGAAGACTCACTCCTACTCTTCAAAACTAGTACTACTAGCCTACCCCAGCTAAGTACTCACTCTTGCTCTTCAGAACTTCACCAATTTCTTACCTCAGCTCAGGCTCCAACCTCAGGTTGCTCAAACTAATTTTCCCTTCTCTCACTTGCGCCTTGTGTCTCAAGAACTCCTGTACTATTTGTACCTCTTGCACCCTCAGGCTAGCCATCCTCATCTTCCGACTCAGCGCATCAGCTACCACAATCGCTTTCCCCGAATGGTAGTTAATTGGACACTTGTGTTCCTCCAAGACCTCCATCCACCTCCTCTACCTTAAGTTTAGGTCCTTTTGTGTGAATATGTACTTTAGACTCTTATGATCCGTGAAAACTTCATATTCTGCTCCATACAAATAGTTTCGCCATTTCTTCAAAGCAAACACTATCACTGCCAACTCCAAGTCGTGCGTCGGATAGATTATCTCGTGCAGCTTCAACTTCCTCGTTGCGTAGGTGATAACTTTCCTATCCTGCATCAATAGCACCCCTAGTCCTTCCATAGATGCATCCGTGTATAAGGAGTAGGCCTTACATTTTTTAGGTAGGCTCAATACTGGTGTTGTCATCAATCTCCTTTTGAGCTCTTGAAAGCTCTTCTCATACTTATCATTCCAAACATATGGCACATCCTTCCTTAGTAATCGGGTCATCGGCATCACTAGCGTAGAGAAGTTCTTAATAAAACGACGGTAATATCCTGCTAATCCAAGGAAACTCCTGATCTCGGTTACGCTCTCCAATTGTTTCCAATTTGAGATAGCCTCAACTTTCAATAGGTCCACCTCAATCCCATCTTTAGATATCACGTGACCTAGAAAAGCCACTGAATCCAACCAAAACTCGCATTCGCTAAACTTGGCATAGAGTTTATGCTCTCTCAATTTCTTTAGTACCAACTTTAACTGCTCCGCAAGCTCCTCGAGACTTTAGAGTAGATTAGGATATCGTCTATGAACACTACCGCAAACTTATCCAGGTACGGCTGGAAAACCCTATGCATAAGATCCCTGAAGACGGCGGGGTGCATTAGTTACTCTGAATGGCATTACCACGAACTCGTAGTGGCCATATCTAGTGTTGAAAGCTGTTTTAGGAATATCCTCCTCCTTGATTCGGAGATCCAACTTAGAAAAGTAACACAAACCTTGCAATTGATCTAAAAACTCATCAATCAAAGGCAAATGATACTTGTTCTTGATCATGAGGTTATTCAGCCCTCTATAGTCTATGCACAATCTCAACGTCCCATCATTCTTCTTTACAAACAACACCAGGGCTTTTTATGGCGATGTACTGGGTCGTATGTACCCTTGCTTAACCAATTCTTCTAGCTGCTTTTTCAATTCTTTCAGTTCTGTGGGTGCCATTCGATAAGGAGTCTTCAACACCGGCTCCGCTCCAAGAACTAAATTGATGGTAAACTTAACTTCTCGGGAAGGTGGAAGAAAAGTGAGTTCCGCTAGAAATACATCCACGAAGTCCTACACCACCTCGATGCTTTCCAAGGTACACTAATCCTTGGGCTTCTTGATTAGATAAGCCAGATATCCTACAGAACCTTTCTTCAGCATTTTCTGTGCCTTTGCGCTTGCTATCAAGAATTTCAACTTCCTCACCTTTCGCCCATTAAACTCTAATACATCACGTTCGGGTCTAACAAATGCACTATCTTGGCCTTACAATCCACTCTTACTCCATGCTTTGCTAACCAATCCATACCCAAAATCGGATCATAGTTGTCGATGGGTAAGATTATGAGATCCACCATCAAAATCTCTTTTCCAACTATAACATCGCACCCTTGAACTACCTTACTCGCACCTCTCTGCCTCCCCAAAGGTGTACTCACTATCACGGTGTAAGGGAACTCTACCCCGTCCCAACCTAAATGGCATGCACACTTATCGTTCATATACGAATGAGTCGATCCGTGGTCTATGAAAATAGAAATAAAATGACCTTGCATAGAAAGCATACATTCAACTACCACTGAATCAACTCCAACCTATTCCCGGTTTAGAGCGAAGACCTTGGCTTTCACTTGCGATTTTTTGCTTCCTCCTCCATTTGTCCCAACAGGTGCTCCTCTGGCTACCACAGCTGGCTAGGTCGCAGCTCCCTGTCCTATTCTAAGTGGTCTTAGACAGTTGTTCCGGAAGTGGTTTGGGTCACGACAGTTGAAACATCTTTTTATCACTCCCCTTAACCGGCAATCTCTTTCGGTATGACCTCGCCTTCTACAAATTTGACATATTATTGCACTTGACATAGAACCTGATGGTATTGTCCTAGGCTTCTTCCCTTTATTTCCCCACTACATTAGACCAGTGGGTCACTTGTGGGCCAGGGGTCTCATCAGTGGTTGGCTTAATTGGAATGGTCAATTCATCGGCCAATTCCTATCCTCATTTTCTGTTCGAGTTACTACATCTACCACAGTCGTGTATGTCACCAGAGGAGATGGTGCCAGTACCCTCCTCAAATCTTGCCTAAGTCCCTTTATAAATTAACGTGTCAGCTTTTGCTTAGTATCCACCAGACATTTGCAGTTCTTGGACAACTGGGTAAACCGTGCAACATACTAAGCCATAGTTATTCATGCTTGCTTGAGAGTCTGGAATTCGTTCTCCCTTTTCTCCTCTATCCATCGCGGTATATACTCTACTTGGAAGGCCTCCACGAAATTCTCCTATGTCCAGTCATTACCCTCTCTCTTCCAATCTTCCTGGACTTGTTGCTACCAAACTTGGGCAGGTCCCCTCAACCTAAATGCAGCAAACTTCATTCTCCTTTTCTCAGTGTACTACAGTGTTGCAAAAATATTCTCTACCTGTTCTATCCATTACTCTGCCTTTTCATCTTGCTCCACTTCGCCCTAAAATGTTGGAGGTTGAAACTTCAGGAATCATTCCAAGGCCTTATCCTCACCCATTGCTGCTCTCCTATCCACATTATCTACCTTCTCAGTTAAGTTCTGAAGAATGGCAGCCATCTTATCTAAGGCCTGCCCCGTGGTCTCTTCTTTGGACCCTCCTTATGTCAACTCTTGTTCTTGCTCGGGATCTCCTTCCACCGTTGGTATGGATGGCCATGCCTACTCAAACTTAGGAGCCGATGGATCGCTCTGTTGAGCCGCCCTACCTTATCCTGCAGCCTTACATCTTGGTGCCATATATTGCCATTCAATATAGGGTTCATTAGGGAAAAAGTTCATGACATGCAATAAATTGGCTCGTAGATTGGGAAGAATTTGCAACTTGATGGAAAATGAATTTTTCGAATAACACTCCAAATGGTATAGAGAAATCAATAAAATCAAGCTTTCATTAACCAAACCCATTTAGTTCAAAATAAGGGAGTATCCTCCTAAGTACATCTTTTATTCTTGTGAAACAAAATTCACAATGAAAAGTAAATGCTGAATCAAATAAATAAATGAACATCTCTTCATGGAAATAAAAGAATAATCACTAAGGGTCCTATAAACTCTAAGCTTCACTGGAGCCACTGGAATCCTCAGCAGTCTCTGGGGAAGGTTCTACTATCCATCCTACACTGCTATTGGGATGATTTTGCACACGATCCTTGGCGAAACCAAAAGATCGAGGCTTCTTCTTAGGCTAACCCAAAATGTATTCCTTATCATCCCTACCTCTCAGCTTGGCCCTCAACTCCGCATCCCTAAGCTTTTCCACGGCTAACATCAGTGCACTCTTAGGCCTCCCTATCTCTAACTCATAAGATTCACTTCCTAGAAGCGTTGGGATTCATTTCTCTATGGATGGGGTCAGAAGTGTATCAGTACTAACCTCCCTGTCAATCACTTCTGCTTCACTCTCACTCTCTAGCTCTCCTACCTCCCCTTCAACCTCAAGCCCCCCTAGCTCATCCTCACTCTCATCATCAATCGCTCCTCCAACTCCTACCTCTCCCTCATCATCACCCTCATACTCTACTAACTCCTCAATCCACTCAAGTGTAGGCATCTCAGGTACCGAGTCCTCGAGTTCCTCCTCTACTCTAAAGTCTTCTAGCTTAGGTGACTCCTGGTCGATCTCTTCCCCACTCAGGATCCATCCACCCTCAGGTTCCGTCTCTGACTCTGATAATGAGGAATTTGGTATAGGTATTGGGCTAGATGCTCTACCACTTGTGGGACTGCACATAAAAGGCCAGTCTTGGGTTGCAACTGCGGATCTTCTAGACATCCTATAAAAGAAACACAAAAAAATCAAAACTAAATATCAACTCTTAGAGGTCAAACACCATTCAATGAATCTCAATTCCTAAGGCTTAGGTACCACTCAATCAAGTCAATTGCCAAACCCTAGGCTCTTATACCACTTGTAGAACCTCATACCCTAGGTACCTAAATAGGTCAGGATGTCGCCCCGTCCAAAGGACCAAGGGTCTTTATAACCAAGTACAAAAGGGAAAAAACTGCTAAATAAAATTAAAGGAATAATCTCATTACATCCGGAAGAAAAACTTATACAAGTCTGAATAATCAAAACTAACAAACATCTCTTGAAAAAAATTCAAACATAAATAAATAAATAAACTGGAGTTCAACTCCTAATGCTTCACTCTGCTCAGTATAAGCAATCTCCTGAAATCATGATATAAAAGGTGTGAGATTGACATCTCAGTAAGTCCCATGTGTGCAAGTGTCAATTGAAACCATTTCGTGTATGCAGGTTAATCCAAATTACAAAATCGTGTTTCCAAGTGACTTTCATCAATAGCGGTTATACAAAGGAGCCTTGCTCAATGAATCCAAAATAGTTCACAATAAATTACCGTTTCATCACATTCATAATTTATTAGATAGGGATTAGCAAATGATCTAAACAACTGTATCACAATCAATATTATGGTTACCACCATGGTAGCTTCCCAATATATTCTTTCAACAATGGGCAGTAGGGAATCCAACCACTAAGTGAGATACTCCTCCATCTCTACACCTAACATTCTAGTTGTCCACTCCGAATAAATAATGTCCACATGGACCAATTTTGCTAGCTCGGACGGCCTGAATAAGTTGTACTGTCACCTCTCTAAGTTGAGTTCATCTTCTGGAGGTGGCCCCCTGCTAGAAAACTCACTCTTGCTCTTCAAACTAATACTACTAGCCTCCCCCTGCTAAGTACATAATGCTCCCCATTTAGGGGCAGAATCATTTTTTCTTTTTTCAAAAATCTTTGATTAGCTTGATTGCAAAATGTGGTTTTTCATAATAGCATTTCCAAATCATTTAGCAATAGGGTAAGATATCGTTTTTGAGTTTGAATAGTTTAAATTTGATAAACTCATTTAGAAAGCAAAACATCCACATTTCCAACCCAAGTATCAAAACACAGTGTAACTAATCATTTTTAGCCAGTGTTTCAATCCTCATGTCAAAACATCGTATTGACATCAATTCAAAATAACATGGTAAAAGTTGCTTGCAAACATATAACTCGTATCAAAATTGTTATGCAGTGACTTACTTGGATAAATCAATAGCTAGACCCAATTCAATTGATGGCCTTTACCTCCACTCCTTCTTTATCTAGAGAAAATAGTCTTATAATTAGGATCCAATCATTTCATCTACTATTTCATGCAACATAAATTCTCATGATCTCGCTAATCACCTAGGTCATTCATGGTATCTAGATGATTTAATTCATTAGATCACCTATATAACTTTCCTTTGTCATTCTATTGATCATAACCATGAATTTATCCAAATCAATTCACTATATGGCAATGCTTATATTCATCTAGCATAAAATCATCATAAACAGCCCCATAAATATTAGAAGATCTCATCTTTGCCAACCTAGAATAGAGCTAAATTCATCATGAAAGGATACATCAATGTCCTATCTCATACATACTTTGTCTATGGCTTACATCAACATATTCCTCAATCTAGTTCATTCAACTTTCATACTCAACTGTATAAGCATTCATAAATCAATACACTATGGATTAATGCCATTTAAATCAGTAAAGATAGGATCTTAATTACCTCTTAGCGATCTAGACTTAAAACAGGACAATTCCTTGATGACTAGCTTGCGTTCAAGCAATGGTTGAATAGATTGATCCGCTTGGATGACCTTGATCGAGACTCTTCAAGGAAAGGATAAAATCAGTCCCTTATGGACATGATTTAAGGGAGAAAAGAAGGTAAGAACAAAGGAAGAGATGAATAGAAGGGTTGAAGATCAATTACCTTGCAAAGAGTTTCAGTTTTTGGCTTTGTTCTTGAGGTAGGTTGGACGAATTTTGGAGCAGGTTGAATGCTGGTTTTTTCATGAGTTTGAGGGGCTGAGAGGGTGGGGAATTTCGTGGTTTGCTGGATAGAAAAGTCTAGGGTTTGGTGTTTGGGTATTTGGAGGAGTTCTACCTTGTTTTGGAGTCTTAGTCACAATAGAAAAGTTGGACAGCTTTAATTCTTCAATGGGTGCAAAATTGGACAGAGGTTTAGGACTGATTGCTACTGTATTTTTGCAGCTTAGGATGGTCAAAAATCTGGACAGAATAAGAGAAGAAATCTAGTTGGTTTTGGTCTCTATAGTTGCAAAAACAAGAGAAGAAAAGAAGTCTGTGTGTAGCTGTATTTTGCTTGCTAGTTAGAGGAGTTTTTGTGCAGGTTTTTTCAGAGAATTTCGTGCAGAATATGGCTGGTTTTGGCCAAAATTCTGAAGGAATTGGAGGGGAATTTCTGGTATTTTTTTGCCTAAAACAAAGTCCTAGTTGGTTAAGGTTTTCTTGGATAACCTGATAGGGCCTAAATTAATCATATATTTTCTAGTTATTTGAGGCCATTTTATGATATATTTTGTGCAATAACTGGTCATATTCCTCCATATTTGATATTTTATCTTTAGAAATGTATTTTGTGCATTATTTAAGATTTTAGGGGTAAAATAAGGTAAAATCGTAGCTAAACAGACAAAAGTCGGCACCGGCCACGTGCTGCTAGCATGCGCTTCGAGGTGATGAAAAATTAGCGAAACAGGAGCTGGACAGAACACAGCCAGCACCGGTTGGGAACCTAGAGGCAGCGCCAGCTGCAACTTGGAAGAACTTAACATGAAAATCGAGAAAAATTGGCGAACGAACAGAGAGATAAAATGTAACCAGTGCCAGCCCTAGACAGGATAGGCGGCGTTGGCTATGCACTGGTACAAAGGCGGTGTCTCGATTTTTGTGCATATTTTTGGTAATTTTCAAAGTTTTGGAATTTTCCTACTTTTATTCGGTCAGAAATCCTAGTGGGACCAATTTAGGCACTTCTAAAGCCTATAAATAGAGGAAAAACACAAGTCAAATGTATAAATTCAAGGAGCAAAACACAAAATCACTCAAATCAAGGAGGAATTCATCAAATCAAGGAGGATTGTACAAGAGAGTCTACGAAGGAAGAAGAATGAGGCTTGTTTATGAGTGCTCTCTTTTAACTATGTTTTCTTTTATTGAACAATGATGTATTAATTGTTTTACTTTAATTTGACGTTGTTTTCGGTATTCGTGATTTTTAGAGTTACTTTGATCTTTTGATTAATTGATTGTTAGTCTTGGTATCTAATTACTTATACTAATTAGGAGATTAACTTGTTGTTTCTTTCTATTAACTTGCTTGGAAAAGGGGTTGATGTTGGTCTCAATTCATTAATTTCATATTTGTCATCTATTAACTTGCTTGGAAAAGTGGTTAATTGCTAAGAACTGGGTAATTAAAGGTTAATTGATATCTGCTAGGATATGGATTCATTGGTTAATTTCATATTTTAAAATTGCCAGGATATGGGGATTTAATCAAGGATTGTGTTTAATACATCTTTTGAGTGAATTAGTTGAGACAGGATATGTGATACTAATTTGTCTAGAAGATAGTGATTTCATGGATTGGAAAAGAAGTGAATCTATCTTAATCCTTCATGATGCCAAGACAATGATTAGTTATGATAATGATTGGCTACTTTAAGGTCATGTTTGTCAAAATAATGGTTTGAGTTACATAATTCTCCATCCTTGACATGTATATATTCCTTTATTTTATTTTATCTTTCTTTTTATTCTTTTTCACTTTATTGAGTTGGTTAAACAATGAAAGAAATGTGATTACTACATACTTGTTCCTTGAGGATAGATACTCGTTTTAAATCCTATGCTATGCTTAATGAAGAGTACGCTTGCTCATATGTGTAATTTGATATTAACGTTTTAATTTAAACTTGATTGGGAATGTGCTTATTTTTATATGATTTTTATATCCAAATTCGTACATATCATAACCCTAGCTAGGTTTTAGAGAGTTTTAGTTGAACTATATTTGCTCTAAGTGTGGCGGTAGCTTTGATGAAACTTTCCAGAAAAATATGTGAAGAAATTAGGTTATCTATTTAAGGAATAATTTAATTAATTCTCTATTTTAATTTGAGTAATTTTTAAATAGCTAATAAATAATTATATTGTAAAGAAAATTCTAGTTTCCTAATTCCTTGAAGCTACCAAAATCTTCTTCCTAAATTTTCAAAAATCATCATCTTATCCAAGAGATAAATACTTCATTTAAAATTAGATTTTATCCTTTTATTTTCTTTTTTAAAAATTATCTAAAGAAATTTAAACTATGGAGATTTATCCCCTAATAAGTGGTGGCTACCACATAACACAACACCTATAGATTTTCATATATTCTATCACCTAATATATTACTTGGCTATGGCTCTTAACAATCTAGATTAATCATATTTAAAATTCTCAAAAAGATTATAATATGATATTACAAATTCAATATCACTTAACAACAAAAATAAAAAGAACTCAAAGAATAAGCAGTAGTTCCAAATTCTTTCTACTTTAAATCATTGAAAGTGTTTTGAGATAACCTTTTTAATGCGTAAAAATCATTCAAACCTGAACCATTCTACTAACTTTACACCATTAATATTGAATTATGTAACAGCAAAGTGATTTCCTGTCTTACAAAATTTATTGATGTTTATTATTCATATCAATTAATCTCCATAGGATTTGAGTCAATGCTTAATAGTTTGTGAAGGGGATTACAAAGAATGTTCTTCCTGAAATTTGATGCAAGTTTCTTCAAATGAGTTAACTATTTAGGATTCTGATGGATAAGAAATTGAATCTTCGTTAATGCTAATGTCCAACACATCTTTGATTACAAGGAATTATCATGTCAAAGCATATATGGGTAGATTAGCTAGTACCTTGACAACACACTGCCTTGCCTTCTCTTTGACATTAACACCAGTACTAATTTCGTGTTGAGTTCTAAAAGAACAATGAACACTTGAACATTTACATGGGAAACACAAATTGTCGATGTTAGGAGAAGAAAGTTATTTCATGTGATTTTCTTTGTCTTATATTTATGATGGTATGTTCGGAGTCAACCATCTCTAAATGGCATCTGTCAGAAGGAAAATGCTGGTAAAACTATTGAAGTTGGTCAAGGAAATCTGAAATTGCTCTACACTGCTGATGAAAGAAAGCTTATAAATTACACTAATAGAATAAATTCAGTATGATATGTTTAGATCTCCTAGGTTGATTGTGTGATAGCAAATGTTTCTATCTACCACTCTCTCTATGCCAGAATTTCTTATTTTCTCTCTTAGCTTGATCACTAAAAGAATGCTTTTATTATTTGAATAAATTAGATTAATAAAGAATTCCATGAGCAACTTACACATCCTTTTAGTCATCTTGGAAACAATTTTACAATAGCCCATATGTAAAAGAAGGCCATCCTTATGTCTACTTGTAGTTTTTCTTATTTTTTGGGAGTTTACAAATACAAATCTTTCTGATGAAAGTTAGTGTGTTTTTTGGTTTTCTTAGGGGTTTTTTTTTTTTTTTTAACCAATGAAGGTCAATTCATGTGCTGGACAATCATACAACTATTACTCTACTTTTAATGGTGCTGAGAGTTAATTAGGTATGTGCTTGTTAAAATAAACATCAAATGCTATTTCACTTCATTCTCTGCATATCTTTCTATTCACTTTTAATCAAGGAAGCATTAGGTTTACTTGTGTGCATTCCTTTCTTTATTTCATTGAAAACTATTGCAGATTCTCCTCATCTTTAAAAGCATCTGGGGTAGATTCTCCTCAAATTCAAACTCATCATTCATGCTACCACTTGCAATAAGTAGTTTGCGATCCACTTTAATATTATTATTTAAATTACCACCTTCCTCCCACTCCAATTGCCCTTCATGAGTTATGATACTATCTGCCAGAGGTAAATTGTCCATGTTAATATCAATGTCAACATCACCATCTTCCTTATACTCCAATCCACTATCATCATTTGTGCCTCCATTTGCCCCAAGAATTTTGCAATCAGCTTTGATGTCATCACCTAAGGTACCACCTTCCTTCTACTCATATTCTAAAGTAGAAACTAAGCATTATAAGATTTGGTACAATTGTTGTTGTGACTTGGTTCATTTTGATTAATTTCTGGATTTCTATTGATGAACTTAAAATATCTTTTCCTTTTACAAAAGTAATAATAATTTCATTATTGTAGAGCTCAAAACTTGTCAAACTTCTACTACACTTTAACTTAATAGAGATATGTTGCTTATACCTACATTGTTACCTTGGTACCAATAGCAAATATGGTAGTTCATAGTTAAATTTATGTCTTTTCCTGAATAAGAACAAGATTTTCAGTTGAACTAATGTATGGAATATGCTTAACCATGCAAATGCTGAGTACTGATGTTGAAAATGCGAAGTAGTAAGAGATTCATCTTTGGAACTTTGAGATACTGAAAATGCAGAATACCAAATGCTAATTAGTAATGTGTTGGGTTACTTTTTTTCACATTCTTAATGGAATAATCTCTGAAATGCTGAGTAGTGATGTGCTGCTGTGCTTTTATAAGAAGTAGTCATTCTCTAAATTTGTACGGTGTTGTGAAAAGGATGCAGATGGTGTTTGGCACTGATAGGGGTTTAAATCATCATTATTTTCCTAGTTATTTAAGGTTAATTTGAGATACTTTTTATACAATAACTAGTCGTATTCCTTCCTATTTGATATTTCACTTATAAAAATGCTTTTCTGAAATTTTATGCAAAAATAGGTGAAATTTGGAGCTAATTGTGTAATTTTCTAGTACAGACCCAACACCAAGCCAAGAAAGTGGACCTAGCACTAATCCAATACTGGAATAACAGAGGAAAGCAAAGGAAAAGAATAGACAAAAAAGAGGAGCAAGTGAAATAGGGTAAAAGAATTGAAAAGGAGATAATGGTAAAGGTGGAAGCCATGATTTGGTTGGCTTCAACTAAGAACAAAACGGAAAGGAAGAAAAAGAAACGAATTCGGTGGGCTAAGGAAAGAAAAGTAAGAAAAGGAAAAGAAGGAAATCGGTGGGCTAAGGTGAAGAGAAAACAATGAAACAAAGAAAAGGGCCGGAAGATAAAATGTAATCATGTGTAAAGCTAAGGTGAAGCTCGACTAAGCCATGGCTCAACAAGAAAGCAACAAAAAGTAAAAGAAAATCGGTAGAGAAAACTTCGTGCGGCTTGGACGAAACGATGCAAATTTAAAGGCAATCTTAGTAAGCTTCACGACTCGGTGGCTTTAGTGGTGTGGCTGAATTGAAGCTAATTTTAGCAAATAACAAGCACTTCAGTTCATACGTTGAGAATAGTTTCAAGTTCAATTTCTCAAATTGAAGTCAGTGGACCTTTTTGTTTTTATTTAGATATTTATTTGGAAAATTGCTATTCCTTTTAGGTTTTGAATTTTTAGGAAACTACTCCTTCTTTACTTTGGATTCTTTTAAGAACTTTGTAAGCCTATAAATAAAGGCTAATTACATTAGAAAAAGGGGTGTGCACAATGTAGAGCTTAGGCATATTTTGTAGAGTGCATCGCTAATATTTTTCTCTAGAGAAATTACTCAAGGTGCATTGATTCTTAGAGGAGTTTTAATTGGAATTTGAAAATCTTGTCTATGAGTATTTATCTCTTTCCTTTCTTTTCTTTTTCTTGAACAATGATGATTTTAATTCTTTAGTTGAATTTTGATATTATTTTTAGACTTATGATCTTAAGTTAATTTAGTTCTTTGATTAATTAAATATTTTCTTTGGTGTTTGATTACTTGATTTCATTAGTTATTGATGCGAGTTTTTCTAATTGACTTAAACAAAACGATGTTAGGAGTTTCATTGCATTGATTTCATACTTGTTAAATCTTAATGGATTTGAACGACAAAGTTAAGATTTTAGAACTAAGTGATCAAAGGTTAAGTTGATTTCGCCTTGACATATGGTCATTAGCTAATTTCATGATTTTAAGGAATTGAGATTCATATATATTTTGGTTAGCATGGCTTGAATAACAAATCTGCTAATTGAATCAAAATATATAATGATGAGCTTAATGCATGTTTTGGTTATGTTAGCTTGATTGACAAATCTGTTAATACAAATCAAAATATAGGATTCCATGGATTGACAAACGAAGTGGAATTTATCTACGTAAATTCTTGACTTGACAAATGATTGAATTTTACTTTACATTCCTTTGTGATGCTAAGATGATAATTAATTGAGAGAATTGCTAGTTGGTTCATTATTATGTTTTCGAGGATAATTGTCTAAATTGCATATTCCTACATCCTTGAGTTGTATATATTTTTTATTTTTCTTTTTATTATTTTCTCACTTTATTTGGTCTACTAAACAATGAATGAAAAGTGATTAGTGTGTACTTGTTCTTTTGATGATCGATATTCGTTAATTCCCTATACTATGCTTGCAATGAGTATTCTTGCTCGTATGCATATTTTGGAATTAATGTTTTAATTAAAACTTGACCAAGGGATGGATTTAAATTTGATGATTTTTATACACCCAAAATTTACGTATCAAGTTTTTGACACCGTTGCCGGGGAACAATATCATGAAAGCTTGGACTTCATTGAGTTAGCCATATAAGTATGTAAATAGGTTGATACATGTTACTAATTACTAACTTGTTTTTGTATGTTTATATATACTGTATACTTAATTATTTAATTTTACTATTCTATCGTTAATGTGAAATATGTGTACTAATTATATTTTTAATTTGATGGTTTTTACATCTATAATTTTGCGTCAATACTAACTCATTTTCTTGTCAGGTTTGGACTTTTGCTGACACGATATTTTAGACGAATTGAATTTATTATATTATATTATATATTTATAATTTATAATTTTAGTTTAATATTTAACTTATGAATTCTTATTTTAAATGCACTAGGTTTATGCAATCAATTAGGATAGTTTTCATTAAAAAATAGAATAAAAATTGGGGGCAGAGCTGACTTGGCTCCAGGCCAGAAAATGGTTCACGCACTGGTCCAGCACTACCCAACAAAAAATAATATATATATATATATATATATATATATATTCGTCTTTCATTTATTTCCTTCCTCTTTTTCTTTTCTTCCCAGATTCTTCATAATTTATCTTTTCTTCCTTTTTCCTTTTTCCTTTTTCTTTTGGTTTTCTTATTTGTTTCTCTTGTTTGTCACATGAAGCACTAACCCCCCCCCCCCCCAAATTCCTTTCATTGTGTTTTATTTCATTTGTTTCTTTCTTTGTTTGTCTTCTTTCTTCTTTGATTTTTCTTTTCCTATTCCTCCAGAATGATACTTCTGTTTCTCTATTTTTCACTCCTTCCCTTCGTCTTCTTCTTCCTTTCTTCTTCACTCTATTCTTCTTCTTCTTCTATGAATTATCCCAAATGAATTACAAATTTTAAAGCTCATACGTTGGGGGAATATATTAGTGGAAAAACTCTCTTCATGTTAAAGTAGATTTTACCCTCTAGAATTTCTTGGCATTTTGTATATGTATCTTTTAGGAAAAACTTACTGGACATGGACATCTCTTTGTTGAATTTATTTGGTGGTAGAAAAATGCATAGAATGTATTGTAAGTCTTGTGATTGCTTCTAAAAGGTAGCTATGCATTTTTTCTGAATATTTGCCAATTTGGACATCTTGGAACATAGTGCCTCCTTGTGCTACTTTGCTGTGATGATTGAAGTTGGTTGACATTGTACTTTTGCTATCTACATTGGATATTCTTCTTCTTGTTTTTTTTTTTTTTTTTTTTTAGCATCAACAGTCTGGAAAAGTTCTTCACTAAAAAGAGAACCATGTGCAAAGGGTGAGCCAAGGAGGACTTCGTGATCCATTTGGAGGTCGTGGTGGTCCATTTGGTAGTTCTTCTGGACAATCTGGAGGCTCCGATAGGGGCTCTACTTCAAGGGGGACTTAGAGGCCTTGACTTTCTATTTTTCTTTTCTTTTGATTTCTATTGAGCTTTTATCTTGTTTTCTTTCAATTACTCTTTATGCTTTTACTTGTGTGTTCATTTTTCTTGTTGTAGGCTTATGTCACTGGCAATAATTCTTCCAACTTCTTGAAGGATGAACTTCTCTTATCTTGGAGCTAATCTACACCTGGGGAGTATTGCTTAAACTTTCTACCTCTTTATCATTTTTGGTCCCATTGGAGATGCTTTCGTGTGTTTATTTTTGGCCAATGAGGAAATTGTCCAGTTTAAGTGTGGGGGAGTGGTTCAATGATATTCATGATCCAAGTTTTTATCAATTATCTTGATGTTTTCTTGTTGTTGAGTTACTTTGAAAAATTTTAGAAATTTGGACAACCATTTTGCCATCTTGCAAAATAAGTTCTTTGCGAATTTTGAAATTTGAAAGTTTGAAGATTTGGAGCTAAATTGAGTTTACTTGTCTATAATAGAATTATAATTTTCTTTTTGACTTTGGATATGATTTTGTCATTTGGTATGATTGATTTTATTTAAACAGGCAAACTTGTGTATTAAGTTGGATTTTTGTTAAATCTTGAGAATTTAAGTTAACCTTGGTTATATTTGATATTTGAGTTTTGTTTTATTCGTTAAGTTTAAGTATGGATGATACGATGAAATTTTAGAAGAGTTGTTGATTAATTCTTGTATTATAGATTTAATGTTTACTTGACTTTGAGTTGTCAATAAGGAATGTGAGAAAAAAATTTTTTTTTTGAGTGAAAAGAAGAAAGTGAGATGAAAAAAAAAATGTTAAGTTGGAAAAAATATATGCTTTTGTCTCTGAAAAAAAGAAAGAGAGAGACCTTTTGCTGAAAAGGGGGCCAATACGGTGAGTGGAAGAGAAGAAACAAAGAAGTATCACACTCTCTTAAGGCTATCCTGAAGGCAAAAAGGAAAAATGAAAAGAAAGACTGAAGAAAAACATATCTTGAAAAATTGATGATGACTAGAAGAGGGCCAATACAGTGTGTGAAGAGAAATTCATACACTTGAGGCTATCAATTCCCAAAGTCATAGAAAAAAAAAAGAGTGGAATGTTTTCCTTGTTTCACTAACTCGAGTTTTGTAAATTTGAGTCTATAAGGCTTGAATTAGTTAAATAAGTTGACTTGTATGATTTATCTTATCTATGTTTTGCTTGAAGAGTGTAATAATTTTCTGGTACTATAGATATAAGCTTGTTTAACTTAACTTTGATGGCTTTGGGATTATTTGATTTAATGCATGAGTTTACAAAGGTTTTTAAAGGGTGAATAAATGACAATTTCTTCTCTAAGGTTGGAAAAAAAATTATGACTTTATTATTGATGAATATGAAAAGATATAAATTGTTTTGAGTTCTTTGTTTAAGTGCTTTACTTGAGGACAAGTAAAGATTCAAGTGTGGGGGTATTGATAGGGATTAAAAGTATCGTTATTTTGCTAGATATTTAAGGTTAATTTGAGATACTTTTTTATCCAATAACTAGTTATATTCCTTCCTATTTGATATTTCACTTATAAAAATGCTTTTCTAAAATTTTGTACAAATATAGGTTAAATTTGGAGTTAATTGTGTAATTTTCAAGTACGGACCTAGTACCAAGAAAGTGGACCAGGTGCCGGTCCTATACTAGAATAACAGAGGAATGTAGAGGAAAAGAATAGATGAAAAAAAGGAGCAAGTGAAAATGGGTAAAAGAATTGAAAAGGAGACAATAGCACAGGTGGAAGCCACGACTTGGTCAGCTTCAACCAAGAACAAAACGGAAAAGAAGAAAAAGCAACAAATTCAGTGGACCAAGAAAAGAAAAGCAAGAAAAGGAAAAGAAGGAAATCGGTGGGCCAAGATGAAGAGAAAACAACAAAACAAAGAAACGGGGAAAAGGACAAAATGTGATCATATGTAATGCTCAGCCATGGCTCAGCAAGAAAGCTACCAAAAGTAAAAGAAAATTGATAGAGAAAGCTTCGTGTGCCTCAATTGGCGGCTCAGATGAGCCGATGCAAAATTAAAGGCAATCTCGGTAAGCTTCACGGCTTGGATGGCTTGAGTGGTGTGGCTTAATTGAAGCTAATTTCAGCACCAAAAAAAAAAAAAAAAAACAAGTGCTTCAGTGCATACGACAAGAAGCGTTTCAAGCTCTATTTCTCAAATTGAAGGCGGTGGACCTATTTATTTTTATTTAGATTTTTATTAGGATAATTACTATTCTTTTTTGGTTTTGAATTTTTAGGAAATTACTTCTTCTTTACTTAGGATTCTTTTAGGAACTTTGTAAGCTTATAAATAAAAGCCAATTATATTAAAGGGGGAGGAGGGGGATGTGCATAATTTAGAGCTTAGACATATTTTGTAGAATGCATCACCAATACTTTTCTTTAGAGAAATTATTCAAGGAGTATTGATTCTTGGAGGACTTTTCATTGGAAATTGAAAAGCTTGTCTATGAGTATTTATCTCTTTCCTTTCTTTTCTTTTTCTTGAACAATGATGATTTTAATTCTTTAATTGTATTTGGATATTATTCTTGGATTTATGATTTTGAGTTAATTTAGTTCTTTGGTTAATTAATTATTTTCTTTGGTGTTTGAAAACTTGATTTCATTTGTTATTGATGCAAGTTCTTCTAATTAACTTAGTTAAAACGACGTTAGGAGTTTTATTGCATTGATTTTGCATTTGTTAAATCTTAATGGATTTGAACGACGAAGTTAAGATTTTAGAACTAAGTGATCAAAGGTTAAGTTGATTTTACCTTGACATAGGGTCATTAGCTAATTTTATGATTTTAAAGAATTGAGATTCATGTATATTTTGGCTAGGATGGCTAGATTGACAAGTCTACTAATTGAATCAGAATATATAATGATGAGCTTAATGCATGTTTTGGTTATACTAGCTTAATTCACAAATCTGTTAATATGAATCAAAATATAGGATTCCAAGGATTAACAAATGAAGCGAAATTTACCTAAGTAAATTCATGGCTAGACAAATGATTGAATTTTTCTTTATATCCATTCATGATGCCAAGTGGATAATCAATTGATAGAATTGTTAGTTGGTTCATTATCATGTTTTCTATGATAATTATCTAAATTGCATATTTCTACATCCTTGAGTTGTATATATTTTTTATTTTTCTTTTTATTATTTTCTCACTTTATTTGGACGGTTAAACAATGAATGAAAAGTGGTTAGTGTGTACTTGTTCCTTTGAAGATCGATACTCGTTAATTCTCTATAATATGCTTGTGATGAGTATACTTGCTTGTATGTATATTTTGGGATTAATGTTTTAATTAAAACTTGATGAAGGGATGGATTTAAATATGATTGATTTTTCTACACCCAAAATTTACGCATTAGGCACTAAATGTTGTATCCATTAGATATTTTGGGGCACAAACTTGGCTATATTAGATGAAATTGACTCTGGTTTAGATGCTTATGCACTTGTGCAATTTTATTCTAAGACATGGTATGATTTTGCAGTTTTGTATTAGAATTTTGTCTTCTACCATTGTTTTATCTGTTGCAATTTAGATGTTAATTCGGGCATGGATATATTACAATTGTTGTTGTTCCTTGTTCATTTTGATTAATTTCTAGAATTTTTTTTGATAAACTTAAAATCTCTCTTCCTTTTACAAAAGTGATAATAATTTCATTATTATAGATCTTAAAACTTGATAAACTTCTGCCATACTTTTACTTAATAGAGCTTAGTTGCTTATAGACACACTGTACTTTTTAACTTGTTTTGGGCGTTTAAAAGAAATGGCCTTCTAAGTGGTTTAGGTATATTCTTGCCTCACTTGAAAGTTGGATATTATGCATGTAATTTGGTTTCATGAGAAA
The DNA here is from genome assembly GCA_026120185.1 of Voacanga thouarsii. Lineage (NCBI taxonomy): Eukaryota > Viridiplantae > Streptophyta > Magnoliopsida > Gentianales > Apocynaceae > Voacanga > Voacanga thouarsii. The sequence goes on along the minus strand of JANUWF010002184.1, from coordinate 695,082 downwards.
CAATTTCTTGTGTATTATGTAGACAACAACACTTCTTCAATATGTCTATTGAAATATGATGGCATGTCTATGCATCTTCTGTCTTCCACTAACAATCAACAAGATTTATATACTTTGCCTGAGTAAAATAAGAATAGTGGAGCGGGTATAAAAATTTTTGTGGCATTTGATTACTATTTGTTCTTTAATTGCAATTAAAGTTGGAATTCTGGGTTCTCATTCTTCTATGTTCTAATCTCACTTCAGGATATCTTGCTTCTCTTTGTATGTACTTGCTTAGAAACAACTTATATTCTACAGTTTCTTTTTAATGGTTTAGTAGTGAGTTTAATTTATGTTGGATGAAATTTAGATTTTTATAAGCTTTATTAAGAAGTAATCTTGTCTTTTTTTCTTAATGACAGGAGGAATGAAGATCAAGGTGGTTGAAGGTTCATTTAACTATGACATTTTTTTTGTCCTCGATGAATATTTATGACTTCTGATGGATGTCATGGTTAGAATTGTGATTTTGTTTTGGACTATTTTGAATTAGTATCAAGGACTAGATTCATGTTACTTATCAGACTCCATTAAGTTTTTTTTTTTTTTTGTGTATATTAAGTTATGATTAATGGAAGATGGCATTTTGAATGTTCAATCAATGGATGATAGTTGATTGTTAATATTGGAGGTTTTCATGGTTCTATATGTATAGTAAATAATGATATTGTTAAAGTAGAAGGAAAAATAATTTAATATTTTCACTACAATTTTTTACTTTATGATGGATAATTTCAAATAAGGTTATTTGGATAAATGCAATATCTCTACGGGTTTGCATTTTTAGTGAAAAAGATTAATATATAACAATGTAAAAAATTGTGACAAATGATTTTTTCTAATATGAAGAATTCTGTGGCAAAAAGTTTTAATTACAACAACAAGGAAATCGTAGCAAATATGCATTGCCCACGGTTATGTTATCTTGGAAAAGAGTCGTGACAAAAAGTATAATTTCCAATGAAAACTTAATTGTAACAAATAATATTCACCACAGGTGTGAAAATGTTGGAAAAATTGTGACACAAAATTAAACTCTTTGCCCATAGTTAATAACCGTTGGGAAAATTATAGCAAAAGTTCATGAAAAAATACCACACACTTTATTTATAGTTCCAAAACTGTGGTAAATCTGTGGCAAAAAGTATTCCCCATGGTTACATAACGGTGGCAAATTTTTTGTGACAGCCGTAATGCCCATGCCTTGAAAACAGGAGCACTTCAATGGCAAAAACGTATTTGCCAAAGTTTCTTCCAATTTTGCGACACTTTCTTTGAAGTTACCAAAAGCTAATTTTTTTTTTTTTTTTGTAGTGGGGTATGCCTCCACGTGCTAAGAGATCTTGGCCTCATCTTCTTCTATTTCCTTTTTTGAGCCCTTTCCTACACAGGCTACTCAGTTCTTTGAGCCTACAAGCCAGATTTGATACCAAACCTATATACACAACAAAATCATAGCAGAAAAGAAATTTAAACCATCCTTTGACAATGCACTTCAGTTATCTACCATGTTTAGGAGATTGGGATAGGAGCCCATTATCAGACTCTAGTATGCTTATTGTCCAATGAGGGTTAAGGAGTTTTAACAACATACAAGACAAAAAGAAAAATAATCTGGAGACTATTTTTACAATGGTAAAAAGGTTCCCAATTAAGTTTGATAGGGCTAGGCTAGCCTCTATCTTGAGTGTTCCCAATGATAACCCATGGATACCTATAGACATCACAACCAAAAGATCATTTCTAAGTCTTACTAGAGCGTGAGTGACACTCGAACGACCCTAGGGATATATAGGAGGGGTCCTGTGGGACAGGTGGGATACTATTCCAATAATGACCTTGAAGCCCAACTCGAAGCCGTAGTCTATATCTTTTCTTTCAATGTCATACCTAAGGCTAGTGGTTTTAAGGAGTCAAGAGTGATTGATATCTATATCCTTCAAAAGATGCTTCAGAGTGAGCCTATCTGCCTTACCCCGCTTATCATCCAGTCTATGAGGAAAGAGTCTACTCTCACCTTTCTTCCAAGGCCTTTGTTTTTACTTTAGTCATTATGTATATTCTTCAAGCCTTTGGAGTGAGTTGTGATGGGGAGCTTACTGAGACCACCACTGAGCGGGATGTAGTGACTAAGCATACATTGGTCTAGTGCGGGTATCGATTTCATGAGATAGAGAAGAGATGGATGAGATCCTTTGAGGTCCAATATTCTGGGATGGAGAAGATACCTCCTGCTAATAACGAGGAGGAGGAGCCACCACCACAACCTGAGCATGTGCCAGTAGTTCGAGATCACAGCCTAGTACTAAGTTCGAGGCTGAGCTACGTACCCAGATGGAACAACTTAGGCTCGGGATGGAGACCCAGACGAGTATTCTTCTCCAGCTTCAAGATTCTATGGGTGATATGCATATGAGGCAAGATGTTCACGAGCAGAGATTGACTACTTGGATATAATAGTTTCCTATACTAGGAGGAGGTGCATCCACTAGTAGAGCTGCTATTGATGACAATGATTCTAAGGAGGATTTCTCATGATTTTCTCTTTTTATTTCTTCTTTTAGTTTTGTATTTGTTTATTTTTCCTTTTGATTTTAATGACCTTTCTTAGATAGTTGTCTTTTAGTTGTTTTATTTTATTTTCACTTTTTATTCTAGTTCTATGCTTTTTGTTGTGTTTCTTTGTCTAGGACTGACTTAACCATTATCAAGAAAACAATGGTCTTTTGGGATGAATTGAACATTGTTCTCAGCAATACATGGCTATAGAAAGTATTTCTTTGTCTTGTCTTTCTCCGCCCCCCCCCCGTCCTTTTTTTTAGTCCCTACGATAATTTTTTTTAATATTATTCTAGGCCAATGGGGACAATGTCCAACTTAAGTGTTGGGGAGGGATCCAAGTCAATACTTCCTTCATTCTTCTTGATTCTCTTGAACTTCTTATGCATGTTGAGCTTATTTTATTTTATTATTATTTTTTTTTTTTGCTAAAGATAATTTTTGTGCAATTTTTTTTTTTTTTTTTTGAATTTGTCTATGAAGGAGTTGTGATTTTTTTTTTTCACTTTGGATATTGATTTACCATTCATTACGGTTGGATTTTTGTTAAAAAGTAAAATTTTGTATTAAGTTGGATTTTGCTAAGTCCTGAGAATTTAAGTTAACCTTGGTTATATTTGGTATTTGAGTTTGTTTTAATCTTTGAGTTTGAATATGGATGAGCTGATGAATATGAGGAGAGTTGTTGACTAATTCTTGTATTATGAATTTATAATTTGCTTGACTTTGAGTTGTGAATAAGGAATGTGAGGAAATAAGAAAAACAATGAGGGGCAAAAATCATTGTTTTGTGAGCTGAAAAGTGATGAGAAAAAAAAAATGCTCTTGTTTTTAATTTTGAAGACCTTTTGCTTAAAGAGGGGGGAGGGGGGGTTATATGGAGGGAAGTAGCAAGTATTGTTCGGTACACTCTCTTGAGGCTATCCCGAAGGTAAGAAGGCAAGGAGGCAGAAAGAGCAAAGAATAAAGGAAAGAAAATGTTGAAAAATGCTATAAAAAAATGAGAATAATGACTGTAAGGGGTCTAATACTGTGTGTGAAGAGAAATCCATTCACTTAAGGCTATCAATTCTTGAGTCATTGAAAAATAAAAGTTGAGTGCTTCCTTATTTTTGTACTTAAGGTTGTGCAAATTTGAGTTCATGATACTTGAATTGGTTAATAGCTGGACTTGTATGATTCATGAGTATATATGTTTTCCTTAAGTGGTGAAATAATTTTCTTGTACTAAATTTGAGCTTATTTAACTTAACTTTGATGGTCTTAGGATTATTTGGTTTAATACATGAGTTTGCAAGGTTTTGAAGAGGTTGAATAAATGACAGGTTTGTGTTTAAGGTTGGAAGAAGATTATTGTTTTATTATGGATGAATTTGATTGAGGATGAGTTTGATGAATTATTTTATCTTGTTTATAAGCTATTTACTTAGTGATTAACTCTTCTTTGTTTAAGGACAAGCAAAGCTTAAGTGTGGGGGAATGTGATATGGCCTAATTATGTCTATATTTTCCTAGTTATTCGAGGATATTTTGTTGTACTTTTGGTTTAATAACTAGTTCTTTCCCTTCCTATTTGATGTTTTTCTTGTGGATAGTGTTCTTGGTGAATTTGTTTAGGAATTGGACAATTTAGAGCAAAATTGTAGATTTCTAGACCTGACTTGACGCCTGCTCAAAGTGGTTGAACTGGCCGTGGCTTGGTTCTAGAAAAATAGAGGAAACAGAGCTCAAACTGAGAGATTTCCAGAGCTGACCGGTGCTGGTCCAGATGAAGCGACTCAGCGCGGCCTCTAATCAGTTGTGGCGGTTCAAAGTCCTTTTTCAAGTTAAATCAGAAATTACCAAAGAGGTTAACTTGTTTCCAACTTGTACTCGGCCCAAGGCTTCTGAAGGACGAATTTTAGCATTTAAGAAGCCTATTTAAACAAGAACAAATGAAGTATATAGGAAGAGAAATCCTACCAAAATCGAATGATCAGCTTCTTATTAGCAACTGTGTAAAGAATGCATTTTGGGATGCCCGAATGTTATTTTTTTGGATCCTGTGGTGCTGTGTCAGGTTGTGAAAATCAGGCCTCTCTACCAAGATTTTGAAACTGACCACATGATTTGGCAGCTGTTGTGGACTAGCGGATTCACTTTGTCTTCAGCTTGGGAATGTATTCAGAACAGACAAGAGGTTGATACTTTGCTATCTTCCATATGGTGATTGCCTATTGAATACAAGGTTAAAATCTTTTTTATGGAGGTTATACAATGGTTTTTTAGCTCTTGATAATGTTCTTCAACTGGGTTTCTTACTCTGTTCTTGATTTCCATATGAAACGCTGCCTGTGAAACCTATTTCTATTTATTTGTCGAATGTCTAATAGCACATTATGTCTGGTTCTCTCTAGCTTCAGGACTTGGGATTCAGCATGTTATAAGTTCCCAGAACTTTATAGGATTCTTCAAATCTTGGTGGTTTCATAGATCACCGTATTTATGTGGTCACAAGGTTTTCTTTGCAGCTTTTCTCTAGGAGGTTTGGAAAGGATGGAATAGTTGTTTCATTGATATTTATTTGCTCCCTTCAGACACTTTGTTGTCCAGGGTGAATCATTATGTCCAGCAAACTACTCGAGCTTTGTACTGACCTATCCGTCTGAAATCTCGATTGTCACTGGACTATTGTCAAGGCTCGACTTCTAGCGAAGTTATTCTGAATGTCGATGGTTCCTTTTGTAACTCAACCTCAGGAATTGGTGGTATTTTATGCACAGGTCATGGAGAATTTGTAGTGGCTATCAGCAAATCTATTATCTCTAAAAAAGTACTGGAAATGGAGGTTGTAGCTTTATTGGAATGGTTAAATTGGCACGATCACAGTCTATTTGTTCCATGTGGATCTGAACTGATTGTCAATTGTTTGCCTCAACCATCTTAGTTTCTCAACTTGGCTCTATACATCAATATGGTCAAACACTTCATCATATCCGATGGCTATTGCATCAGTTCCCTTCCTACCGCCTTACACATGTTTTCCGCCAAGGCAATTAAACAACATATTTTTTTGCCAAACTTGCTTGTTCTAGTACCACAAAAACCTTGTTTCGTGCCTTTTCTAGCCTCCCCAATGTGTTGAAATCCATTTGTATCAAGGATAGAGATAATATTCCTTATCTATGGTCTCAAATTGCGATAAATCTTAGCTAGCAAGAGCGTCCATCTTCTTTATTAATAAATAGGTAGGGGTCTGCCAAACCCCCCACCATCTTAATTGGTTTACATAAATAAAAAAAAAAAGTGAAGTATATAAGAGGGATTGAATAGATTGAAGGGAAAAGAAAAGCTCAATTCACTCAGTGAAGGAGGAATTCATCACTCAATGGAGCATTGTTTCAAGGAATTTCTCAAAGGAGAAAAATGAGGGCTTGTCTATAAGTTCTTTCTAAAATTATTGTTTTCTTTTTCTTTAAACAATGATAAGATTAATATTTTAATTATAATTAAATGTTATTCTTAGATTCTTGATATTGTAATATATTTAATCTTTGATTAATTGATTGTTATTCTTGGTATTTAATTACTTGCTTTTATTAGGTAGATTGATGAAGTTGATTTCATTTTAATGGACTTGGTAAATGAAGTTAGATTGAGTTCAATTTAATTAAATCTATATAATTTTTATCTTAATTGCATTAGGAAAGAAGGTTAAGAATTGAAGCTAAGTAATCAAAGGTTAGTTAAATTCACCTACAACATAGAGTCATTGGCTAATTTCATATTTATATTGCCTAGAGCACAGAGATATTCATGAGGAATGGGTTTAATGCATTTCTTTGGTTATATTGGTTTGATTGGAAAATATGCTAATTTGATCAGAAAATAGTGATCCTATAGATTGGGAAAGAAGTGAAGTCTATCTTTACTCATTCATGACGCCAAGATAATAATTGATTGTGGTAAGTGTTGGATAGTTCATGTCATGTGCTCAAGAATAACTATTTAATCACATGCTTTTCTCTCTGAGAGTTGTGTATATATTTTATCTTGTCATATTAGCTAAATTGATCAATAATTTCTAAGTTATTTGAGGATATTTTGTGATACATTCGGTGTAATAACTAGTCATATTCCTTTATATTTGATATTTTACCTTTGGAAAGGTATTTTACTATTTTGGTTTAAAAACCATCACTGTCCAGTGGATGGCCAATACCGGCCATGTCCCACGGAGCCAGCCCTGGCCTGGGTCTAGAACAGGGGATTTCAGCTAAAAAAATAGATCACCTCGAGGCCAACCAGAGCACAGCTGGCACCGACAGTGCTGGAGGTCCAACGCTACCCAGAGGCGGTGAATTTTCCTATTATGTGCAGATTTGGTATTCTTCAACTTGTACCCGACCTAGAACTCTTAGGGAATGAATTTTGGCATCTTAGGAGCCTATTTAAGCAAGGAAAATACAAGAAAAGCATATAAATCTAGGGATTAAAGCTGCTAATCAATTACAAAAAGACGATATTCATCACTCAAAAGGGCATTGTTCAAGAAGGGCTTCAAGAGAGAAGAAAGAGGGCTTCTTTATGAGTTCTTTATTTTACCTTTGTTTTCTTTTTTTAGAACAATGATGTAATTTATTTTTTTATTATAATTTGACATTATTTTGGGATTCATGATTTTTAGTTAATTTAGACTTTTGATCAATTGATTATTATTCTTGGTATTTGATTACATGTTTTTGTTAAGGAATGGATTGCCTGATTCTTCTTGTTAACTTGCTTACAAAAGAGATTGATAGTGGCTTCAATTTAATTAATTTTATATTTATTATATCTTAACTTGCTTGAAAAATAGGTTAATTGTCAAGTCCCTTGGGTAATCAAAGATTAGTTGATGATTGTTAGAATATAAATTTATTGGCTAATTTCATGCTTTAAATCATCTAGAATATATCGATTTATGTAAGGATTGATTTTTAATGCATCTTTTGGGTAAATTAATTGAGACATAATATGTTCACTAATTTAACTAGAAGATAGTGATTCCATGTATTGCAAATGAAGTGAGTCTATTTTAATTCCTTCATGATAGCAAGATAATAATTGATTATGATATTTGCTAAGTAATTCATTGCCATATCATCAAGAATATTAGTCTAAATTGCATATCCTTTTATCCTTGAGTTGTATATATTTTTCTTCATTTTCCTTTTTATTCTCTTATCACTTTATTCGGTCGGTTAAACAATGAATGAAAAGTAATTAATGAGAGTTGTTCATTGAGGATCAATACTCCTTAATTTCCTATAGTATGCTTGCAATGAGTATACTTGCTTATATGTGTAATTTGGAGATTAATATTTTAATTAAAAATTGGCTTGGGATGGATTTAAATTTGTATGATTTTTATACACCCAAATTCTACGCATCATTTTTATTTTTACTCTTTATCTATATAATTAGTAGGTTAAAATTAAATGAAAAGTAATTAGTGTGTAATTATTCCTTGATGATCAATACTCGTTAATGCCCTATATTATGCTTAACGATGAGTGTACTTGCTCATACGTGTAATTTTGGATTAATGTTTTAATTTAAACTTGATTGGGAATGGATACAAAATTGCATGATTTTTATATACCCAAATTTAACTCATCCGCAATCAAAAGTGATTTTCCAATAAAACCTTTGTTTGATGGAAAACTTTTAAGAGAAACAATCAAGTTTGCATTCCAGATAATCATGTCATTGGGATAATAAACATTTCCAAATAACTTGCAATTTAGAGCTTTTATATCAAATATTTAATGCAAAAGCTTACTTTTCAAGTCTATTCAAACACTTGAACTGGTAAGCTGCTCCTTGCTCTTGGGCCCATACTCGTATAAACAAAAACTTACAAAACTTCATTCAAACACAACTCAAATAGACATACTAATACATCCAAAATTCAACTTCCCCTATTTTCACTTAAGTAAGGTGAATCTCTCAGTCCAAGGTATTTAATTCTACTCCTAAGATTAGTAAACAAATAATTTAATTTATTAATAACTATATAAATAATTTTCTTTTTAAAAAAATGAATATTGCTATACGAGTTAAATATTATAAATAATTATATGCTCTAGATTACATAATACAAGTTAAAATAATGGTAACTATAACGATTACAATAGTAACAATAGTATATAATATTTAATAACAATGATAAATATTAAACAACAATAATATTATTATTAATTAAAAATACAAAAACAATAACTAACAATTTTAATATTTAAAAAGAAAATTATATTAATGATAAATAAAAAAAATCCTAATAATAAGTTTTAATAATTATAGATAACAAAAACTGCTTCAGACCATAACTAATAATGATATATAACATTAACATTACTAACAAATATATTAAAAGATAATAATAAAATATTAAATAATAATTTTAGTAATAATTTTTAAAAGAAATAAAGATGATAATAATAATAAACCTTAATAAATAATAATCTCAGTAATATTAATAACTAAATAAAGAAGTAATTAAGTAAATTAATAAATAGATAAATAGATGTTTTAACTAATAGATAATTAGGTAGTTAGTTAATTAAAAAAGATCCCCTAATTAAATAATGTGTATGTAAATATTTGCATTACCACCGTACACTAGATTACCTTAAGTATCAAAATATTGATTGTGCAGAATATGCCAACCATTCCCACAAGTGAACAAATCACTCCACTATACATGAATTCCAACGCATGCAAGCTTCCATTTCATGTCACGGTCTCCAATTTTCAGAAGGCTATGAATTTAACAAAACATGGATTCCAAGCATTATTTTATTACAAACAGGATGGATTGATAGAATATATATATATATATAACAACTGCCCAACACAAGCCATTTTGGATTATCCCAATCACCATGAAAAACTTCCCCACATACTGGCCACAACTTCCTCCACCAAAACGTCAAAAGTTAAAAATTATGCTGTAATCTCCGAGACCTGAAAAGGAGAAAATTAGGAACATTTCTATATTTGAAGAAGGGAAATTTCATAATTAAAGGCTGCTTGATCTCCATAAATTTGATAGCTTTTCTCTCCACCGCAATATTATTCCCCTATCTCGGGTAGATATGAAAAAAAGCATAGCTGTATGATGGCCGAATTCAAGGACAATCATCCATGTTCTTGGCTGGAGTTTTGGTGTGCCACAAGGAAAGAAGTTCCAAAAACTTTTGAATTTTAGAAGTAAAACGACAGCGGCGGCTATTCTTGTCAATTTTCGGTCAAGAGGATTAGGGCAAGGAATACAACACAAAAAATTCATGCAGCACGTAAAATTCAACCCTTACTCCAATAGTAAAATTTCCATCAATGCACCCATTAAACGACAATACTCTTGTGTCTTAATTTCTCACTAAAATCCTCATGTACTAAAACCTCTTACTTAAATTCCCTCTAAAGCAAATTACAAAAACAAGGTAATTTAATGTATTTACTTAATCGATGCACGCAAGCTAATTGAAGTAACTTGGGGTAATAATTAGTCAATTAAATCACACATAAAGTACACATAAATATGAAGCCGAGCATAGTCATGTATGTGAATAAATGCTGTAATGCATGTTCTCCTATCTTCCACGGGTAATTTAGGGTAGGGTTTCACACACTATCCACATGTCTTTAATATATGCTGCACCTTGCTTTTTGTGATAAATCACCTTATAAGTGTTCCAATCATAATTCACCACTTAAATATTACATAATCCATGACATAAGTAAGTTTCTCACCTAAGCTTCTTCAACAACTATAAATTGGAGGAGCTAAATAGAATTATGAGGTTTGGGAAATGAAAAGAAGAACGAGAGAGAGAGAGAGAGAGAGAGAGAGAGAGAGAGAGAGAGAGAGAGAGAGAGAGAGAGAGAGAGTGGGGCCGAAACATACGGAAGAAAAAGAGATAAAATGATAAAGAAAGGAAAGAGAAGAGAAAGAAAGAAAGAAATAAGAAGAAAAGAAAGAAACTTTGAAGGTATCGTTTCCCTTTCTTGAATTAAAAAGCATGTTATTACATATTTTACTTGGTGATGTGTTTAATTTTCTTGAATTATGTGAGAAGAAGTGAAAAATGAAGGCGGTTGTTGTGTGTTGTTGATTGGAATTGGAGGCGGTTAAATTATCAGTTTGGAGTTGGGAGATTTGAACTCGTGACTTATGGCTTTTAGATCTAAAAATTTGTGTTAATGACTTGACTATATTTTGACTCTGCATGATTCTACCATGTTTTTAGATTATTTTCCATTGCAATTAAGTTAAAAGCTTACGTGGTTGATTTTATATGATTTCTTCAAGTGAATCCTGTGCAGCAAAATTCGAAACTTGATTTTGCTCAAAGATTGGAATCTTGATTCAACCATTTTCCTTTTCAATTTTTGTCTAAAAATTTTACTCAGTTAACTAGGATTCATAGGAATATTTTTCCACTAGAATTACTCAATTTGGGCAAGTATTTTGATCTCTGCAATTTTTGTAAAAATACTGCCAGAAAAGATACTGTAGAGTTTCTTAGAGTTTGAACAATTACCCTAACAAAACAACTTAGATTGGACTGATATATTTACATTAGTTTATATAGATGGCAAAGTTATTTGCTGGAAAATTTAAGATGTTTTGAATTATATTGCTATATGAACCGATTTGTGATACATTCTGATTTGCCTTGTTTTAGAAAAAATCACTATTTTGATGAAACTATAATTAATTATGTTTTAGCTATAAAAATCTTTCTTAATTGATGTGGTTTCTAATAATATCATCATAAGAAGGTTGGACCTGATGAAACATAGTTATGTGACACTTTGAATTATTATATTTCGGTTGGTACTATTACGTACATATGTGAGAGTATCTATTATGTGTGATGCTAGTTGCTATGGTATTTGTTGATAACCTTGTTGTGAGATGAGCCAGGCCAGGGCTAGTGAAATGGTCTAAGCACGTAAGTAGTGTATAAGGAATGGAACTATATGATTAATATGAATGATAGGAAATTGATATATGACCAGTTCATGTGATAGATTTCGTAGGAGATGGAGAAGTGGAATTCTGGACATACGATTGACTACTCTTTCTTTTGCTAGCTTTAACTTAAGGTAAGTCCCTACATCCATGCAACATTTCGAATGAAATATTTTTATGAGAAAAATACTGTGAAGCATGCTAGTTTATTCTATTGAAAACATTATGAAAGATTTGTTATGCCATAGTGAACCATTTAATATTTTACGAAACAATTTACAAATGACATGACGATTTGGAAATTCTGCATTAATTTCACCAGGCAATTATGATTGCATCTTCATGTATCTGGTTGCAAAAATCATAGTACGGATTTGTTATCAACTGTTAAAACCTTTGAACGGAATTATTATTTGGAATGCATTTTCGAGAAAGTAAATATTTGGATAACAAGTTCGATGGTTGAAGCATTGAGCATGAATAAAACATTGCACTAATATTTACCTTTATGCCTTGTGATTCTTAAGTACTAAAACGGACTATACACTTATACTAATTTGTGTGGATTGGAGATGCAATACCCCACACTTTTACCTTCGATTGGCTACTACTTATAATAGGATGAGAATTTATATTATTGGCTAGAACAAAAGATGATCAGTGTAACAAGATGAATATTTTGGTATAATAATATTTTGTCGGGACTTGGATGTAATTATTGGATTTGTTCTACTCGTACCCTAAATTTTTGAAAGGCTACTATTGTTAATCAAATAAGAATTTGCTAAGAAGAGAAATTGATCAGTGCGATAAAACGCAGGTTTTGGTGTGAACTATGCTATTCGGGTCACCGGGGGCATTTTCATCACTTTGATCACGCCTGCAACTTTGATAAAAAATTCGACCCAACTAAGAAGAAAACGAAGAATTTAAGTATTACCAATGGACTTAGTGAAATTGTTGGAGTTGAAGGGTGAAATAAAATATTTTTCCGTTTCAAACCCGATTTTGGTCATTTTTAAGGAAAAATGGAAAATGTGATAAAAAATTTGGATGTGTGGCATTTTGTGATTGCTAGCCCACAAACATGTGTCAATTTAAGAGAGGTTGCAAGAAGAGTTCATGCAAGACACATGAATTTAAAGGATTGCAAAATAAATAAATAATGATGTGTAAATTTTGTGATTGGAACACATCACTTGTGGGCCCTTTAACTAACATCTTGTGAAATGTTACTGGCCAATACTTGGACCAAGAGAAGGTGGATGAATGGCTGGAAATTGGCCAAGAAAACTGGCAGCCATACAAGAGAAATGAAGAGAAATTTTTGAGGAGGAAATTAAGTGGTTGGTGTGTAAATTTTTCATTGGAACACAACCTATACATTGGCCACCATACAATTAATTGATTTAAAATTTTCTTGCCCAAATTTCTGATGAGGATAGCGGTGGGAAGGCTTTTATACAGCCCATAATTTCAGCAGCCTCAAGGGGAGAGAAATAAAGGAAAATAAATCAAGAGAAATTAGCAAAAAGAAAGAAAAAGGTAGCTAGTGTGTGTTCTTGGTGTAGTGTGTGAGTTCTTGAGAGGTTCTTGGAGCAAATCACACCAAATAACTCAAAATAGAAGGTAAAACCCTACCTTGCTTGAATTAAAGTTGTTGTTGGGTGAATGGTGTTCATTATGATATCAACTTTAACATGAAAACATGATTTTCATGCCTTGATTTTGGATCAGAAGCTAAGGTTTATAAACTTTGTTGTTGAACTCTCTATGTGTTTATGCGTGTCGGCTACCTAGAAGCTTTATGGATTTTGTTTTGTGTGGGGAAGAATTGAATATTCGTGGTAGTTTGAAGGATTGTTTTTGGTTGAGAAGATGATGACCAAAGTATAATGAAACTGGAAGTTACTTGGTTGGAAAAATGAATTATACTAGCTTTTGATTAGCAAAAGGTGAATTTGTGTCAAATAAGTGTGATTCTCGTGAGATATTGGAATCTGGAAATCACAAAATCAAAGATGATTTGAAGTAAAATTGAGTGAATTAATGTTCTCAAGGTGTTAAAGGCTAAAGGAAAGCATGAATAGTATAATTGAAGCAAAACTATTGGGGCTGTTTTTGCCCTATAGTGTGTCTCGAAAACAAGGACTCTTAAAAAGGCTTATAAAAAATTAAAGTTAAGAATCTTACGGTCATTTTGGTATATCATGGAGCCAAATTGGAGTTGTGGATTGAAAGGTATGTGTAAAACAAAATCATGTGTCAAGCAAAGAAATTCTAGAAAAATAAGTCCAAAAATGGATGAACTTAAGGATGATTAATTGTGTGATTTTGGATGAAATAAATGAGAAATATGAAGTTAATCCCTTGCATATGAAGGGAGAAAGGATGTGGAAAACAAAACAAAAGAATCGAACAAATGACGAAAAATAACGTGAACAAAAGTTGAATGTTTTCCTTAACCATTGACTAATCGTCGGCCCCGTCGGCTAAACGCTGGTTGGACGTTGGCTACCCATTGGGGACATCGGGTATTTTTCAGCCAAACACGACTTGACTTAAAAAAATGTTGGGTGTAGGTTTATCGATAAACGGCCAACGGTTCGTTGAAAATGATAGAAACGGTAGTCGAATGGCCGTAAATAGGAAGAGTTAATTAGGACATGAGGTGAGTCCCTTTGATTTCTAAAACTCCCTAAAAGGTAGTATGCTTTATTTTTTTCATGAAATGCTATGTTTTATACAGTTTTTGGAAATCCCTGAATATGTTTAATGTTTATCTAAGCAAGAATAACTCTTATGCCACTTTGGACTCAAATGAACTCTATATTTGGCTTGGAAACTTTAATGGATGATTAAAGGATGAATTTTGTGAATTGAGTCCTTTTTGGATTAAATACCTTGGATTTTCAAAAAATGGCAATTCTTGGAATCGGGTATTCATAAATTGACTGGAATGCCCTTATTGGAACATTGTATGGAAATATGTCAGCAAACTTTGAATTTAATCCTCTTTTGGGATTAGAATTCTAGATTTTTTGAAATAAGTTCCTTTTGGAATTGGGAATTTGAAAAATGAACCAAATGTCCTTATTGGAATGTTTTCTGAAAACTTTTAGAATCGAGTATTCGGTAAATGACCAAAATATCCTTATTGAAACTCTTGTGAACACTTTTCAAATAAGGTATGGGTAAGATGACCAGAATACCCTCAGAAAGTCTTTTGGAACTGGGCATGAGTACAATGACCCAAATGCCCTTGGAAATGACTTTTGTGATTGAGTATGGGCAAAATGACTCGAATACACCTGAAAACTTATTTTTTGATGTATGAAAAAGAACTCTTTAACTTGTTTTGACAAGGTTTTGGAAAAATGATCTCTTGTGATGAGATTGACTTTTGAAAAGTAACATTTTGATCCCCAAAATTATTTTATTAGCCTGATGTGCCTGTGAAATGAATTGATTGGCCGCGGAGCCTATGGGAATTATGATATGACATGTGAGTCAATTGGATCAAATTCTAAAACATGTTATTTTGCCCCGAAGATGTTTGTTTTGAAAATTCTGCGGGATCGGATAACCCTCTGGCTTGATCAGTCAAAAGAGGTTGGTATTGGTGATGTTGTGTACTCAGCATGAACTTTGATCCTTGTACTAGCTCATGTTAGAGATAGATAATCCCAAGTAACCTAGTTAGTTTTGGGGATTGTCTTACTCCAAATAGAGTAATAGGACATTGAAATGAGTCGTCCTAGCTAGCCATCCAATGCCTGGAAATTGTCGTACCTTATATGCCCTTGTGACTTGGGTTGTTCACGGACTAGACTAGACACCTAGCATTATTCAACCCCATGCTACCTCGATGGTGATTGACATCAGGATTGGAACCTCTGGCTTATGGTAGCAAGTAAAAGATTTAGTGTACTGCGTGCACTTGTTGATTATAGTACATTATGGCTTACTTATTTTCCAGCAATGCATGGATTAAGTATTGTAGGCTACTGTCTACATACAATGATACGTGCAAGTTGGTGTACTTTTCTGGCGATGCATGGATTGAGTATTGTAGGCTACGGTCTCAATACAATAATACGTGGCGCCAAAGGTAAAGATTGCTGGCTTTGCATACAGGCCCACCTTCTATTGGAGAAGTGCATGTGATTTGGAAATTGGGACAATGATTTGAAATTGAAATATAGTTTTCCAAAAAAATAAAAAGATTGAGTTCTGAATAAACTCTTTCTGGGAGAGTTTTGGAATTGTTTCCAGTGAACTGATGAAATACTTTCCCTACCAAAGTTTTATGTACTCTATTTCTTTACTAAAGTACTAGCACACACGGGACTCACTGGGTGATTTGTCACTCACACGCACCTTTATCTTAGCCTTTTGCAGGATCCAGAGTTGAGCGGACCTATGGATTGATGGATGATAGCACAGTGTCAGCAGATAGGTCTGGACGACTCCCTTTTTGATTATGTACTTATTGCTAGTGTAGTTTGGGATGGCATGTATAAGATTCTCTGGTATACGTATATGTATGGCCATCAGTATGGGATATTATATGAGTCTAAACCTTGTATACTCCGTTATTTTAGTTATAAAGACCCCTTATCTGGGAAAATAGATGGGGCAACACCTGGTGTTGATATGCTTTCATTGCTATCTTTATTAGGGGTGTTACAATGGGTATTAGAGCCTAGTATTATGGAACTGTGATATCGTCATAGGGATTGGTAGAACTGTTTCATTGTAGAGGTATGACGAATATAAGTGATTAGGGTAAGCACCCCAATAGATGAGTGTAGCAATAATGGGAAGAAAGAGATATGTGAGGATTCGGGTATGAAAAGATCTAGGAAGATTAGGATGATCTACCGAGCAGGCGTTCCAGGATGTTTTATCTTAACAGGACCTGACCTTGGCCGCCGTCATACACCCTATCTCACCTAGAGCTTGTTTAACCCATCAGTACTTGTCTCCATTTGTACGAGACCTTAGTCTGGAGAGGATACTTACTCCAGAGAGGACATTGTCACCATAAAGTCAGATAGAGAAGGTAGGTAGCGATTCTAATAAGGTTGATAGCGATATTGAACTATACCATCATGATGACGATATGGAGGACAGTATCCCCGACGGTGCAGTATTTTTTGAGGATGATGAGGAGGTCTTTGGCGGGGATATTCTAGGAGTATTAGAGGAAGAGATGGCAAGACTGGAGGTTGTTGAGGCTAGAGGGGATCAGGAGGTACCCGAGGTAATGATGCCTATGCTCGAGCTCGAGGAGCTCAAGGAGAAATTGGAGATAGACCCAGAGATACTGGCTTAATTGTACCTTGATATGGATGGAGATAAAGGACTTAATGTAGCCAAGTCCTATACGATTTCTACTGATTCAGGACCTCCCGTTTTGGATAGCGATGATGATGAGCAGGAGGGTGATATGTGGATATATATATATATATAGCAAGAAATGTATTGTTTGGCTAGTGTATATGATTGTGTGCTCAGCACGCAAATTTTGTACTAGTTTTGTGTTTGATGAGAATGAGTATATGTTATAATCTTGCTATGTGCACTATAGCCTTTTTATACCTGCTCTTGAGTTATGTTATATCGTTTTACCAGCAAAATTGTATGAACTATACAGATGTCTCCTAAATTAACTTTGAAGGATTATTGCGAACTACTCGGAATAACATTAAGCTAATGGTGGAGGAACCGCATATGTATGGTCAACAACTTGTAACTTTGGACAATCCTATGTTCCCAACTTTCTAGAAAATGGTTGATGTCATTCAACAGTTGATTGAGACTATCACAAGAGTTAAAGAGAATATTAGAATAAATGAGAATATAAGTAAGAGAAATAGAAGTGGACTTCGAGTTATGAGTCAGAAAAGATTTGGAGACCCTGATGGCAAAAGAAAGGAAAGATGTAACGGAACGGAAGGTGACTGAAGGACAACCTTCTTTTAGATGCTTCAATTTTGGGAATATAGGGCATAAGAGATTCAATTGCCCTTACCCTCAAAAAATAAGAGGATGGAGTTAATCGGGAAAGGAATAATTAGGGGCAGAGGTGAGGACTAGAAGGGGAGAACCTAGGACAAGTTTCTATCTCTAGACTAGGACCGGTTAAACCACAAGTGAATGTTCGAATGGTTGCATTGGAAAAAATGGATAATCATGCCACAATAGTTGAAGGTAAGCTTCTTATTTTGAATCATGATGCTAAAATATTGGTAGATCCTGGTTCTATGCATTCCTTTGTTGCCAATTCATTTATTGATACTATAGGGACAAAAGAGTAAGAAACTTTATTATAAAATGATTGTTAGTATCCCATTGGGACAGTGAATGAATAGTAAGAAAGTACATAAAGAATGTAAGACTTTGGTGGAGAATGAAATTTTTGGAGGAGATTTGATAAGTCTGCTCATATAGGATTATGATGCTATTTTGGGCATGGATTTGCTATCTCAGCATCATAATCAAGTTGACTGTAAACATAAAGTAGTACGATTCCATCGGCGTCGGCCTGAGAAACCTATATTGGAATTTGTAGATGAGGCTAGAAGGAAAAGTAATGCTTTTATATCGGGACTCAAGGCCTGTAAAATGATTAGGAAAGGGTGTACTGTATACTTCACTTATATGATTAATAAACCTGAAGAAGTTCCTATTGTGAATGAGTATTTAGATGTTTTTGCAGAAAAATTGACGGAGTTGCCACTGGAGAGAGAAGTAGAGTTTTCTATTATTTTAGTGCCATCAATAGAACTAATTTCAAGGACTCCTTATAGAATGGCACCTACAGAGTTACAGGAGCTCAAGAAACAATTATAGGAATTCATAGAGCAAGGGTTCATTCGGTGAAATACTTCACTGTGGGGAGCACCTGTATTGTTTGTTAAGAAGAAAGATGGATAATTGCGGATGTGTATAGATTATCGAGGGTTGAATCCAATGATGGTAAAGAATAAATATCCATTGCCTATAGATGATAAACTCGTTGACCAGTTACAGGGAGCAGGATGTTTCTCAAAATTAGACCTGAGGGAAGGATATTACCAAGTTTAGATTGAGGAAGAAAATACACTGAAAACTGCATTTAACACACGATATGGGCATTTTGAGTTTGTAGTGATGCCCTTTGGTGTTACTAATGCTCCTGCTGTTTTCATAGACTTAATGCACCGAACATTTCGGCCTTACTTAGATAATTTTGTGATTATATTCATTGATGATATTCTGGTGTACTCCAAATATCCTCAAGAACATGAACAACACCTTTAGAAAGTATTGGGAAAGTTTAGGAAGGCTAGATTATATGTAAAATTCAGTAAGTATGAGTTTTGGTATAAGAAGTAGCATTCTTGGGACATGTGATATCCAAGGACGAGATTATAGTAGATACTGCAAAAGTTAAAGCGGTGACTAATTGGAAATGTCCCAAGACTCGAACGGAAATACGAAGTTTTTTAGGATTAGTAGGATATTATCGGAGATTTATTGAGGGATTTTCTAAGATAGCTTCACCTTTGACTCGATTCACCCAAAAGAAAGTTCTTTATGTTTGGACCTTGAAATGTAAGAGAAACTTCTAGGAGCTAAAGAAAAGGTTAAGTTCTACTCCTACTTTTGTATTGCTAATGATGGAGAATCCTTATGAGGTGAACATAGTTGCATCAAAGGAAGGATTGGGAAGAGTATTGATGCAGGAGAAAAATGTGATAGCTTATATCTCTAGGAAATTGAAATCCCACAAGGAGCATTACCCTACACATGATTTGAAGTTAGCTGCTATTGTGTTTGCCCTTAAGATTTGGAGACATTATTTTTATGGGACTGAGTTTGAGGACTTCACCTACCATACAAGTTTAAAGTATGTTTTACTCAGAAGGATTTGAACATAAGGCAACATCAGTGAATGGAATTTTTGGGAGAATTTCTATGTCTAATTAACTATTATCCTGGAAAAGCAAATATAGTAGTAGATACCCTTAGTAGGGAGACAAATTTATCAGCTCTTCAGATATTATGAATTCCAGAACTGGAAGCAATTGCGGTGGACGGAGAAATAAGGCACAACAGGAAAAATCGCCATTTGCGACGGCCAAAAACCGTCGCAAAACCGTCGCTGACCGTTTTTGCGACGGTCATGGGAAACCGTCACAAATTGCGAGGGTTTTGCGAGGGACAAAAAAATTTGTTGCTATTTACGACGGTTTTGCGAGGATTTTGCGACGAATATTTTTTGGTCAAACTTCACCAGAGGATCAATTTTTGCGACGGTTATGCGACGAAAAACAGTGACCCTCGCAAAACCGTCGCAAATTTGCGAGGGTTTTGCGAGGGCTACGGTTTGGACCCTCGCAAAACCGTCGCAATTTGCGAGCCGTCGCAATTTGCGAGGGTTTTGCAAGGGCCAACCTTGTGCCCTCGCAAAACCCTCGCAAATTGCGACGGTTTTGCGAGGGGAGAATTAACCCCAGTCGTGACCCTCGCAAAACCGTCGCAATTTGCGAGGGTTTTGCAAGGGCCAACCTTGTGCCCTCGCAAAACCCTCGCAAATTGCGACGGTTTTGCGAGGGGAGAATTAACCCCAAGTCGTGACCCTCGCAAAACCCTCGCAAATTGCGACGGTTTTGCGAGGGGAGAATTAACCCCAAGTTGTGCCCTCGCAAAACCCTCGAAAATTGCGACGGTTTTGCGAGGGAGAATTAACCCCAAGTCGATCCTCGCAAATTGCGACGGTTTTGCGAGGGAGAATTAACCCCAAGTCGTGACCCTCGCAAAACCGTCGCAATTTGCGAGGGCCAACCTTGTGCCCTCGCAAAATCCTCGCAAATTGCGACGGTTTTGCGAGGGAGAATTAACCCCAAGTCGTGACCCTCGTAAAACCGTCGCAAATTGCGACGCTTTTGCGAGGGTCACGACTTAGTCCTCGCAAAACCCTCGCAAATTGCGAGGGTTTTGCGAGGGCCCAAGCAAACCCGCGGTTTTGACCGTCGCAATACCCTCGCAATTTGCAAGGGTTTTGCGAGGGCCACGACTTGAGCCCTCACAAAACCCTCACAAATTGCGAGGGTTTTGCAATAATTTTTTTTATTATTATATTTATTTTAAATTATTAATTCCCTATAAATCAACCCTGAAATATTATACAAATAAATATCAACACTATGTTCATAATCCAAAAAATACTATAAAAAATTAAAAATAAACCCAAATAAATATAATTAAATATTAAAATATAATATAAAATACATAATAAGTATCTAAAAAAGTAAAATAATTCACAAAAATAAGTAATAGTGTATAAAGAGTATAAAAATAAATATAACAAGTCTATGTAAGCAATGAAGGAGCAGCTGCAGAAGGGGGTGGAGGAGGGGAACGAGAGCCCCTACGTGGGCCCGGGGTGCTCATCAGCTGGATCAAATCCATCGTCAACATTTGGATCTTCATCTTCAGCATTAGCAGCCGCAATGCGCGCTTCTATCTCCTCTATGGATGGCATAGATGGTGCAGGAATACCCATTTTGTCCGACATAGCTGCCATCCAACCACCAAATGTAGACTGCTGTTGCCTCATGAAGTCCCGGTACAAGTCTATTTATCGATTGAATCTCCGCTCAGCCTGTTGAACCCTTTTCTCTACTAGATGTCCAATATCAACTTGTGTAGGAGAAGATGCATGCAGTCCACTTTGAGACAGTCTAGTTCGAACATGTGTCGCCTCTGAGCCTAACCCAAAAACTCGTCCCCTTTTGAACCCGCCTTGTGCCTTTACAAACATGGCTTTTTCATCAAGAGGAACAACAGAGTTTACAGAGTCACTAGACTCGGACTGAGGAGTGCTCTGTATGAGATTTCGCACCTCATCCTAAAAAAAAAAAAGAATTGTCAATAGTAATTATCAAAATAAAATACAAATTCCACACAGTATAAAGAATTTCAACATATTTAATCTATATAGTACCAATGTCTGGCGAGATCGCTCACTGACAAACTGACCCTTTTGTGGCCCGCTTTGAAAGACATGTAATGTCTCAAACATGTCTGTGTAGCTAAAAGAACTCCCCTCCTTGGCCCGCTACATTTATATTAACACAATGTAATCATTACAATCTTACATAAATTTGTAATAAAACAATTTAGATTAATAATTAATTAAGACATGTAGGTGAATTACCAAACGGTCCTCGTGTTCTGTGAACGAAATAGACCCTCCAGTATGGGTGCAGACTACTCCCACGATTCTTTTTGTTGGTGGATGAGAGCTTCGATACTTCTCCGATCTCCAGTACTCGCAAATGTCATTCCAATATCGTGCCTCTATCCAATGAGGACATACCCAATCATCCCTCTTCCTCAGCCTAGACATTATGTCCGAAAATCGCGTCCGACACTTCTTTTCCCAAGTTGATCGAATTAGCGAAGCATACTCTTCCCTCCACCGAAAATATTTCTGCATGATCATGATTAGGATTTCTGATTAACATATAACATAGTACTTAAACGATAAAAAATACTCAAAAATTGCTTACCCCAAATTCTTGAAACCATAAGTCTCGCACGGTTATCGGGACGTGCGTGTATGTCGGATACGAACCAGTGAAGTACTCGTTGTATTATATTTGAAATTTCTCGGACACATTTGTCCGAGCTGACGAACCTATTTTTGGTGCAATGATAATGTACAATATAGTTATGTTAATCTCAAAAATAATAATAATAATTGAACTAATAATCAACATCTTACAAAGTATGAATATGTTACTTACCCGTTTCCCAGTGGAACAATCCAAGGTCGGGAGTCCGTCACTTGCAACCCAACGAATGCGAAGTCGAGCAGCGGATGATTGAAAAGCCGGGGATGGTACTCCCTCATCTCCAATAGAGCCATGTAATGAATGAGGCACTGAAAGCCTTTGTAGCTGAGTAGGGGATGGAGTATAAGGCTCCTGACCCTCCTGACTCCCCTCCCTCAATGATCCTTCATTAGAAGACATTGCTAAAGGAGATGAAAAAAGAAAAATAAGTAACCAATAATGACGAAGCCCACTCCAAAAGAAGGATGTAAATAACCGTGAATAAAAATGATAAAAGAATAATAACATTGAAACGTTATATCTATTCGCTAGTTTAAAGTAATACAATAATAATGCTTTGCTGATGATGGATATGTCAAAATAAACATTGTACTTGTAAATTGAATTTTAAAAAATTTTTGACAGAGTCTCCCCTATAATTGGACATTTCCCAAGCACAAGGCCACCTCAAGATTTGACAACCAAAACGCTGTTACAAACAACAAAGACAGATCTTTTAAATATAGAAAAATTCAAAAGATAACTAGGGGTAATCACCCATTACCCAAGAGGAATGATCACCCATCACTCACGGGGAATGATCACCCATCACTCACGGGGTTCCAATTAAAATGTTAGATATAGTTAAAATCAAGCTAAAAATTATAAATGCCTCTGTCCTTGTGAATTGTCTCGTCAATACAAGCAACAATACAATATATAAACTACCTTGTTGTTTACACCACAAAAGAATATAATAAGGAATAACAAAAATCCTCCGAGTCTGTACAAGTCTAAACGAAAGATTCCCGCAAAAAAAAAGAAGGAGATGAGATTCCCGACAATTAGACAAAATTGTGAAACAAAATTGTATGTGATGGAATTTAAAATAATAAAAATTAAAAGATTCAAGGCATGTAGATTCAAGTAACAAATAAATTGTAAGTTAAAATTTGACATGGGATAGTAATGATGCAATAGATTTCAGGATTCCCTCACCATTAACTATACTATTTGTAAATGAATTGAAATCAGGCCTATTCACTAGAATCATTCTCCGATACAAACTCATCATCATCTACTGAGGTATCGCTACTCGTTTCCCATTCATCTTCTTCCTCTTCATTTATAGGAGAACTATCCCTTGCTCGTTATAGCCTCATCATGAACATCCAACATTTCACTCATACCATTCTCATGCGTCGAATACCAAGATCAACAAATAACGATATGTCGACTTCGTCGATAGCATCTACTTCTTCCCGATAAGCTCTATCAACCACGGGTGCATCTATTATATGTCGAGCTTTGGTTTTGCAAACCGCCAACCAATCAGATCTTGGCCTCTTACTCCCTGGATATGATGCATAATACACTTGGATAGCTTGTTGAGCTAGAACAAATGGATCATAGTTAGCATAGCTCCTTTTGTGGTTAATTTCTACAAGATTATACTGCGGATGTACCCTCGTACCACGATTCAATGTTTGATCAAACCAGTGACATTTAAAAAGAACAATGCTTTGCTGTGGATTACCAGGAAATTGCACTTCAATAATCTCATTTAACACTCCATAGTAATCAGGTCCTGATGCGTCATTTCCAATCCCTTTCACGCAAACACCACTATTAACTGTTTCCTTCCAATTTCTTTGCATGTTTCTGTAATTTTTTCATAATTAGACAAACTATCCCAGATTTCTTCACCAGTAGGGTATTGCACAGGCTGTGATGTCTCAGAACCTCTATCATTCCTAAAAGATCTCGTATCCCTCCTGTAAGGATGATCCGATGGTAAGAAACGACGGTGACAGTCAAACCATGATTGTTTCCCACCATTTTGTAGATGAAAAGACTTTGTATTGCCCATACAATATGGACAAGCCAGTCTCCCAGCAGTGCTCCAAGCACTTAACATACCATATGCAGGAAAATCATTAATAGTCCACAAAAGTGCCGCCCGTAGTTGGAAGTTTTGTTTCTTCGATATGTCATAAGTGGTGACACCTTCAAACCACAATTTGGTTAATTCGTCTATCAAGGGTTGTAAATAAACATCCACCTGGTGCTTTAGATTCTTGGGGCCCGGGATAATGATTGTTAAAAACGTGACTGGATCTTTCATACACATCCACGGGGGGAGATTATACGGTGTGAGAATGACCGGCCAGGATGAATATTGCTTACCCAACATCCCAAATGGTGAGAATCCATCTGTACATAAACCAAGTTTGACATTCCGTACTTCTTTTGTAAACTCAGGATATATTCGATCAAAGTGTTGCCATGCTTCAGTATCACGAGGGTGACTCATTGTGCCTTTCTCCGATCTGCTCTCTCCATGCCATCTCATGTGTTCAGCTGTTGTTTTGGAAGTGTACAATCTTTGTAGCCTCGATGTTATCGGGAAGTAATACATCTTCTTGAATGAAATTTCCCTTCTACTTGTGTTCTTCCCAACCTTTTTCTGTGCATATCGAGGATGGCCACAAAATTTACACTCTCTACGATTCATGTCATCTTTCCATAGAATCATGCATCCATTATTGCATACATCTATTTTTTGTATCGGCAAACCCAACCCAGCCACTAATTTTTTCATCTGATAGAAATCATCAGGAATCGTATTACTGCTAGGCACAACCTCTTTCATCAATTGCACAACATCGTTAAAGGCTTTACGCGAGAGGTTATTTTCAGACTTAATGTTTAATAACCTTGAAGCCAGTGAAAGCTGTGAATGTTATGTGCATCCATCCCATATAGGAGTCTCTGCCGCCTTTAACATATCGTAAAACCTTTGTGCCTCCACATTAGGTGGCTCTTCAAAATGAACTGCTGATTGAGCTTCAGGGGGAAAGTCGGGTCCTGCTACGTCTAAGACCATTTCGCGAGACAGATTTTCTTGATGTGAATCAGATTCTGGGATTGAGGTAGACACACTTGAGGGACACTCGAATGGCTCACCATGACATGTCCACCGGTAATACCTAGGCACAAATCCAGACTTCCACAGGTGGAGCTTAACTTATGCTGGATCCAGGTACTTTTTATTCTTACATTTTGCACACGGGCATCTAATAACGCTTGACATTGCTTTTGATAAGGCAAATGTCAAAAAAGCCTTAACCCCTTCCTCAAATTCAATAGTGATCCCTTTTACACCTGAAGCGTGCCTTCTATACATCCAACTACGATCATCCATGACGTCTAAATGAGAGAAAAGAACAATCAACTCAATAATTAAAATCACCCCTTAAACAAAAGGAAGAGAAGTATAATTACATTTTCCTTTCTATTATCTAACAAAAAGAGGTCCAAAACATAGAATTTACAATTGCTATCTTTGGATACAGTTACACCTTCAATATATACGTTTTAACCAAGTATTTAATCTTAATTGAGGAATTTGATTAAGATTAAATACTATTAAAGCTAATTATATTCTTATTTTACACATTCCAATGGTTAAATAATAACATTTTATTTATTTTCATTCCAATGTTTATATTTGTATAAACTCTCTCTATAACGTATATTATTCATGCTATTATTAACATCGACCTATATATGAAATTATTATTATTATTACTCATTTCATTACTCATATTCTTATTCTTATTAGCAATATTATTTTTAATAATAATGCTATTATGGGATATATACTCATGCTCAATCGAATAATACACTCTAAGATAAGGGTAGTTATTCTATTCCACATTAAGTAGCGGCAGATTTTGAAAAAAATTTTGACAGAGTCTCCCCTGTAATTGGACATTATCCAGGCACAGGGCCACCTCAAAATTATACAATCAAAATGCAATTGCAAACAACAAAGACAGATCATTCATTTATACAAAAAAATAAATAAATAAAAGGATAACTATGGGTAATCACCCATTACCCAGGAGGAGTAATCACCCATTACTCACGGGGAATCCAACATTTGAATTCAACAAAAAGGCAATTTATATGAACAACACGCACCTCCTACATCTTCATAATCTAAGGAAACGGATTTCTCACATAAAAGAGCCTTCAAAGCATTCTACTAGAGTTAAATCTTCCACTAGAGACACTAATATATTATTATAATCAAGTAATAAGATTACTAAACTAATCAGAAATCAACCTTCCTATTATGGCATCGTAACCAATCAAATTAATTTATAAGGGTTTATATAGCTAAAACATAGTTCCCATATAATTTGATCAAAGTAGTAATTTTTTTATAACAGGGTAAAAAAGAGTGCACTATAAGTATAGATCAAAACACATTGAATGTTTAAAAAGGACAACAATTCCAACTAACAATTTAGCAATTCCAGTTCACAATTCCAAATTTAAATCAATAATCTCACATCAAACCACCATCATGTCACTCACAATCTCCTCAAACTCAACCCTAACATCAATACAACTTTTATACATCAATTCAAACTCTGCTCATTCACAAATAATCACCCAAATTTCAAAGCTTCGGGGGAAATGCAAATCTGCCCAAAGTTTATAAGATAATGAAGTAGCTCAAGAGATAAATTCTAACTACTTACCCAAACGAATCAGCTTCAAGAACAACGACACAGAAGAGTAGCACGAGAATGGCAGTGGCCGACTAAGGGGGGCGGGCTGAAGGGGGTAGGAAGAGCAGGGGGGAGTTGAGGGGGGGGCCCTGCGGGATGGGGGGAGTTGAGGGAGGGGGCGCGGGGGTGGGGGGCGCTGCGGGATGGGCGCGGGGAGGGGGCGCGGGGGTGTGGGGGAGTTGAGGGAGGGGGCGCGGGGAGGGGGCCGCGGGGGTGTGGGGGAGTTGGGGGGCGCCGCGGGATGGGGGAGTTGAGGGAGGGGGCCGTGGGATGAGGGAGGGGGAGCGGGAGGGGGCGCGGGATGAGGGGAGGGGGGCGCCGGGATGAGGGAGGAGGGAGCGGGAGGGGGGCGCGGGATGGGGGGCGTTGAGGGAGGTCGCCGGCGGGGAGAGGGAGGGGGGAGCGGGAGGGGGCGCGGGATGGGGGGGAGTTGGGGGAGGTCACCGGCGGGGAGAGGGGGGAGCGGGAGGGGGCGCGGGGTGAAGAGGAGGAAGAAGGAAGGGGGAAGAATGAGGGGAAAAAAAAAAGAGGGAGTGAAAAATTTTGGAAAATTTTAAATTTTTTTTTAATTTCTAGATATTTCGTCGCAATTTGTGACGAAAAAATAAAACCCTCGCTAATTTCTCATAAATTAATACGAATAATATTATAAATCGATCTATACATTATAATTTTTATTATTTTTTAGTGATTCTAATAATAATATTATTATGTAAATTATTTTTCTTTATATATTTTAATTTATACACCACTTAATCAAATAAATAGATAAAAAAATTAGATATATGTATATATATAACTATATAGTATAATATATATTAATATGTTCGAGGTGAATAACATTACAAATCGATCTCTACATTATAATTTTCAATATTTTTTTTAGTAATCTCAACAATAATAACAGTATTTGAATTATTTTTCTTTACATATTTTATTTTATACACTACTTAACAAAATAGATATATTAAAAAATTGGACATATGTATATACATAGCTAAATTAGTATAATATATATTAACATGTAGGAGACGAAGAACATTACAAATTGATCTCTACATTATAAATTTCATAATTTTTTTAGTGATATCAACAATAATAACAGTATTTGAATTATTTTTCTTTATACACTACTTAATCAAAGTGATAGATTAAAAAATTAGACATATGTATATATATACCTACATGTTATAGTATATATATATATATATTAAACTAAACAAATACTTATATACATTATATACATATACTTATATATTAGAATAAGTATATAACATAACATAATTATATATAAATTAGTAAATGTTATATACATTTACTTATGCAATACAATAGGTGTATAACATGACATAATTACATATACAAAATTATAATAAAATGCACTAATTGAGACATGTTATTAAAAATATTTCAGTAAATTTGTCAAAATACACCAACACATAAACACATAAAGAAATTAAAAAAAAAAGATTAAAACCCTATTTTGTTGTAAAACCCTCGCAAATTCGTCGCAATTAGTGACGTATTTGCGACGAATTTGCGACGAATTGGGGTTTTGAGATTTTCTATACATTTTGCCATTTATTTATTTTTTAATTAAAAATATTTACCGTCGCAAAACCCTCGCAAATTGCGAGAGCCGAAAATTCGTCTCAAAACCCTCGCAAATTGCGAGAGCCGAAAATTCGTCTCAAAACCCTCGCAAATTGCGAGAACTTTGCGACGGATGTTCAAAAATTTTTAAAATATTTTTTTAAAAAATAATCGATCGTCGCAAAGCTCTCGCAAATTGCGAGGGTTATTGCCGTCGCAAAATCCTCGCAATTTGCGAGGGTTTTGCGATGGACGTTCAATTTTTTTAAAAAATAAATAGCCGTCGCAAAACCCTCGCAATTTGCGAGGACTTTGCGATGGAAGTTCAAAAATTTTAAAAATATTTTATAAAAAACAATTTGTCGTCGCAAAACCATCGCAAATTGCGAGGGTTATTTACCGTCGCAAAACCCTCGCAATTTGCGAGGGTTTTGCGATGGAAGTTCAAAAAATTTTTTAAAAATATTTTTTTAAAAAATAAATTGCACGTCGCAAAACCCTCGCAAATTGCGAGGGTTTATTGGCCGTCGCAAATTGCGAGGGTTTTGCGATGGACGTTCAAATTTTTTTTAAAAATATTTTTTAAAATTAAATATCCGTCGCAAAACCCTCGCAAATTGCGAGGGTTTTGCGATGGACGTTCAATTTTTTTTTAAAAAAATATTTTTTAAAAAATAAATTACCGTCGCAAAACCCTCGCAAATTGCGAGGGCTAACTACCGTCGTAAAACCCTCGCAAATTGCGAGGACTTTGCGATGGACGTTCAAAAATTTTAAAAATATTTTTTAAAAAAATAATTTGTCGTCGTAAAACCCTCGCAAATTGCGAGTGTTATTTGCCGTCGCAAAACCCTCGCAATTTGCGAGGGTTTTGCGATAGACGTTCAAAAAAAATTTTTAAAAATATTATTTTAAAAAATAACTTGCCGTCGCAAGACCCTCGCAATTTGCGAGGGTTTATTGGCCGTCGCAAAATCCTCGGAAATTGCGAGGGTTTTGCGACGGACGTACGAAAATTTATTTAAAAATATTTTTTTTAAAAAATAACTCGCCGTCGCAAAACCCTCGCAATTTGCGAGGGCATAAATACCGTCGCAAAACCGTCGCAAATAGTGATGATTTTGCTACGAATTGCGACGGGTATTTTGGCCGTCGCAAATTGCGACGGATTTGTGACGGTTTTGGTCAACTCGCTACTTGTTTGAAAATCGTCGCAAATTGGTCGCTATTAGCGACGGTATTGAAGCCGTCGCAAAAAATTCGTTGCAAATCGCGATTTTTCCTGTAGTGAGGATAAGTAATGTCTCCATTCAAACGGTTTCCCTACAACAGTAAAAGGGAAAGTAAGATAAAGATGAGGAGTTGCAAAAGTTAGTGCAAAAGGAAGTGAAGAAAGGAGGGGGTGGGTTCTGAAAGGTTAATAATGGAATTATTTGTTACTGGGGTCATTATTGTATTTTGAAACAATACGCGATGAGACAAGATATTTTAATGGGAGCACCTTGGAGTAAGTATACCATCCATCCAGGAGTCATAGAGATGTATTAGGACTTAAAATAGCATTATTGGTAGATTGGTATGAAAAAGGGTATTTCAGACTTTGCAGCTTGATGCTTAACTTGTCAGCAAGTGAAAGCCAATCAGCAATGACATGGAGGGTTACTACAGCCATTGCCTATTCCATCATGGAAATGGGATGAAATTACTATGGATTTCATTACCGGATTACCCATGGCAGTAAGGCTATGAGATATTATATGGGTAATAGTGGATCGACTAAGTAAGTCTGCTCATTTCATTCCCATTAACTAACGGGTTCCTTAGAGAAGTTAAGTGAAATCTATATGGAGGAAATAATCAAACTACAAGAGTACCCACTAGTATTGTGTCAGATCAAGATCCTAGACTTACCTCGGAGTTGGACTAAGCTGCCATAGAGGTATGGGACCATAATAAAGTTCGACATTGCAGTGCACCCATAAACGGATGGACAGACAGAGCGAGTGAATAATGTTTTGGAAGACATATTGCGGGCTTGCGCTTTGGATTTTGGAACTAAGTGGATTGATAATTTAGCGTATACCGAATTAGCATACACTAATAGTTATCAATCAACAATTAGAATGGCCCTATTTGAAGCTCTATATGAAAAGAAATGTAGTCTAGGATGAAGGATGGGGGAATAAGATGCCATCGATTTTCAAAAGTTCGACAGGCTGTGGCGATGATTAAAATCAAGTTGGAGGTAGTTCAAAGTAGATAGGAAAGTTATGCAGATTAACATAAAAGAGATTTGGAATTTACAGAAGGAGATCGTGTATTCTTAAAGTTAACTCTACAACAACAATTGGAAATTAAGGGACCAAGAAAGAAGTTGGCATCTAGGTACCCTGGACCATTCCCTATTGTCAAGAGGATTGGGAAGGTGACTTATCAATTAGAGTTACCAAAAGAACTTCAAAGTATTCCCGGTATGCTCCATGTTGCCCAACTTCAGAAATACGTAGCTGATCTCGCACACATTTTGAATGAAGAACCTATTGAGATAACTCCAAGCTTGAAATATAAGGGAAAGCCTATTAAGATCTTGAAGTATGCTGAAAAGGAATTGCAGAATAAGAAAATTCCACTTGTAAAAGTGATGTGGAATCATCATCCAATACAAAATGCAACTTGAGAAATGGAAGTGAAAAGGTTGAAAAAGCATCCAAAATTATTTCAAGGTAAGCCAATTTCAATGGCGAAATTTTTTGTAAGGAGGGGAGAATTTAATATCCCGCACTTTTACCTTTGATTGGCTACTACTTGTAATAGGATGAGAATTTATATAATGGCTAGAACAAAAGATGAATGCTGTAATAAGACGAATATTTTGGTGTAATAATATTTTGTCGGGACCTGATGTAATTATTAGATTTGTTCTATCCGTACCCTAAATCTTTGGAAGACTACTATTATTAATAAAATATAAATTTGAGGGTATGCTGAGAAGAAAAATTAATCAGTATGGTAAAACACACGTTTTGGTGTGAACTATGCTATTCGGGTCACTGGGGGCATTTTCGACAGTTTGACTGCGTCGGTGACTTTGACCATGAATTTCACCAAATTCAGAAGGAAATGAAAATATTAAGTATTACCAATGGACTTGGTGAAATTTTTGGAGTTGAATGGTGAAATGAAATATTTTTCTGTTTCGGACCTAGTTTTAGTCATTTTTGAGGAAAAGTGGAAAATGGGATCGAAAATTTGGATGTGTGGCATTTTGTGATAGGTAGCCCATGAACATGTGTCAATTTAAGAAAGGTTGCATGAATAGTTCATGCAAGACACATGAAATTAAAGGATTGCAGAATAAATAAAGAATTATATGTAAATTTTATGATTGGAACACATCACTTGTGGGCCCTTTAACTAAGATCTTGTGAAATGTGATTGGCCAGTACTTGGACCGTAAGAAGGTGGATGAATGACTAGAAATTTCCAAGAAAACTGGCAGCCATACAAGAGAAATGGAGAGAAAATTTTGAGGAGGAAATTAAGTGGTTGGTGTGTAAAATTTTTTATTAGAACACATATATACATTAGCCACCATACAATTAATTAATTTAAAATTTTCATGGCCAAATTTCAGATGAGAATAGTGGTGGGAAGGCTATTATACAGCCCAAAATTTTGACAGCCTCAATAGGAGAGAAATAAAGGAAAAGAAATCAAGAGAAAATAGAAAAAAGAAAGAAAAAGGTAGCTAGTGTATGTTCTTGGTGTAGTGTGTGAGTTTTTGAGAGGTTCCTGGAGAAATCACATCAAAGAGCTCTAAATAGAAGGTAAAACCCTACCTTGCTTGAATTAAAATTGTTGTTGGGTGAATGGTGGTCATTATGATATCAATTTTAACATGAAAACATGATTTTCATGCCTTGATTTTGGATCAGAAGCTAGGGTTTATAAACTTTGTTGTTGAACTCTCTATGTGTTTATGTATGTCAGCTGCCTAGAAGCTTTATGGATACTATTTTGTGTGGGAAAGAACTGAATATTCATGCTAGTTTGAAGGATTGTTTTCAGTTGAGAAGATGATGACCAAAGTAGAATAAAAATGGAAGTTACTTTGTTGGAAAAATGAATTATACTAGCTTTTGAATAGAAAGTGTGAATTTGTGTTGAATAAGTGTGATTCTTGTGAGCTATTGGAATTTGGAAATCACAGAATCAAAGATTATTTGAGGGAAAATAGAGTGAATTAATGGTCCCAAGGTGTTAAAGGCTAAAGGAAAACAAAGGAAAGCATGAATAGAAGAATTGAAGCAAAACTACTGGGGGTGTTTCTTCCCTGTAACTTATCATTGGAACTAGGACTCTAAAAAGGGCTTACAGAAATTTAAAGTTAAGAATCTTGTGGTCGTTTTGGTATATCATGGAGTCAAATCAGAGTTGTGGATTGAAAGTAATGTGCAAAACAAATTCATGTGTCAAGCAGTGAAATTCAAGAAAAATGAGTTCGAAAATGGATGAACTTAAGGATGATTAATTGTGTGATTTTGGATGAAATAAATGAGAAATATGAAGTGAATCCCTTGTATATGAAGGGAGAAATGATCTGGAAAATGAAAAATGAAAAAATCGAACAAATGACGAAAAAACGACGTGAATGAAAGTATAACATTTTCCTTAACCGTCGGCCCCGTCGTCGGTTGGATGTCGGCTACTCATCGAGCACGTCGGCTGGATGTCGGCAAACCATAGGCTATTTTTCGTCCAAACACGACTTGACCTAAAAACGATGTTTGATGTAGGTTTAACGATAAATGGCCAATGGTTCGTTGAAAATGATGGAAACGGTAGTCGAACGGCCGTAAACGGAAAGAGTTAATTAGGGCACCATGTGAGTCCCTTTGATTTCTAAAACTCCCTAAAAGGTAGTATGCTTTATTTTTTCATGAAATGCTATGTTTTATACAGTTTTTGGAAATCCCTGAATATGTTTAAGGTTTATCTGAGCAAAAATTACTCTTATGCCACTTTGGACTCGAATGAACTCCGTATTTGGCTTGGAAACCTTAATGGATGATTAAAGCATAAATTTTGTGAATTGAGTCCTTTTTGGATTAAATACTTGGGATTTTCAAAAAATGGTAATTTGTGGAATCGGGTATTCATAAATTGACTAGTATACCCTTATTGGAACATTTTATGAAAATGTGTTTGGAAACTTTAAATTTAATCTTCTTTTAGAATTAGAATTCTTGATTTCTTGAAATGAGTTCCTTTTGGAATCGGATATTTGGAAAATGATCCAAATATCCTTGTTGGAATATTTTATGCAAACTTTTGGAATCTAGTATTCCGTAAATGACCAAAATATTCTTATTGAAACTCTTGTGAATACTTTTCAAATCGGGTAAGGGTAAGATGACACGAATACCCTCAGAAAGTCTTTTAAAATCGAGCATGGGTAAAATGACCCGAATACCTTTAGAAATGACTTTTGTGATCGAGTGCCGGCAAAATGACCCGAATACTCCTTGAAACTTGTTTTGATGTATGAAAAGAAAACTTTAACCTGTTTTGACGCAGTTTTGGAAAAATGATCTCTCGTGACGAGATTAACTTTTGAACAATGACATTTTAATCCCAAAAATTGTTATGTTGGCTTGATCTGCCTATAACATGAATTGATTAGCTGCGGAGCCAATGGAAATTATAATCAGACTTGTGAGTCAGTAGGATCAAATTCTAGAAAATGTTATTTTGCCCCAAAGATGTTTGTTTTGAAAATCCTATGGGATCAGATAACCGTCTAACCTGATCAGCAAGAAGATGTTGGTATGAGTGATGTTGAGTACTCAGCAAGGACTTTGATCTTTGTACTAACTTATGTTAGAGATACACGACCCCAAGTTGTTGGGAATGCACCCTCTTAGACTAGGTTTCTGATGTAAATATTGAATATGTTAATAAAAGAATTTATTTCAAAAAACTCGTTTGTGAATTTATTTGCATCATTTGTGCACATTTTCGTTTAGAAAAGACCCATTGTGTTTAAATAAGTGATCCATGTGAATGGAGGTCTTTCACAGTAAAGTATGGATCATGGGTTATTTAAACACATAAACATTTGTTCTTAGCTGATTGATGAGAATAGGAATCTCATCATGTTTAGGTTGTTATGTTATGAATTCCAAATGGGGAATGGCTTACCTTTAGCCAGTGAGTAGTCCACTCACTTCATGACATATACGTAGAACAGGACCTGTAGTAGTGGTTTCTTAAAAGTACTATATGGTAGAAACCTAGACTACTACTGCTACAGCGTGGAGTAGCACTCTATGACTTAGGTATGAGTTGGTGGTCTGGCGAAACTGAAAGCATATACTTTGATATGCTATAGTTGAGGTTCTATCGTAGGCCCAATATACTTGCATGTTAGGTATGTATGACTAGTTAATTAAGACAGACTTGTATAAGATAGTTTCTACACTATATCGCCCCTTGTGGTTGTCTGAATGATCTAAATATCCAAGGCTCTGGGAAACATAACTTGGATGTTTGCTTTAGGGTAGCTCCTTTGGAAAGCGGAAACACTCCAGCAAGTCATGGATCTTTGGACTAGAAGCCTAAGGATGGTAGATGTCATTTTGAGGGGTGTTAGTACATTTCTTCCTTTCTAAATGAATGGCAATGTGTAGAGGGGTATTTTAGTCATTTCACCTGTAGGTCGAAGACTTTGCTAATGCAGCATTGGTCTTGGGGTCAATATTTCCTTATGGTGATATTAGAAAATATTTAAATGCAAAATACATCTATTTATATAGTAGGGGTATTTTGGTCATTTTAGTAGCCAATACGATGTGTCTTTTTGGTCCTCGGAATAGCCCGTAAAACATATTCTCAAGTACCTCAAAGGAACTGTGGAACCACAAGAAGGAGAAGCACATCGAGAGGTAGTACCACCTAATCCGGGACTCCATCCAAAGACAAAAAGTCATGGTGGTACAGATTACCTTCGAAAACAATCTAGCAGATCCATTCACCAAGCCTTTGGCTGAGTGGGTCTTCAAGAGACACTTAGATGCCATAGGGGTGGGCACCTACGGACTTACCTAGTCTTAGAATTCAAGTGGGAGATTGTTGGGAAAGTGCCCTCTTAGACTAAGTTTCTAATGTAAATATCGAATATGTTAATAAAAGAATTTATTTCAAAAAATCGTTTGTGAATTTAATTGCATCATTTGTGCACATTTTCATTTGGAAAAGACCCATTGTGTTTAAATAAGTGATTCATGTAAATGGAGGTCTTTCACAGTAAGGTATGGATCATGGGTTATTTAAACACATAAACATTTGTTCTTAGCCGATTGATGAGAATGGGAATCTCATCATGTTTAGGTTATTATGTTATGAATTCCAAATGGGGAATGGCTTACCTTTAGCCAGTGAGTAGTCCACTCACTTCATGACATAAGCATATTTCGAATACGTAGAACAGGACCTGTAGTAGTGGTTTCTTAAAAGTACTATATGGTAGAAACCTAGACTACTACCACTACAGCGTGGAGTAGCACTCTATGACTTAGGTATGAGTTGGTGGTCTGGCGAAGCTGAAAGCATATACTTTGATGTGCTATAGTTGAGGTTCTATCGCAGGGCCAATATACTTGCATGTTGGGTATGTATGACTAGTTAGTTAAGACAGACTTGTATAAGATAGTTTCTACACTAATCGCCCCTTGTGGTTGTCTGAATGATCTAAATATCCAGGGCCCTGGGAAACATAACTTGGATGTTTGCTTTAGGGTAGCTCCTTTGGAAAGCGGAAACACTCCAGCAAGTCATGGATCTTTGGACTAGAAGCCTAAGGATGGTAGATGTCATTTTGAGGGGTGTTAGTACACTTCTTCCTTTCTAAATGAATGGCAATGTGTAGAGGGGTATTTTAGTCATTTCACCTGTAGGTCGAAGACTTTGCTAATGCAGATTGTCCTTAGGGTCAATATTTTCATACATCTATTTATATAGTAGGAGTATTTTGGTCATTTTAGTAGCCAATGCGATGTGTCTTTTTGGTCCTCGGAATAGCTCGTAGGTCCTAATTATTTTTGGGTGGAGAAATTGGTCTCAATTGAGAGGGTTTTATTTTATTCAGGATGTCTAATTTATTATTAGATTGGAATAAAATAAATTGAGAGAAATTTATTATCTTGTTTAATTAGTTAATTAATTATTCAGGGCCGAGGTTTAGTTTGAATAATTAGAAAATTAATCGGGACTTAAACTAGAGGAAAATAATTAATACTTAATTATTTATTGGGTTATTTATTTAATTATTCCCAAGAAATACATAATTAAAGTTTAATTATTTTTTGGTTCATTTGGGCACATTAATTATTTATTGGGTTATTTATTTAATCCCAAGAAAAATAATTAATGTCTATTATTTTGGATTTTTCAGGTCCAAGAAAAATAATAAATATTATTTTGACTCAATAGCCTGGACCATAGGATTTTTTCGGACACAATTCAGAAAAGTTTAAGGAGAAGCCAAAATTTATTTTGTTAATAATATTCGGGTTATTTATTTAATCCCAAGAAAAGTAATTAATGTCTATTATTTTGGGCTTTTCGGGTCCAAGAAAAATAATAAATATTATTTTGGCCCAATAGCCTGGACCATAGGATTTTTCCGGACACAGTTCAGAAAATTTTAGGGAAAAGCCAAAATTTATTTTGTTAATAATATTTGGGTGTTTGAAATATTAAATCCTGAGAATATTATTTTTATCAAAATAATTAATTTTGGTTTCATGACTCTTAGCTCTCTGTGTGGCAAAATAAAATAAAATAAATGTCTCTGTCTCTCCCTCTCGTGTGTGACTGTTGGTTTTCTAGCTTTTGGTGTTTCTTCACTTACTTTTGTTTTCTTAACATAAGAAGCCAAGCCAAGAAAGAAAACAGTAGTGGTGAAAAATCTGAGAGGCTTTCTTCATCCCAAATATGTGTTCAACAACTAGAGGTTAGGTTGTGGAATATTCTGATAATTGAAAAGTCTGGCATTCAGTGCACTAGAGAAGAACTACCGGTACCGGAAGCTTCAACCCACGGGGAAGAAGAAGGCTGTTCTTATGCTTCAATCCATCCTACTTCAATCTTCAAGATTTAAGGCATCAAGAGGTATGGTTTTAATCCCTCCATGCTACTGACATGCTCTGTTTCTATTTTTCTGTCTCCATTGTTGTTCACCTGTGCATGCTCCTCTATTTGTCTTCAAATCCTTCAAGTGGTATCAAAGCGTAGATTTGATTGACTTAGGGAGCATGTTAGTTAATAAAACATATAGAAGATCATTGTTTGGTCCTTAAACCTATTATCCTTTGCTGTTTTGGTATGGGACAGGCATGAATGTAAGCTTCACAGTGGAAGCATAAATTCACTGTAATTTTCTTTCTTTGAGATTTTGATCGTGTAAACCTAATTTAAATGGGTAGAGGCGGTTTTCGTTTTGTTTTGGATGAGTTTTTTGTAATGAAAAATGTTCAAAAAAGTTACTGGAGAAGACCCAAAAAAAAAAAAAACGCAGACAGAATGCAGAGAAATCTCGCAAATAATAAGAAGACTGTTCCGAAGCCACCGTTCGCGCCGAGCCGCCACTTGGTTTATGTGTCTGGAGCTGCTTGCTTCTCTGCTCCAAGCCGAGCCAATTGCAATTGCAATTTACAATTGCGCGCGCGGGTCGAGCGACTCAATCGGATAAATGCGCGGGTCCCTGAGCGGGTGTGGGCACGGGTTCTCGGGCGGGCGGGTCGGCTTCGCGGGTTGAAGCTGCTACTAATCCAGTGTGGCTAGTGCACTGAGGCCGCTGTGAACCACAGAGCAATTGGGCGCGGATCTGGTGCAGCAAGGCACGTGGACCGCCAGTTATATTTTTGTAATTTTTTTTTCTTTTCCGTTTTGAGTCCCATACCAGGCAAAGTTAATATTTTGCAATAGTTTATATTCTTGGAATATATTTGCATAAAAATTATTAGTAAGGGATTTTAGAATTAAACTAGATCATTAATTAATTAATTAATGTGTTTAATTCTATTATTTGGACACTTAGGTTTAAAAAATAGAAAAGCATGAAAACGTTACTGTTTTCTGGCATGTTATTTTTTTGTGTACCTATGTGCACGTTTTCTCAAAGACTAAAGTCTTTGGGAATATTTTTGCAGGGAAAACATTTTTTTAAAAAAAAAATAAATGGTTATTTTAACTTGAACAAAAATTAATCCTTAGATATTTTCTCAAAGGATTTAATCCTTGACATAGAAAATATATTGAATTTAGATATTTTTGTAAGTTAAAATAGAAAGTCATTTTTTATTTTGCACAAGAAAAATTGTTTTATCAAAAAACTTGAGACCAAAGTCTCTAGAAAGTTTTAATTGGAAAATTTTTTAAATCATTAAGTTTTAACTTAAATAAAATTAGTCCATGGAAAAATCTCTCAAATGATATAATCCTTGACATAGAGATTTTTATGGATTTAGGTATTTTATTTTTGAGTAAAGGAAAAACTTAATGGAAATTTCAAAAGGATATTTTTCAGAAAAACTTTATTTTAAAAGACTAAGTGGGAGAGGGGTTCCAACGGCCCCACAGTTTCCATCACGATTCTCATTAGACATCGTGGGTCCCCTCGCGTCACCCTATTTGTGAACCCGTATAGGATGGGGATACCACAAGGATCTAGATCTAATGGAAGGATGTAATTAATAACCCGAGACACGTTCTATAATCGGCCAGCCCACGTTAGAGGTTATAGTGCGAGGAATGTCCATAGGAAATGAGAGGAAACGGCCATCCCACGATGGAGTTATCCTCTAAATTATTACCTAGAAGGAAAATTAATTTGTGGTGGTTACTATACTTAGCTTAGGGAACTGTTAATCTTCCAAAGAAGCTATGTCAGTTTTCCTAAGAGCCAAATTAATTTCTATGCACAAATTTATTTTCACAAACTAAATCCTTTCTTTTATTTTTCAATTTTTTAGAAATGGTGGGAGGTTCTTTTAGTCTTTTGGCCGCTATTCTCTGAGAGAATAAGTTAACAGGACCAAACTATGTGGAATAGAAGAGGAACATGGACATAATACTCACAGTCGAGGAATATAAGTATGTCATTTACGAGACCTGCCCTGTGATCGGAGAAGGTTCTACCTCCGAAGAGCGAGAGGCTGAGAAGGCAAGAAAGAAGGCTGACGAAATGGCACGATGTTATATGTTAGCCTCCATGTCTAATGTGCTCCAGTTGAAACATGAGCAGATGGCTTCTGCGTATGACATTAGTCAGTCATTGGCCATTGTGTTCGCGGACAAGAGCCGGCCCGCAAGGCAGGAGGCTCTGCGAACTATAATAAATACTAAGATGGCTGATGGAGCATCAGTTAGAGAGCATATGCTCAAGATAATTGCTGCTTTCGAGGAGACAGAAATCTTAGGGGCTATCATTGACCCCAAGAGCCAAGTGGACATGGTTCTCGAATCTCTACTGAGTTCCTTTACTCAGTTCAAATTAAATTACAATATGAACAAGTTAAATATGAGTTTGACTGAGTTGATGAAGGAACTCCAAATGCCAGAAAAGGTCATGAAGCCACAATCAAAGGCTATGATTGCTAAGGCTTCTTCCTCAAGAATTGGGTCCAAGCCCAGAAAGTTCAAAAGGAAGAAGGGATACGCAGCAGCCCAGCCCAAGACCCAGCCTAAAGATAAACCAAATGGCAAGTGCTTCAAATGTGGGAAGAAGGGACACTGGAAAAAAGAGTGTCCAGATTTTCAAGCCAAGAAAAATCCCACTGGTAATGTTTTCTATCTTGAGTCTATATCAATGGTTGGATCAACTTCCACTTGGATTGTTGATTCAGGAGCCATTGATCACATCTGTAACTCCTTGTAGGGGTTTAGAAAGATAAGAAGACTCAAGAAGGGCGAACATGGATTACGCATGGGAAATGGAGCATAAGTCTAGGCCTTTGCAGTGGGAGAGCTGGATCTTGTTTTTTATTGTAATAAAAAAAGTAGTTTTAATAGATATTTTATATGTACCTGGTTTTCGTTAGAATTTGATTTCAGTTGCAAAACTGATAAATCAAGGATATTCTATATCTTTTCATTCTGGTATTTCTATCAGTAGAATGGAGAAATTTTATGTACTGGGCACATGTATGGAAATCTATTCTATTTAAAACTATTAATCATCAATCAAATAACGCTCAATCTGAACCTTTAACTAAGAAGAGAAAGACTAATGTCAATGACTCATATCTTTGGCATCTAAGGTTGGGTCATATCAACTCAACTAGGATTCAGAGGCTAATCCATGATAGGCCTTTGGGCTCATTAAGATTGAAAAATTAGCCTCAGTGTAAATCCTGTCTAATGGGAAAGATGACCAAAAGGTCTTTTACCCCAAAGGCAGATAAGGCCAAGGAGGTATTAAGTCTTGTTCACACTGATGTGTGTGGTCCCTTGTCTATACCAGCTAGAGGAGGTTTTGAGTACTTCATCACTTTCACGGATGATTGTATAAGGTTTGGTTATATTTACCTGATGAGGCGCAAGTCTGACTTTTTTGATAATTTCAAGGAGTTTAAGGCTGAAGTGGAGCGTCGGACAGGTAAATTAATCAAGACCTTATGATCGGATCGTGATGGAGAGTACCTCCTAGGTGAATTCAAGGACTACATGGTACATCATGGGATAGTATCCCAACTCTCTGCGCCGAGGACACCCCAGCAGAATAGAGTAGCTACGAGAAGGAACACGATATTGATGAAAATGGTCCGAAGCATAATGTCTCATGCTACTCTTCCAGTATCTTTTTGGGGATATGCCCTGAAAATAGCGGCATACATTCTGAACTTGGTGCCTTCTAAGTCAGTACCTAGGACTTCCTATGAGATGTGGACTTGACGTAAGCCAAGTTTGAATCATCTCAGGATATGGGGTTATCCAGCTTATGTACTGGTCAAAAGAGATAAGTTGGAACCAAGATCAGAATTATGCTATTTTGTTGGGTATTCGAAAGGAACAAAGGGTGGTTACTTCTATCATCCTAATGAGTAAAAAGTACTGGTTAGTATCAATGCTAGATACTTAGAGGATGATCAAAGTACTTCCATGAAAGGTTCAACTGGGTTGGAACTCGAGGAGAAGTTATCTTTGGAAGCAGCTTCTTCTAACCCGATTGTGGAACAAGAAGAGGCACAGCCTCAAGAGCCTGTACAAATGGTGTCTCGTCGTAGTGAGAGAGTGTCTAGGGTTCTGGATAGATGGTATGGAGAAGCTTTTGAGCTGGTCTCAGTCCATCAGAAACAAGACCCCGCTAGATATGCTGAGGCAATTGCTGATGCTGATGCAAATCTATGACATGAAGCAATGAAAGTCGAGATTGAGTCTATGTACTTCAATTAGGTTTGGGATCTTGTAGCTTCACTTGAAGGGATAAAACCCATTAGGTGTAAGTGGGTGTACAAGACAAAGAGGGGTGCAGATGGGAATGTGGAAACCTTCAAAGCTAGGCTTGTGGTGAAAGGGTATACTCAGAAAGAAGGGATCGATTATGAGGAAACCTTTTCCCCGGTAGCCATGCTTAAGTCCATCCGTATCCTCCTTGCCATTGCATGAAATTATGACTACGAGATATGGCAAATGGATGTCAAGACTGCATTTTTGAATGGCCATCTTAGCGAAGACATCTATATGTCCCAACCAGAAAGTTTTATTGCTGAAGGCCAAGAACATATGATTTTCAAGCTTAAAAAGTCCATTTATGGACTTAAGCAAGTATCGAGAGCGTGAAACATTCATTTTGATGGGATTGTAAAGTCTTACAGTTTTATTTAAAACGAGGATGAACCATGCGTGTATAAGAAACTTGAGGGGTTTAATGTGGTTTTTCTTGTCTTGTATGTGGATGACATTCTACTCATTGGAAATTATGTAGGGTTATTGTCATCTACAAAGGTTTGGCTATCTAGTCAATTCAATATGAAGGACTTGGGAGAAGCTAGATACATTCTCAAGATTAGACTTCTTAGAAATAGGAAGCAGAGAATGTTAGGATTATCCCAAGCCGCATACATTGACAAGATGCTGGCCAAGTGCATCATGGACTCATGCAAGGGAACTCTAATCCCTTTGTAGACATGGGTTGTCACTTTCTTCAAGGGACTGTCCTAAGTCTCAAGAAGAAAAGGACAGGATGAGTAGGATTCTGTACACTTCGGCTGTGGAAAGTCTCATGTATGCCATGCTATGTACTAGGCCAGATATCTACTTTGCCGTAGGCGTAGTTAGCAGATATCAGTCAAACCCTGGGGAGGTTCATTGGCAAGTTGTAAAACATATTCTCAAGTACCTCAAAGGAACTGTGGAACCACAAGAAGGAGAAGCACATCGAGAGGTAGTACCACCTAATCTGGGATTCCATCCAAAGACAAAAAGTCGTGGTGGTATAGATTACCTTCGAAAACAATCTAGCAGATCCATTCACCAAGCCTTTGGCTGAGAGGGTCTTCAAGAGACACTTAGATGCCATAGGGGTAGGCACCTACGGACTTACCTAGTCTTAGAATTCAAGTGGGAGATTGTTGGGAAAGTGCCCTCTTAGAATAGGTTTCTAATGTAAATATCGAATATGTTAATAAAAGAATTTATTTCAAAAAATCGTTTGTGAATTTAATTGCATCATTTGTGCACATTTTCATTTGGAAAAGACCCATTGTGTTTAAATAAGTGATTCATGTAAATGGAGGTCTTTCACAGTAAGGTATGGATCATGGGTTATTTAAACACATAAACATTTGTTCTTAGCCGATTGATGAGAATGGGAATCTCATCATGTTTAGGTTGTTATGTTATGAATTCCAAATGGGGAATGGCTTACCTTTAGCCAGTGAGTAGTCCACTCACTTCATGACATAAGCATATTTCGAATACGTAGAACAGGACCTGTAGTAGTGGTTTCGTAAAAGTACTATATGGTAGAAACCTAGACTACTACTGCTATAGCGTGGAGTAGCACTCTATGGCTTAGGTATGAGTTGGTGGCCTGGCGAAGCTGAAAGCATATACTTTGATGTGCTATAGTTGAGGTTCTATCGTAGGGCTAATATACTTGCATGTTGGGTATGTATGACTAGTTAGTTAAGACAGACTTGTATAAGATAGTTTCTACACTCTATCGCCCCTTGTGGTTGTCTGAATGATCTAAATATCCAGGGCCCTGGGAAACATAACTTGGATGTTTGCTTTAGGGTAGCTCCTTTGGAAAGCGGAAACACTCCAGCAAGTCATGGATCTTTGGACTAGAAGCCTAAGGATGGTAGATGTCATTTTGAGGGGTGTTAGTACACTTCTTCCTTTCTAAATGAATGGCAATGTGTAGAGGGGTATTTTAGTCATTTCACCTGTAGGTCGAAGACTTTGCTAATGCAGCATTGTTCTTGGGGTCAATATTTCCTTCTGGTGATATTAGAAAATATTTAAATGCAAAATACATCTATTTATATAGTAGGGGTATTTTGGTCATTTTAGTAGCCAATGCGATGTGTCTTTTTGGTCCTTGGAATAGCCCGTAAGTCCTAATTATTTTTGAGTGGAGAAATTGGTCTCAGTTGAGAGGGTTTTATTTTATTCAGGAAATCTAATTTATTATTAGACTGGAATAAAATAAATCTAGAAAAATTTATTATCTGGTTTAATTAGTTAATTAATTATTCAGGGCCGAGGTCCAGTTTGAATAATTAGAAAATTAACCGGGACTTAAACTAGAGGAAAATAATTAATAC
Source organism: Voacanga thouarsii (assembly GCA_026120185.1). NCBI lineage: Eukaryota > Viridiplantae > Streptophyta > Magnoliopsida > Gentianales > Apocynaceae > Voacanga > Voacanga thouarsii. The sequence goes on along the minus strand of JANUWF010002184.1, from coordinate 650,642 downwards.
TTAATTATTTATTGGTTCTTTATTTAATTAATCCCAAGAAATAAATAATTAAAGTTTAATTATTTTTTGGTTCATTTGGGCACATTAATTATTTATTAGGTTATTTATTTAATCTCAAGAAAAATAATTAATGTCTATTATTTTGGGCTTTTTGGGTCCAAGAAAAATAATGAATATTATGTTGGCCCAATAGCCTAGACCATAGGATTTTTCCGGACACATTTAAGAAGAGTTTAGGGAGAAGACAAAATTTATTTTGTTAATAATATTCGGGTGTTTGAAATATTAAATCTCGAGAATATTATTTTTGATTTCATGACTCTTGGCTTTCTGTGCGGAAAAATAAAATAAAACAAATGTCTTTGTCTCTCCCTCTCGTGGGTGACTGTTGGTTTTCTGGCTTTTGGTGTTTCTTCACTGGCTTTTGTTTTCTTAACATAAGAAGCCAAACCAAGAAAGAAAACAGTAGTGGTGTAAAATCTGAGAGGCTTTCTTCATCCCAAATCTGTGTTCACCAACTAGAGGTTTGGCTATGGAATATTCTGAGAATTGAAAAGCCTGGCATTCACTACACTGAAGAAGAACTACCGGTATCGGAAGCTTCAACCCACGGGGAAGAAGGAGGATGCTCTTGTGCTTCAATCCATCCTACTTCAATCTTCAAGGTTTAAGGCATCAAGAGGTATGGTTTTAATCCCTCCATGCTACTGCCATGCTCTGTTTCTATTTTTCTGTGTCCATTTTTGCTCACCCGTGCATGCTCCTCTGTTTGTTTTCAAATCCTTCACAAGTAACCTAGCTAGTCCTAAGGATTGTCTTACTCCAAACTGGGTGACAGGACAATGAGATAAGTCGTCCTGGCTAGCCGTCCAGTGCCTGGCAATTGATGTACCTTGTGTGCACTTTGTGATTTAGGTTGTTCACGGGCTGGGCTGGACACCTGGTGTTGTTCAATCCCATGATACCTTGTTGGTGATTGACGTCAAGATTGGGACCCCTGACTTATGGTAGCAAGTAAAAGATTTGGTGTGCTAGGCGCACTTGCTGATTATAGTACGTTGTGGCGCACTTATTTTCCAATGATGCACGGATTGAGTATTGTAGGCTGCGGTATAAGTACAATGATACTTGCTTGTTGGGGTACTTTTTCGATGACGCATGGATTGAGTAATATAGGCTGCAGTTTCAATACAATAATACGTGGCCCGACGGCAAAGACTGCGGGCTTTGCATACAGGCTGATCTTCTGTTCGAGAAATGCCTGTAATTTGAAAATTGGGGCAATGATTTGAAATTGAAATACAATTTTTCAAAAAAAAAAAGATTGAATTCTGAATAAACTCTTTCTGAGAGTGTTTTGGAATTATTTCCAATAAACAGACGGAATGCTTTTCCCACAAAAGTTTTATGTATTTTGTTTCTTTACTAAAGCACTAGCATACAAGCGACTCAGTGGGTGATTTGTCACTCACACGTACCTTTATCTTACCCTTTTGTAGGATCTAGAGTTGAGCGGACCTACAGATAGAAGAATGATACCACAGTGTTCGCAGAATAGGTCTGGACGACTCCCCTTTTGATTATGTACTTATTGTTGTTGTACTTTAGGATGGTATGTATTAGATTCTCTAATATATGTATATGCGTGGCCATCAGTATAGGATATTGTATAAGTCTGGATCTTGTATACTCCATTGTTTTCATTATAAAGACCCCTTATCTGGGAAACTGGACAAGGTGACACCCAGTATTGATATGCTTCCGCTGTTATCTTTAGTAGGGATGTTACAGGAGAACTTTGTCCGATTAGTAGCTCCTCTGGACTGTGATCTTTTTCTTCATTGGGTGACAATATTTGATGTTTAGTCATTCTTAGCTAGTAATACATTTTCCCAAAGTGGAAATGGAGAACGAGCTTGGGATACGCTGGCTATTGAAGCAAGTATGACGGCAGGATTGTATATCCTGCACAGGCCATTGAGGCAATTAAGATGATAGGATTTTATATCCTATGTGGGTCATTGAGACGATTATGATAATAGGATTGTACATCTTATTTGGGCCATTGAGGCAGAACATTAATGAAGACACGACTCTATCTATTGACTTATATTATTTTTAAATAGATTCATAAATATTATTTAGTAAGCGTACTTTGAAAGTGCACATGTATTCCCAAAAAGCTTAAATGAGTTTCAAAGTTTTCATAATGCTGTTGCTATGTACATCATAAGATGAAAGAGAAATTCCATCAATCGTTCCATATACTATTATCATGCATCATGAAAGCAGTTTTTTCTAAAATTTCACATAACACATTATGGGACTTGGTGAAATATATTATATTTCACACGACTTTATTCATCCTTTTCAGGCAGACCTTTGTGAATACCTAGATTTCTACAGAATGAAGTCCCAAAGAAGATAGTTGAAGTATTTTGAGCTCTTCTAGTTTTTGGGCTTACACTTAGGAGGTTATGTATTAGAAATATATATGGACCCATGTTCTGAGTTGATGATCAAATTTCTTTTGGCATTATGTAAGTCTCTGAATTTATGTATTTATTTATATTGTTATAAAGACCCCTTGTCATTAGATAGGCAACACCTATAACCATTTGGGCCCTATGGTTGTGGGATGTTACAGATGTAGTCCCAAAAGCTTTTTCAATGGAATTTGAGACACAAGCTTTTTCAATAGATTTTAAGTAGTATAAGAAAGGAAAGAGGAAGAAGAACATACCTATAACTCGAGGATTGCAGTAGCTCACAACAGCATTTAAATAAAAGTTGTAGATTGCCTAACTGTCAGCCTTGGAGCTAGGGAATAGATGTTTTGGGAGTGAGGGAAAAATTGAGAAGGCAGAGAATGGTTTTTATGTTTATTCTTTTTCCCAAAGTTTTTTTCCTAATTAGACCATGAAAGTTCCCGCAAACACAACAGGTGCTCGATTGACCCATTGTTCTCTCAGTGAAAAAGAGAAGTTTATCCAAGCTGTGTGCGAAGAGAGACAAAGGGCAACGAGAAGGGTCTAATTTGTTCCCTTTTTCCCATATTTTAGATAGAATAAAAAAAATGTTAAAACAACCACATATTTTACCAGATGGATTGCCAACAATAAGCAGTTGAATTTTCTTTTTTTTTTTTTTGAGAATTTTGATATGTGCATGGGTTCATTATTTTACTGTTTCTATACATTTATTTGTTTGCTTATTTTATTTTTTAATTTGTACAATTGTTTTTTATTTTAATATTAAAAAAATCTTTTGAAAGTCTTTCTTTTACATTTCATAAGGTTTCAATAAAAATTATAAATATAATTTTTTTTGGCTAAATATAAATATAATCATTTAGCTCCCTTATTTTTTTTTTTTTTAACATTTCACAACCACTTGCTTTATTAAAAAAAAAACATTTCATAATTAATGAGTAAGGAAAACCTCTCTCCTTTATTAAAAAAAATTAACAATAACTAAAGTAAAAAATGAACTGTATATATAATTTAATTTGAAAAACATTATTGCAACTAAATTGGTCATTGTAAAAGAAAATATGTTTTGGTGAAATCATAAAATTATTTCTAACCAACATTTTTTTGTTGGAAATATGAGTTTTTTTATTGGAAAGAATATAATTTTGACCAAATTAGTCGTAGTAAAAGATGAATATTACATCGAAAATGATAGAGTTACTTCCAACAATTTATTGTCATGGAAAATGCTAAATTTTTGTTACAAAACTAACAAATACTTAATCATTTGCAGCAAAATTATTTTCATTGGAAATAATAATTATTTACTACTAAAATCTACTCCCCGCAAAAGAAATGGTACAGGAAACCATCTTCTCTTGTAGCGACGAATAGAATTACTCCATCTCAATATGTACTCAGGAGAAAAGAATATTATGGACAATTTCCTAATGAATCAATGAATGACATAATAAAGAATCAATAATTCAATCACTTTCTCAAGATTTCACAAGAATAGATACAGATAATTATTTACATGTAAGTTAGAACTACATACAAACACAACGCATTCACAATGAACATATACAACTACCTAGGTACAAGTTTGTCCTATTCACAAGTATGTACAATTACATGGACAAATTAAAAAAAAAAAAACTCAAGTAAAAAATATTGACATTCAGTGCCTAGCAACGGCATGTGTATACTTATGTATAGAAAAAGTGTCAATAATTCACGTAAAATAACAAAATTTTACTTTAAAATGCTAAAAATCACTAAACAACACATATATAGGCAACTATACCCACTGTGGAGTATAGAGTTCCAATTGCCAAGTATCGTATCCCTCGGGTAAGGTGGCAAGTACCACTACTATATTCTTATTTCATTGTTTGGCCAATCATCCTAATTTAGAGGATGGCGAATTGACAACAAAATCAACCAACCCAAGTACACCCAAGAGTTCCTCTAAAATCACCAAACATCGTAGGAAGAAGGAAAGGGATAAATTATATAATTTGAAGGCATCTCCCATTACTAAGCTAAACCTCAACTAAGTACTTAGATCTATTGAAAGTCTAGATTGGTACCAATTGGGTAATCCAAACCAAAACCCACTCCCTCTTGAGTTATAAGTTTCCTACCCTTAACCTAATTAGTGGGCATCTCTACAATAACGCTTAAATTAAGAGGCATTAATATCAATTACTTAATCCTAATTTGGAAGAAATGATGTCCCTAGCCCTAGATAACCCTATAACCCTTTAATTACCTAATTATTTACCTTTAGCCACTCTCAAGTTAATCAAAGGCAACCGAATATGGTAAATCAACTGATTGAGCCCTCAATCCTAACCCTATCTCTCGCATTCATTAGAACAAAATAAAGCCCAACAAATTAAAAAACACAACTCAAATTAAATAATTGAATACCAAAATAAAATTTAATAGATTAAAAATAAAGTTAGGATTCAACAAAAATAAGGGTTTGACCTTTTAAATACATCATAGAGAATGAATACCCAAACAAAATCAAGGCAAGAAATACAAGAGCAAATAAATTAAACTCTTAGACAAGTTACCCTTTTTCTTCTTGAAAATGCCCCATCCTCTTTAAAAGTTCCTTGGATCCCCTCCTTGTATTCCTTCTTTGAGTTCTAGGGTTTGGAGGCCGCTCTTCCCCCCTTTCAATTCGTACTTGACAAGACAGCTCTAAGGACTATTTATAGTGGACCTTGAAAACTCTTGAAATATTTTGTGTACTATCTTGTCCTGATATGAACTAGTGCCCGTTGTAAAGCTAGACTAGCGCTAATTATGTACCCCTTTTTCAAGATCTTGAATTCCTACTTTGAACTGCCACTTGTTTATTGTCCCCACCAACACTGGTTATTCTAGTTGCTTTAGCTCCTAAACTCTTTGGAAATAACCAATGCCTCATTGATGAATAAACCACGGCCTGTAGATACATGCAACTAACACCTATATTGAATATAACCTATGCCTTTTATTCTTAGACTGTTGGCTTTAGAATTTTTGTTCTGAACTGGCACTAGTTTGATTCTCTTTTGCTCTGTTTTTACCTTGTGTCTCCTATCATTTTCTACTTTTATATTCTACACAAGATAAGGTAAGTATGGGGGAAATGAGTAGTCATCAGGTTATAAACTCAATGAAATCTAGTACAAATGATTAAAAAATATAGCAATAATGAGCACTCATCACTTTGCTGGTCCTCAAGCAAACAATACTAGATAAGGCAATTATGGGGGAATTAGTAGCCATCAGGTTATAAACTTAACATAATCTAGCATAAATGACTAAAAAATATAGCAATAATGAGCACTCATCACTTTACTTGTCCTCAAGCAAACAACACTAAGCACCACAAGAAAAATAGCTTTTCCCTACAAAACAAGTTTTTATAAAATAAGATAAGATTGTTGAAAGTAGTTTGGCTATGATTGTAAAGGTGTTATTTATTCTTTGATCTACGAATCAAGTCTAAAAAATCAGTAGCCTAGATAATTTTTGTTTAAACTAATATATTAAGATAGATGACTGAAGCCATCAAAGTTGAATTAAACAAGTTAATGCTCATTCAATATGTTCCATCTCAAATCTTTAGGTTTCGAAAGTAAATGATGTGGTTCATATAAGTTAGGATTAATAAGTTAATCTTAAGTTTTGTGACGTCTTAACTACTACTGCAATCCAAGTAGTAAATAGAGGATTAGTCCATAAACTCACTTTTGTATGGTAATATAATCGCCTAGTAGAAATGGATAAATAAGGATTTTTCAATTTTTACATTACCCTCATTAAACGCTCATTCTCTTCCTAGGGTAAGGTTTAATGTAAATGCCTAGTAAAGATATATGAATAATGATTTTTCGGATTTTACATCACCTTACTCTATTTTCTCTCTCTTTCTCTCTCTCTCTCTCTCTTTTTTTTTTTTACCCCGATCCATAGTTATTTAAACTCAGAATAAGGACTAGCCAAAAGATCATATAATATAAACAAACCAAAATTCCCAATTTATACTTCATTACAAGTTTCTCATCTATTCCTAAGAAATAAAAGTGTCACAAAGTTTGTTAAAACCTAAATAAGGTTAACCCATATTCTCAAGACTTAGTTTATATCGCATCAAATATACACGTTTACCTAAGAATATCCCAGTCAAAACAACCTTATACCAAATTCTCTTACCTAGAGAAAAAGAATACCAATATCATAATAGTCCAAATATGCTAAATTTTTTTTTAAAAAAATAAACAGCCCCATTTTTACATAAAGAGAAGCACAAGTACCAAGGAGTTCAATAGATACTTGGCATAAACTTGATCTGCATGCTGCATATATGTAGAAATAGATTCATTAATGCCCCACAGTCACACAAGTTTTATAAATTAAAATGCCAAGTTAATTCACACAGCACACACATGTAGGCAATGCACCTATTGTGTAGCATAGATATCATTGGAAAATTTTGAAGAACTTTAGGGAACATAGCAATCACCTCTACTTCCTTTTTTTTCATTTTATTTAGCTAAATAAATATATAAAGCCCAATAAGCTAACTATACTAGGAAACCTATCAATTTATTATACTAGAAAGAGTCACAAGTTTGTCAAAAATTAGAAAGAGATAAAAGTCATCTGACAAAAGGAATTTCCCCATTGAACACCAAAAAGCTGAGTACTCTTCGGATACGTAAATTCTAACTCTACACACCGGTGTGAGTTACAAATCAATCTCGCTCTCTCTTGAGTTATGAGATCCATAATCCTTGAATAATTGATATCTTTACCTAATTAACCAAACCCAAGAAGGCTTTAATTACGGCTCACAATCCTAAATCATTTGGGAGCCACAAATCCGTATCTCTAGGTAATTTCATGAACCCATTGGCTATTTAGCCCTAATCCAAAACTCCCTCTCGGATTAATTGAAGATGGCACACATTAAATCAGTTAATAGGGTGTTCTAACCTTAACCCCATCTATTAAAATCATTAAGAGAGAACAAATAACTAAAGAAATTTAACTAAAACTCAACTCAACCCAAATAACCTAATAAACCCAACTAACGAAATACCATAGAATAAGAACCACAAATCTAAGTAAAATACATCAATTCAAAGCACAAAATAGGTTACAACCCTTCATTACAAATAAGAATCGAAGTTTACCATAAAAATTGCAAAGTAAGAATACAAACAAAAAGGAATAGAACTCTCATAGATAAGACATCTTTCTTCCTCTTTCTTGAAGTCTCTTGCAATCTTCTCTCCTTTTCCCTTGAATCCCTAACTCTTTTTCTTCTTCTTGTGTGAAAACCTTGCTTCCTAGGGTTGTTAGAAAGAAACCCCAAGTCCAAGAATTAGTAATTTGAGGATATAAAAGTTTGTTTATTGCTAAAACTTTGTGGGTCTTCAAAACTTACCTAACAACACCTCTTCTACGATTGTGGGTGGCCCAGCAAGTTGCACTACCCTGGGCTGCCATTTTGCCCAGTGGCATGGCGGCCTAGAGAGGAGGAACCTCTGTGGTCCACTAACTTGCAGGTCTAGGAGGTTTCTGTTGCCTTCTAGGTGACCTACTTCGCTGGGCCACCAGCTCTCTATCCAATTCTTCTAGTTTTGCTCCTTTTTCATTCATTTTGGTCCTCATCCATCTCCAATCAATCCTTTTCAATTTCTAAACAAAAATAAGGTGAAAAAGGTGTGGTAAGTAGTGTTTTGAGCATGATTTTATCAAATTAAAGCACAATTACCATGGAAAATATGTAAACAATACGCAATCATCAGGTATTTGTTTGCACCAAAAGGGGAAGAACATGGTTGTAGTAGTTGTTGGTTTGGTTTTGGTTTGCTTTACTAATTTGATGTTTCATATCAACAAATGATTTTGAATAATGCACATTATTTTTTTTTAAATAAATTAGCTTAATAGAACAATTTCATTTGAAGTCTTTTGTAATAGTAATTAGGTGTACTATTACTGATGATATTTTTTGTGCTAAATATGCTATGCATTGCTGCTAGTTCTTGTTCTCTTGATTGTGTACTCTAATGTTGCAATCTATGTGTTGAAGCTTGTACAGTGTAGAAGATTATGCAACATATGGTTTTGCATAAGATAATTCCAAAAAAGGAGAGATTGTTAGTGTTAATGTTGTTAGGAAATCCTAAACATAATTCTTTGATAGACTGAAGATGGTTCTACAACTGTTTTAGGAAATTGTAATATTAATACTGTTTGATGTGAGATAAATTTGAAGACAATTTGGAAATTAATGTTTAGAAGAACTCTAGAAAATCTTGAGAATATCTTTAAAAGGAATTTAATGAAGATTTTATATATATGGTTAATAAAGAATTCAAGTTAAAGAGGGACTACAATGTTTTAAAAAATGTGTAAAGATAAAATGATTTGGTAGTCTCCTAATTTAATAAGAATACAATACCTCTATAATATCTATAAAGATGCAATTCTAAAACAAGAAGAGGAATGAAATTTTTGGAGCATTCCTTGAAAGGGTTGAGCAAAAGATAATGTGAGGAATTCATGTTCATACTTTGAGAAATCTGATGCATATGCTGTTGATAAAGCTTAGTTACTCACCACTAAATATGAACCAGTTATTCAAGTTGTTTGCTTTTGTATTTGCTTATCTTATGGATGGAGCTTGAATCAAACACTCTTTCTATGCGATTATCTTTTTGTTGGAAAGAAAGCACGACATAAATAAGGTCCTGTCGAGTTGCGGCGATGATGATTGATAAGAGATCAATCACGATGGTTGAGTTCAACAATAGTCTTTTGTAAGTTTGAAACGAAGGGCATTGTGTTGTGTTTTGTTAGAGTCCACTTGGGAACACTTGGTGATTTGAGATAAGTGCCATCTTTATAATTTTTTGTGAATTTAGTGGATCTTTTTACTGGTCATGGAGCAGTAGACAAAGGGTTATTGATAGCCAAACTGCATTGCAAATTTGTTGTATTTGTTAAATTTCTTATTTTGCAATATGTCAAATTAACATAACTATAGTAGGAAAGTTTTAAAAATTCATAGGAAAGTTTGGTATTTGGACAAGTTAAAAAGGAAAGAGATGAGGTAGTCAACGTGTTATTTCTATAAGGGTAAAAAACACCAGGTAACCCTTGGACTATTCTAAATCTTGAATTTTATCCTCATTTAAAATTTTTGACTTTTTTGATCTCTAACTCTTAAAATGCATTAATCATTGCCTTTTTGTCCCAATTTGGGCATTAAGTCTTCTTAATAATCTATCTATCATATGTCATTTAGGTGAAAAAACCATAGGCATTTTTGGAATCACAAAAGAATTAATGTAATTTTTTTTTCATTATAAAATAATGTGAGTGCAATTTTGCAAACTTTTTCCCTTTTGATTTTTAATCTTCTTCATCCAACCCCCTAAAAAATACGTTGCCAAGATCTATCACCCTTTCCCTTCCCCCCCTCTTTTTATGTCCATCTGCTTTCTTCTCTTTCATTCTATCCTCTTTTTTTCCCATGGCCTTTTGAGTCCTAGTTAGATGGAAAATAAGAAGTGGAAATGCAATTAGCATCATTTTTTCTATCAAAATTTTTCCAAGAAGCAGAACAGGTGTAAAGAATTACAAGGAGCTTTTGAAAATCCAAGGAAAATTTGCTAGAAAAGTTATCATACAGTTGCTAGAGAAATAAAAATTTCAGAATCGCTTTCCCCTCTCATCAACATCACAATAGAAACCTTTGTGATTCCAAAAACGCCTTTGGGTTTATCATGTGAATGTTACTTGACAAATTGTTAATGGGACTTAATGCCTAAGTTGATTAAAAGCCATGGACTAATGCATTTTCAAAATTAAGGCCAAAATTCAAATTTTCAAATAAAGAGGGAAAAATTCAAAATTCGTGAAAGGTTCAAAGGCTACAAATGTTTTTTACCTTTTATAAGAATATGAAAATAGTTGATATATTTATATGCCAACCATATTGTGAATTTATAATGGACTATTTCTATAAATATGATAATTATTCATTTAACATTTAGATGAGTTCAAAACGAAGGAGAGAAGAAATTTGTAAGAGAAAGAGGTGTTTTTAACACCATTAATAGTAAAGAAAGCGAAGAAGGTTCACTAAGACATACAAATGGTTATTGATCACATAATAGTCGATGTATACAATAGACCAATTATTGGGACTAAAATACCCATATAAAAGGTTAAATGAAAGTTATTGTATGAGTGCTAAAAATATACATATTTTTCTATCAGTATGTGCTATATTTGTTGAGAAATATTATTTAGATGACTACTCACCCCACTTTTTCACCTTATTTTGTGTAGGGATTGTTGAAAGACCATTTGATGAAGAATAAGGATGAAAAGGGGAAGAAAATTGAAGTAAAAACTACCTAGGAGATTTTATCCTAGAAGGCCCTACCTAGATCGCATGGTGTAGGGCTGCCTAAGTTCAGTAGTTGTCCAGCAAAATAGTGCAGATTTAGAGAAGGGCTACTAAGCCTAGGTGGCACTGCTTAGGGCTTGTACTGATACAAAAAAAAATTATCTAGGTGGCCTAGCCTTGGTCGCATGAAGTAGGGCTACCTAGGCTCAGTAGTTGGCCAAGAAAACAGAACGGATTCAAAGAAGAGCTAGTAAGCCTAGCCGTTGATACCATCTAAGCCCTGTTCTAAGAAAAGGAAGGCCTAGGTACCCTAGACTCAGTTGCATGACGTTGGGCTGCCTAGGTTAGCGAAAAGCCCCTATTCGACAATTTTTCTGCTTTTTTCATTAGGTAACTACAAGTACCCTATTATAAACTCTAAATCACATCCTAGGGTTGGTAGCAGACTAGAGATCCCTTAGAGAACTACCAAGGAAAGAGGGATGATGGTTAATCATTAAAGAAGATAGAAGCTAAGTTGTTCAAAAGATTCATGGAAGAAGCAATGATATTTCTTGTCCTTATGTGTATTTCTTCCTTTTCGTTATATCTATATTGGCAACATTAATCTTTATGCATTTAATAGTACTTGCGTGATGAACCCTAAATCTATATTCTTAGTTTGATTTGCTAGTAAGATTTATTGAATTCCTATTTATAGTATTTCATTACTTGGGCATTATTGTATTGGATTAATTGTTTGGGATTGATTGATTTGTTCAATTGGTTGGTTTATTTCTAATTATTTCCAAATATAGGGTTTGAAGCTAAATACCAATTAATTAGTTCAATGTTTTCTTTTACTTTGATTAACTCAAGAGAAAGAGAGGCAGAGATTGAAGGATTAGGATTGGAAAAATATTAGATTTTTAATATTACCTAGAGATACGGACATTGGTGCTTCTGAGTGTCATTAGTAATTGGGTTGCACTTAATGCTTTATTGGGTTCATTAGTTAGGTAGAGATATTGATGTGTATGGACTTGGGTATAAAAATCATATAAAAACTAAGCACATTCCCAATCAAGTTTACATTAAAACGTCAATCCCAAATTACACATATGAGCAAGCGTACTCATCATTAACCGAGCATAGGGTTTAAACGAGTGTCAATCCTCCAGGAACAAGTAGACATTAATCACATTTCTTTCATTGTTTAACCAACTCAATAAAGTTAAAACAAATAAAACAAAACAAAAGAAAACAAAAATAAAAATATACACATGTCAAGGATGGAGAATTATGTAATTCAAACCATTGCTCGGTATCTTTGAGGGTGCATTGATCCTTCGATTTGTTTATTACGTAGGCTAGATATCATTGACAACCTTACTTTAATAATTTCAGCGCTTTTGCTCCAACTATCAAAAACTTCAACTCTTTTACCTACTTGCCATTGAACTCTTGCACATTGCATCCCGGTCTAATGAACTGGACGGACTTGTTCTTACAGTCTACTTTAGCCCCATGCTTAGCTAGCCAATCTATACCCAAAAGCAAGTCGTAGTCGTCAATAGCTAAGACTACCAAATCTCCCTCCAAGCTCTCTTTCCCTACTTCAATCTTATAATTCTGCACATACCGATCTGCTTGCACCATTTTCCCTAAGGGCGTACTCACCAACAAGGTAAAAAGTAGTTTTACTCCATCCCATCCCAAATGATATGCATAATTCTTATTTAAATAGGAATGGGTAGATCTAGGGTCTATTAATGCATTAACGGAATGACCTTGGATAGTAAACGTACCTTCCACCACCGCTGCATTTGCTCCAACTTCCTCCCGATTAAGATCGAAAACCTTCGCTTTCACTTGCGGCTTCTGAGTTCCACTTCCAGAGGCTCCTGCAGTATTGGCTCGATTGGCTCCCACGGTCTGGGCCGAGTTTCCTTGCCCGATTTGGAGAAGTTTTGGGCAGGCACTCCGTAGATGAGTTGGATCTCCACAATTATAGCATTTTCACTCAACTCCCTTGGACCAACAATTCTTCTCTATATGCCCCTTCTTCCTGCAGTGTCAGCACAATAGGAGATTTTGTGCAGGACCAGCTGGTGCCGTTCGTGATTACTTCCCTCGATTCTGCCACTGCTGGATGGCAGGTTACTTTTTGGGTTGCTGCCTCTGAAAAGGTCTCAGTGGTTGTCTTGGTGGCAAGAATGGTTTCGGTACCATCCTACTTTGATCCTCGTTCTCAGTCCGGCTTCCTGTGTCCATTACCCCCGAATAAGTTATTGGTGGAGAAGGTACCAAAGCCCTTCTCAACTCTTGCCTCAATCCTTTGACAAACTGCCTTGTTCGGTTCTGCTCGGTATCTACCAGCCTTTTGTAGTATTTTGACAATTGGGTAAAATAAGCAGCATACTAAGCCACGTTCATGCTCCCATGCTTCAAATTTTGGAACTCATCTTCCCTTTTCTCCACTATCCATTGAGGGATATATTCTGCTTTGAATGCCTCCACAAAGTTGGCCCATGTCCAGTCTTGATCTATCATTTCCCAGTCATCTTGGACTTGCTGCCACCATGCCCGATTTGGGCCCCTCAACCTAAATATAGCAAATTTCACCGTTTGCTTCATGGTGTACTGGAGTATGGCAAAGATGTCCTCTATCTGCTCTACCCACTGCTCTGCTTTCTGGTCTTGCTCGGCCTCTCCCAAGAAGGTAGGAAGTTAAAACTTTAGAAACCTCTCTAATGCTTCATCTTCCCTCTTCGGGTTCCTTCGCTCCGATAAGGTTTGCAGAATTTTTATTATTTTGTGGAATACTTTCCCCATAGTCATACTGACAAGTTCTTCAGATCCCACTTCCTGCTCCGGTTCATTCACATTTCCCCGATTTGGTGATAATAGTTGAATTGCATCAAACTCCAAAGTTACGGGTTCCACCTCAGGAACCCTGCTACTGGATGCTGCTTTATGGTGCTTTGGTGCCATTCTAAATCATCTCTCCCAGATAATGAGTTTATGCATCAAAGTTTACAATATTTGAATCGAGCATGCATTCATATTCAAACTTAAGTAAAAGCAAATTAGATGCAAGCTTAGCATAAAAAATTGCAATTTTCAAGATTAGAGTACACCAAGATACTCTTATTTGCATAAATTTTGAAATAAAACATTAAGCATAAATGGATCCCTAGCACAGGAGTTTATTGAAAATAGTAAATAATAACTTCCTAAGCATAGCAAAACTTAGCCCCTAATCCTCATCAAAATCCTTAGTGTCAGCATCATACAACCATCCTCCAGTATTCCTAAAGAAGTCTATCCCTGCACCATTCAGAAACCCATAGTCCATTGGTTCCTTCTCGGGTCTCCTAGAACTCTCCCTAGTTTCCAGATGGTTGGGTAGGGGTACAAAAGATATTCCAGGTGGAGATTCATAGTCTATCTCTCCCCAGTCATCAATATCAGCAGTCAAGTCAACACAGGGCTAGGCGAGTTTTGGGACATACTCCATGTCAATATCCTCATCCTCACAATCGGTAACTAAGTCTATTACAGGTATAGGAGGTGGTTCAATAATCTGAACCTCATCATCACTGCTCTCGTCCAAAGGTATGACCCATTGGGGTGCAAGTTGTGGTGCAGGTTGTGGCACTAGTAAATCTTCTGGGTTGATAGGGATTGGTGGATGCCATTGCTACCCCTTCCATGCGGTCTAATCATTCTAACCATCCTACAGCACAAAAAACCCAGATTAGTCAAAAGAGTTTAATCTTAACAAAATAAAGCAAATACTATCAATAATTGCCTAAACATTGGTCTCTGATACCACTTGTAACACCCCACTATCTATGCCCCTATTAGGGCTGGGGATGTCCCCCCGTCCACAGGACAAGGGGTCTTTATAACTAGGATACACAAAATAAATGAAATGAATAATTCAAAATTAAACTTATTACAACCCAAGTAATACATGAACAAGCCCAAAAAAATAAATGTCTACTATAGTTTCTCAAATGAAATACATAGGAAAAATAACAACGAGTCTTCAAAACATAGGCAATTCTTTAGTTAATATCCTTCATAGAAGGATCGACCTGAAAATATGGTATAAAAGGTGATGAGACATAAATCTCAGTAAGCCCGAGTGTGCTTTGAGTGTTTCAGGTAAAATAGTTCATGTATGCAAGTTGAGAAATTTTCATAAAAGATACTGTGGCAAACCTCAAATAAATTTCACAAATGAAGAGTGGCGTTTTCCTTTTCAATCATACATGTATACAATAAATACAATCATTCAAAAGAGGTAGCCATGGTACCACACTTTGTACACCATGAAAATATAATTATCAGAATGCCACACTTTGTATATACTGACACAAAGTAGGTGTAAGGCCTACCGGGTAAGATACTCTTCCATCTCTACACCCAAACTTACAGGTTATCCACTCCAAAAATACACAGTCCACTTGAATGGTCAGAATGCCACACTTTGTATATACTGACACAAAGTAGGTGTAAGGCCTACCGGGTAAGATACTCTTCCATCTCTACACCCAAACTTACAGGTTATCCACTCCAAAAATACACAGTCCACTTGACTGAACTTGCTAGCTTGGATTGGTATGACATACAAGACTAGCATCCTATCCGGGAAGGACTCATCCCTCAGAGGTGGCCACCTATTGAGAGACTTACCCTAACCATTCAAAGACTAGTCCTAGCAGTGTACCCTTATTGAGTACTCAACGTTGTTTGTTCCACTTGGGAGAAGAAAGATCATACAATGAATCACTTGGAAATAGCAATTACGGTATCTAAAATTCTTGCCAAAGTTGGGTTTTTAGGAAAAATTTAGCGTTTTGTGTAAAATTATTTGTTTAAATTTAAATGGTTTACTTGATTGAAATGAAAAGGAAAATTGTCTATAATTGCCTTTACAGTACAAATATTCGCACATATTGAGTTTGACTTGCCACAATAACTTTGGTCTTCAAACGGTTTCATGCAGGAACTTACCTGATCTTTTGCTCTTCTTGAGTTCAAAAGTCTTCCAAGGTAGTTCAGTTCAACCTAACACCATTTTGGGGTAAACACAAGGTATAAGATAACATCCAGACTATATTTGCCTTAAATAAAAAATTCCTAGTTTAACTAGTCACAATAATAACTAACCATGACTGCAATGTCTTAAGCTTGAATACTAGTTGATAAAGTATTTTATGAAATAAAATTAGCTTGATAAGTTAAAATAAATGGGTGTTATAAAATAAATAATAATAAGTTATAGTTTCAAATAATAAATAAAGAGTGATATTGCTAATAAATAAAATTAGTATTAAGTAATGGAAAATAATAAATCCTAAATGATATTGGTAATAAGTATTACTTAAATAGTATTATTATAGATAATAAATTATACTTAATTTTAATTAATAATTAACAGCTAATAAAATTAATAATAAATGAATTATACTTAATTTTGAATTAATAAATAATAAATAAATTTTAATATAACTAATATTTATGGGTATAGATAAAAGTTTAGTAAGGCTAACTAATGTTATTAATATGGTGTACAAAGTCATTTGATATTAATTAATTCTAATATTTTATTATTTATATTTAATAAAAAGATTTTATTTATTTAACTAATAAAATAATAATATTTTAAATAATCTTCTATTCCAAACCTACATAATGTTTTTCAAATTTTGTAGATTAAATTGAATAATAGTACTAATTAAATTAATAGTAATACTGTTAGTAAAATTATTTCTAGAATTAATAAAAATAGTTCTTACAAGAATTTTCTATTGTTAGAGAAGATCCATGAACATATTCTTGCATAATAAATAACATGTTAATCTATCCACGAACATAGACTTGAATTAACATATACTACAACATAGATGATCTTATACTAGGCATAATATTTAACATGCATCAAAACATCCATAAATCTCTTTAATTATGATGAACATATAGTGATTCCAAAGCAAAATCCATAAGGCACAACATTCATTCCAATTCTCATGGCTTAACTCCATCCCGTTCACCCACATATATATCCTCCACCCCTATTTTATTCAATAAACCTATCAACATCTAAGAGTTTTGATTCTAAGAATTAAAGAGGAGATTAAGAAAAAAAATACTTGATTGATGCTCATTTGATGAAGGAAAGAAAGCAATACTTGATTGATGCTCGTTTGATGAAGGTTTCTCCTTGCTCAATGAAGATCCTTGAGTGCTTGATGACCTTTAGTGGTCCGAAAGTAGTCCATGGTTGATCATCAACATTTCGGCCAAGAGAGAGGAAGAGTGTGAGAGAGGAAAGAATGAGAGGAGAAGGGGGAAATAGAAGTTGAATAAAAGAAGAAGGACAAGAAGATTGTTCTTATTTTACCTTTTTAGTGTTCTTCGAATCTTCAACAAAAAAAAGATGGTTTGATCCGTTTGAAAGTTTAACTTTGTGTGTTTTGGTGTTATAAAGTGCAGCAATGAAGAATATGGGTTGAATATTGATTATCTAGAGAGTTTGGGAGTGATTGGAGGTGTTTAGGAGAGGTTTAGGCTTGAAGATGTGAAGTGTGTGTTCTTGAGAGAGTTTGAGAGGAGATGAATTTTGTGTGTGTTTGTGAGTGTGATGGCTGATTGGCTTAGACTACCAGGAGCTTTTGGTTATCCAAGAATGAGAGAGAGAGTTTCAAAATTTTTAAAAATTCAAATTGAGAGAAAAGTGGAGTTGTTTGAGGAATAGAATTGGTTAATGGTGTTTGCTCTTAGAAGGTTTCTTGTTCTTCAATGGTGGATGGCTAAATTAGCTATGTTTCAACCAAAGGTTGGGGAGTTGTTTCAGACTTAAGGCTAGCTGAAAATAGCTATGAAATGGCAGCGTATTTTTTGCTTTTATCAATTAGCTAAAGCAGTGTTTTAATAGAACAAAATCTAGAATTTTAATTTGAAGTTTGAACAAGTTTGGATAGAGTGAAGATTTGAGCTTTTTGGGGTATATAATAATGAAGTCCTATTACTTAAGGATGGTGGGGAAGCCAAGATGTTCAGTTCAAGCCTATTCAAGAGCCGAAATTCAGTGAGGTTTGCTGAAGAATTTTGGCCTTAGCATTGAAGAGACAAAGCTGGAAAAATTTCTGGAATTGAAGCTCAAGAACACTTGGACTTGAAATGGTTTTGGTGTAGAATTTTTGTTCCACTTTGGCACAATTTTGCAACTTGGTTTTTAAGGGTGGTTGAAGGTCTTTTAATGGTGGTTTTCCAGCCTTCATCTTGAAGAAGAATAGAGGAAGTTCCAGCTGTTCATATGTTCTAATGGGTGGCTTTAAGTTCATGCTCAATGTTGCTAGTTTGCTAGAAAAAATTTCCAGTTTGGCATTGTTTGTAAAGCTCCAAAAATTCAAGGAATTTCCAGCCTTCAACCTTACATAAAATGATTTGTTTTCTTGCAAGAATTGGGTAGGAAAGCTGCTTACAATTTTTCAAAACAGCCTTGAAGGAAATCTGGAAATTTTTCCAGATTTTTAACTAAAACATGAACAAGATGAAGATGGAGTTTTGAAGGAATAGTTATGGTGTTTTGCTTGAAACCTCTACCTATTTTTCCTTCTCACTTTTGGCCACTCCTATCCCACAAGAGTTGGGATTTTTGAAATTCCAAGCTAGAGAATTATTTCAGAATTTTATGATTGTAGAAATGAATTAAAGAATCAAGAGTGGTCTAAATTTCAAAGACATTAGGACAAGGCATGCAAAATTAATGGAGACAAGAATTCCTCTAGAATTCTTTTTAGGATAAGACCATATGGTCAAAACATTACCATTGTGTCTTTCTTAAGACATCATTCCTTTTTTTTTTTTTTTTTTTTGATCAAGATGTAAATGTATATATTGATCAAAGTGTATGTACATAGGATCTTACTAGTTAATAGTAATGCAACTATTAACTAGTTGTGACAAATAAAATCCTCAAAATGGGTCAAAACATGAGGGTACAAGTTAAAAAGAATAGAGTACACATGTGGTTTGATCCTCTTTGTACTTTCCAAAAATCGATAGGCAACTCCTTCAAAAAGTACTTGATTGCGTGCTAGCCATATATAGCAAACCGTAGCAACCATTGCAGATACTTTAGCTTTGGAAAGCCACGAGGATCCACGAGTTGCCCGGTTGAACCAACTGAGACAAGTGTCGATTGAATTCATATGTTGTGGTAAGGCTAACCATGCCTTGATATCCGTCCATACTTGTTTCGATATTACACAATTGAAAAAAGGGTTCCTAGTCATCTTTGAGTGTGTATGGCATAAAGGACATCGCATGTCGTCTAGCCGGAACACCAGGACATCCTTAGTTTTCAACTGGCCCTTGGCACATAACCAAACCATGAATGAATGCTTTGGCGTGAGCCCCTACTTCCAGATCGTTTTGGCCCAATGTACCTCCGGCCGTGATGGTCTGAGATAGTTATATGCCTGTGCGGTGAATCCCGTGGTCCCTATTGCCCACGACTGCAAAAGTATTGTTGCTCGATTTGCATCTCTTTCCCTTTCCAAAATGGTATCCCTAATTGATATCATTCCTAATTTTAAGGAATGTAAGAAAACAAAATTCAAATATGGGTTAAGATAAATATGAATAAAACTTAAGTGATTCGATTTGAACTCAAGACCTCAGAGATTAAATCACAAAGCTCTAATCTCTTAACAACAATAACTCTTATTCTTATTTTCTCATGCAAATATTCTTCTTATCTAAATCTCAAGCCATCTTCCTATTCTGACCCCAGCAAAATTAACTTTTTACCCTTTCTACTCAACAAGCACAAATAAATTATATCTCATATAAACCACAATTCTAAGGCACAAAAAAATCATTCTAGCGATTTATTTTATGCATGATAACATGATATGCATCACATTCCTCTTACTCTAGGGTAGGCTTTAGGTGAGGTTTCACAGTTGATGCTTCTTCCATCACTCAAACACACATATATAGCAGCCATATGGCCAATTTCTATAAGCGGTTTGTAGAGAAAATAGATAGAAGGGAAATAATTAAGTCATCTTCATAGTCTGATGGGGAAAAAAGAGTTTGAAAGCAAAAATTAAAATTCGCGACAGGTCAGTAATCATATGACCATCTTCTGTTAATAGTTAACGTTGACAATCGACAAAAGATAAATATTTAACATGCTTTGATAATTTATGAGTAAAAATCATTCGACTAAGAGTTTAAGGTACAAATTAAAATTTGTGGAAGTTTTGACCTACCTGGAACTTTTGCCCATTAAGAAAATGTTCACAACAACAATGTAATAGGGAATGAAAATAAAACTTCAACTACCACAATTGAGAAATTAAATTTCAATTTATATTTAATTTGGGAGTTAAAATTTTTTATTCTTTTGTGTATTGATAGGCCATATTTTTTGCTATCATTTTGGGGCTAGATTATTTGATGTACCCACTCTTTGATCTGATATTGTTTTCATTTGCTTAACAAGTAATGCAATTCAACGAAATATTCATATGGATCGTTAAGACTGAGTCGTATTTTTCTAGAAGAGTTCATATAGGAAACCTGTTGAGAAGTATTAATGCTATGAATAATTAAATTAATAAATTTCCTGCAACTATCAATTTACGTTATTTTATTCTTTTTTTTTTGTCATTATCGATTTTTTTAGGGAAAAGCAAGTGTGTTCTAGTCTTCTGTTTGGTACAAGATATGTGTTATGATGCCGCCAATGCACACAAATTTCTCTCTCAGATGTTAGACAGTATTTCTTTAAACTGATAAAATAACTGTTAGTTATATTATACCTTTATATTAATCCAAAAACAGTGTTACGTAGTTGCAAATGAAATCGCTAGCCAACAATTTGAGTTCCTCAATATTAGTTACTTTCAAATATTACTAGAAAAGAAAGTATTCATTTTCATCCCCACCTGTAAGTACGCATCGACTGTGCAAATATCCTGTTATTCTTACCAGTTGATGATGGTTGCTTCTGCCAGAGCCCACAATTACTCAGTTTAAAGTGGTTCAAAGGAACGAGTACTAAATGACTCTCAATCTCTTAAATAAAATTTCATATCTAACAATGGCTAATAGAATTGTACAGCATTGAAAGAACCATGTCATCATAGTGGAGACAAGTCAAAGCATTGATCTGAGATGGTTGTTTTTCTAATGAGTTCTAGATCAATAAAAATACATTTATTTTGGAGGGTAAAAGAAAAAAAATTTGTTATGGCTTTAAATTAAGATCCTGTAGATACTTGTATGGGCCGAAAATGATGGATCTCTATCACTAATGGCTCAACAATAACCACCGCCCCACCCAAAAAAAAAAGACTACTGTAGAGGGCTGTGTCAATCTCTACAGTAGGACCTTTGGCCCACAAATACTGTCAACATCAGTATAAAAACCCTATTTTGCAAGGTTAGGGTATCACTGCCGTCTTCGGCCGCCAAAACAGGAACCCAAAATTGCCAATTGATACTCTGTTGTGTCGACAATCCATCAAGAATGACGAAAACCGAAAGGAAAATGAAGCAACCTCTCCGTAATGACAAGTCGATAATGCTCAATCAGCAAAGCAGATGCAGGATTGATAAACCCCTATGTACGGGGCTCCTCCCAGGTCAATCTAAAATGGCAAATTCCGAAGGTGTAACTCGACGTCTGCTGCATGCACTAGAAGTGAAGCGTCCATTTTTTGATGTAAAATTGGCTCACCTGAATGAGCGTTTGGAACATTGCTTGAGCAAGATGAACGAAATCGAGGAACAACTGGCTACGTTAGGAACGGGCACGGAAACGGATGCCATAGAGCTCAGGGCCAAATATGATGCCTTCGCCAACATCTACATACCAAGGATTAAGAGTAGAATTGCATGCGTAGGGAGGGCTCGAGGAGCTTGCTGTTCTAGGATTCGTGATCTCAAGTCACGCCTAGCCGCGCAGAACATCCTAACCGAGGCGGTGCTGCAAGAATTCAACAGCATGCGTATTGGTGATGATGAGATGAAATCCGATGATCTGCTCCCAGAATTCAGCCGCATGTGCATTGGAAGTGATGAGAAGGATGAAGATGTGGGTTCTACCCACAAAAATCCTTGAATTTCCTGGCCCTCCAATATGTTGTTGTGTTTTAGTTCTTGATCCCCAAGATTATGACTTGGAAATGTGGATAATTTTGTTTTTGGTCATTTCCGAACATGTTGTGTTTTAGTTCTTATCCTGGGAAAATGTGCATAATTAGGGGGTTTTGTGATATTATCTTCTTTTATTTTCTAGTCCTTGACTCCCAAAGAGTGTGTATGTCAAAGAGGATAATTTAGTGTTTGTGGTCATATTATGTTGTATTTTCTAATCATTGTTCCCCACGATTGTCAATGGGAAATGTTTGGTCCTACACACACGCACACAGATATGTACATATACATATATGTATATGAATGTATATCGCAATTTCTAGTCCACGATACATAAACATATATGTATGTATATCGCGATTTCTAGTAACATTTTGAACCCAAAGATATTGATAATTTAGGGTTTTAATAGGTGTAGAAAATTTATGATTTGGTCATATATATATATATATATATATATATGTGTGTGTAATGTATGGGATAGAGAAATTCATAGACCCATACATGCATAAGCTTTGTTTTTCTTTTTTTTCCCTACTCATCATCTTTACCAATTTTGACAACTTAAGAAACACTTGATATAAGAGTCCTACGATACAAAAGTTTTATCGAGGTCCAAATGAAATTGCAAGTTAAACAATTGGAATTTTTTATTCTTAAATTATTCTTGGAAATTAATTGAAAATAAGGGTTTACTTTCCATTCTTCAAGGTCAATACAGTCAAAGAAGAAAAGTGATGGTGGAAAGGGCAAGGCCGAGATGGTAAGTTTGGTAACTGATGGTTGGTGATGGTCAAGGGATGAGAAGATGGTTGGAGCGAATCAAGGGTATGAGATGGTGTCTTCAGTCGGGAGAAGATAACTAACGGTTGGAGCTATGGGGGCTAATCAGGGGTATGAGATGGTACCTTCAGTGAAAGGGGCAGATAATTGATGTTTGAAGCTAATCAATGTTTAAGGGGAGCGGATGGACTTGGGCTTAAAGGGGATGAATTTTAGTGAATTATGAAGCTTAAGAAGGGCAATGAAGTTGAAGATGTGGTTGGCTAAGAAGTGGCTGGAATTGGGGTTTGAGGGGATGAGTTATCCGGTTTTAGATACAATTATCGAGGTGATGTGTTTTAGTGACAATTATAAAGTTTAAGAAGGTTAATGCAGTTTAAGAAGGCTAGTGAAGTTCAAGAAGTGGCTAAAATGGGGGTTAGATGGGATGAATTATCCCATTTTAGATAGAATTATCAAGTTTTGGCTCGAGTTATTGAGTTCAATTCGTCAACAAGGGGATGAGTTATCTTGTCTTAGTGAGAATTATCAAGTATTGGCTAGAGTTTTCGAGTTCATGTGGCTGAAGGGAATGAATACCAAAGTGAAAGGTAATGAAGACAGGAATGAATGAGTTGAGTTATTGAGATAAAACGCTTGAAGGGATGGTATACCAAATGACTGGAGTTATGAGTTCAAGTGGTTGAAGGGAATAAATACCAGTTGACTATCTGCTTCTACTAGTGCCAAAGTCGTTTAGTTTTTCTGGTTGAATTGGGCTAGTAGCAAAAGACTGTAAGTCATCAAGTTCAAAGCTTTGAAGGGATGAATACCAGACGACTATCAAATTCAACAAGTGCCAAAGTTATTTAGTGGTTGGATGGGATGACTAGCAAAAGACTATGTAAGTCTGTAGTATAAGGTTTCCTGTTAGGGTTAGGATTAAGATTAACCATGAGGGTTAGGGATGGGTTCCCATTGATAGATACAATTAGAGAATAGTGCTCACTATCGACTATATAGATGTAGTCTGCTTGAGTACCACTTACGAAGTAACTTTCTATTTTTTTAAAAAGAAAAAATCATGTTTATATTTTTAGAATGAACATTTATCTTGTTAATTATGATAGAAAACTAGCTTTAAATGAAGATCTATTAACACAAAAAAGTATAGGGTGTGGTTGATCCCCCTCCCCACCGGCCAAAACAAATCCTGCCGTATTACAGAGCCCCTGTAAATGTTGAGAGTAGGCTTTTGGCCGCAAGGTAGGATCCTGACGCGTTCTCTTCATTGGTCACCAACACAAAAACCCTAAAATACCTAAAATCCCTCAATGCAAAAACCCTAAAATCCCTTCCGCTCAGTATCGGATTGGTAAGCGCCAAATGCAACAAAATCACCCATCAAGAAGGACGAAATCCGAAAGAGAAATCAAGCACCCTCTCCCTACCGATGAGGCAATGCATCTCAACCAACAAACCGAATCCAGGATTTGTATACCCAGATCTAGAAGACTGGTTCCCGGGCATCTGAATCCTGCAATGGCAAATTCCAAAGATTTAAATTGACTTCTGCTGCTTATGTTTCAGGTGAGTCGTGATGTCTTGAGGAAGAATTGGCTGGCTTGAATTCGCTTTGGGGAAAAGGTGTGGAGATGATTGATGAATCTGGGCAACAAGTGACGTCAGCAGTAACAAATCCGTTTCTCCGGGACAGGTACCATGCCTGCGCCATGATTCCCATACCGAATCTTAAGAAGCAATTGAGAACTTGGAGAGGGCACTGGAAGGTTCCCGCGCTTCAATTCGTGAGCTCGATTATTGCCTAGCCGCATAGAGCAGACTGTCCGAGGTGTGGCACTAGAATCTAGTGGCATGCGCATCTGTGGTGACGAGAGAAATGATGATGGAGGCGCTATCCACCAAAATGGTTGAATGTTCTCCCCTCCAATCGGTTTGGCTAGGATTGCTCCTGAGCCCTACGATCGTGGATAAGTTCAGGGTCTGGCTTGGGTTTCTTTCATTTTTTGTTAAATAATATGTTTGTTATTTTTATTTTTAATGTATTATCGAAATAATGTTTTAAAATTATGAATAAATTTGATAGTAGAATATAACATATGTTACTAATTCCATTTACTTGTTTTTGGAATGTGTTCGTGATCAAGCAATGTGATCCATTGTTGTAAATTTTGTAACCATTAAAATTAGGAGCACAAAAAGAATGTTTAATATTCAAAGTATTGGCTTTCTACATCCAATTTAGACCGGAAACTAATCTTTGGAAAAAAATTTTTTTGGGCCGCCCAAACATAGAATGTAATACGTGTTCATTCACATCGCAGGATTCATATTCATTGAGAGAATTAAGTTAATATGTGACATTTACTGGATCATACGGATTTAAGGTCCAGGATTTGGGAGGGAAATGAAGGAAACTTTGTACTTAGAGAGAGTTTATTTTCATGTTCTGGCTATTGTGATTTTGGTAGAATTGTTCAGGTGCCTGGTGTTTCATGTCTTAGATGTAAAGGGATTGCTGAAACTGGTTTTCATACATTCTTTTTGGTTGTTTGGAGTTCTGTGGGGTTAATTCGATCGGGTACAGTGCTGGGAAATGTGTTCTCTTGGTTGAATTTTTTTCTAACTGTTGTTTTCTTAATCCAGCCATGATTAAGTGCAATGACATAAAGCAGATCATGTCATGCTTCTTTGGGGAGTATGGAGAACTCCTAATGAACTGGTGTTAGGGGAAAGGAAAGGACTGCAGGACAAGTCTTTTCTGGATGAATTTCAGGAACTAGTGTATGAAGGAGTTGCTAGTGATGATCCACGTGGTTTGGTTTTGACTGAATGTCAGTCCTGCCGGAGTAGTGATGAGAGATGGTTACCACTGAAACTAGGGTTTCTATAAGGCGAACGTGGATGGGGGTTTAAAAGGGGTGGCGTGGGAGCTGAAATTTCTGATTGGATTTGGGAGCAGATTCCTTCCTTGGTAAGATCTTTTCACAAATCCGCTTAACGTAAATGTTTGCATGAGGCTGTAGATGTTCATCTACCTAGTTTTTGTGCTCCAAAGTGATCGTTTAGCGGTGGTCTTGAAGGTTTCTATGCAGAGGAAGGATCTTTCCCCTCTAGGGAATTTTACTGATTTGATTTGTAACAAATTTACTGATATTTGTTAGCTTTGATGGATGAATAGAGGAAGTTCGGCCTAGTATATATCATTTACTATTCACGCATATTTGTTTTATATCTCTAGTTGAATCAAAAGAATAAAAAAAAAAGAATTTATTTTCTCTTTAATCTTCCGTTTGATGAAAACATATTTTGACCTGCATTGATCATGGTAATCATGTGAGATGTCCTTCTAATTATTTTTTTCCCCCCATTTTTAAGGATCAGATGGTCTTTTTACACAACAGGAAAAATCGCCATTTGCGACGGCCAAAAACCCTCGCAAAACCGTCGCGGACCGTTTTTGCGACTGTTTTAGCCGTCGCAAAAAATGACGTCGCAAATTGCGACGGTTTTGCGAGGGCTACGGCTTGGACCCTCGCAATTTGCAATGGTTTTGCGAGGGTCATGGGTCGCAAAACCGTCGCAAATTGCGAGGGTTTTGCGAGGGCACAAGGTTCTCCCATCGCAAAACCATCGCAACCTCGCAAATTGCGATGGTTTTGCGAGGGGAGAATTAACCCCCAAGTCATGACCCTCGCAAAACCGTCGCAAATTGCGAGGGTTTTGCAAGGGGAGAATTAACTCCCAGGTCATGACCCTCGCAAAATCGTCGCAAATTGCGAGGGTTTTGCGAGGGGAGAATTAACCCCCAAGTCATGACCCTCACAAAACCGTCGCAAATTGCGAGGGTTTTGCGAGGGCCACGACTTGAGCCCTCGCAAAA
Organism: Voacanga thouarsii; assembly: GCA_026120185.1. Taxonomy (NCBI): domain Eukaryota; kingdom Viridiplantae; phylum Streptophyta; class Magnoliopsida; order Gentianales; family Apocynaceae; genus Voacanga; species Voacanga thouarsii. The sequence goes on along the minus strand of JANUWF010002184.1, from coordinate 623,905 downwards.
CCCTCGCAATTTGCGACGGTTTTGCGAGAATTTTGCAATAATTTTTTATTTTTTATTATTATATTTATTTTAAATTATTAATTCCCTGTAAATCAACCCTGAAATACTATACAAATAAATGCCAAAACTATGTTCATAATCCAAAAAAATACTATAAAAAATTAAAAATAAGCCCAAATAAATATAATTAAAATAGTAAAATATAATATAATATAAAATACATAATAAGTATCTAAAAAAGTAAAATAATTCACAAAAATAAGTAATAGTGTATAAAGAGTATAAAAATAAATATAACAAGTCTATGTAAGTAATGAAGGAGCAGCTGCAGAAGGGGGTGGAGGAGGGGAACGAGAGCCCCTACGTGGGCCCGAGTGCTCATCACCTGGATCAAATCCATCGTCGCATTTGGATCTTCATCTTCGCATTAGCAGCCGCAATGCGCGCTTCTATCTCCTCTATGGATGGCATAGATGGTGCAGAATACCCATCTTGTCCGACATAGCCGCCATCCAACCACCAAATGTAGACTCGTTGTTGCCTCATGAAGTCCCGATACAAGTCTATTTGTCGATTGAATCTCCGCTCAGCCCGTTGAACCCTTTGCTCTACTAGATGTCCAATATCAACTGGTGTAGGGGAAGATGCATGCAGTCCACTTTGAGACAGTCTAGTTCGAACATGTGTCGCCTCTGAGCCTAACCCAAAAACTCGTCCCCTTTTGAACCCGCCTTGTGCCTTTACAAACATGGCTTTTTCATCAAAAGGAACAACAGAGTTTACAGTAGTCACTAGACTCGGATCGAGGAGTGCTCGTATGAGATTTCGCACCTCATCCTAAAAAAAAAAAAAAAAAGAATTGTCAATAGTAATTATCAAAATAAAATACAAATTCCACGCAAAGATAAAGAATTTCAACATATTTAATCTATATAGTACCAATGTCTGGCGAGATCGCTCACTGACAAACTGACCCTTTTGTGGCCCACTCTGAAAGAACATGTAATGTCTAAACCATGTCTCTGTAGCTAAAAGAACTCCCTCCTTGGCCCGCTACATTTATGTTAACAAAATGTAATTATTACAATCTTACATAAATTTGTAATAAAACAATTTAGATTAATAATTAATTAAGTGAAGGTGAATTACCAAACGGTCCTCGTGTTCTGTGAACGAAATAGACCCTCCAAGCATGGGTGCAACTACTCCCACGATTCTTTTTGTTGGTGGATGAGAGCTTCGATACTTCTCTCGATCTCCAGCACTCGCAAATGTCATTCCAATATCGTGCCTCTATCCAATGAGGACATACCCAATCATCCCTCTTCCTCAGCTCTAGACATTATGTCCGAAAATCGCGTCCGACACTTCTTTTCCCAAGTTGATCGAATTAGCGAAGCATACTCTTCCCTCCACCGAAAATATTTCTGCATGATCATGATTAAGATTTCTGATTAACATATAACATAGTACTTAAACGATAAAAAATACTCAAAAATTGCTTACCCCAAATTCTTGAAACCATAAGTCTCGCACGGTTATCGGGACGTGCGTGTATGTCGGATACGAACCAATGAAGTACCGTCGTATTATATTTGAAATTTCTTGACACATTTGTCCGAGCCGGCGAACCTATTTTTGGTGCAATGACAATGTACAATATAGTTATGTTAATCTCAAAAATAATAATAATAATTGAACTAATAATCAACATCTTACAAAGTATGAATATGTTACTTACCCGTTTCCCCGTGGAACAATCCAAGGTCGGAGTCCGTAACTTGCAACCCAACGTAATGCGAAGCCGAAGCAATGGATGATTGAAAAGCCGGGATGGTACTCCCTCATCTCCAATAGAGCCATGTAATGAACGAGGCACCGAAAGCCTTTGTAGCCGAGTAGGGGATGGAGTATAAGGCTCCCGACCCTCCCGACTCCCTCCCTCAATGATCCTTCATTAGAAGACATTGCTAAAGGAGATGAAAAAAGAAAAATAAGTAACCAATAAAGACGAAGCCCACTCCAAAAGAAGGATGTAAATAACCGTGAATAAAAATGATAAAAGAATAATAACATTGAAACGTTATATCTATTCGCTAGTTTAAAGTAATACAATAATATGTATGATAATGATGGATATGTCAAAATCAACATTGTACTTGTAAATTGAATTTTTAAAAAAAATTGACAGAGTCTCCCCTATAATTGGATATTTCCCGTGCACAAGGCCACCTCAAGATTTGACAACCAAAACGCTGTTACAAACAACAAAGACAGATCTTTTAAATATAGAAAAATTCAAAAGATAACTAGGGGTAATCACCCATTACCCAAGAGGAATGATCACCCATCACTCACGGAATGATCACCCATCACTCACGGGTTCCAATTAAAATGTTAGATATAGTTAAAATCAAGCTAAAAATTATAAATGCCTCTGTCCTTGTGAATTGTCTCATCAATACAAGCAACAATACAATATATAAACTACCTTGTTGTTTACACCACAAAAGAATATAATAAGGAATAACAAAAATCCTCCGGGCTGTACAAGTCTAAACGAAAGATTCCCTGCAAAAAAAAGAAGGAGATGAGATTCCCGACAATTAGACAAAATTGTGAAACAAAATTGTATGTGATGGAATTTAAAATAATAAAAATTAAAAGATTCAAGGCATGTAGATTCAAGTAACAAATAAATTGTAAGTTAAAATTTGACATGGGATAGTAATGATGCAATAGATTTCAGGATTCCCTCACCATTAACTATATTATTTGTAAATGAATTGAAATCAGGCCTATTCACTAGAATCATTCTCCGATACGTACTCATCATCATCTACCGAGGTATCGCTATTCGTTTCCCATTCATCTTCTTCCTCTTCATTTATAGGAGAATTTTCCCTTGCTCGTTATAGCCTCATCATGAACATCCAACATTTCACTCATACCATTCTCATGCGTCGAATACCAAGATCAACAAATAACGATATGCCGACTTCGTCGCAGCATCTACTTCTTCCCGATAAGCTCGTCAACCACGGGTGCATCTATTATATGTCGAGCTTTGGTTTTGCAAACCGCCAACCAATCAGATCTTGGCCTCTTACTCCCCGGATATGATGCATAATACACTTGGATAGCTTGTTGAGCTAGAACAAATGGATCATAGTTAGCATAGCTCCTTTTGTGGTTAATTTCTACAAGATTATACTCGCGGATGTACCCTGGTACCACGATTCAATGTTTGATCAAACCAAGTGACATTTAAAAAGAACAATGCTTTGCCGTGGATTACCAGGAAATTGCACTTCAATAATCTCATTTAACACTCCATAGTAATCAGGTCCCGATGCGTCATTTCCAATCCCTTTCACGCAAACACCACTATTAACTCGTTTTCTTTCCCTCCGCATAATCATTAGTGTGAAATCGGTAACCATTAATTATGTACCCACTATATGATTTCACTAGCCTTGACGGACCCCAAGCAAAGTTCCTCAAGCATTCATTTGTAACCATATTTTCTCGAATCTTGTACCTAAAAAACATTAGACAAGTTAACCTCGTAATTATGAAAGTTATAGCATTACGAAACTCCATTGAATCCCCAATGGAGTTCCAAATGCAAGTTATTAACTTATGAGACTTACATATCCACTAAACCATTCTCGCAAATTCAAGGTCGATTCTTCTATTGATTTCTATCTCTCGATATAGTCTGAGCCGTACTTCGTAAGTGTGCCGTGAATGCCCTGTAATGCATTAGAATTAGATTGAATGAGTCAAAATCATTATGAGGTATCGTTTATCGTATAAAATGTATGAAGTAGTAGCTCGTACTCAATGTATGGCTGCACTTCACCACAATTAAGCAACATATAAATTCTTGCTGCAACGAATTCTTCAGAAGTAAGGAACCAAGTTCGAATTCGTCCTATCACCCATCCTTGAACATTGCAGATTGACAGCCCAGGTTCTTGCACCCTCTCTAATCGTTCTCCCTCTTCATTACGCGCCAGAATTGTACGTTTTGTTTGTACATGTGGCTCAAAATAATAAGAGAAGAAAGTGGATGCTTCCTCAACTAGATAAGCATTGCAGATTGACCCTTCAACTCTAGCCTTATTTTTCACCTTGATTTTCAATTGATGCAAATACCTGTCATTTAAAAAAAATTCGACTTCAGTCACACACGCTTATATCGTACCTGCTATGAAAAGAATTAGATTGAATGATTCGATTACCGTTCAAACGGGTACATCCACCTATATTGAACAGGGCCACAAACTCTTGCTTCGTAAGGCAAATGAATTAATAGATGTTCCATTACATCAAAGAATGCAGGTGGAAATATCTTCTCCAACTTACATAACAATAAAGGAATGTCGGACTCCAATTTGGCCATATGAGCTACATTCAACTTAGGAGAGCATAGATCACGATAAAAAAGACTCAACTCCGTCAAAACACCCCATACATTAGAAGGAAGAAATTCCTTCAATGCAATTGGAAGTAGTCTCTCCATGAATACGTGATACTCATGTGATTTCATACCGGATAACTTCAACTCATTCAAATCAAGACATCTTCCAATGTTTGAAGCGTATCCATCCTGGGAGTTGCAATCCCCTCAACCATTCAAGCAAAAGTTTCTTTTGTTCCGATGTCAACGAGTAAACAGACTTTAGGTATAGCCACTTTTCCTCCTCCCACATTCAAGGCATGTAGCTCCTGCCTATGGCAATAAATTTCTAAGTCACGTCTAGCCTTTAAATTGTCTTTTGATTTACCCTTTACCTCAAGAACTCGTATTCATGACATTGTCAAATACATTCTTCTCATTGTGCATTACATCAATATTATGTCGGACCAAATTAGTACGCCAATACGGCAAATCCCAAAAAATACTCCTTTTTGCCCAATTATGAGATATTCCCCCGCCATTACTCCTTCCAATTTCTTTGCATGTTTCTGTAATTTTTTCATAATTAGACAAACTATCCCGCATTTCTTCACCAGCAGGGTATTGCACAGGCCGTGATGTCTCGTAACCTCTATCATTCCTAAAAGATCTCGTATCCCTCCCGTAAGGATGATCCGATGGTAAGAAACGACGGTGACAAGCCAAACCATGATTGTTTCCCACCATTTTGTAGATGAAAAGACTTTGTATTGCCCATACAATATGGACAAGCCAGTCTCCCAGCAGTGCTCCAGCCACTCAACATATCATATGCAGGAAAATCATTAATAGTCCACAAAAGTGCTGCCCGTAGTTGGAAGTTTTGTTTCTTCGATATGTCATAAGTGGTTATACCTTCAAACCACAATTTGGTTAATTCGTCTATCAAGGGTTGTAAATAAACATCCACCTGGTGCTTTAGATTCTTGGGGCCCGGGATAATGATTGTTAAAAACATGACTGGATCCTTCATACACATCCACGGGGGGAGATTATACGGTGTGAGAATGACCGGCCAGGATGAATATTGCTTACCCGACATCCCAAATGGTGAGAATCCATCTGTACATAAACCAAGTTTGACATTTCGTACTTCTTTTGCAAACTCAGGATGCATTCGATCAAAGTGTTGCCATGCTTCAGTATCACGAGGGTGACTCATGGTGCCTTTCTCCGATCCGCTCTCTCCATGCCATCTCATGTGTTCAGCTATTGTTTTGGAAGTATACAATCTTTGTAGCCTCGGTGTTATCGGGAAGTAATACATCTTCTTGAATGAAATTTCCCTTCTACTTGTGTTCTTCCCAACCTTTTTCTGTGCATATCGAGGATGGCCACAAAATTTACACTCTCTACGATTCATGTCATCTTTCCAAGAAAGCATGCATCCATTATTGCATACATCTATTTTTTGTACCGGCAAACCCAATCCAGCCACTAATTTTTTCATCTGATAGAAATCATCAGGAATCGTATTACTGCTAGACACAACCTCTTTCATCAATTGCACAACATCGTTAAAGGCTTTATGCGAGAGGTTATTTTCAGACTTAATGTTTAATAACCTTGAAGCCAGTGAAAGCTGCGAATGTTGTGTGCATCCATCCCATATAGGAGTCTCGCCGCCTTTAACATATCGTAAAACCTTTGTGCCTCCACATTAGGTGGCTCTTCAAAATGGTCTCGCCGATGGAGCTTCAGTGGGGAAAGTCGAGTCCCGCTACGTCTAAGACCATTTCGCGAGACAGATTTTCTTGATGTGAATCAAATTCTGGGATTGAGGTAGACACACTTGAGGGACACTCGAATGGCTCACCATGACATGTCCACCGGTAATACCTAGGCACAAATCCAGACTTCCACAGGTGGAGCTTAACTTGTGTTGGATCCAGATACTTTTTATTCTTACATTTTGCACACGGGCATCTAATTACGCTTGACATTGCATTTGATAAGGCAAATGTCAAAAAAGCCTTAACCCCTTCCTCAAATTCAATAGTGATCCCTTTTACACCTGAAGCGTGCCTTCTATACATCCAACTACGATCCTCCATGACGTCTAAATGAGAGAAAAGAACAATCAACTCAATAATTAAAATCACCCCTTAAACAAAAGGAAGAGAAGTATAATTACATTTTCCTTTCTATTATCTAACAAAAAGATGTCCAAAACATAGAATTTACAATTGCTATCTTTGGATACAGTTACACCTTCAATATCTACGTTTTAACCAAGTTCTACATTTAATTGAGGTGGAAAGTACAATTATTTGAAGAGTGAAAATAAATGTGAAAATAAATGAGAAAATTGAGGAATTTGATTAAGATTAAATAATATTAAAGCTAATTATATTCTTATTTTACACATTCCAATGGTTAAATAATAACATTTTATTTATTTTCATTCCAATGTTTATATTTGTTTAAACTTTCTCTATAACGTATATTATTCCTGCTATTATTAATATCCACCTATATATGAAATTATTATTATTATTACTCATTTCATTAGTCCTATTCTTATTCTTATTAGCAATATTATTTTTAATAATAATGCTATTATGGGATATATACTCAAGCTCAATCGAATAATACACTCCAAGATAAGGGTAGTTATTCTATTCCACAGTAAGTAGCAGCAGATTTTGAAAAAAAAATTGACAGAGTCTACGCTGTAATTGGACATTTTCCATGTACATGGCCACCTCAAAATTATACAATCAAAATGCAATTGCAAACAATAAAGACAGATCATTCATTTATACAAAAAAATAAAATAAAAGGATAACTAGGGGTAATCACCCATTACCCAGGAGGAGTAATCACCCATTACTCACGGGTAGTTATTCTACTCCACAGTAAATAGCGGCAGATTTTGAAAATTTTTTTGACAGAGTCTCCCCTGTAATTGGACATTTTCCAGGCACAGGGCCACCTCAAAATTATACAATCAAAATGTAATTGCAAACAACAAAGACAGATCATTCATTTATACAAAAAAATAAAAAATAAAAGGATAACTAGGGGTAATCACCCATTATCCAGGAGGAGTAATCACCCATTACTCACGGGGAATCCAACATTTGAATTCAACACAAAGGCAATTTATATGAACAACACGCACCTCCTACATCTTCATAATCTAAGGAAACGGATTTCTCACATAAAAGAGCCTTCAAAGCATTCTACTAGAGTTAAATCTTCTACTAGAGACACTAATATATTATTATAATCAAGTAATAAGATTACTAAACTAATCAGATATCAACCTTCCTATTATGGCATCATAACCAATCAAATTAATTTATAAGGGTTTATATAGCTAAAACATAGTTCCCATATAATTGGATCAAAGTAGTAATTTTTTTATTACAGGATAAAAAAGAGTGCACTTTGTTCAAAGTATATCACATATAAGTATAGATCAAAACACATTGAATGTTTAAAAAGGACAACAATTCCAACTAACAATTCAGCAATTCCAGTTCACAATTCCAAATTTAAATCAATAATCTCACATCAAACCACCATCATGTCACTCCCAATCTCCTCAAACTCAACCCCAACATCAATACAACTTTTATACATCAATTCAAACTCGCTCATTCACAAATAATCACCCAAATTTCAAAGCTTCAGGGAAATGCAAATCGCCCAACACGGACTTAGTTTATAAGATAATGAAGTAGCTCAAGAAATAAATTCTAACTACTTACCCAAATGAATCGACTTCAAGAACAAAGACACAGAGAGTAGCACGGGAATGGCGAGTGGAGGCGCTCACCGAGGGGGCGAGTCGAAGGGGCAGGCGAACAGTGGGGCCGAGGGGGATCTGCAGGAAGGGGGCGCGGGCGGGGGTGGGAGGGCACGGGGAGGGGGCTGCGGGGGTGGGAGCACCGGGGAGTAGGGCACGGGATGGGGGGAGTTTAGGGGGAGGCGCCGCGGGAGGGGGCGTGGGATGGGGGGAGTTGAGGGAGGGGGTGCGGGGGTGGGAGCGCCGGGGAGTTGGGCGCGGGATGGGGGGAGTTGAGGGAGGGGGCGCTGCGGGAGGGGGCGCGGGATGGGGGGGTTGAGGGAGGGGGCGCGGGATGAGGGAGGGGGCGCGGGATTGGGGGGAGTTGAGGGAGGTCGCCGGCGGGGAGAGGGGGGAGAGATGGCGGCGGCACAAGGGGAAGGGGAGGAAGAAGGATGTGGGAAGAAGGAGGGGGAAAAAAATGAGGGAGTGAAAAATTTTGGAAAATTTTAGTTTTTTTTTAAATTTCTAGCTATTTCGTCGCAATTTGTGACGAAAAAATAAAACCCTCACTAATTTCTCATAAATTAATACAAATAACATTATAAATCAATCTATACATTATAATTTTTATTATTTTTTAGTGATTCTAATAATAATATTATTATGTAAATTATTTTTCTTTATATATTTTAATTTATACACCACTTAATCAAATAAATAGATAAAAAAAATTAGATATATGTATATATATATATATATATATATATATATAACTATATAGTATAATATATATTAATATGTTGGAGGTGAATAACATTACAAATCGATCTCTACATTATAATTTTCACTATTTTTTTTAGTGATATCAACAATAATAACAGTATTTGAATTGTTTTTCTTTACATTTTATTTTATACACCACTTAACAAAATAGATATATTAAAAAATTGGACATATGTATATACATAGCTAAATTAGTATAATATATATTAACATGTAGGAGACGAAGAACATTACAAATTGATCTCTACATTATAAATTTCATCATTTTTTTAGTGATATCAACAATATAACAGTATTTGAATTATTTTTCTTTATATATTTTACTTTATACACTACTTAATCAAAGTGATAGATTAAAAAATTAGACATATATATATATATATATATATATATATACCTACATGTTATAGTATATATATATATATATATATATATATATTAAACTAAACAGATGCTTATATACATTATATACATATACTTATATATTAGAATAAGTATATAACATAACATAATTAACTATATACATTTACTTATGCAATACATTAGGTGTATAACATGACATAATTACATATACAAAATTATAATAAAATACACTAATTGAGACATGTTATTAAAAATATTTCAGTAAATTTGTCAAAATACACCATCACATAAACACATAAAGAAAAATTTTAAAAAAAAAAGATTAAAACCCTATTTTGTTGTAAAACCCTCGCAAATTCGTCGCAATTAGTGATGAATTTGCGACGAATTGGGATTTTGAGATTTTCTATAAATTTTTTCATTTATTTATTTATTAATTAAAAATATTGACCGTCGCAAAACCCTCGCAAATTGCGAGACCTTTGCGACGGACGTTCAAAAATTTTTAAAATATTTTTTAAAAAAGTAATCGATGTCGCAAAACCCTCACAAATTGCGAGGGTTATTTGCCGTCCCAAAATCCTCGCAATTTGCGAGGGTTTTGCGATAGATGTTCAAAATTTTTTTAAAAAATATTTTTTTAAAATAAATCGCCGTCGCAAAACCTTCGCAAATTGAGAGGGTTATTTGCCGTCGCAAAATCCTCGCAATTTGAGAGGGTTTTGCGATGGACGTTCAAATTTTTTTTAAAAAAATATTTTTTTAAAAAAATAAATTACCGTTCAAATTTTTTTTTTAAAATATTTTTTTAAAAAAATAAATTACCGTCGCAAAACCCTCGCAAATTGCGAGGGCTAACTACAGTCGTAAAACCCTCGTAAATTGCGAGGACTTTGCGATGGACGTTCAAAAATTTTAAAAATATTTTTTTATAAAATAATTTGTTGCGAGGGTTATTTGTCGTCGCAAAACCCTCGCAATTTGTGAGGGTTTTGCGATGGATGTTCAAAAAATTTTTTAAAAATATTTTTTTTAAAAATAACTTGCCGTCGCAAAACCCTCGCAAATTGAGAGGGTTTATTGGCCGTCGCAAAATCCTCGCAAATTGCGAGGGTTTTGCGATGAAAGTTCAAAAAATTTTTTAAAAATATTTTTTAAAAATAAATCGCCGTCACAAAACCCTCGCAATTTGCGAGGGCATAAATACCATCGCAAAAACCTCGCAAATAGCGACGATTTTGCTACGAATTGCGACGGGTATTTTGGCCGTCGCAAAACCGTCGCAAATTGCGACTGCGATGGTTTTGGTCAACTCGCGACTTGTTTGAAAATCGTCGAAAATTGGTCGCTATTAGCGACGGTATTGAAGCCGTCGCAAAAAATTCGTCGCAAATCGCGATTTTTCCTGTAGTGTTACTAGTTACAAGAAGACATAATTCAAAACACTGTACAAATATAGAAATTTTTGTACATAATGTGCCAAAAAAAAAAAAGCAAAAACAAAAGTATGTGACAGACACACAACATTATTTGAGGAGTATTCACTCACATCTATGTGAATTTCTATCTTTGCATACCCAAATCAACGCTTTACACTTAAAAGTAACTTTTACTACAATGTTTCAATGGTTAATACTAATGTGACATTCTTAAATAAAGACCTTTTAACTTGTAAATCTAGCTGGCAAGGCTTTTTGGACCGGACTAGTTGGATATAAATTTATACACTTGCTGGTTCGGTCTTCTCTTTCGAGCTGTTTTCTTCAAAAACAGTGCTCAACAATGTGAACCGTGTTGGGCTAGGCAGCCCAACAAGTAAACTATTAAATTGGCCGATGTGCTATTGAACCACGTGGTCTACTTCAAAAAATAAATTAAGAGAGTAAAATTTATTATTCAATAAAGTTCAAGTATCTTGAGTGGGAAAAAAAAAGTAGGATTCTCCCAATTTCATTATTTCATATACGTGACTTGAGAGAAAATCCCCAACATGACTGTATTATTGATTAATTTTGTTCATTATAATAATTGATTTTTTTTTACTTTTCAAGCATAATATTACTGATTTAATTACGTTTCAATTGCGACAGAATTACGGCCAAACTAATAACCTGCAAACTAGTAAATTTTCAAGCTCGATGTACGGTCCGATTCTAAAAACATCGCTAGCAAGTTCTGTAGGATCGGCACTAGCAAACTTGGAGATGAGAATGGAAGCATTGCCAGCTCTTCGGTAAAATTCAAACCTTCAAGTCTAAAATATTTGAATGAAAAGCTGAAGATTCTTGTGAGAGTCACTTACAAACACAAGCATAAAACTTATCCAGAATCATTCCGAGGAATGCCACCAATGCCACAGAATCATTCTGAAGAATGCCACCAAGGTCAGCATCTACGTTCAACTTCAGCCAAGATGCAGGTGGAGAGCTCCACGATTCACTCCACGAAGAGTTCCTGGCTCCTAAAATAGTGATTTTGTGATACCACGGGCTTACTCTGGAGAGTTGAAGTCTTCAAATAATTTCCTTAGCATTGAAGCACAGGCGTAATTTCGTAAAACAGAGTCTCTTATCACTTGTTTAATAAATTTCCAAACTATAATCAACAAAACATGCCTACGACAAATGCACAAAAAAAAAAAAAAGTAATTGAAATTTTTTTACGTAACGTCCTTGTCTCTTTTTTCTTTTCCTTTTTTAAAGAGGAATTGACTTTTAATATGTCCTTAGGGTTTACTTTTAGTGATAAAAATTTAATATATTTGGCCAGAACAAAAATGTCTATTTCCACGTCTATAACGAAAAAAGTACTCAACTAAATAATGTTTCAAAATTCGTATAAAAGATGTGCATATGTCGTAAATATACTATTCTTTACTTCCCATATTTAACTTGCAATTACTTTATTATTATTATTACTATTATAGTTGTTGTCGTTGCCATTGTTGTTGTTGTTGTTTTTTTTTTTTTTTGGATGCAAATGTAAATATTGTAATATTAATCAATAAGAATTTACATGAAAAACTAGTTTGCAGTCGAGAAGACTACAATCTAGAGGATCTCAGTACATGTCTTAAAACTAGTCCTAACATGAGGGTACAATGCAAAAATTACAGTGTACACATGCGTTTTTATCTGCTTCACTATAGCTTCCGGTTGGCAGACTACACCCTCAAAGATGGCCTTGTTTCGGGCAGTCCAAATGAAATAAAAAGTGGCCGACAAAGAAGTAGACTTGGCCTTAGAAACCCATGGGTACCCCTGTTGCCATGCTTATACCACCTAAGACAAGCCTTTGCAGAATTCAAAGACTGAGGAAGACCTAACCAAGATTTAATTTATGTCCAAATGGTAGTCGAGACCGCGCATTTGAAGAACAAGTGATTCATCGATTCAGGCTGGCACTTACATAAAGGGCATGTCAAATCATCCAATCGGAACACTAGTGCATCTTTGGTCTTGAGCCTTCCCTTCGCACATAACCAAAGAATGAATGAGTGTTTGGGCGTTAATCCCTGTTTCCATATAGTCTTGGCCCAATACACTGGATGGGAAGTAGCTCTAAGATAGTCATAAGCAATAGCGGTGAAAGAAGTAATACAATTGTCCCATGACTGAAGAAGAGCAGCAGCGCGGTGGGAGTCTCCTTCACGTTCTACGATCACATCCCTTATTGCCAGCAATTTCCTAAACAAGGGGGAATGTTCCTTATGAGCTTCAATATCCCAAATGGTTCCGCCTTTCAAATAGTAGTGGTTCACCCATTTGACCCACAAGGATTGCTTCTCAGCGTGTACGTCCCAAATAATTCGAGACAGTAGCGCTCCATTCCAGATTTTTAAGTTCCTCAAACCTAGGCCACCATCAGTCTTGGGGAGGCAAAGAGTGTTCCAGGCCACCGGATGGTAATTTGAGTTCCACAGGAAGTCTCGCGTCATCCTTTCTAACTGAGAAATAACAGCAGAAGAGGTAGGAAGAGTTGACAGCCAAAAACATTCGACCCCTTGGAGCACCGATTGAATTAACTCGTAATCGCTCAAAGAAAAGAGAGAGAGCGAGCAGACCATCTACCAATAAAAGAGCCAATACGATCAATCAATGGTTTGAAGAGAGTTAGTCTAATTTTACCGTTCATGATTGGCAGTCCAAGGTAGCGAAAAGGAATGTCTCCAATAGGTATGCCCGTATCTGCCATAATCGCTTCTTGAATATCCGGAGCAATCCCCGCAAGATAAATACTGGATTTATCCTTATTGATTTCAAGACCTGAGCATCTTTTAAATTCTTCTAGACAGTCAAGGAGGATACGGATAGAAGGACTGTCTCCCCTAGCAAATAGCATGAGGTCATCCGCAAAGGCCGGTGGGTAACCTTTAAGTCCTTACAGCTCGGATGGTAATTAAATGATGTCCCAAGAGTATGCACTTTGACCACCCTAGAGAAATATTCTAAACAGATAACAAACAACAAGTGGAGAGAGAGGATCCCCTTGCCTCGCACCCTTAGCTCCAAAGAAAGTAGCCATGCACATTTCCATTGATAGCAACAGAGAAGGAGGTAGTGGTCACACACTGCTTAATCCATGTCACAAATAGATGAGGGAATCCAAGCTCAGTAAGTAAGTCCAATAAGAAATCCCAGTTGACAGAGTCATAGGCTTTCCTGAGATCCACTTTCAATGTACTCCTCGGAGAAACTCTTTTTCGACTATACATTCGCAGCAGTTCTTGGACTAGTAGGATATTATCAGTCATGAGCCTGTCATGAATGAAAGCAGATTGTGCACCGTCCACCAAATGAGGAACCACCAACTTGAGTCTATCAGCCAGTATTTTGGATATGATCTTATAAACCACATTACAACAGGAAATAGGTCTGTAATCACCCAGCCTATCAGCATGATCATTCTTCGGGACCAGGGTAATGATAGAATGATTGATCTGTTTAAGAATTTTCCCCGAACTGAAGAATTCCTTTACTGCATCACACAGACTCTGCCCAACCGTGCTCCAAGTTTTCTTAAAAAATAGTGCCGAGTAACCATCCGGACCCGGTGCTTTGGAATCCCCAATGTCCCACAAAGCCAATCTGATATCCTGAGTAGTCACCTCTCTAACCAAGTCAACCAGCAGATCATGAGGAACAAGGGGACCAGCCTTGACAAAATCCATATTAATGCTCCTACAGTCATCCTTATACCCAAGTAGCTTTTGGTAGTAATTAAAAAATTTGTCCGCAAGAACGATTGGGCTATTGGTTCTTGTACCATCCTCCAAAGAGATAGAAGAGATAAAGTTCCGCTCTTTATTGCGCTTGACAATGTTGTAGAAGTAGCGGGTATTTTTGTCAGAGAGGGCTACATACCTTCATTTTGCAAGTTGTTGGTAGAACTTCATTTCTGCTTCTGCCAATCACCGGGCAGATCTTTTGCAATCCTTGAATTGTGCAATAAAAGTTAGATCTCCCGGGTTGCCAAGTAATAGCTGTTGTGCATTAAGAACTGCCTGGTTAGCTTTTTCCACTCGTTCAAAAAGATGAGAAAATTCCTGTTTGTTTAGCTTCCGCAGGTATCCCTTAAGCATCTTTAATCATCTACAAAGAGTGAACTGGTGGAAACCCAAGATCTCCTGATCCGAAACCTCTTGAACAATATTACGGAACAGATCATGTTCAACCCAGATATTAAGAAATCTAAATGGACGCGCAAGTCTCCCGATGTTGTCAACCACTGACCAAATAGCAGGACTATGATCAGATAAGTACCGAATAGGGAGAAACTCAACAGAAGCCTGTGTAGGGCATTAAAACCATGCATCATTACCCATAACCCTATCAACTTTGGACCAAACTTTAGAATTTGTCTAAGTATATCGTGATCCGACATATGGTAGGTCTTCCAATCCAATGTCCGCACATAGGGAAACAAAGTCCCTAATCTCATAAGATGATGGCACCGAACCTCCTATTTTGTCCTCAATATGTAAATAAGTATTGAAGTCACCCATAAGAATCCACGAACCAGAGATAGATGAAGATAAGGACTGAATGTCCTTCCATAATATTCTTCTAGCCGTAACTGAATTGGAAGCATAGATAAAGGAGAAAGAATATATAGCATGTGAGATCAAACAAGTAATACTCACAGTGATGGCTTGAGACGTGCAGTGAAGTAAAGAAACATCCACCGTAGCATCATTCCATAGGATAACCACTCTGCCTCCATCTGATTCATTCAAGTTGTGAACGGCCGACCAATTAGCGAACTTACGTTGTAGAATGTTATCCATCCCATCAGTATTCAACTTTGTTTCTAGCAATCCAATAACGTCAACACGATGAGTCGAAATAAAATTCCAAACCCCATGTTGTTTGAGGGTCATATTGAACCCTTGAATATTCCAGCACGCTACTCTCATTGTGGACTAACTAGTGCCCCTTGGGCACTAATCAAGTCAACACTCCGCTGGGCATATTTTTTCCATACTGAAGAGATAAAATTTGTTGCCTGAGTAGTCACTTTGCCAGTATTCCCCATGGTCACTGGCACCTCCTCATCACAACCTCCTAAGCAAGAAGGGGAGAAATATTGCGTATTCAATTTTTTCTGCTAATGCAGTCATCCCCTACGCCTAACCTTTGATCGGCCTCTAGTGTGAGTATTGATAGGTCCATTAGATGAGGAAGGGACGTCAACTGTAGCATTGCCACTATGATCCTGGATGTCAGTTGTATGCTCACTGCTTAGGATATTCTGGTCCAAAGTAAGAACCGTTTGTTTCCCTTTGTCTTTGCTAACAGCACCAATGGCATCAGTCTAGGTCTGGGATGATGATCTCATATTTTGATTTTGTCTACCCGGGACTGACTTTGGCCTAGTAGGAGACGTAGTAGTACCCATTCGCCCCTCTCTGTTCCTTGCATTTCTATTAGCTCCCTGTTGTTCCTTTCTTTTCATGTTTTCTCCCATACATACCTCAATAGCATGGCCAAATTTGCAGCAGTGTGAACAGTACAAAGGCTTAAACTCAAATTTAACAGCCTGGTTTTTTATCTTAACTGAAGGCATCTTGATCGGTACCGTCTTAACCAGAGGCAATGCCACATCAACTTCTATTAGGACTCTAGCATAAGATAGGCGGTCAAATGTTGCAGTGAGCATATTTGTCATGATTGGTATACCCACAGCCGATGCAATTTTACTTAAGGCAGTAATGTTCCAGCACCCGAGAGGTAAGGCGGGAAACGTGATCCATATAGGCATGATGCTCACCTCAGCAAGAGAAAAATCAAAGTCATAGGGCATTATTTTAAGCATCAAAGATCGCCCAAATATAGCATAAGGACCCCCCCGGAGGACCTGCTGCCTATCATCATCAGTTTGGAAACGGAATATAAGCCATCCAGCAGCATGGGAGTGCACCTTGGATTGAACTCCCCATTGTTTTGTGAGGTCCATTACTTCTTTCATTCCGGGGAACCTACCAGCAAACATCCCCACAAGACAGAAACCAAGCTTACCTGTAGCTTCCACGAAGTCCTTTTCTTCCAACTCAATGACATTACCTGCGCAAGGGATATGCTTGAGACGCATTCCATTCTGTCGGTCATGGTTTCCTTTCACAATATTAGCCCAAGAACGAGAGGGTTGAGAGGACTGCAATGGTATGGTGGGAGGCAGGTTATTGCTACCCACTAAGGGGCCATTATGAGCAGATGCCATAGCTGGGATGTTTTGAGTTTGTGTCCCCACTAGGGGGGGACCGAAACAGCATGATCAGGAGGAGGAAGAGCCATGTGAAGGTCAATAGATATAGACTGAATAGCTGCCCGAGGAGAGGGTGGGGGAGGGACATTTTCGATTGGCTTATCCACGTCCAAGGAAGGGGAGACAGTAATGGAATTAACAGTTGAAGTTGTCCCCTCAAAAACCCCTAGCTTCCCACTTCTGGTCTGGACCATGAGGTCCAGCCCACGGCACGAAAAAAGAACAGAAAAAGACACACGAGATGGTGATGCTAAGCTGAATACAAGAACTAGAGTACCCCGAGTTAGGTAATGCAACCAACTTTCTTACATAGAAAGGAGGACGGGAACAGCAAGTGAGTGGAGTAGTTAACAGAAGGACAACATGCGGGGGTTGGAGTAGGTAGGGGAATTCTTGGGAGAGGAGGGGAAAAGGTCTGACAATACGATGGGGCTGTTAATTTCTGGCAGGACGAGCTTGGAGCCTAGCAGAAAAGGAATATTGTATACCAGGACGGTTTCCAACAGCGATCAAAATGGATTACTACTGAAGGAGATGGTTTAAACAGATCAAAGAAGCCTCTGAAGCCAGGAATAGAAAGATGGGCAACCAGCTCAGGAAAAGAAACGATTCAATACGAAAACTAACGTCTAGACAGAACAGAAGGAAGGCTTTGAAAATGGAACACCAATTAACTGAATACGGATGCTAACATACCTTAGATAGACAGAACGAACCAAAGGCGACAAGATAACCCAGGAAAATACAGAAGAATTTGAGATTGGGACGCCAGTGAGAATCGGGTAGGAGGGACCAGGACAGAAACCTTAGCATAACTGAACCCAAGGACACCCTGACTTTAGGAACCAACACATAAATGAAGGACAAACAAAACCAGGAGAATCGGCCACAGAACAGATGCCGAACACCAAGTCACCAGGTCACTTATGTAGAGCACTAGAAACGGAGAAATGCAGCACTAACCAGAATGAGGAGCCTACATGGTTAGGATAGCATGAAGGTCTATCATCGGCTACAATGGAAATGAGAGTCAGAAAGAGGATTCCAGTGGGATGAGAGCATCTCTTTCTACCTCTCTCTCTCTACTTCACTTTGTTACGCCATTGTTGTTGTTGTCGTCATCCGTGTCTCGTCATCGTTGTTATTATTCTTTTTTTGTAATCAAGAATACTGGATGCGAATTATACTTAAAAGATATTTTACATGGTGTTGACAAGTGAAGTAGCAGAATGGCTAAATGCCTAGACAATAGACACAGCTAGTACCACTGGGTTACTCAATCAGCCGATTCGAAATCAGCTATCCTTGCTAAACCGAATTGGCAGATCGTCGGGCACTGACACCTAATCGAATCAAGAGTCCACCTTCCCACAAAAATTGCCATTGGCAATGCAGGAAGTAACACGTCTAAAAAAAAAAAGAGTAATAAATAGGCAGAAGTAGTAAATATGGAACTCCCAAAGCCATTAAAAACATCAGGAGGGAATGGAAGTAAGGAGATCTAACCTAACATTCGAAGAGTCTACAAGCACTTCTATCATTTATTATCTTTCTAGAGTTTAATCTAGATTGTTATTACGTTAAGTCATATTTCTATTGCTTTTGTTACAAATTTCCTTGTATTTTAATTATCCCAGAACAACTCTCTCGTTTGTGGGAGTTTGCTTGGACTCTCAGAAATGTAAACTGGAATTCCAAGTTCATAAAGAATCCATTTTTTCTTTATTTCTTGACTTTTATTCACTCATATATAAAGGAGATCCAATTCTGTTAGCTGATCACTCAAAAGTCAGGGCTTCGGCTTGCCGAACAACTGCATCTCAATCGATTCACTGACTGATATTCTTTGATGACCAAAACTATTTGGTGTCAAGAATGGGGATTACCTTGAAGTGCGCCTATACAATAATTTCATTTTATTACGTTCTGTAAACATATAACTAATATGGAACCAAACAACTACGGAATGGCTGCACACTATGATGAAATAGACCATTCTTCAATCAATGCTAAATCCACACATTACAAGAAAAAGAGGTTTTCGTAACTATATTATTTACGTCTGATGAATTTTGGTTGCAAATGAGCACTCAATTGCGTCGGAAAAAATGTTCATTGCAAATATCATGAACATTTAATATCATGCAACGAAAATTAACCAATTGCAATCGAAATATGTGGTTGCATAAACCATCTTTATGTACAACCAAAATGATAACATTTTGCAATGAAGAAAATGGTGGGTATTATAATTTTGAATATTGATATTCATAATTTAATTTAAAGGACTTTTAAAAATAAATGTTAAGAGAATTTGAAAACAAATTTATAATTAATAATATTTATTAACTCAATGATTTAAATTTTAATATTAATTAATTCTTGTAATTAACCATTTATTTGTGGGGAAAAAATTACAAAAGAATAAATATTAAAAAGGTTTCAAAGAAATCTTTGCACTCATAAAATGTAAAAAATTATTAATTTTTAAAAATGTTATCTACGGAATGTTTACACATTTGTTAAGATGTTGTGAAATACCCAACAATTGTATAAAAAAGTCCCCAATTCAATGAGTAAATAAACAAAAAAGAACCACGAATTGGTTGCGTCGGCTGTCCGAAATTGCATTTTCCCTTGCTCGGTCGCTCTTGCGAGCCGAATCAGCACCAGTCCGAACCTCATCCTTTTAGACTAACCATTCGCTTCAACCACCCAAGACCACGGCTACCAGCTTCTACAGCTCCCACTAATTCGCGGCAATTTTTTTTTTTTTTTTGGCGCCTTACGTTTCTATAGGGGAAATCGAATGTCCTAACTCCATTGTGATTCTTCTTCCCTATACCCCTGGTGTTTACCTCTATTCTTTGCTACTGGGTTGTTTGGCAGAGATCGGCATCGCTATTTTAAAGGTATTTTCTTTCACCCATCTTTATTTAGTTTGATTTCTTTGTTCTGAAAGTAAATGGTGTCCCCCTCTTTTTGTGTATATGAGTTTTGAATTGCACTGTTTGATTCAAGAATTTTGGTAATGTTGAGTACCTATTAGGTGAAATATGTTTGTTCGTGACATTCTTCTACATTTAATTGGAGGCACTGTAGAGGAGACTTCTTGATGTTTGCTATTTCTCTTCTCTGGCATTTCATTTTTATGTTGATTGCAATCCTAACATGGAGGATGGATGAATTTCTTATAGGACTAGTGCAGTTAGGCAAAAGAATGATATTGGATCTAGATGGTTAATGTACATCTAAATAAGAACTTTTGATACCTCTAATTACACATGAACATGCCTTTGTACATGTAGTTGCAATTAGAATGCTTCTTTGAGTTGCATACCGCTACCAAATGGTATCAAAACAGAGGAACTTAAAAAACTATCCCATTGTTTTCAACAGAATGTCATACTATACGTGGATATGGGTTAAAAGGAAAGTTAAAAACAAACAAAAGATTAAAGAGAAGTAGAATGTTGGGGCTTTTTTCATAGTTTAATGATTTTTAAGAATTGAAGAACTTTAATATCCACAACCATTCCAACTGTGAGAGTAATAGAAATGAGTTAATATTTTGAAGTTTAAATTTTCTTATAATGATACCTAACTATTTCTGGATCTTGAAAGAATAGAAGAAAGTCATTTTGGAAAGGAGTAATAGTTGGAGATACTCACATACTAATATGGCATATAATTTTTGAACATGTTTGCATGTAGCAAATGCATATGAACATCCATATCCTACTTACATTAGCTAAACTTTAAATTGCAATACTCATGCATTCAGAAATCATATCAATACAAGCTGAATGTATGATGTATCCAGCCATTTGGACTCTCCAACATGATCAGCATAACAAAAGCAATACTCCTTACAATCAAGGTAAGATATCCACAATGTTATCACATCATTACAACTTATATTATACAAGCTACCCTTGAAAATATAACTAGACTAGTATTGTCCATGAGCCACAGTTACTAAATTTTCCACTGATTACTTAGAAAATAGAACCCTACAAAATTATCAATAATGGATAGAATCTTAGTTGCTTTCAGCATTGTAAAGCCACATGTAGTTTTGAAATGTTTTTGTTTGGCTTTTCATTTGTAGTTATAACGTAAACAAAGTTAAGAATGCTATTTTTGCAAAACAACCATAGAGGTGCTTCTGAAAAGGGCAAAAAATGTAAGAGACCCTCAAACTTTTCATTTATCATCATCTCTCCACTAATAGAAAAATGTTTTTGGTTACCCTCTTACTATTAAAAGAATAGATTTTGCTCCTCCCTTAGATTTTATCTTTTAAAACTAGCAGAAGTTTGTCATGTGTCTTGCACATTACATTTTTCATGCCTAACATTGTTAATGTGG
Organism: Voacanga thouarsii; assembly: GCA_026120185.1. Lineage (NCBI taxonomy): Eukaryota > Viridiplantae > Streptophyta > Magnoliopsida > Gentianales > Apocynaceae > Voacanga > Voacanga thouarsii. The sequence goes on along the minus strand of JANUWF010002184.1, from coordinate 602,423 downwards.
GTTTTTCTTTTCTATTCCCCCCCTCCCAGTACAGATCATCTTAATCTCTAATCATCATTTCATTTCTTATTATTCTTCATCTATTTTTCCCCCTTCTCTCCTTACTTCTATTTTCCCTCTTCATCTCCTTTGTCTCCCATCCATTCCTTTCAAAGTGACATTCTAAATTGCTAGAGTTTCCATTTCCAAGGTAACTTAGTCATTCCATATTTATAGGGTGACGAAGAACATTTGGGAACTACTAGTCACTTGCAATCTGGAGGATGGATGAATTTCTTATAGGACTAGTGTAATTAGGCAAAAGAATGATATTAGATCTAGATGGCTAATGCACATCTAAATAAGAACGTTTGATACCTCTAATTACACCTAAACATGACTTTGTACATGTAGTTGCAATTGGAATGCTTCTTTGAGTTGCATACCGCTACCAAATGGTATCAAAACAGAGGAACTTAAAAAACTATCCCACTGTTTTCAACAGAATGTTATACTATACGTGGACATGGGTTAAAAGGAAAGTTAAAAACAAACAAAAGATTAAAGAGAAGTAGAATGTTGGGGCTTTTTTAATGGTTTAATGATTTTTAAGAATTGAAGAACTTTAATATCCACAACCATTCCAACTGTGAGAATAATAGAAATGAGTTAATATTTTGAAGTTTAAATTTTCTTGTAATGATACCTAACTATTTCTGGATCTTGAAAGAATAGAAGAAAGTCATTTTGGAAAGGAGTAATAGTTGGAGATACTCACATACTAATATGGCATATACTTTTTGAACATGTTTGCATGTAGCAAATGCATATGAACATCCATATCCTACTTACATAAGCTAAACTTTAAATTGCAATACTCATGCATTCAGAAATCATATCAATACAAGCTGAATGTATGATGTATCCAGCCATTTGGACTCTCCAACATGATCAGCATAATAAAAAGCAATACTCCTTACAATCAGGGTAAGATATCCACAATGTTATCACATCATTACAACTTATATTATACAAGCTACCCTTGAAAATATAACTAGACTAGTATTGTCCATGAGCCATAGTTACTAAATTTTCCGCTGATTACTTAGAAAATAGAACCCTACAAAATTATCAATAATGGATAGAATCTTAGTTGCTTTCAGCATTGTAAAGCCACATGTAGTTTTGAAATGTTTTTGTTTGGCTTTTCATTTGTAGTTATACCTTAAACAAAGTTAATAATGCCATTTCTGCAAAACAACCATAAAGGTGCTTTTGAAAAGGGCAAAAAATGTAAGAGGCCCACAAACTTTTCTTTTGTCATCATCTCTCCATTAACTGAAAAATGTTTCTAGTTGCTCTCTTACTGTTATAAGAACAAATTTTCTCCTTCCCTTAGTTTTTGTCTTTCGAAACTAGGAGAAGTTTGTCATGTGTCTTGCACATGACATTTTCCTCACTAATCTTGTTAATGCAGGTTTTTCTACCCCCTTCCCCCAATACAGATCATCTTAATCTCTAATAATCATTTCATTTCTTCTTCTTCTTCTTCTTCCCTTCCTTCTATTTTCTCTCTTCATCTCCTTCATCTCTCTTCCCTTCCTTTTAATATGACATTCTGAATTGCTAGAGTTTCCATTTCCAAGTTCACTTAGTCATTCCATATTTATAGGGTGAGGAAGAACATATGGCAACTACTGGTCACTTGCAATCTGAAGGATGGATGAATTTCTTAGAGGACTAGTGTAGTTAGGCAAATGGTATCAAGTTAGAAAGGAGCAATAATATTTCTTGAGTGAATTGGCAAGGCCTTTCTTAGAAATTAATTATCAATCTATGTTAAAAGCATGTCTAGGACTTAATCATATATATAGCCAGGAAAGAAAATTATCAAATCTAGCAATGTTTATGTTTTGATGTCGATTGGCGTTCCAGTTGTGGCAAGCCTTTTATCAGATTTTCCTACGATAGGCATAGAATATTTTTGAGATTAGGATCTACTCATAATAGGTGCTATAAAATTCTAAAAACTGTGCAAAAGATACCAAACTAAACTGTTATTCTTTACTATGGATGCACTAGAATCAAGTTTTGTTCAGTCATCCTTACATACTACGGGTATAACTATATATACCTTCTGTAGAATCTGGGATGTACTTGACATTTTTGTATTTCTGCAGAAAATATTGTTACACAAAGGGGAAAGCTATTTAGTACATGATATAATATATTGAAAAATAGCTACATACACTAATCTTACTATAGATCAGTACCTGTAGATGACTTTTAACATGGAATATTGAAAATTAGCTAAAGACACTAATCTTCCGGTTTCTGGAAAATGCATATCCTATATAACTAATAGATTTATGATGTCCTCTAGTGTGTGGCAGTGATAAATTCTTATTTGTCGCTGTATTAAAAAGCATAAAATGTCAATACAATCTGCTCTATATTCCCAACTAAAATGCTATCTCATTATCGCCTAGAGACTTTTGCTTGTCTACAATAGATTTTAAAGTAATAAAAACCTCAACTAAACCTGCTCAAACTGCTGTTTTCCAAAACCCATTTGCTCCTATAGCTTTTCACTAAAAATTGGCAATGAGATAGTGTTTCATAAGTTTGATTGTTTTCTTTTTTAATTCCAAATTTTCTGATTGCATTAGACTATATGTTGGTTTATAAACTTAACTAAATTGTTTGTTCAGGCTTGCTGACTGTATGTTTTTGTGGCATATAAAAAATATTTGGATGACAAGTGCAAATGTACCTGTGGAGAAAAGTTGGATAGACAATTTAAATACAAGGACAAGTGAGTACATATATGGAATTGAGAGATTCTTGGATTTTTCCTATGTTTCAAGACCACCTAATTCCAAAATATGTTACCCATGTAAGAAGTGTAAAAATCATTTTTTTCATGAGTAGGAATGATATATTGGCCTATTACATTCTTAATGGGTTTCTTGGAGGGTATAAGAATTCGATATATCATGGAGAATCTTCCATTTTGGAAAATGCATTTGGAAATGATGATCTAATGTTTGAAACAGAAGACAGGGATGAAATGGTAGACATGGTATGTGATGAAATTGGATTTAGCAAACATAACCAAGATGTTAATAATGAAGGTAATGTTTCTATGGTTGACGATGTTAGTGGTGTAATGTTTTGGATCAGAAGAGCTTTTGTTGTTATTTTATATATCAATCAATAGAGATTACACACTAATATATAGAGGTACAAAAGCTAAGGATAACTAAAGATAGCTATACAATAGCTAGTATAATATTTATCTAATCAGTAAACGTTCCTATCTTAGCAACATGATAAGGATGATACGAAGGATAAACACTATCTAACACCCCCCTGCAAGTCCTTGGCCGATTGAAGAGGTAAATGATTGAGAATAAGAGTAAATCGATTCAAGGACAAGGGCTTGGTGAAAATGTCAGCTAACTGGTCAGCAGTGGAGAGAAATTGAATGACAAGCATTCTGTTAGCCACCTACCCCCGAACAAAATGATAGTCAAGTTCTATGTGTTTTATCCGAGCATGGAACACCAGATTGGATGACAAGTAAATTGCACCTATATTGTTACACCACAATGTACTAGCAGCAAGTGGAAAACTAAGTTCGTGTAGTAAAGGCTTTATCCACAAAAATTCATAAGTGGCATCCGCGGTAGCTTTATATTCACTTTCAGTTGATGATCGGGCTATGGTCGGTTGCTTCTTGGCCAGCCACGAGATAAGACAGGAGCCCAAGAAAATACCAAACCCACTAGTAGAATGTCGATCATCAGAATCGCCTCCTCAATCACTATCGGCATAACACTGGACATCGAGAGAAAATGTAGAAGAAAATAGCAACCCCAAATCTTGTGTTCCCTTTAAATAGCGAAGAAGACGCTTTAATGCCTTCCAATGGTGATCACTGGGAGTGTGCATAAATTGACACAGCTTATTTACACTAAAAGCAATTTCAGGTCGTGTAATTGTAATATATTGCAGGGCTCCAGGTAATTGTCGATATTGAACATCATGGGGACTAGGATTACTTGAATACTTAGAGAGTGTAGGGGAGACTGCCACTGGTGTTAGGCAACAGTTAGAATTAGCCAACCCAGCTTTGTCCAACACTTCTCGAATATACTTAGTTTGTGATAAGAGAAGGCCGTCGTTCGACTGAGAGACCTGAATCCCAAGAAAGTAGTGCAAGTCACCAACGTCTTTGACGGGGAACTCCTTTTGCAAAGCAGAAATTATTTGAGAAATGAAAACAGATGAAGATCCAGTAATAATAATATCATCTACATAGATAAGAGTGTAGATAATATTAGTATTATGCCGATAGATAAAGAGAGAGTTGTCTTCTTTAGAGGAAATGAATTTTTGTTGATGTAGAAATTCCCTAAGTCATGAAAATTAGGCTCGCGGAGCCTGTTTTAAACCATATAATGAATGATTTAATTTGCACACAAAATTAGGTCTTGTCTCATCCACATACCCTATCGGTTGTGTTACGTAGATGGTTTCCTGCAAGTGACCATGGAGAAAGGCATTAGACACGTCTAGTTGCTTGATTTGCCAATGATGCATGTTGGCAAGGGCAAGAACAGTTCGAATGGTGGTGGCCTTCACAACTGGACTAAATGTTTCTTTGTAATCCACCCCTTCTTGCTGTGTAAAGCCTTTGGCCACCAATCTCGCCTTATATCTGTTAATGCTGCCATCTTCTTTTCTTTTTATCCTGTAAACCTACTTATTCGAAATCACATTAGCATCCAAAAGTTTGGGAACCAAGGTCCAAGTGTTATTAGACAGTAAAGCATTAATCTCCTCTGTCATAGCTTGTTGCCATTTAGTAAATTTACTAGCTTGAAGAAAATTGTGTGGTTCTTGTGCCAGAAAAGACTGTTTCGGTTTGCCGACAAGAGAAAGATGAATGGCACGTTTGGCTATAGTGCCAGGTCATAAAGTCATTTGATGGGTTCTAGTAGGAGAGAATTTTGGTTAGGCTGATTTAGGAGAGTATTTAGTCAGGTGATGATAAGGTTCAAACCATCATGACTTTCAGTCGAAGATTTGGAGGAGTGAGGAATGTGAGGAGATAAATTTGAAGTAGGAGAGGGTTAAGAAAGAGATGGATTAGGAGTAGGGAACTTACCTGCATGCAAGGAAGAGGAACACGGAACTTGCATCATGAGCCAAGGAAAATTTGATTGCCTTTCTTGAGTAGAAGTAGGACTAGAGTGATGTATTATGAAAGGAAAAAAGAGTTTCATTAAAAAACACATGTCGGACCACGTAAACTCTTTCAAGGTCAATATCTAAACAATAATGACCACAATGAGTACGAGACCTTTCCAAAATAAACACATTCTTTACTCCTAAAAAAAAAATTATTCACATTATACGCTCATAAATATGGGTAAATTGCACAACCAAAGATTTTAGCATCCAAATAATTTGGTTGCTTGTTAAACAAAAGTGCATAAGGCACACGGTTTGGAATGCTTATGTTGGGCAGATGATTAATATTTTGTACCGCATGAGTGAAAGCATAAGACCAAAATTTGAAAAGAATGGAGGCATGAGCTAGAAGAGTTAAACCTGTGTCAACTATATGCCGTATTTTGCATTCTGATAGGCCATTTTGTTCGTGCGTATAAGGACATGCAATGCAGTGAATGATGCCTTGTTTTTTAAAATATGAATTTAATTTTTAATACTTTCCTCCCCAATCCGAGTGAAAAGCTTTGATACGAGCATGAAATTGTAACTTAACATAAGATTCAAAATTTTTAAAAATGGAAAAAACATCACTTTTATTGCGTAAGGGAAAGAACCATATAAAACAGGAAAAATCATCAACAAATAAAACAAAGTACCTAAAATCTAAATTGCTAAGCACAGCAGATAGAGTAACAAAATCTTTTCTTAAAATCTTGTATGATGCAGAATGTGAGCTATATTCCAATTGGGAATATTTTACAAAGCTCTCCTTTGCTATTCGCTTGTTACTTCTTAAGGTAACAAATGGATGGACAAACAATTTCATCACTATGCTCCTTAAGTTTCTAAAAGAGGCATTCCCTCAAGCTAACATTCCAACCTCATATTAAAAAGCCAAAAAAATAGTGGATGAGTTAGGATTTTCATATGTAACTTATGATGCATGTCCAAATAACTATATGTCATTTAGAGGTGAGAATGAGAGGCTTGATATGTGTTTGGTATACGAAACTTCTCGGTACAAGGTAGGGGGCAAAAAGATAGCTGCAAAGCAAATGAGATATTTTCCACTCAAACAAAGGTTACAAAAATATTTTATGTCATCTAAAACTGCCTCTCTCATGAAATGGCATGCTAACGAGCGAGTCGGTGATGGTGTTTTTAGGCATCCTACTGATTCTATAGCATGGAAAGAATTTGATAGGAGATGGTCCATGTTTTCAAATGGTTACTGAAATGTTAGACTCGGTCTTTCCACTAATGGATTTAATCCATTTAGCACAATGAGTATAACTTATAGTACGTGGCTTGTTTTGCTTATTCCTTACAATCTTCCCCCATCGTTGTGTATTATTCAATAGTTTCTAATTTTGTCGGTGTTGATTGATGGTCCAAAAGGTCCCAGTAATAAGATTGATGTTTACCTATAGCTGTTAATCGAGTAATTGAGTGAATTATGGCATGATGGTGTCCGAACCTATGATGCATCCAGTAATTAAATGTTTCAATTACATGCTGCATTAATGTGGACTATTAGCGATTTTTCAACTTATACAATTTTGTCTGGTTGGAGTACAAAAGGAGAAAATGCTTGCCCTTGTTGTCATAAGGATACTGATTCATGTTGGTTGAAACATGGGAGAAAGTTCTCATATAGAGGTCATCATCGTTTTTTACCTTCTATTCACAGACTATGTAGAGACAAAGTATCTTTCAACGAGAAGGTAGAATATCGGCCAAAGCCTACTATATTATCCGGGTTTGATATTTTACGGCAATTACAACGTTATGGTATTGCTACAGAGTATAAAATGGATGATTTGATAGCAAGAAAGCAGAGGCAGAAGCATAACTTGAACACCAAAGAGCATAGCTCGAAGAAGAAAAGTATTTTCTTCAAATTAGAATATTGGGAGCATAATTTTCTGCACCATAGCCTTGACTCCATGCATATTGAAAAGAATAACATGGATAATATACTTTTTACATGTATGAACACAAAAAAGTCAAAGGATAATCTATATGCTCATCGGGACCTTTAACATATGGGAATTAGGAAGCTGTTACACTCTAAGCAAGCAAGTGGTTCAATGCACATAATGTTGCCTCCAACTCCTTATACAATGAGTAGACAAGATAAAGAGATATTTTTTAAAATCTTAAAAGAATTGAAAGTCCTAGATGGGTATGCTTCGAATATATCGAGACGAGTGAATATTGGTGATCGGAGCATTTCAGGTTTAAAAAGTCATGACAATCACATTCTGATGCAACAACTGCTCCTTATTGCTATTCATAGAATTTTACCTAAAAAAGTTGTTAAGGCGATTATCGAGTTATCAAACTTTTTTCAACAATTGTGCTCCAAGGTGAACACAAAATGACAACTACAGTATGTGCAGGATTGAATTGTTCTAACAATGTGTCATATTGAGAAAATCATTCCTCCATCTTTTTTTGATGTAATGGAACATTTGCCCATTCATTTAGCTGAAGAAGCTCTTCTTAGAGGTGCAGTGTAGTTTAGATGGATGTATCCAATTGTGAGGTACATTGGATTCTTCAATTGTATTTCAATGTATATTCCTTTTTTGATTAGGTATAAAGCATGACCTTAAATTATAGGTACTTCCTTCCTCTAAAGAAACATGTAAGGAATCAAGCTCATCCTGAGGGTTCAATTGCAAAATGCTATTTGATAGAAGAATGTATGAATTTTTGTTCAAGATATTTGCGAGATGTAGAAACAAAGTTTAATCGACAGGAAAGGAATAGTTATCAGTGTATCAGTATAGGTCGTGTTCTTGGATGAGGTGAGAGGTGTACATTAGATCATGTTACATGAGTTTAGGTACACAGATACATTCTTGTAAACCTAGATGTTGTTGCTCCTTATCGAGAGTAAGTGTTAATTTTTTTCTTTTAAAAAGAATGTTGAGTTTAATCAGATTTTCATGACAACTTAAATTTTATTTTGAAATTCTATCCAACATACATTTGTCTGAATTAGTCAAGGAACATCCTCATGTTGGGAGAAATTATATACAAAAAGTTCATAATGACACATTCCATGAATGGTTCAAGAATTACGTAAGCATTTCGAGATTAACTTTGAAGAACTTCTATTTTAATTATTAATTAATATTTAGTTTAAAAGTATCTTAACATCAGTCTTGCATTACTTTTGAATATAGATTACGGGCTTGCAAAACACATCAGATGTACAAATAGATGAACGTATTAAGATTCTTGCGAGAGGGCCACATCGAGATGCTAAAAGACACAAAGCATGTATTGTCAATGGTTTTCGATTTTGTACCAAGGCCTATGAGGCAGCAAGAACAACTCAAAATAGCGGAGTGATGATAAAGGCTAGTATAATAAGCTTTGCCACTGCTAGAAACAGTAATCCTCGTACGGGGAAAGTTATTTATTATGGGATCTTACAAGATATCTTGAAAATTAGGTAATCAAATGTAATTTTTTTTAATCAAAATGTAAATATATATATTGATCAAAAGATATGTACATTAGATGTCTCTAGGTAACAGACTGGCTACTATTAACTATTTGTTACAAATTCTATCCTCAAAATAGGTTAAAACATAAGGGTACAGGGAAAAAATTACAGTGTACAAATGTGTTTTGATCCTCAATGTGATTTCCATCAGTTGACAAATGGCCCATTCGAAAAGTGCCCGATTGCGTGCCATTTAGATGTAGTAGAATGTGACAGCAATAGCAGTTGTTTTAGCCTTAGCAAGCCACGAAGACCCACGGTTAGCTCGTTTGAACAATTTAGGTAGGTTCTGGTCGTATTCATAGCCTGTGGTAAACCAAGCCAAGCCTTAATGCCCGTCCAAACCTGAGATGACAACACACAATTGAAGAAAAGGTGATTGGCCATCTCTAGTTGTGCATGGCATAAGGAACAAGACATATCATCAAGCCGGAATGGAAGTACATCTTTAGTTTTCAACCGCCGTTTTACACATAACCAAACCATGAATGAGTGCTTTGGAGTGAGTCCCTGTTTCCATATTGTGTTTGACCAATAAACTTTCGATTTTGATAGCCTAAGATAGTTATAGGCCTGTATGATGAATGCATTGTTACCCATTGCCCAAGACTGCAATATCGCTGCAGCTCTATCCATATCTCATTTGTTTTCCATAATTGAATCTCGTATTGTTAGTAGCCTTCTGAACAAGGGAGAATGGTCCCGATGATGAGGTAACTCCCATACTAAGCCACCATCCACGTAGTAGTGATCTAGCTATTTTACCCATAGTGATTGCTTCTCTGCTTGAATGTCCTACAGAATTTTAGCCAATAATACCCCATTCTATGCCTTCAAATTTCTCAATCCGAGCCCACCTTTGTTCTTCGGTAAGCAGATGTCCCTCCAAGCCACTCGTGCTTGCTTTGAATCCCATAAGCAATCCCTGGCCATTCTGTCCAACTGTCAATGATTGCTGAAGGTAGCGGAAGGATGGATAGCCAAAAGCAATCCACACCTTACAGGACAGCTTGGACTAACTGTAAGCACCCCGTATAGGATAAGGACTATGCATTCCATCTACCGATATAGGACCCAATTCTGTCCAATAGTGGTCTGTAGTAAGAAGCCTTTATTCTATCAATCGTTATTGGTATACTAAGGTAGCGGAAGGGGAAACTTCCCAGTGGAATGCCCGTCTCAACCCGTATAGTCTCCTAATCAGTCTGCACCAACCCAGCTAGGTATAGATAAGACTTGTCCTTATTGGTTTCCAGTCCTGAGCAATGTTTGAGTTCCTCAAGGCAACCCAGCAAAATGCGTACTGAAGAACTATCCCCTCTAGCAAATAACATTAAGTTGTCAGCAAATGCCAAGTGTACTATCCTCAAGTAGCCACACTTGGGGTGGTAGTTAAAACCTGTCCCAAGAGTGTGAACCTTAACGATGCATGAGAAGTACTCCAAGCATATTACAAACAGCAGGGGAGATATTGGATCCCCCTGCTAAAGCCCTTTTTCACCTCTAAAGAAACCATGTACCGTCCCGTTGATCGCTACAGAGAATGAGGTTATTGTAACGCACTGTGATATCCAACCAAGAAATCTTCCTGGGAATCCTAGTTCGTCCATCAAATCAAGCAAAAAATCCCAGCTAACCAAGTCATAAGCTTTTTCCAAATCTATTTTGATCGTGCACCATGGAGAAGTGCTTTTCCTTTTATAGGCCAACATAAGTTCCTGGACCAAGAAGATGTTGTCAAACATCAGTCGGTCCTTCATGAAGGCAGATTGAGCTTGGCAGACTAGACTAGGGATTATAGTTTTCAGCCTGTCTGCCAAAATTTTGGAGATAATCTTGTAAACCACATTGCAACATGATATCGGTCTATAGTCACCCACCGTTTACACCTGATCATATTTTGGGATCAACATAAATATCAAATGGTTGATTTGCTTGAGTAACTTGCCTGACTAAAAGAACTCCCGAACAGCGGTGCAAACAGTATGATTAATCGTGCTCCAAGCCTTCTTGAAAAAATAAGCAGAGTATCCGTCAGGCCCCGGTGCCTTGTAGTCTCCAATTTCCCAAAGTTCTATTTTAATATCCTAATCTGATACCTCTCGAACCAAGTCTTGCTTATGGTCATACAGGACCATTGGTCCGGCCCTTATATAGTCCACATTGAGCTTCTCACAGTCCACCCTTGTCCTAAGTAAGCTACGGTAATACTCCATAAATTCTGTAGCCAAAACTCTCAGGCTGTTCATCATAGTTCCATCATCCATGAGAATAGATGCAATGAAGTTCCATTTTCTGTTCTTGTTCACTATCTGACGGACATACCCAGTATTTTTATCCGCCTGGGTCACATATTTCCCCTTTTCCAATTGCTGATAAAACTTCATTTCTGCCTCCGCCAGTCTCCATACAAGCAGCTTACAGTCCTTGTACTTGGCATTTAGGGTAGGGTCTAAGGGCTTGGCAATTAGTTCTTCTTCAGTCACATGTAACTCCCTATTTGCCTGTTCAACTCGATCCATGATATGAGAGAATTCCTTTCTATTCAATCCACGGAGGTCATGTTTTAGTGCTTTTAACCTTCAACAGAGTCAGAACTGGTGAAATCCATCATAGCTTTGTTCCTACACACCTCTAACCAAATATAAGAGCAGATTATGGTCTGCCCAGATGTTAAGGAATCTAAATGTGCGAGCCCGAGTCATCTGATATACCATATGCACCCAAAGGCTAGGGCTGTGATCTGATAGGCATCCATTTGGGAAAAACTCCACAGAAACCTGATCTTATCCCAGGAACCAAGCTTCATTCCTTATAACTCTATCCAGTTTGGACTAGACCCTAGAGTTCTTCCAAGTGAACCACGTACCAACAAATGGATGGCCATTCAATCCCGTCTCCTAACACAATGTTGAGAAGTCATCTAGTTCATAGATGGAAGGTACGGTCTCATTTATTTTTTCATCCACAGATGAATAGGTGTTAAAATCTCCCATAAAGATCCAGGGCTCAGATAGTTAAGTGGACAAACGTTTCAAGGTTCTCCACAATGGCCTCCTTGCTACAACAGTATTATATACATAAACGAAGGTGAAATAAAAGATGACATGAGTTACCTTGCATATGATGCAGCACAAGACAGCCTATGGCGTGCTATGCCATACTTGCACATCAATCGTTGCTCCGTTCCATAGGATGGCCACACGGCCCCCATCCGAATAAGCAAAATGTTATTTGGTGGACTAGGTAGGGAGTTGTCGCCATAAGAAGTTCACCAATCTATCCTCAATGAGTTTTCCAACAGGCCCAAAACATCTATACTATGCATCGAAATAAAATCTCAAACATCATGTTACCTGAGGGTTTTGTTAAACCCTCTTATGTTCCAACAGGTAACTCCTATTGAGGACTAATCAGTGCCCTATAGGTACTAACCAAATCGAGGCTACATTCCGTGTACTTCTTCCACATCCTGTGAATAAACTTAGAAGCTTGCAAAGTTGCACTAACCATCACCTTTGGTAGGTCCTCCACATTTTCTCCTACACCAATATTTGGTATATCAGACCTTTCATGAAAATGCACCCTCGTTTGAGGTTGAGAGTGAGTCCGGAATTGTCATGTTCTCCTTCTCCTTGACTGGCCCCTGCGTACCCTTCGGGTAGTTTGATTTGTTTGTGTATGATTAGCAGTTATTGTGTCCTACTTCACTAGTTTAGTAATAAGAGACGAAGTGTTAGTGATCTTGGAATTAGAAGGCCCAACTCTAAGGTCCACTGCTGTTGTGCCTAGATTATTTTAGGGTGTGGGTGCTTGCCTCAAGTCAATGGCTAGAGCCTTACCTTTGGCAATGTCATGCTTGGTTGAGTTCTCGAGGCTCTATAGGTATCCCTTGGGTCCAGCTAGAGCCGACATAGGCCTTGACTAAGATCTAGACTTTGCATGTTTATGTTTAGAAGCATCCTTAGTAGTCTGCAAATTTTCTCTAATTTTCATCTTGTCACCCATACATGCATCAATGCCATGGCCAAACTTACAACAACTCTTACAAAAAGATGGTTCAAACTCATAGTGCACAGGCTGGTGTTTAACTTTCCTAGATGGTAGCCTGATTGGCATTGTCTTTACCAATGGCTTCGAGACATCAACCTCCACCAGAACTCGCGCATAGGAGAGTCTTTCATGCTATACTGTGAGCATGTATGTCATTAGAGGCATTCCAACTCTAGATGCAATCTTGCTAAGTGCTAATCGGTTCCAACATCCCAACGGATGTACGGGAATGTCACCCAAAGTGGCATTAAGCTAATATCATCTAAGGAGAAGTCGAATTCCCTAGGCACAGTTTTTAGCATCAGGGATCTCCTAAACAATGCATACGATCCCCCACATAGAACAACCTAACTGTCCACTTCCATGTTGAACTGGAATATTAGCCATCCCGAAGCATGCGGGTAAACTTTGGTAGGGATAGCCCACTGCTTAGTTAAATCAATAACTGCCTTCATTCCCGTAAAACGCCTCGCAAACATACCTATTAGGCAGTATCCCAATTTGACCTCGACATCTTTGAAGTCAGTTTCATCAATGTCAATGAATTCTCCTATTTATGAGATATGGTGCAGTTTCATTCCATTGCTCTTATCACAATTTCCTTTTACTACATTTGCCTATTTTTGTTTAGGGATCGTTGTTTGTTTGTTAGAAGGTTCAACAGAAATCCGTTGAAGAGGTAGGATAAACTTAGGTTTGAAGGAGCCAGATTAGTGAGAGGACTTTGGTGTATCAGGTTGAAGGATTGGTGAATGCTGATCCTGCCCTGCGAAGCCCGGGCATGGCGGCAGAGATTGGGAAGGTTCAACTACAATTGTGCCAAGGTCCACTTCAATTGTGACTTAGTTATTATGGGGAGTGGGTATGGCGTTAGATGATAATGAAGGGTTAGGGTCAAAGAGAAGTGGGCAGGTGGCCTGGGGAGGTGAGTTTGTCTGTGCCCGTACTGGACTGTTAGAGTTGGATGTCGAGTGGAGTTGAGATGGAGACCCTTGTTGCACAGGTTTTTTGCTTCTTGTCTGAGCCATGTTGGCCCAGAATATAGTAGGTAGGAAGCTCAGGTCAGATCACTATGTCTGGATATAGACTTGGGAAGAAGACTTATCGTATGAAGTAGTTAGTCTTGGGAGAATATCTAGTTGGAGTAGTTGAGGAAAAGGACAACATGTTTGAATTGGAAATGGAATGTAGTTGGTAGGAGTAGGGTATGCTATGGTGGCCCAGAAAATAGAGGGTGTGTAGCTCAGGTAGGGACAGGATGTCTAGGTATAGATTTGCGAAGAGGGCTTGCCGTATGTAGGAATTAAACCTAGGAGCATATCCGGTTAGAGCAAATGAGAAAATGGCCAACAGGTACGAATTGAAAATGGAACTTATTTGGCAGGGTAGGGTATGGTATAGTACAAACACCAATTTTCAAACAATTGAAATGGTATGTATGGATCAAAGAAGGCGAAGCATGCAAATGTACCCAGAAACCAAGCTAATAGCAAAGAACAAACCCAACAGCAACTAACAAAGCTAAATAACCGACACTAGATACCCCACTCACAGAAATAACCATCGTAAACTCAATTATATGCTCAAATGCCACCAGCTACAAACCCCACTCAGACTTTGTACATTAAGTAACAACAACCAATAGATATGATAGGAGCTGTGATATGAATGGCAAAACACTCAAAATCGTGTATGAACCAAGCAGAAATGATAGACAACACTTCTATACAGCTAAGGTTTTGCCCCACAATATCTGACACTTCATAAATATCACCTAATCCATATAGATGGTAGAATATTCGGATAGAACAGTCGTGAAGAAAACCAATGTATTGGAGCATGGAAAACAGGCAAAATCAACATAATAATAATAAAACACACAATTTGCAATCCCGTAGGAAGAGTACTAACCAGGATAGCAAACGTGGTATTCCTCTTGAGCTTGAAAATCATTCATTGGTAGCAAGGAAGTTGAGAATTAGGAAGAGGACTCAAGGGAGTTGAAAGCTTCTCTCTTTACCTCTTCTCTCTTTATCCTGAAGATTAAATTTGGACCATGCCCAAAAGAAGGGCTGGAAAACATATCATATGTTCTGCAACTTTTTATTACTTTGGTTAATTTTAAGCATTTAATGTACAAGGAGAATAGTTTAGCTGATGAGCCTTTTATTCTATCTACTCAAGCAGAGCAAGTTTGGTATGTAGCTGACCCAGTTGATTCAGATTGGAATGTTGTTGTGAAGATGAATATGAGGGAAAATTTTGACATTTATTCAATTTTTCAATATGGTAATCTATGTCTACAGCAACAGTTAGATGATTAACCAGTTACTCGAGACAAAGATATGGCTTGGGTCAGACAAGGAGTAGAACCAACTTCGTCAGGTATTTGTTTGCACCAAAAGGGGAAGAACATGGTTGTAGTAGATGGTGGTTTGGTTTTGGTTTGCTTTCCTAATTTGATGTTTCTAATCAACGAATGCTTTTGAATAATGCACATTATTTTTTTTAATAAATTAGCTTAACAGAACAATTTCATTTGAACTCTTTTTTAATAGTAATTAGGTGTACTATTATTGATGATATTCTCGTGCTAAATATGCTATGCATTGCTGCTAGTTCTTGTTCTCTTGATTGCGTTCTCTAGTGTTGCAATCTATGTGTTGAAGCTTGTATAGTGTAGAAGATTATGCAATATATGGTTTTGCATAAGATAATGCCAAAAGGAGAGATTGTTAGTGTTAATGTTGTTAGAAAATCCTAAACATAATTCTTTGATAGACTGAAGATGGTTCTACAATTGTTTTAGGAAATTGTAATATTAGCACTGTTTGATGCGGGATAAATTTGAAGATAATTTTGGAAATAAATTTTTAGAAGAACTCTAGAAAATCTTGAGAATATATTTAAAAGGAATTTAATGAAGATTTTATATATACGGTTAATGAAGAATTCAAGTTAAAGAGGGACTACAATGTGAAAAGATAAAATCGATTTGCTAGTCTCCTAATTCAATGAGAATACAATACCTCTGTAACATCTATAAAGATGTAATTCTAAAACAAGAAGAGGAATGAAATTTTTGGAGCATTCTTTGAAAGGGTTGAGCAAAAGATAATGTGAGGAATTCATATTTATACTTTGAGAAATCTTATGCATATGCTATTACTAAAGCTTTTAGTTACTCACTGCTAAATATGAACCAGTTATTCAAGTTGTTTGCTTTTATATCTGCTTATCTTATAGATGGAGCTCGAATCAAACACTCTTTTTGTGTGATTATCTTTTTGTTGGAAAGAAAGTAGGAGTTAAATAAGGTCCAAGGTCTCTTGTCGAGTTGCTATGTTGATGATTGATAAGAGATCAATCATGATGGTTGAGTTCAACAATGATCTTTTGCAAGTTTGATACGAAGGGCACTGTGTTGTGTTTTGTTAGAGTCCACTTGGGAACACTTGGTGATTTGAGATAAGTGTCATCTTTATAACTTTTTGTGAAGTCTAGTGGATTTTTTTACTGGTCATGGAGCAGTAGACAAAGGGTTATTGATAGCCAAACTACATTGCAAATTTGTTGTATTTGTTAAATTTCTTATTTTACAATCTGTCAAATTAACATAAATATAGTAGGAAAGTTTAACGAAATCATAGGAAAGTTCAGTATTTGGACAAGTTAAAAAGGAAAGAGATGAGGTAGTCAACGTGTTATTTCTATAAGGGTAAAAAACACCGGGTAACCCTTGGACTAAATCTTGAATTTTATCCTCAATTAAAAATTTTGACTTTTTTGATCTCTAACTCTTAAAATGCATTAATCATTGCCTTTTTGTCCCAATTTGGGCATTAAGTCTTCTTAATAATCTATCTATCATATGCCATTTTGGTGAAAAAAGCCATGGGCATTTTTGGAATCACAAAAGAAATAATGTAAATTTTTTTGCATTATAAAATAATGTGAGTGCAATTTTGCAAACTTTTTCCCTTTTGACTTTTAATCTTCTTCATCCAACCTCGTGAAAAATACGTTGCCGAGATCAATCACCCCTTTCTCTTCCCTTACCCCGGCCCCTCATTTTTTGTCCATCTGCTTTCTTCTCTTTCTTTCTATCCTCTTTATTTTCTTATGGCCTTTTGAATCCTAGTTAGATGGAAAATAAGAAGTGGAAATGCAATTAGCATCATTTTTTCTGTCAATTTTTTTCCAAGAAGCAGAATAGGTGGAAAGAATTACAAGGAGCTTTTGAAAATCCAAGGAAAATTTGCTAGAAAAGTTATCATATAGTTGTTAGAGAAATAAAAATTTCAGAATCGCTTTCCCCTCTCATCAATGCCATAATAGAAACCTTTGTGATTCCAAAAATATCTTTGGGTTTATCATGTGAGTGTCACTTAACAAATTGTTAATGGGACTTAATGCCCAAATTGGATGAAAAGGCATGGACTAATGCATTTTCAGAATTAAGGGCAAAATTCAAATTTTTAAATAAAGAGGGGAAAATTCAAATTCGTGAAAGGTTCAAAGGCTACAAATGTTTTTTACCTTTTATAAGAATATGAAAATAGTTGATTTATTTATATGCCAACCATATTGTGAATTTATAATGGACTATTTTTATAAATATGATAATTATTCATTTAACATTTAGATGAGTCCAAAACGAAGGAGAAAAGAAATTCATAAGAGAAAGAGGTGTTTCTAACACCATTAATAGCAAAGAAAGCGAAAAAGGTTCACTAAGACATACAAATGGTTATTGATCACATAATAGTTGATGTATACAATAGACCAATTATTGGGACTAAAATACCCATATAAAAGGTTAAGTGAAAGTTATCGTATGAGTGCTAAAAATATACATATTTTCCTATCAATATGTGCTATATTTGTTGAGAAATATTATTTAGATGACAACTCACCCACCTTTTTCACCTTATTTTGTGTAAGAATTGTTGAAAGACCATTTGATGAAGAATAAGGATGAAAAGGGGAAGAAAATTGAAGTAAAAGCTACATAGGAGACTTTATCCTAGACGGCCCTACCTAGATCGCATGATGTAGGGCTACCTAGGTTTAGTAGTTGGCCAGCAAAATAGTGCAGATTCAGAGAAGAGCTACTAGGCCTAGGTGGCACTGCCTAGGGCTTGTATTGATAAAAAAAAAAATGGCCTAGGTGGCTCAGCCTTGCTCGCATGAGGTAGTGCTGCCTAGGCTCAGTAGCTGGCCAAGAAAACAGAGCAGATTCAGAGAAGAGCTACCGAGCCTAGCCGTTGATACCATCTAAGCCTTGTTTTGAGAAAAGGAAGGCCTAGGTACCCTAGGATCGGTTGCATGAGGCTGGGCTGCCTAGGTTTGCAGAAAGCCCCTATTCGACAATTTTTCTGGTTTTTTCATTGGGCAACTACAAGTACCCCATTATAAACTCTAAATCACACCCTTAGGTTGCTAGCAAACTAGAGATCCCTTAGAGAACTACCAAGGAAAGAAGGATGACGATGAATCATTGGAGAAGGTAAAAGCCAAGTTGTTCAAGAGATTCATGGAAGAAGCAATGATATTTCTTGTCTTTATGTGTATTTCTTCCTTTTCTCATTATATCTACATTGACAACATTAATCTTTATTCATATAATGGTACTTGTGTGATGAACCCTAAATCTATATTCTTGGATTGATTTGCTATTAAGATTTATTGACACTACAAGAAAGTCAGCAAATTGCGACAGATTTTTGTGACGGCCAAAATCTGTCGCAAATTTGAGACGGCTCACCGACAGAAAAAAGGAAAAAGGGCTGTAGTTGACCGACCGTCGCAAATCCGTCGCAAAATTAGCGACAGATTTGCGATGAAAATTATTTGCGACGGATTTAGAGTTTTCGTCGCAAAATTAGCAACGGATTTACGATGGATTTAGGAATTCCGTGGCAAATCCGTCGCAAAATTAGCGACGGAAATTAATTTTTTAATAAAAATTTGTAGAAAAAATTTCAAAATTGCGACGGATTTATTCTGTAGCAAATCCGTAGCAAAATTGAGATGAATTTGCGACGGCTTTTTTTTTTTTGAATTTTAAGAAAATTAATTTATTTTTTATTTTTAGAAATCCGTCGCAAATCCGTAGCAAAATTTGCGACGGATTTATTCCGTAGCAAATCTGTAGCAAAATTGTGACGGATTTGCGACGATTTTTTTTTATTTTAAGAAAATTAATTTATTTTTTATTTTTAGAAATCCGTCACAAATCCGTAGCAGAAAAATTGCGACGGATTTATTCCGTAGTAAATCCGTAGCAAAATTGCGACGGATTTTTTTTATTTTAAGAAAATTAATTTATTTTTTATTTTTAGAAATCCGTTGCAAATCCGTAGCATAAAAATTGCGACGGATTTATTCCGTCGCAAATCCGTAGCAAAATTGCGACGACTTTTTTTTTTATTTTAAGAAAATTAATTTATTTTTTATTTTTAGAAATCCGTCGCTAATCCGTAGCAAAATTTGCTACAGATTTATTCCGTCTCAAATCCGTAGCAAAATTGCGACGGATTTGCGACGAATTTTTTTTTTAATTTTAAGAAAATTAATTTATTTTTTATTTTTAGAAATCTGTCACAACTCCGTAGAAAATTTTTCTACGGATTTATTCCCTCTCAAATCCGTAGCAATTTTGCAACGGATTTCCGACGGATTTTTTTTTATTTTAAGAAAATTAATTTATTTTTAATTTTTAGAAATCCGTAGCAAATCCGTAGCAAAATTGCAATGGATTTGCGACGGATTTTTTTTTAATTTAAAGAAAATTAATTAATTTTTTATGTTTAGAAATCCGTCGCAAATCCGTCGCAAAATTGCTACAGATTTGCGACGGATTGGTGTTTTTCTTTAAAGTTGCAACGGATTTGCGACTAATTGGTGTTTTCTTTAAAGTTGCGGCGGATTTGCGACGGATTGGTGTTTTCTTTAAAGTTACGACGGATTGATGTTTTCTATAGAATGAAGTTTAAAAAAATTATCGTTGTAAATAATTTTAATCTAAATTATTTAAAGTTACTTATTAAGGCTTTTTTTGTATAATTTTGTATACTATATACACATGAGTGTTATTATCATAGAATATGTCCATGATTTTCTTACTAATATTGTTTATTGTATAAAATATTCTTACATGTTCTTTATAGATACTTTTATAAATTGAGTAATAAGGAGTTTCATTAATTATTAAGAAAAATTCATTAATATATTATATATATATATATATATATATGAATATATATGTATGTATATGAATATGTCTATGTGTGTGTATATATATATATATATATATATGTATATATATATTTGTAATTATGTTTGTATATGTGTACATATTTACATATGTATATGATATGTGTGTGTATCTATACATATAAATAAATACTTGTGTGTGTATATATAAATATATAATATGAATATGTGTGTGTGTGTGTGTGTGTGTGTGTGTGCTTATGATTGTGTGTGTATATGTACTTTAATATATATGGTGTGTGTGTGTGCGTCTATGTATAAAATATGTATGTATAAATATATATATATGTATATATATTTGGGTTATATTATATATGAATTTATGCGTATATTTATATACATATATATATATATGTAAAAATAATTTAATAAAAAAGGTAGTATAAAAAATATAAAAATATTTTTTTTATTTTTGAATAATATAGTTTTATATTGAATATAAATATACAAATTTTTGTTGTGTATTCCGTGGTTAATCTATGATTATTTGTCACGAAATCACAAAATTACAATTTATTTCTGATAAATTCGTGACATTTTTTTTTTAGTTTTTTCCAATTTTTTTATTAAAATATACCCAAAAAAAATAAAAAAATTTTGAACAACCACTTTTTCCCCCTAGCTCCCTCCTTCTTCCCCCCTGCCCGCCTCCCGCGCTACTAGATCTGCAGTTTCACCAACTTCCCCCCTCCCCCTTGCCGCGCTACCATATGCAATTTCTCTTCCTGCCGCCACCCCCTCCCGCCGCCTCCCCCTTGCCGTGCCGGCTCGCCCCCGACTCCCCCCCGCGGCTCTCTCCCCCCCCCCCCGCTGCATGCGGCGCAGTCCCCCTCCCCCCGACTATCTCCCCCGCCCCCCGCTGCCGTCCCCTCCCCCCCCACCCTCCCTCTGCAGGGGCTCTCCCCCTCCGCCCCCGCGGCTCCACCCCTCCCCTCGGCTACCCCCTGCCCCCGCGGCTATCCCCCCATCCACCCCGGCCCCCTTCTCCCCCTCCCTCTCCTCCTTCTACCAACCACCCCCGACCCCCTTCTCCGTCCCCCCCCCCATTTGCGGACAATCCCCCTTCTCCTATATTATTGTTCAATTTCTACCCAAAACACTTAAAACCTGCTTCTTCACACTCCAAATTCGGAGCATTCTCCACGAATTGCAGAATTCAAGAAATTCAACCAGGGGAGACTAAGGTTGAATCATCAAAGCATATCAGATGCCTTAGTCATCACTCAACATCAGTCTCCAAAATAAGTAAATATCATTCTTTTTTTAAACTCTTACATCATTTTTTATTTTGAGAATGGTAGTAGCAGGTGATATTTTGTGATAGAGAATGGAAGAATATATTACATTGGTTTGTTTTCGTACAAGGATGGGATAAAAATTGTAATGTGGAGATATATTTGGTATAATAAGTACTTCAACGTGATATGTGAGATGTTTATGTGCTTAGCAGTGAATTTGCTATGTGGTATGTGATGTGTATTACAAGCAGTGAATTGCTTAAATGTTAATTACTATGCTCACTATTAATAGTATTTACTAGTATGACAATTATTAGTTCTTATTACTTGTTGACTATTAAAACTGCTATTCCATAATATTAATACTTTTATTCATATGTTTATCTAATATTATTATTGACTGTTTATTGGAATTGCTATTTATTAAATATTAGGGGGGCAAAAAATTATTTTCAATAGTATATTAGCATTACTACTAATATTATATTAGGGGGGAAAACTATTTTCAATATTATATTAGCATTACTACTAATATTTTTTTATAACATTATTTTTTAATATAAAATTGTTTGATAATAATTACTATTTAACGTTTAGTAGTATACTTGCACGTCAATAATTAGTACTTACTATTTTTTTAATGATAAGTTGGCTACCAACAAATACCAATTGCATCTTTTTTTCTTTTTTTTTTTAACTTATATGAATGGATCCCCGTGAGTGATGGGTTATCATTCCTCGTGAGTGATGGGTGATCATTCCCCATGGGTAATGGGTGATTACCCTTACATTAGTCATATTGAATAATTGTTTTGACAGTTAATATTTTTTTTTCAATGTTGTTGATTTTGTGGTGGCTTGGTGCCTAGAAACGTCCAGTATATAGGGGAAACTCTGCCGAAATTCCTAATGAATTTTGCACTGGTGGTTGTGTTTATGGTTGTTGGTTTAACATTAATTTTGATTGTTAGTTGGTGGTTGAGTTGGTTGATGCTTCATGGTTTAAATCTAGTTGCTTATTGAGGTATTGTAAGAGAAGTTAATAATTTTAATTATGTGCTAAGTATATTGGGTGTCTATATAAACATGATTGGGAAACCGATTAGTGTTTTGCGACGATGGTTCACCATCACAAGCCCACGTATGATGCACGATAAAGAAGTATATATAAATTACTAAAAAAGTATTTCATGAAACATGTAGTTGGCTATTCATGTATTTATAATTGTTGTTTATAGTAACATGAAGATGATTACCCTTAAGCTTTCCTAAACCTTTTATTGCGTACATGCATAAACTCACAGTTAAACCTCTTTGTCGCATAATATATGTTGAATATATAGATGGAAGATCGCGGTTGGATGTATAGAAGGCGGTTGCCCGGTAAAGGGTTTACTACTGAATTTGAGCAGGGGGTGCAGGGATTTATTGCGTTCGCTTTATCGAATTCTCCGTCTGGTAAAATCAGATGTCCTTGCACAAAATGCAAGAACATGAAATTTGACTCTCCGGACCAAGTTGAGATCCATTTGTATAGATATGGGTTTGTTAGCAATTACCATCGGTGGATTTGTCACGGTGAACCTTACTATGTAAATCAAAGCATGTCTACCTCAACATCTAGTACAGCTCAAGCTGATTCAGGTTCTAGAAATCCGTATCTGGAAATGATCATTGATGCGGCGGGCCCTAATTTTAATTTGGAAAGACCGTCGGATGAGCAAGTTGAAGAACCTCCTAACGCGGAAGCGCAGAAGTTTTATGATATGTCTGGGGCGATAGACACTCCCATATGGGAAGGGTGTACGAACCACTCGGTGCTTTCATTAGTTTCAAGGCTATTAAATGTTAAGTCTGAAAATAACGTATCTGATAAAGCTTTTAACCAAGTTGTGCAGCTTATGAAAGAGGTGGTCCCAAGTAGCAACAAGATACCTGATGACTTTTATCAAATGAAGAAGTTAGTATCTGGGTTGGGGTTGCCTGTTCAAAAGATAGATGTATGCAGTAATGGATGCATGCTTTATTGGAAGGATGATATCAATTTGAAAGAATGCAAATTTTGCAGACATGCTCGGTACGTGCCTAGAAAATGCCGAAAAAAAGAAGGGTTAGGCTCGAGATCCCTATGAAAAAAATGTACTACTTTTCGATTACACCAAGGCTGCAGAGGTTGTATGCATCTAAAACTACAGCTGAACACATGAGTTGGCATGCAAAGGCTAAGGTCGAAGATGGAAACATGAGCCATCCGAGAGATGGTGAGGCTTGGCAGCACTTTGACCGGATTCATCCAGATTTTGCAAAGGAAGTTCGGAATGTAAGATTGGGACTTTGTACTGATGGTTTCTCGCCATTTGGCATGTCAGGAAAGCAGTATTCATGTTGGCTAGTTATTGTCACTCCTTATAACCTTCCACCATGGTTATGCATGAAAGATCCTGTGATGTTTTTAACAATCATTGTACTGGGACCAAAGAATCCGAAACATAAAATTGATGTTTATCTTCAACCATTAATAGAAGAATTGAATCATTTGTGGACTGAAGGCGTTGCTACATATGACATAGCAAAGAAACAAAACTTCCAGATGCGTGCTGCACTAATGTGGACTATTAACGACTTTCCTGCCTATGGAATGATGAGTGGATGGAGCACAGCTGGAAGATTAGCGTGTCCATATTGTATGGAGAGGTCAAAGTCTTTTCATCTACAACATGGTGGTAAACACTCATGGTTTGACTGCCACCGTCGCTTCTTACCCATGGATCACCCATTTCGACGGGATACAACATCATTTAAGAGAGATAAGGGCTCTGATATGTTCCAACCTATTCTACGTCCCACTGGGGATGACTTGTGGAGCAGTGTTTGTCAGTATTCGAAAATAACAGAGTCGGGAAGAGAACTTGGGAGATCGGAAGGTAGATATGTGAGCCATAATTGGGCTAAACGTAGTATTTTTTGGGATTTGCCCTATTGGCGAACGCATTTGGTTCGTCATAATGTTGACGTAATGCATAATGAAAATAATGTGTTCGATAATGTCTTCAATACAATTATGGATGTGAAGGGCAAGACTAAAGACAATCTGAAGGCCCGTCGTGACGTTGAAGTATATTGCAATAGGCCAGAACTATATGTGTGTAATGTCGGAGAAGGGAGGATAGCAATACCTAAGGCATGTTACACATTGACGGTAGAACAAAAGAAAATGTTGCTTGAGTGGTTGAAAGGATTAACTCTTCCAGATGGATACGTATCGAATCTTTGTAGATGTGTTGATTTTAATGAACTGAAGTTGTCCGGCATGAAAAGCCATGATTATCATATCTTCATGGAAAGATTAATTTCGATTGCCCTTAGAGAATTCCTTCCAGTTAATGTTTGGGGAACTTTTACAGAATTAAGTCTGTTTTTTCTAGACATTTGTGCTCCTAAATTGTCTGTATCTCATATGATGAAGTTGGAGCAAGAGATACCGATTCTTCTATGTAAGTTAGAGAAGATTTTTCCTCCAGGTTTTTTCGATGTTATGGAACATATCTTGGTTCATTTGCCTTACGAAGCAAGGGTTTGTGGTCTTGTACAATATAGATGGATGTATCCTTTTGAGAGGTAGTTGTCATTATCAAAATTTTTCTATAGCTAGCTGTAGTCATTGCATAATACTTATTATCATACTTTGAATTATGCCAGGTTCTTGTTTCGTTTAAAGTTAAGGGTAAAAAACAAGGCACGAGTAGAAGGGTCAATTTGCAATGCCTATCTTGTTGAGGAAACATCTACATTCTTCTCCTATTATTTTGAGGCACATGTGCGAACAAAACATGTATCCATGGCTCGCAACGATGAAGGTGTGGTCGGGCGTGAAGTAGATGAAGCTTCGTTGTCAATATGCAATATTTATGGGAAGATCTTAGGAAAGATTCAAACTCGATTCCTCTCTCATGAAGAATACAAAGTGGCAAGAAATTATATATTTCTTAACTGTGAAGAGGTCCAACCATATATTAGGTGAGATGCTTGCCCCTCTGGTTGATATTAGAAATAAGATCCATTGTTAATTGTGACATTTTCTTCTCTACAGTGAGTTCACATCTCGTTTACAATCTTCAATCCCAAACATTTCGGAATTGGATGTAGAAAGAATGATAGAGAATGAGTTCGCAGGATGGTTTACAGATTATGTATGATCTTCTTTAATCAGTTAAATTTCTTTACACGTGAACATATGCTGTTAGTTAATGTATGCCCACCTGAACATTTCATATGCTTTATAGGTGAACGATCCACAAAACCATGTGCTAAATATATGTTTGAAGAATCTTGCTTGGGGACCTTCGAGAAAAGTAAAAATATATATTGGGTACATTATTAATGGCTACAGATTTCACACCCACGAACACGCCGAAGGAAAGAAAACAGTGAATTCTGGAGTTTGTGTTAAGGGGGGTGAAAAGGACTCAGTAGTGAGTGATTATTATGGGGTTCTTAAAGAGATTGTTGAAGTAGAGTTTCCTGGTAATCCATCACAAAAAGTTGTCCTTTTTAAATGTGATTGGTTTGATCAAACAGCAAATCGCGGCGTTAGAATACATAAGGAGTATAAGATTGTTGATATTAATTGCAAGAGGAGCTACCCAAAATATGATCCATTTGTATTAGCTCAACAAGCATCTCAGGTGTACTATGCCTCATATCCAGGATGCAAAAGACCAAGATCCGATCGGTTAGTCGTGTGTAAAGTAAAAGCTCGACATGTGATTGATGCACCTGTGATTGATAAAGCTTACCAAGAAGAGGTGGATATTCACAATGCAATGACTATTTCCTTAGTTGTTGATCTTGGTCCCTTAGCTCATGAAACGGGCACAAGTGATTTGTTGGATGTTCAAGAAGAAGGATTACTTAGGGATACAAATGAACTCGAAGATGAGGATGAAGATGAAGACGAAGGTAACTGGAATACAGATAGCACAACAGAGATGGAAGAAGAAGAATATATATCAGAGGATGACTCGAGTGATTAAAGTACATTTCTAATACGTTTGTGATGTAAAGTTTAGTTTAAATAATTCATTATGGTTGCTTATATGGTTGATCAACAATTTATGTTAAAATTTCAAGTTTTACTAATTTATTGGATGATCAATTATTATACCATTTTTTGTCCTTTTTATTAGCTTAAATATAGTTAAGTACGAGTCACTACTAATTATTTTCTTTTCCACAGGTGTTCTTTGCATTTCCATAGGTATGCTTCATTTTTTTTTTATAAAAAATACAGTTAAATGTTAGGGGAGACTGTAACTATTTTCTTTTCCACAGGTGTTCTTTGCCTTTACACAGGTATACTTTTTTTTTAAAAAAAATACAGTTAAGCATGAGTCAATGCTAACTATTTTCAGCTCAACAGGTGTTCTTTGCTTTTTTAAAGGTATATTTTTTTGTCTAATATATGGACTAGATCCCCGTAAGTGATAGGTGATCACTCCCCATGAATGATGGGTGATCATTCCCCGTGAGTGATGGGTGATCACTCCTCCTAGGTAATGGGTGATCACTCCTCCTGGGTAATGGGTGATTACCCTTAAGTTAATTGATGTTGTTGACGCTGACTTTTTATTATAGATGTCTTCTTTGTTGCGATATAAAACCTGTATAAAAGTTGTATAAAAGAACACACATTTCGTTATCTGATGGCTTTGATCCATTGACAAAGGAAGAATCATGCACTCGCCCTTCAAAATGCTTGGAAAAGGTTACAGACTTATGTGCAAGAATGAAGCCATTTTGAAAGAAAATAAAAATAACAAACCTTTTCTTTCTTAAGATGTATAAATGGCCAAGTTTCTACATATTCTAGTTTATCTATTGGCAGTTAATTTTTTTGTTATGGAGAATGTGTTCAATGGATACAGGTTTTGTTGTAAATGTTTTGTGTGTTTGATGTGTTGATGATACTTGGAATATGTTTGAATGTGGCATTAATGCCTAGAAAATGACCATTTTATAGGAGAGACTTTGTCAATTTTTTTTTATAAATTTGCGTTTATAACTTGTTCTACATATATATTACAAATATGTTTGAAATTTAATTAATTTTATTTCAAAATTAGGATGTCTGGCGATGGACAGTCTTTTGGAGGTGCTGGAGCAGACCAACATACCCATCCTCCTGACACCACATCAACATCACACGCACGGCGCCTCTCCGTACCACGATCGATTTCTGGTTCACCTTCACAATCAAGAGGTGCTTCTCCAGCAGATGCTCCTACTTCTGCATCACACCATATTGGATCACAGGGCACAGACGGCCGACCTATGATTATTCCTCGAGAAGAAGGGTGCGTAATTCATAATTATTGATTGATTTCCAATTCAGCATATCTTATTTAATAATCATATTACTTTCCTTTCTGGTTATACAAAATAGGTTTGCTGGTTCAGATAGATGTGTGAGAGAGATTCAAGGCATATTCAAGAAACAATTCAATGGTTCGTACGCTACATACTCACATGTCCCGATACATGTTTGGGACATGTGGTTCGAGGAGTGGGGAGTATGTTTCTTTTACTTTCTTACAATTTTAATCTCATGTATATGTTATTGAAGCTTATATGCTCATGTGTCATTCGTTGTATTTGCAAACAAATTTACTTTAAATTGTTAATTTAAACTTTATCGGTGATGGTTTACTATATTTGCAGAAGTTATTTTGTTGGGCTCCCGAGCATGGTCCCCAGATACGGAATAATTGGGAAAGAAAGTGTGCAAAAAGGTTTTCCGATACTTTGTCGAAGACCCGAACAGCATTCCTGCTAATTCATGTCCAAATTGGATTGATCCAACTCATTGGTCGGAGATGAACAAACCTTGGTTGGATCCCAAATATCAACGAATCGTGCAGCCTGCAAGGTAAAATCGTCTCGTATCGGTGTCACTCACACAGGAGGTTCCATCTCTTTCATTGAGCACGAGGAACGCATGGTAAATTCAATTTTATTAACTTTTGCATATTTCAAAATTGTCAGAATCATGCACTCGCATTCGAAATAATATTCTTTTTTATTAATTAAACTACAGAGGATACGTGAAAGGGACACATTTAGCTATTTGGACATGTTCAAAAAACTACATATGTTCCAGAACGGAGAAAGATAGGGTCAGTTTGTGGGCAAGTATCCGCAGAAGATATTGGTAAAAATAATTTTTTCTTACATTACTTATTGTAATAGGTCTTCTTTTAATTTTTATAAACTCACGTTATTTCAGGAGACGGCAAATGTCACCAAGGAGCGCTACTCTCAAATGGAGTCTAGCGGGTCCGTCGATTCTGTTGCTATGCCAAATGACAAGGCCATTATCATTGAGGCAGCTGGTGGATTCAACAAGGGTTGTGTCTACGGGTTAGGATCAGAGGCTACTCGCATTAGGGAGCAGTTGCATGCGTCTCATTTATTAGGATCATCTTCATCCACTCCTGTTGATGTTGACCAGATAGTTGAGACTAGGGTTCAGCAGAGGATTCAGGAGGTTGAGGATCGATGGAGGCATCGAGAGAGGAGTCGCGAGGACAAGTACAAGCGCCGTGAGAATAGGATTAAGAAGAATTTTGAACATAAAGTTGCAGGAATCACTTCTTGGATGGCAGTTATGTCCGAGAAGATGGGGGTTGTTATGCCATAGCTGTCTTCGGCATTTGAGGATGAGGACGAGGATGATGATTTATTTGTTTGCCCACCTGATCATCACCCCGGTCCTAGTACTGGGTTTGATGGTCCTCCCGCTCCTCCTTCAGCTAGTGCTCCAAATCCTTTAGCTACATGATTGTATTTTGAACATTATTTATCTATTGTGATACTTATGTGTATACACATATTTGGATTATTGTAGTTTTACTTTATGATTTGGCATGCAATTTATTATTGGTTTCGAAACTTTATTTGTTTTATTAGTTGATATTTATGAGAAAAATTGTTTAAATATTTGTCACAGGTTTTCTAAAATTAATTTATTTAAAATTAATTTTGACAAATATTTGTCACAAGTTGCTACGGATTTGTGACGGATTTTTTTTATTTTTTTTTGAAATTCATATTTTTCCATAGCAAATCCGTAGCAAATTGCTACGGATTTATTAATTTTTTTGAAATTGCAATTAATCCGTAGCAAATATGTAGCAATTTGCTACGGATTTGTGATGGATTTTTTAATGCTTTGAAAATGTAATTTTCCGTAGCAAATCCGTAGCAAATTGCTATGGATTTGCTACGGATTTTTTTTAATTCTTGAAATTCATATTTTTCCATAGCAAATCCGTAGCAAATTGCTATGGATTTGCTACGGCTTTTTAATTTTTTTGAAATTGTAATTTTTCCGTAGCAAATCCGTAGCAAATTGCTACGGATTTTTTTAATTCTTGAAATTCATTTTTTCCGTAGCAAATCCGTAGCAATTTGCTACGGATTTGCTATGGATTTTTTAATTTTTTTGAAATTGTAATTTTTCCGTAGCAAATTGCTACGGATTTTTTTTTTAATTCTTGAAATTCATTTTTTTCCGTAGCAAATCTGTAGCAATTTGCTACGGCTTTTTTTAATTTTTTTTGAAATTGTAATTTTTCCGTAGCAAATGCGTAGCAATTTGCTACGGATTTTTTTATTCTTGAAATTTATATTTTTCTGTAGCAAATCTGTTGCGAATTGCTACGGATTTGGTACGGATTTTTTAATTTTTTTTGAAATTACAATTATTCCGTAGCAAATTCGTAGCAATTTGCTACGGATTTGCGACGGATTTTTTTCCACGTTTTATTTTTTTTCCAATTATTCCGTCGCAAATCCGTAGCAAAATGTAATTTGGTTGACCAGAGATTTGGCCGTCGCAAATGTGTCGCTATTTGCGACGGCCGAATCTGTCGCAAATCCGTCGCAACACTTGATTTGCGATGGATTTGCTATGGATTTGGCCATCACAAATAGTGTTTTTTTTTTGTAGTGTGAATTCCTATTTATAGTATTTGATTACTTGGGCATTATTGTATCGGATTAATTGTTTAGGATTGATTGATTTGTTCAATTGATTGGTTTATTTCTAATGATTTCCAAAGATGGGGTTTGAAGTTGAATACCAAATTAATTAGTTCAATGTTTTCTTTTCCTTTCATTAATTCTCGAGAGAGTGATTGAAGGATTAGAATTTGGAAAATATTAGATTTTTAATTTTACCTAGAGATACAGACATTGGCACTTCTGAGTGCCGTTAGTAATTGGGCTGTACTTGATGCTTCCTTGGGTTCATTGGTTCGGTAGAGATATCGACTAATTAGGCTTGGGAATAGGGATTACATAACTCGATAGAGACTTATACCAGTACTTGAATTGGGATTTGATAGGCTTAATGGTACATTCTTTACTTGACTAGACTTGGGGGATTTCTTCATTTACATGGCCTTTCCATTTTATTCCTGCTCCATGATGACCCTTGTGACTTTTGTTGTATGGATTTGTTGTATTCTCTATCGTAGTAGTTTAGGATAGTCGTCTAATTATTTTGTCCTTTTTATTTCGTTTGGCTAGATAATGAGACTAAAACAAATTAAGTAGTGGTAATTAGCTTGTTCTTATGGATTTGATACTTGTTATTCTGTATAATATGTGATGGGTATATTTGTCCAATTGTATAGTTCTAGTGTTTGGCATTTTAATTAAAACTTGTTCGCTTGTGACTTTGTTGATGCTTCTTCCATCACTCAAACACACATATATAGCAGCCATATGGCCAATTTCTATAAGGGGTTTGTAGAGAAAATGGATAGAAGGGAAATAATTAAGTTATCTTCATAGTCTGATGGGGAAAAAAAAGTTTGAAAGCAAAAATTAAAATTCGCAACAGGTCAGTAATCATATGACCATCTTCTGTTAATAGTTAACGTTGACAATCGACAAAGGATAAATATTTGACATGCTTTGATAGTTTATGAGTAAAAATCATTCGACTAAGAGTTTAAGGTACAAATTAAAATTTGTGGAAGTTTTGACCTACCTGGAACTTTTGCCCATTAAGAAAATGTTCACAACAACAATGTAATAGGGAATGAAAATAAAACTGAGTCGTATTTTTCTAGAAGAGTTCATATAGGAAACCTGCTGAGAAGTATTAATGCCATGAATAATTAAATTAATAAATTTCCTGCAACTATCAATTTACGTTATTTTTTTTTTTTTGTCATTATCGATTTTTTTAGGGAAAAGCAAGTGTGTTCTAGTCTTCTGTTTGGTACAAGATATATGTTATGATGCCGCCAATGCACACAAATTTCTCTTTCAGATGTTAGACAGTATTTCTTTAAACTGATAAAATAACTGTTAGTTATATTATACCTTTATATTAATACAAAAACAGTGTTACGTAGTTGCAAATGAAATCGCTAGCATGCGTATTGGTGATGATGAGATGAAATCCGATGATCTGCTCCCAGAATTCAGCCGCATGTGCATTGGAGGTGATGAGAAGGATGAAGATGTGGGTTCTACCCACAAAAATCCTTGAATTTCCTGGCCCTCCAATATGTTGTTGTGTTTTAGTTCTTGATCCCCAAGATTATGTCTTGGAAATGTGGATAATTTTGTTTTTGGTCATTTCCGAACATGTTGTTGTGCTTTAGTTCTTATCCTGGGAAAATGTGCATAATTTAGGGGGTTTTGTGATATTATCTTCTTTTATTTTCTAGTCCTTGATTCCCAATCGTGTGTATGTCAAATGAGGATAATTTAGTGTTTGTGGTCATATTATGTTGTATTTTCTAATTATTGATCCCCACGATTGTCAATGGGAAATGTTTTGTCCTACACACGCACACATATATGTAT
Organism: Voacanga thouarsii; assembly: GCA_026120185.1. NCBI lineage: Eukaryota > Viridiplantae > Streptophyta > Magnoliopsida > Gentianales > Apocynaceae > Voacanga > Voacanga thouarsii. Next base: position 570,233 of record JANUWF010002184.1, on the reverse strand, counting down.
ACATATATGTGCATATATGTATGTATATCGCGATTTCTAGTCCTCGATTCCCAACATTATGAACCCAAAGATATGGATAATTTAGGGTTTCCATAGGTGTAAAAAATTTATGGTTTGGTCATATATATATATGTATAATGTAAGAGAGAGAGAGAAATTCATAGACCTATACATGCATAAGCTTTGTTTTTTTTTTTTTTTCCTACTCATTATCTTTAACAATTTTGACAACTTAAGAAACACTTGATATAAGAGTCCTACGATAAAAGAGTTTTATCCGGGTCCAAATGAAATTGCAAGTTAAACAATTGGAATTTTTTATTCTTAAATTATTCTTGGAAATTAATTGAAAATAAGGGTTTAATTTCTATTCTTCAAGGTCAATACAGTCAAAGAAGAAAACTGATGGTGGAAAGGGCGAGGCCGAGATGGTAAGTTTGGTAACTGATGGTTGGTGATGGTCAAGCGATGAGAAGATGGTTGAAGCGAATCAAGGGGATGAGATGGTATCTTTTGTCTTGAGGGGATGAGATGGTGTCTTCAGTCGGGAGAGGACAACTAACGGTTGGAGCTATGGGGGCTAATCAAGGGTATGAGATGGTACATTCAGTGAAAGGGGAAGATAATTGATGTTTGAAGCTAATGAATGTTTAAGGGGAGGGGATAGACTTGGGCTTAAAGGGGATGAATTTTAGTGAATTATGAATCTTAAGAAGGGCAATGAAGTTGAAGAAGTGGCTGGAATTGGGGTTTGAGGGGATGAGTTATCCGGTTTTAGATACAATTATCGAGGCGATGAGTTTTAGTGACAATTATAAAGTTTAAGAAGGTTAATGCAGTTTAAGAAAGTTAATGAAGAATAAGAAGGGGCTAAAATTGGGGTTAGAGGGGACGAATTATCCCGTTTTAGATAGAATTATCAAGTTTTGGCTCGAGTTATTGAGTTCAATTCGTCAACAAGGGGATGAGTTATCTTGTCTTAGTGATAATTATCAAGTATTGGCTAGAGTTTTCAAGTTCATGTGGCTGAAGGGAATGAATACCAAAGTGAAAGGTAATGAAGACAGGAATGAATGAGTTGAGTTATTGAGATAAAATGCTTGAAGGGATAGAATACCAAATGGCTTGAGTTATGAGTTCAAGTGGTTGAAGGGAATAAATACCAGTTGACTATCAGCTTCTACTAGTGCCAAAGTCGTTAAGTTTTTGTGGTTGAATTGGGCTAGTAGCAAAAGACTGTAAGTCATCAAGTTCAATGCTTTGAAGGGATGAATAGCAGACGACTATCAAATTCAACAAGTGCCGAAGTTATTTAGTGGTTGGATGGGATGACTAGCAAAAGACTTTGTAAGTCTGTAGTATAAGGTTTCCTGTTAGAGTTAGGATTAAGATTAACCATCAGGGTTAGGATTGGGTTCCCATTGATAGATACAATTATAGAATAGTGCTCACTATCGACTATATAGATGTAGTCTGCTTGAGTCCCACTTACGAAGTAACTTTCTGTTTTTTAAAAAAGAAAAAATCATGTTTATTTTTTTAGAATGAACATATATCTTGTTAATTATGATAGAAAACTAGCTTTAAATGAAGATCAATTAACACAAAAAAGTATAGAGTGTGGTTGAGAGGCCCTGTAAATGTTGAGAGTAGGCTTTTGACCGCAAGGTAGATTCCTGACTCGTTCTCTTCAATTGTCAACAAAACAAAATCCCTAAAATCCCTCAATGCAAAAACCCTAAAATCCCTTCTGCTCTATATCGGTTTGGTAAGCGCCAAATGCAACAAAATCACCCATCAAGAATGACGAAATGCGAAAGAGAAATCAAGCACCCTCTCCCTACCGATGAGGCAATGCAGCTCAACCAACAAACCGAATCCAGGATTTGTATACCCAGATCTAGAAGACTGGTTCCCGGGCATCTGAATCCTGCAATGGCAAATTCCAAAGATTTAAATCGACTTCTGCTGCTTATGTTTCGGTGAGTCGTGATGTCTTGAGGAAGAATTGGCTGGCTTGAATTCGCTTTGGGGAAAAGGTATGGAGATGATTGATGAATCTGGGCAACAAGTGACGTCAGCCGTAACAAATCCGTTTCTCCGGGACAGGTACCAAGCCTGCGCCATGATTCCCATACCGAATCTTGAGAAGCAATTGCGAACTTGGAGAGGGCACTGGAAGGTTCCCGAGCTTCAATTCGTGAGCTGGAGTATTGCCTAACCGCAAAGAGCAGACTATCCGATCGAGGTGTGGCACTAGAATCTAGTGGCATGCGCATCTGTTGTGACGAGAGAAATGATGATGGAGGCGCCAGCCACCAAAATGATTGAATATTCTCCCCTCCAATCGGTTTGGCTTGGATTGCTCCTGAGCCCTACGATCGTGGATAAGTTCAGGGTTTGGCTTGGATTTCTTTAATTTTTTTGTAAATAATATGTTTGTTATTTTTATTTTTAATGTATTATCAAAATAATGTTTTAAAATTATGAATAAATTTGAGACTAGAATATATCATATGTTACTAATTCCATATCCTTGTGATCCTTTGTTGTAAATTTTGTAAGCATTTTGATTAGGAGCACAAAAAGAATGTTTAATATTCAAAGTATTGGCTATCTACATCCAATTTAGACCGGAAACTAATCTTTGGAAAAATATTTTATTGGGCCGCCCAAACATAGAATGTAATACGTGTTCATTCACATCGCAGGATTCATATTCATTGAGGGAATCAAGCTAATATGTGACATTTACTGGATCATACGGATTTAACGTCCAGGATTCGGGAGGGAAATGAAGGAAACTTTGTACTTAGGGAGAGTTTAGTTTCATATTCTGGCTATATATTGTGATTTTGGTAGATTTGTTCAGGTGCCTGATGTTTCGTGTCTTAGATGTAAAGGGATTGCTGAAACTGGTTTTCATACATTCTTATTGGTTGTATGGAGTTCAGTGGGGTTAATTCGGGTACAGTTCTGGGAAGTGTGTCCTCTTGGTTGAATTTTTTTTCTAACTGTTGTTTTCTTAATCCAGCCACGATTAAGTGCAATGACATAAAACAGATCATGCCATGCTTCTTTGGGGAGTATGGAGAACTCCTAATGAACTGGTGTTAGGGGAAAGGAAAGGACTGCAGGACAAGTCTTTTCTGGATGAATTTCAGGAACTAGTGTGTGAAGGAGTTGCTGGTGATGATCCACGTGGTTTGGTTTTGACTGAATGTCAGTCCTGCCGGACTAGTGATGCGAGATGGTTACCACCGAAACTAGGGTTTCTATAAGGCGAACGTGGATGGGGGTTTAAAAGGGGTGGCGTGGGAGCTGAAATTTCTGATTGGATTTGGGAGCAGATATTCCTTCCTTGGTAAGATTTTTTACAAATCCGGTTAACGCAGATGTTTGCATGAGGCTGTAGATGTTCATCTACCTAGTTTTTGTGCTCAAAAGTGATTGTTTAGCGGTGGTCTTGAAGGTATCTATGCAGAGGAAGGATCTTTCCCCTCTTGGGAATTTTACTGATTTGATTTGGACGTTAACTTTGTACCAAGGTCTGCCGTTTTTCTTTTTACATCTAGAGTTCACAATATACCAATATTTGTTATCTTTGATGGATGAATAGAGGAGGTTCGCCCTAGTATATCATTTACTATTCATGCATATTTGTTTTATCACTAGTTGAATCAAAATAATTTAAAAAAATGAGTTTATTTTCCCTTTAATCTTCCGTTTGATGAAAACATATTTTGACCTGCATTGATCATGGTAATCATGTGAGATGTCCTTCTAATTTTTTTTCCCCATTTTTAAGGATCAGATGGTCTTTTTAGTAGTTACAAGAAGACATACAAAAAGAAAAATTCAAAACACTGTGCAAATGTAGAAATTATTGTACATAATGTGCCAAAAAAAAACAAAAACAAAAACAAAAGTATGTCGTAGACACACAGCATTATTTGAAGAATATTCACTCACAAATATGTGAATTCCTACCTTTGCAGATCCAAATCAACGCTTTACACTTAAAAGTAACTTTTAATTACTACAATGTATCAACGGTCAATACTAATTCGACACTCTGAAGTAAAGACCTTTAACTTGTAAATCTAACAGGCAAAGTTTTTTTGACCGGATTGGTTGGATATGAATTAATACACTTGCTGGTTCGGTCGTCTCTTTCGAGCCATTTTCTCCAAAAATAGTGCTAGATAATGTGAACCTTGTTGGGCTAGGCAGCCCAACATGTAAACTACTAAATTGGCCAAAGTGCTATTGAAGCACGTGGTCTACTTCAAAAATGAAATTAAGAGAGTAAAATTTGTTATTCAATAAAGCTCAAGTATCTTGAGCGAAAAAAAAAAGTAGAATTCTCCCAATTTTATTATTTCATAAACGTGACTTGAGAGAAAATCCCTAGTTGGGCCGTATTATTGATCAATTTTGTTCATTTTAATAATTGTATATTTTACTTTTAAAATATAATATTACTGATTTAATTACAATTCAATTGCGACATAATTATGGTCGAACTAATAAGTCGTGAACGAGTAAATTTTCAGGCACAATGAACGGTCCAATTCTAAAAACATTGCTAGCAAGTTATGTAGGATCAGCACAAGCAAAAGCTACTAGCAAACTTGGAGATGAGAATGGAAGCATTGCCAGCTCTTTGGTAAAATTCAAACCTTCAGGTCTAAAATATTTGCATGAAAAGCTGAAGATTCTTGAGAGAGTCACTTACAAACACAACCATAAAACTTATCCAGAATCATTCCGAGGAATGCCACCAATGCCACAGAATCATTCCGAAAAATGCCACCAAGATCAGCATCTTCGTTCATCTTCAGCCAAGATGCAGGTGGAGAGCTCCACGATTCACTCCACGAAGAGTTCCTGGCTCCTAAAATAGTGATTTTGTGACACGGGCTTACTCTGGAGAGTTGAAGTCTTCAAATAATTTCCTTAGCATGGAAGCACAGGCGTAATTTCTTAAAGCAGAGTCTCTTATCACTCATTTAATAAATTTCCAAACATAAAATCAACAAAACATGCCTACGACAAATGCAAAAAATGAAAAAAAAAAGAGAAAGTAATTGAAAATTTTTTACGTAACGTCCTTGTCTTTTTTTTTTTCTTTGCCTTTTTTAAAGAGGAATTGACTTTTAATATGTCCTTATGGTTTAATTCTAGTGATACAAATTTAATATATTTGGCCAGAACAAAAATGTCTATTTCCACGTCAATAACGACAAAAGTACTCAACTAAATAATGTTTCAAAATTCATATAAAAGATGTGCATATGTAGTAAATATACTATTCTTTACTTCCTGTATTTAACTTGCAATTACTTTATTATTATTGTTACTATTATAGTTGTTGTCATCATCGTCATTGTCGTTGTCATTGTTGTTGTTGTCGTATTCCGTGTCTCGTCATCGTTGTTATTGTTCTTTTTTTGTAATCAAGAATACTGGATGTGAATTATACTTAAAAAGATCTTTTACACGGTGTTGACAAGCGAAGTAGCAGAACGGCTAAATGCCTAGACAATAGACAGCTAGTACCACTGGGTTACTCAATCAACCGATTCGAAATCAGCTATCCTTGGTAAACTGAATTGGCAGATCGTCGGGCAGTGACACCTGATTTTCAGGAAGTTTAATTGGAGTATAATAGGCTCAAAAATTTTGGGATATCGATAGAATCCTGATCAAATCAAGAGTCCACCTTCCCACAACAATTGCCATTGGCAATGCAGGAAGTAACACGTCCAAAAAATTAATAATAATAAAAAGGCAGAAGTAGTAAATGTGGAACTCCCAAAGCCATTAAAAACATCAGGAGGGAATGGAAGCAAGGAGATCTAACCTAACATTCGAAGAGTTTACAAGCAATTCTTTCATTTATTATCTTTCTAGAGTTTAATTCAGATTGTTATTACATTAAGTCATATTTCTATTGCTTTTGTTACAACTTTCCCTTGTATTTTAATTATCCCAGAACAACTCTCTCGTTTGTGGGAGTTTGCTTGGGCTCTCAGAAATGTAAATTGGAATTCCAAGTTCATAAAGAATCCATTTTTGCTTTATTTCTTGACTTTTATTCACTTATATATAAAGGAGATTCAATTCTGCGTTAGCTGATCACTCAAAAGTCAGGGCTTCGGCTTGCCGAACAACTGCATCTCAATAGATTCGCTGACTGATATTCTTTGACGACCAAAACTATTTGGTGTCAAGAATGGGGATTACCTTGAAGTGTGCCTATACAATAATTTCATTTTATTATTCCGTAAAACTATAACTAACATGGAACCAAACAACTACAGAATGGCTGCACACTATGATGAAATAGACCATTCTTCAGTCAGTGCTAAATCTACACGCAACATGAAAAAGAAGTTTTTGCAACCATATTATTTATATCGGATGAATTTTGGTGACAAATGAGCACTCAATTGCATAAGAAAAAATGTTAATTGCAAATATCATGAACATTTAATATCATACTACGAAAATTAACCAATTGCAACCGAAGTATGTGGTTGCATAAACTATCTTTATTTACAACCAAAATGATAACCTTTTGCAATGAAGAAAATGGTGGGTATTGTAATTTTGAATATTGATATTCATAATTTAATTTAAAGGACTTTCAAAAATAAATGTTAAGAGAATTTGAAAAAAAATTTATAATTAAAATTATTTATTAACTCAATGATTTAAAAATAAATATTAATTAATTCTAGTAATTAACCATTTATTTGTGTGTAAAAAAAGAGTACCATAAGAATATATATTAAAAAGGTTTCAAAGAAATTTTTGCACTCATAAAAGGTAAAAATTTATTAATTTTTAAATAATGTTATCGACAGAATATTTACACATTTGTAAAGATGCTGTGAATTCCTCAATTCAATGTGTAAATAAACAAAAAACAAAAAAGAACCAAGAACTGGTTGCGCTGGTGGTCCGAAATCGCATTTTCCCTTGCTCAGTAGCTCTTGCTGGCCGAACCAGTGCTAGTCCAAACCTCATCCTCTTAGACTGACCATTCGCTTCAACCACTCTAGACCACGGCTACCAGCTTCTACAACTTTCACTAATTCACGACAATTTTTTTTTTTTGCCGCCTTACGTTTCTACAGGGGAAATCGAATGTCCTAACTCCATTATGATTCTTCTTCCCCATCCCCCAAGTGTTTACCTCTATTCTTTGGTGCTGGGTTGTTTGGCAGAGACCGACATCGCTATTTCAAAGGTATTTGCTTTCAACATATTTATTTAGTTTGACTTCTTTGTTCTAAAAGTAAATGGTGTCCCCCTCTTTTTGTGTATATGAGTTTTGAATTGCACCGTTTGATTCAAGAATTTTGGTAATGTTGAGTACCTATTAGGTGAAATATGTTTGTTTGTGATATTCTTCTGCATTTAATTGGAGGCATTGTAGAGGAGGCTTCTTGATGTTTGCTATTTCTCTTCTCTGGCATTTCATTTCTATGTTGATTGCAATCCCAGCACGGAGGATGGATGAATTTGTTAGAGGACTAGTCTTGTTAGGCAAAAGAATGATCTTGGATCTAGATGGTTAGTGTACATCTGAATAAGAACTTTTGATACCTCTAATTGTTCATGAACATGCCTCTGTACATGTAGTTGCAATTGCAATGCTTTTTGAGTTGCATACTGCTGCCAAATGGTATTAAAACAGAGGACCTAAAAAAATTATCCCACTATTTTCAACAGAATGTCATACAATAGGTGGACATGAGTGTAAAGGAAAGTCATACAAAAGATTAAAGTGAAGTGGAATGTTGGAGCTTTTTTAATGGTTTATTGATTTTTAAGAATTGAGGAAATTCAATATACACAACCATTCCAGCTATGAGAATAATAGAAACAAGTTAATATTTTGAAGTCAAAATTTTCTTGTAATGATACCTAACTATTTCTGGATCTTGAAAGAATAGAAGAAAGTCATTTTGGAAAGCAGTAATAGTTGGAGATACTCATATACTAACATAGCATATACTTTTTGAACATGTTCGCATGTAGCAAATGCATATGGACATCCATATCCTACTTACATTAGCCCAGCTTTAAATTGCAATACTCATGCATTCAGAAATCATATCAATACAAGCTGAATGTATGATGTATCCAGCCATTAGCCCTCTCCAACATGATCAGCACAACAAAAGCAATACCCCTTACAATCAGGGTAAGATATCCACAATGTTATCACATCATTGCAACTTACACTATACAAGCTACCTTTGAAAATATAAATGGACTGTTATTGTCCATGAACCACAGTTACTAATTTTCCACAGATTACTTAGAAAATAGAACCCTACAAAATTATTAATAATGGATAGAATCTTAGTTGCTTTCAACATTATAAAGCCACAAGTAGTTTTGAAATGTTTTTGTTTGGCTTTTCACTTTTAGTTATAACTTAAACAAAGTTAAGAATGCTATTTCTGCAAAACAACCATAGAGGTGCTTTTGAAAAGGGCAAAAAATGTAAGAGGCCCTCAAACTTTTCTTTTGTCATCATCTCTGCATTAACTGAAAAATGTTTCTGGTTGCCCTCTTACTGTTATAAGAACAGATTTTCTCCTTCCCTTAGTTTTTATCTTTCGAAACTAGGAGAAGTTTGTCATTTGTCTTGCACATGACATTTTCATCGCTAATCTTGTTAATGTGGGTTTTTCTACCCCCTCCCCCAATACAGATCATCTTAATCTCTAATCGTCATTTCATTTCTTCTTCTTCTACTTCTATTTTTTCTCCTTCTCTCTTTCCTTCTCTTTTCTCCCTTTATCTCCTTTGTCTCCCTTCCCTTCCTTTCAATGTGACATTCTGAATTGCTAGAGTTTCCATTTCCAAGTTCACTTAGTCATTCCACATTTATAGGGTGAGGAAGAACATATGGCAACTACTGGTCACTTGCAATTTGGAGGATGGATGAATTTCTTAGAGAGCTAGTGCAGTTAGGCAAATGGTATCAAGTTAGAAAGGAGCAATAATATTACTTGAGTGAATTGTCAAGGTCTTTCGTAGAAATTAATTATCAATCTATGTTAAAAGTGTGTCTAGGACTTAATCATATATATAGCCCAAAAAGAAAATTATCAAATCTAGCAATGTTTACGTTTTCATGTCGATGGGCGCTCCAGTTGTGGCAAGCCTTTTATTAGATTTTCCTGCGATAGGCATAGATTTTTTTGAGATTAGGATCTACTCATAACTGGTGCTAAAAATTCTACAGGCTGTGCAAAAGATACAAAACTAAATATTATTCTTTACTATGGATGTACTAGAATTAAGTTTTGGTCAGTCATCCTAACATACTATAGGTAAGATAACTATATATACCTTTTGTAGAATCTGGTATGTACTTGGAGTTTCTGTATTTCAGCAGAAAATATTGTTACACAAAGGGGAAAGCTATTTAGTGCAGGATATAGAACATTGAAAAAGAGCTACAAACACTAATCTTACTATAGATCAGTACTTGTAGATGACTTTTAACACGGAATATTGAAAATTAGCTAAAGACACTAATCTTCCTGTTCGTGGAAAATGCATATCCTATATAACTAATAGATTCATGATGTCCTCTAGTGTGTGGTTGTGATAAATTTTGATTTGTCACTATATTAAAAAGCATAAAATGTCAATATAATCTGCTCTATATTCCCAAATAAAATGCTATCTCATTATTGCCTGGATACTTTTGCTTATCTACAATTGATTTTAAAGTAATAAAAACTTCAACTAAACCTACTCAAACTACTGTCTTCCAAAACCCATTTTCTCCTATAGCTTTTTATAAGTTAGTTAGTTTTTTTTAATTCTGATTTTTTCGATCGCATTAGACTATGTGATGGTTTATAAGCTTAACTGAATTGTTTGTTAAGTCTTGTTGATTGTATGTTTTTGTGGCATTTAAAAAACATTTAGATGACAAGTGCAAATGTACCTGTGGACAAAAGTTGGATAGAGAATTTAAATACAAGGACAAGTGAGTACATATATGGAATTGAGAGATTCTTGGATTTTTCCTACGCTTCAAGACCACCTAATTCCAAAATATGTTACCCTTGTAAGAAGTATAAAAATCATTTTCATAAGTAGGAATGATATGTTGGCCCATTGCATTCTTAATGGGTTTTTAGGAGGGTATAAGAATTGGATATATCATAGAGAATCTTACATTTCAAAAAATGCATCCAGAAATGATGATCTGATGTTTGAAACAGAAGATAGGGATGGAATGGTAGACCAAGTACATGATGCAATTAGATTTAGCAAACATAACCAAGATGTTAATAATGAAGGCGAAGTTTCTGATAGGGGCTAAATTAGTCATATTTTTTCTAGTTATTTGAGGCTCTTTTGTGAAACATTTTGTTTAATAACTAGTTATATTCCTTTATATTTGAGATTTTACCCTTGGAAAGGTAATTTGTTCATTATTACAGGTTTTTGGGGGTAAAACGAAGCCAAAAACGTTGCAAAATAGAAGAGAGGTGGCGCCGGCCATGCACTATTGACATGAACTTCGAAGCGACAGAAAAATTGCAAAACAGAGCAGAACATAGTGGAACCGGCACCGGCTTCGAGAACCAAGGCGGCACCGGCTACATTCTGGAACACATTGTGTAAAATTCAGAAAAAATTGGCAAACAAGTAGAGAACTAGAACACAACCAACGCCGACTCCGAGAGCTAAGACGGCGCCGGCTATGCCCAAAGTTAAGGCGGTGCTTTGATTTTTCTACGCGGTTTTTGGTAATTATGGAGTTTAGTATCTTCCAACTTCAACTCGGCCAAGAACATTGTACCAACGAGTTTAGACACTTCCTAAGCCTATAAATAGATGGAAAACACAAGGGAAAAAGGGAGAATTCATTGATCATCATAGAAAATCACTCAATCAAAGGAGGAATTCTTCAATTCAATGAGGGTTGTGCAAGAAGGTCTTCAAAGGAAGAAGAATGAGGCTTATCCATGAGTGCTTTCTTTTACTTTCTTTTCTTTTTCTTAAACAATGACATGTTAATTATTTTATTGTAATTCGAAATTGTTTTAGATATTCATGATTTTTAGAGTTATTTGATCTCTTGATTAATTGATTGTTCTTCTTGGTATTTAATTACTTAGGCGTATTACAAGATTAGTTGGTTGATTCTTTTCATTAACTTGCTAGACCAAAGAGGTTGATGGTGGTTTCAATTGATTAATTTCATATTTATTGGCTATTAACTTGCTAGACCGAAGAGGTTAATTGCTGAGAATTGAGTAATTAAAGGTTAATTGATGTTTGCCAGACCAAGGATTCATTGATTAATTTCATGTTTTAAATTTGCCAGACCAAGGAAATTTAATCAAGGATTGTGTTTAATGCATCTTGTGGATGAATTAGTTGAGATAGACCAAGTGATGCTAATTTATCTAGAAGGTAGTAATTAGTTGAGATAGACCAAGTGATGCTAATTTATCTTAATCCTTCATGGTGCTAAGTGAATGATTAGTTATGATAATGGTTAGGTACTTTAAGATCTTGTTTGTCTAAACAATAGTTTGAGTTACATACTTCTCCATCCTTGACATGTATATATTTTTATTTTTATTTTTATTTTTATTTTCTTTTGTTTGATTTTATTTCTTTTTCACTTTATCAAGTCAGTTAAATAATGAAAGAAAATGGATTAATGTCTACTTGTTCCTTGAGGATCAACACTCGTTTAAACCCTATGCTCGGTTAATGATGAGTAAGCTTGCTCATATGTGTAGTTTGGGTTTAACGTTTTAATTTAAACTTGATTGGGAATGTGCTTATTTTTGTATGGTTTTTAAACCCAAATCCATACGCATCAAGTTTTTGGCACCGTTACCGGGGAACAATAGCATGAAAGTTTGGATTTTGTTGATTTAACCATGTAAATATATAAATAGGTGAATATGTAAATCTGTACAAATGTTATTCCCGCAAAAAGGTGCTATCTGTTGTATTTTGTGTATTTATGTATACTCTTGTAACCTAACCTACTAACTTTGACTATGTTCTACTAACTAACTTTGTACTCTTTTAATGTGGTTCTAAATTGTGAATTCTCGCTTAAGACTTTTTCTAGGGAAATTGAAATCAAGGTGGTGGGGACCCTACACAGTGAGTAAGATATTCCCTTTTGGCACCCTTGAAATCACTCACCCCACTAGGGGCACCTTCAAAATCAATGGCAATCACATAAAACACTATGTGGGCGAAGGTCTTCCCAACACGGAGCAGGTGGAGATGCTTTTCGACGCTTCTATGTAGAAATTTTTGGTTTATTGTGCGGCGGTTGTTTGTTTGTACTATTTTCTTTCTTTTATTTTGCTTTATTTTATTTTCTAGTTTTTATGTTTTGGTGTGCTCTTTTGTATTTTTCTTTATAGGTACTTTGCCAATGCCTCATTCTTCAAAGCATTCAGCTCTTGTACAGCACAATGCACAATGAATGGAAGTTTGTTTTTCTTATCTCTTCTCCTTTATATTTTTTGTCCCTTGGCATTGCTTATTCCTTGTTATATTTATTTGGCCATTGAGGACAATGTCTAGTTTAAGTGTGGGGGAGTGATTTGATTGACAAGTCTTCTATGCATATACTTTAGCCTTCTTGGTTCTTGGGAGAAAATTTTGAGCAAATTTTTTCAGAATTTTCTGATTTTTGTTGCGATTTCAAGCTATATTTTTAGTGCATGTCTTTATGATGAATTATAGAGCATCTGTTCTAGATCATTTATGACTTATGCATGACTTTTTGCACACACTTCGACGTAGTAGTTCTTGATAAAATGCTTTGCATTGTTCTTAAACCTGTTTTTCTACTAAACTTCATGGAGCATTCTAGAACTTACTGGAGTATCTCTCGAGGCGAAATAAGAAACACAACCATGATTTAACTTAGGGATGACGGTAATAGGCCTTCTTTAAATAGTTTAAGCTTTTCAAGCCTACCTATTGTTATATTATCCCTAGTGCCTATTTTGAGCCTAAATTGTTGATTTCTTTCATTAAAACCCATCACAATATTTTGTCCATTGCTTGTTGCTGAGAGTTTGAATAATTTTCCAAATCTTAATGCTCTTGATGGATGAAAGTATATGTAGGAGCATGTGAGGAAGAATGTTGGGATAAAGATCATAACTTGTTACATTCAATCACGGATCAATACTGAGTTGAGCTGGAAAGAGGAAAGAAAGCAAAGAAAGAGAAGAAAAAGAAAAGAGAGATTGAACAAGAAAAGAAAAGAAAAGCAGCAGTAAGAGTGAAAGAAGGAAGTTGAAAAAGAAAGAGAAGAAAAAGAATAGAGTGAGTGAAAAAAAGAAAAGAAAAAAAAATAAAAAGCTTCTAGAAAGAATGGAAAGAGAAGAAATGAGAAAAAGTAAAAACAGCAGCAGTAAAATAAAAGACAATTGAAAGAAGGAGAAAAGAAAAGATCACAAAAGGGATGGTGATTGAGCTGTACAAGTTAAGTTCATATTATATCTTTGACACCATTGTCGAAAATTTGAGTGATCTTGTGAAAGAAATAGAGAAGAATTGATGAAAAAGTAAAAAGAGAAAAGAAAAAGAAAAAATGCAGGATTTGCTTGAAGTGCACATGAATTGCTGAATAAGGTTATGGTTTGATTGATTTTTGGAATAGGAGAGCAAGAAGAGTTGGAAATTATTAATTCAATTTGTTTATCCTTTTCTTGCGAACTCTCAGCTTCTTTGATATTTGATTCTCCTATATCCTTCGTTTGAGAAGCTACATTACAAACCTTTAGCTTTACATTACAAGTTTGAAAGTCCTAGTTGACCTAAGTAGAATCATGATATGTCGCGGATTAGTGGAGAGAATGTATGAAAAGTAAGCCTATGAAATGCATATTCTTTTTGAGCTAAATTCTTTCCAATGGTTAGAGAATATTGTGAAGTATTGTGATGGTTCTACTAAGTTATTATTTACTACGTGAGTCTTGCATTTGTTGTGAAAGATGTAGTACCATGTGTTTTGTTCTTGAATGAAGAAAGCATTGAGGATATTATTTTGAAATTGATTGAGTGATTTGATTAAACCTTGTGTTTTCCTACTTGCCTCTGATACTTTGCTTGAGGACAAGCAAAGAGCTAAGTATGGGGGGAATATGATAGGGGCTAAATTAGTCATATTTTTTCTAGTTATTTGAGGCTCTTTTGTGATACATTTTGTTCAATAACTAGTTATATTCCTTCATATTTGAGATTTTACCATTGGAAAGATATTTTGTTCATTATTACAGGTATTTGGGGTAAAACGAAGCCAAAAACATCACAAAACAGAGGAGAGGCGGCGCCGGCCAGGGCCCTAGAATCGGTACCGATCATGCACTGTTGACACAAACTTCGAAGCGATCGAAAAATTGCAAAATAGAGCAGAACATAGTGGAACCGGCGCCAGCTTCAAGAGCCAAGGCGGCACCGGCTACATTTTGGAACACATTGTGTAAAATTCAGAAAAAATCGGCGAACACATAGAGAACTAGAACACAACTGACGCCGACTCCGAGAGCCAAGGCAGCGCCGGTTGTGCCCTGAAGTTAAGGCGGTGCTTTGATTTTTCTACGCGATTTTTGGTAATCTGTGGAGTTTAGTATCTTTTAACTTCTACTCGGCCAAGAACATTGTACCAACGAGTTTAGGCACTTCCCAAGGCTATAAATAGATAGAAAACACAAGGGAAAAAGGGAGAATTCATTGATCATCATAGAAAATCACTCAATCAAATAAGGAATTCTTCAATTCAATGAGGGTTGTGCAAGAAGGTCTTCGAAGGAATAAGAAGGAGGCTTGTCCATGGGTGCTTTCTTTTACTTTGTTTTCTTTCTCTTGAACAATGATGTGTTAATTGTTTTATTGTAATTCGACATTGTTTTAGATATTCATGATTTTTAGAGTTATTTGATCTTTTGATTAATTGATTGTTCTTCTTGGTATTTAATTACTTGGGCGTAGTACGAGATTAATTGGTTGTTTCTTTTCATTAACTTGCTAGACCAAAGTGGTTGATGGTGGTTTTAATTGATTAGTTTCATATTTATTGGCTGTTAACTTGCTAGACCAAAGAGGTTAATTGCTGAGAATTGAGTAATTAAAGGTTAATTAATGTTTGCTAAACCAAGAATTCATTGATTAATTTCATGTTTTAAATTTGCCAGACCAAGGAATTTTAATCAAGGATTGTGTTTAATGCATCTTGTGGACGAATTAGTTGAGACAGACCAAGTGATGCTAATTTATCTAGAAGGTAGTAATTAGTTGAGACAGACCAAGTGATGCTAATTTATCTTAATCCTTCATGGTGCTAAGTGAATGATTAGTTATGATAATGGTTAGGTACTTTAAGATCATGTTTGTCTAAACAATGATTTGAGTTACATACTTTTCCATCCTTGACATGTATATATTTTTATTTTTATTTTCTTTTGTTTGATTTTATTTCTTTTTCACTCTATCGAGTCAGTTAAACAACCTTAGAGTAAGGGGGTTGGGATGCATATAATATTTTATTGCATGTTTAAATATATTTTTATATGATTTTATGTGCATTGAATTTGTGTTTTATAGTCTAAAGGGCTTGATTATGATTATTGAGTGAGAAGGGCAAAATGATAATTTTTGCCCGAGGTGAAAATAGGGAGATAGCTTGTGGAATGAATAGGAATTAATTTTCTAGTAGAAATAGCAACAAGAGTTGTTGTGGTTTAGTGGTTAAAGCATTAAAATTAATTCTTGAGGTCTTGGGTTCAAAGTCCATCATAGAAGCTTTAACTTGATTAAATTTTATTTTTGCTTGGGAAGGAATGGTTTCGGCCTTAAGGGCCTAGATCAATGTGGTGATGATGTCCTAGGAGAGACATGTTAGGAGTATCCTCATTCCACTCATTTTACTCTTCTCGAAATTCTTATGGGGAAAATCATTCTTCCTTGATCTTTAATTTTCCTCAAGTCTCAACTCATTAGTTTGATCAAAATGTTCTAGCCTTTTCCTTTCCAGAAAATTCAGTAAAGTACTGAGGTCTTTTAGGATCAAAATGTCTTGGTAAAAGATTCCTTATGGTCTGAAAAATATGGTAGCGTTGTGGAAAATTTCAAGAGGAAAAATCCCTCTAGTAAGCTTGCTGAAATTTTCCTCTAGCTTAGTTCATATTTCTTCATAGAATGAGCTGGAATTTTCCAGCTTGTTGTACCTTCAAAAGGTCTAAATTTTTAGCTAGAATTCCCTCCCAAATGCTACCAGAAAAATGGTCTTTAGGATCAGTTTGAAACCTAAAAGTTCTTGTCCAATTTCGGACTGCTCAAGCTGGAGCAAAACAGGAAAAATTCCTGTACGAAAATCAGTTTTGAAAGCTCAAAACCAAGCTGTTTTCTCCCAGATTTTGTGCAGCACCTTAGCCGTGTTTTTCCTCCATAAATAAGGCTAGAAACCAGCCTTGAATACCTCTGAAATCCCCTTCAAAACTCGCTGCAAAATGTCTGGAAATGGCAGTCGAAATTCTGCCCAGCAAATTCCCTGTGTAGCAAAATTTTGTGCAGGAAATTTTTCTAGCTTGTTTCCTATTTTTGTTCCAACCGAAACACCAGCCCTAATCTGTCAAAACCTCCCTTAAACCTCCATTAATAGAGCTCCATTGTTTCCCTGGAGCTTCTGCACGAAATTCCATCAATGGCTGTCCAAAAATCTCTCAAACAAATCCCTGCAATTTAGCTTGATAGGTTTCCAAAATTTCAGCCATCTTATTTAGCAACCTTCCATAATATTTTGCTCAATGGACCAGACTTCTTCTTCATCATTGTACACCTTACTTTCGGCCACCATATGCCTCCATAAGCCAGCATTAATCCTATGAAATTCTGCTCAAATAATCAGCCATGGCAGACTTCAAAGCTGTCCAAACAATCAAGATATTCTTAGAATATTTACTTTCCAAATTCACTTCCTAAAAATATTCTTCAAGGATTGTAACAACTAACCTTTCCTTTTCCCTCTCAAATCAGAGAAACATCCTCCTAAACCCTACAGAATTTCGGCAGCCCTCATTCCACAGAAAATTCGGCAGCCAGAACAACCATTCCTCTTGATTTTTCTTCAGCCATCAAGAACACACACTACACCAAGAACACCTACTACTTTCCTTCACCTAATACACCTTCAAACCACTTCAAATCTTCACGAAAATCTCCAGATTTGATCCACTCATTTCTGTGAGTCCATCGACACCATTCTTAACATCAAACTCCACCAATAATCTTACTACTTCGGACCAAAACCAGAAAGTTCTGTGAAGAACAAGAACACCTTCAAGGTAAACTCATTCTAACAGCGTCATCTTCTCCAAACTTGATCTCTAATGATAACTTATGTGAATGAACATACTAATGATCTCTCTCTCTCTCTCTCTCTCTCTCTCTCTCATGGCCGAATTTCCCTCTCTTGGCCGAATGGTCCTTCTTCCATAACCCTGCTTTCGCCACCTCTCTTGGACAAGGATAGCCATCTAGGAGTTGAGATCTATTCTAAACTCCTTCAAAGCATTCGTTGATCAAGTAAGTACCTTCAATCCTCTTTTTAAACTCTAGAATCATGTCTCTAGGATGATGTTGTTAGAAGGTGGATGATGATGGGATTTGTGTATGTGTTGTTGTTGAGATTGAAGCATGAGTGTATGTATGATTGTGAAAGAGATGGGATTTATGCATGGAAGGATTATATTGGTTGATTTCATGTTGAATTGATGCATGTCATAGGTAGTATTTAAGTTGAAGTATGGTAGAGATTATGCCACCTTTGGTGAATCGGAGTTATATGCTTGATTAGTTATTGAAACCATGACCATGTGAATGCTAGTAGAGGTTAAAGCATGTCTAAATAAATTTAGATCTATGCCTAGATGCAAGATTTGGTTGACTTGGTGAATTGAAGGGTTGTATATGTTCATGATTGTGGTTAGCTATAGGAATATAATCATGATCTAGTTGTCCCTAAGCTAAATTTTATTTCATTAATAAAATATTTAATAATATGATTTTTCTAGTAAAATTTTGAAAATCATGGGAAAATGTGGATTTGGTCTTTTATATAAAATAGTGATATTTTAGTCAAATAAATAATAGTTTTTGCTAGAAAAATAAAATATATAGATATTATAATATCAAATAAAGCCTTTTGTGAAAATAATCATAATAGGTAAAATATTTATTATTAAAATTTAATTATTATCTTTTAATCAAACCTATTAAAATATATTTATTATTTTTCAAGCAAGACTCATTAAAATTTGTTTTCAACTAATTTTAACTATCAATTATTTTCTAGCAATTAATTATTAATAAATTATTATTTTACCTAGTACCACCTAGGACTTGTCATCAAATAAACTCTAAATTATTTTAGCAAGATTTAAACCTTCAACATATTGTACCTAATTTTCCAAACTCTAGTTATTTTAATATCAAACTAGATTTATTTTATAAACCCCTTTTATTTATTATCGAGCCTTAAAGCTTGGGACACTAAGGACATGATTGTAGTAAGTTGAGTTAGTTTTATTTGTGAAAGTGAATATTGGCTTGAGTTTGATTGTGGTTTGTATTTACCCTATGCGGGGTTAGGTCAGCTGTTGGAGACCTTTGTTGTGGACAAGGATCAGGTAAGCTCTTGCATAAAACCTGTTTGATGAAAAATGATTTTTTTTATGGCAAGCCAAATGTAGAGTGCAGGTCACTCATTTCTGTAAAGGCAATTGAGGATTATTTCCATTTTCATTTCAGACAAATAAATTATTCGCAAATCAAGAGGCGGTTTTACTCAAAACCTAAAACTCTTTCTAAAACCAGTTTTGCCCTAGACTTTGGAAAACCTTAATTGCCATTTTCAAGTGGAACTGTGTTTTGTTCATTTTCTCCCCAAGTGGGATATGTTATGTTGAGTACTCAATGGGGGTAGACTGGTAGTACTAGTTTTGAAGAGCAAGAGTGAGTCTTCTGGCAGGAGGCCACCTCCAGAAGATAAGCTCAACTTAGAGAAATGCCAGTACTACTTAGTCAGGCTGGTCCGAGCTAGCAGTTTGTTTTATTTCAGTCAAGTCACTGTGTTTTGCCGGAATGGACACCCGGTTGTTGTTTTGGTATAGAGAATGAGGAGTATCTTACCCGGTAGGCCGATCACCTACCTTTTGTCAGTCTGCACAAAGTGTCGGCATTCTGACCGGTTATGGGGCCCAACGTGTGGTAACTCATAATCCTTTCTTTCGAGTGGTTGATCTTATGAATTATGTACGGCTAGATAAGCCAAAACGCTACTCTTGCTTTTGACTAATGTTTGATGCTTGCCAATATTTCTCTTATAAAGGTTTTGCATTTTGTATCCACGAGCTGTTTTCACTAAACACCCAAAGTACACACGAACTTACTGAGATTTCTGTCGCATCACATTTTTATCATGATTTCAGGTTGATCCTGCTATGGGGATGAGTAGCTAGTGTTATTTTCCTTGGAAGAGAATGCTGCCATTTATTTTTATGTATTACTTTGGGGAGTTGAGAGTGGATGATTTTATTTATGGATTTGTTTCCTTTTGGGAATTCGTGGATTTATTCATGGGATGTAATAAATTTTAAGTTAAATTATTATTTTTATTTCGCTATTTTATTTGTGTGACCTAGTTATAAAGACCCCTTGTCCTTTGGACGGGGCGACATCCCTGGCCCCGGCGGGCCTAGGTAGCGGGGTGTTACAGTTTGGGTTTAATATTTTAATTTAAATTTGATTGGGAATGTGCTTATTTTTATATGATTTTATACCCAAATCCATACGCATAAGTTTCTATCGTTGACGATGTTAGTGGAACAGATAGCGTAACAAAATCTCTTTTTAAACTCTTGCATGATGCAAAATGTGAGCTGTATTCCAGTTGTGAAAATTTTACAAAGCTCTCCTTTGTTGTTCGTTAGTTACTTCTCAAGGTAACAAATGGATGGATTGACAATTCCTTCACTTTACTCATTGAGTTTCTAAAAAAGGCTTTTCTTGAAGCTAACATTCCAACCTCATATTACGAAGCCAAAAAATTAGTGGATATGTTAGGATTTTTATATGTAACTTATGATGCATGTCCAAATAACTGGAAGTTATTTAGAGGTGAGAATGAGAGGCTAGAAATGTGTTTGGTATACAAATCTTCTCAGTACAAGGTAGGTGTGAAGCCCCAGCTAAAACCAATCATAGAGTAAGGGGGTTGGGATGCATATTATATTTTCCTGCATGCATAAATATATTTTCATATAATTTTATGTGCCTTGGATATGTGATTTGTAGCCTAGATGGCTCGATTGTGGTTGTTGAGTAAGCAAGGCAAAATGGTAATTTTTGCTTGAGGAGGAATTAGGGAGATAGCTTGAGGATTAAATAGGAAAAATATTTGGGAGAGAAAATAAGAACAAGAGTTGTGGTTTAGTGGTTAGAGCTTTGGAATAATTCCTTGAGGTCTTGAGTTCAAATTCCATCATTTGAGTTTTTGCATAATTGAATTTTAGTTTGTGTTAGGAAGGCTATATTTTCGGCCCTTGTATACTTTAGGGAGGAGTGGGAGTGTTGTCCTAGGGGAGACATGATAGGAATGTTCCAATTCCACTCTCATGCCCTACAAAAATTTCTAAGGGATTCCCACCCTTCTTGATCTCTAGCTTTCCTTAAATTTTAATCAATTAGAATGTTCAATTTATCCAAGCCAATTTTGTTTCCAGAAAATTCCAGCAAGGATCTGTGATATTTAGGTTTCAAAAATGGCTATGAATGGATATCTTCTTGACCAAAATTGGGGAAGAGTTATGGAAGGTTCCCAAGAGAATTAATCTCTATGGTTGAACCTTCAAAACTCTAACCTAGTTGTGATCATCTTCTTCATGTAGTAAACTGGAAATTTTTCTAGCTTCTTGACTAGTCCAATTGTTAAAATTTTTAGCTAATATTCCCTCTCAAATTCTACCAGAAAAATAACCATTTCACTTATCTTGAAGATTGAAAATTTCAGCTCAAAACCAGACTGCCAAAGGTTGTGCAAACCAAGAAAATTTCCTGGGCAGTTTCGCAACTTGGAGAGCCCAAAAACCAAGCTGTTTCTTCAAGCTTTTCAACTAGCAATGCAGCCTTATTTTTCCTCCATAAAGAAGGCTGGAAACCTGCCTTAAAGGACCCTCCAATGGCCCTTCAAACTTTCTGTAAGCTGACTGAAATATGGTAGAAAAATCTGCCCAGAAATTCCAGCCAGCTTGCGAAAATCCTGAACAGAAATTCCAGCTTGTTCCCTCTTCACCCTTGTCCGAAACTTACTCTATTTTTCTGTGCAAACTCACCTTGAACAGCCATGAACTGAGCTCCATCATCTCCTCCATTGTTCTGCATGAAAAACAGCTCCATGGCTGCTCCTAAAATCTCTCCATCAATCAACCCAATCAAGCTATTCATTGAGGTCCAAAATTTCAGCAAAATTTTCTAGCAACCTTCCATAGATTAACCCTCAAACAACCAGAAAATTCCTTCACCATTGTGCACCATATTTTCGGCCACTCTAAGGCTCATTCAAACATCATTCATCTCAGTAAAAATCACAGCAATTCAGTCGGCCATTGAAGCTTCCAAAAGCTCTCCATTAACCAAGATCTTCTTACCGTATTTGTTTCCAAAATTGATTCCCTAAAATATTCTTTTAGGATTTCAAAAAACCAGCTTTCCTTTTCCTCTCAAATTAGAAAATTCAACTTCCTAAACCCTCCAAATCAGTCGGCCACTCCTTCCTACACAGAATTTCGGCCAGCCCTTTCCCTATTCTCTTTATTCTCTCCAAACCAAGAACACCTACTAACCCTCTCATGCCTAAGACCACTCCAAACCACTCCAATCTTCTCCAAAAAACTCTAGATTACACCTACTCAACCCCTTGAATCCACTTCTACAATTTTTAACATCAGACACCAAAATCGAAGTCTCACTTTTGGATAAAAAACCAGAATTTTCTTGAAGGCTCAAGAACACCTTCAAGGTAAGCATTAACAATCATCTTCATCTTCTTCCATCTTTGACCTTGATGAGTATATGCTAATGAACTCTCCTTCTCTTTCTCTCTCTCTCTCTCTCTCTCTCTCTCTCTCTCTCTCGACCGAATAGTTACTTCAACCACGGCCATGTTTCTTTCTTCCTCCATTGGACGGATCAAGTCTCCTAGCGAGAGGATTCTCTAGAAACGTCCCCAAGGTAGTTATCATTCAAGTAAGTTTCTTCCATCTTCTCTTTAAACCCTAGAATCATGTCTCTTAGATGTAGTTGGATGAGGATGGGATATATTTGGAGATTGAGTATGCGTTTATTATATAATGGAGTTGAGATTGAAGCATGAATGAATATGTTTATATGATGGAGTTGGGATTGATACATGATGATGATTGGTCTGGGTTAGATTATATGATGTTTTAGGGTTTGTTACATGCCTTATGTCGTGAGTAGTATGATTAATCAAGCATGTTAGAGATTATGTCACATTTGGTGAATATGGTTTATGTTCTTGTATTCTTGTTGAGGCCATGCATATGATTATGTTTAGTGGAGTTATGATCACACATTGGTAAATTTAGATCTATGCTTATATTCATGATTTGATGATTGGTGTAGAGTGTATGTTCATGATTATGCTTAGTAATAGAAATTATGACCATGACCCTGTTGTCCCTAAGCTAATTAAGTTGGCCAATTTTATTTCAATCATCAATAAAAATGATTTATGCTATAATTTCTCCTAGTGATTTCAAAACCCTAGGAAAATATGGTTTTGAATGATTATATAAAATAATAATTTTTTAGTCAAATAAATGATAGCTTTTGTTAAAGAATAAAATATATAGATATTATATATAATAATATTATTTAATCAAGCCTTTTATATAATATTCATAATAGGTAAAATGTTAATTTTGTAAGTCATATATTCATAAATACTAATAAAATTTATTTATTATCTTTTAATCAAAACATAATAAAATCTACTTATTACTAATTTTATTTACCAATTATTTTCTAACCACTAGTTATTATAAATCATTTTTTTTAATAATACCATATAGGACCTAGGACCCGTCATCAAATAAACCCCAATTTATTTAAAGGAAGATTTAAACCTTCAACTTATTCGTACCCATTTCCCAAACTTTACTTATTTTAATATCAAGCTAGATTTATTTCATAAACCCTTTTAGTTATTATTTGGCCTTAAAGCTTAGGACATTAGGGTCATGATTGTAGTAAGTTGAGCTAGGTTTATTTGCGAAAGTAAATTGTGGCTTGAGTTTAATTATGACTTATGTTTACCCCAGGTGGGGTTAGTTCAGCTTTTGGGATCTATAATTTATCTCGAGCAAAGGATCAGGTAAGCTCCTGTATAAAACTTGTTTGTTGTAAAAGGTTTCTATGGCAAGCTAAACCCGAAGTATGTGAACACTGATTTGGTAAAGGCAAATAAGGACAGTTTCCTTCCTTGTTTCAATTACACCAATTGTTTGAAAATCAACAAGCAGATTTACTCAAATACCAAACTATTTCTAAAACTAATTTTTGACAAAGACTTTGGAAACCATTGATTGCCATTTTCAAGCAAAGCTATGTTTTATCAATTTTCTCCCAAATGGGATGAACTACGTTGAGTACTCAATAAGGGTAGGCTAGTAGTACTAGTTTTGAAGAGCAAGAGTGAGTCTTCTAGCAGGAGGCCACCTCCAAAAGATGAACTCAACTTAGAAAAACGCTAGTACTACTTAGTCATGTCGGTCCAAGCTAGCAGGTTTCAGTCATGTGAATTGTGTGTTGCCAGAATGGACAACCGGTTTTGTTTGGGTGTAGAGAAGGAGGAGAATCTTACTCGGTAGGCCGATCACCTACCTTTTATCAGTCTGCACATAATGTGGCATTCTGACCGTTGTATGGTTATGGGGCCCAACGTGTGGTATCCCATGACCGCCTTTTGAGTGGTTGATTTTATTGTACCTGTATAGTTAGAAAAGCCAAAACGTCACTCTTGCTTTTGAATATTTTTTATTGCTTGCCAGTATTTTCCGATCACTTACTTTTTGTTAGTCTGCACAAAGTGTGGCATTTTGACCGTTGTATGGTTATAGGGCCCAACGTGTGGTAACCCATGGCCGCCCTTTTGAGTGGTTGATTTTATTGTACATGTATGGTTAGAAAAGCCAAAACGTCACTCATACTTTTGAACATTATTTATTGCTTGCCAGTATTTTCCTTATGAAATTCTTACACTTCGCATTCACGAACTATTTTCACTGAATACACAAAGCACACACGGACTTACTGAGATTTTTATCTCATCACCTTTTTTACCATGATTTCAAGTCGATCTTGCTGTGGGGATGAGTAGCTAGTTATTGCCTGCTTAGAGGATATTCTGTTATTTATTTTTATGTAATGATTTGGGAGTTGAGAGTGAATAATTTTATTTTTATTTTAGATTTGTTCTTGAATTCTTGGATGATAATAATTTTTAATTTTGAAGTATTATTTTATTTTGATTGTGTAACCTAGTTATAAAGACCCCTTGTCCTTTAGACGGGGCAACATCCTCGGCCCTGTTAGGCCTAGGTAGTGGGGTGTTACAGTAGGGGGCAAAAGATAGCTGCAAAGTAAATGAGATATTTTCCACTTAAACAAAGGTTACAAAAATATTTTATGTCATCTAAAATTGCCTCTCTCATGAAAAGGCATGCTAACGAGCGAGTTGATGATGGTGTTTTTCGACATCCTGCTAATTCTATAGCATGGAAAGAATTTGATAGGAGATGGTGCATGTTTTCAAATGATTCCAGAAATGTTAGACTCGGTCTTGCCACTGATGGATTTAATCCATTTCACACAATGAGTATAACTCATAGTACGTGGCTTGTTGTGCTTATTCCTTACAATCTTTCCCCATGGTTGTGCATTACTCAATAGTTTCTGATTTTCTCAGTGTTGAATGATGGTCCAAAAGGTCCCAATAATAAGATTGATGTGTACCTGCAACCGTTGATCGGGGAATCGAGTGAATTATGGCATGATGGTGTCCAAACCTATGATGCCTCTAGTCATGAAATGTTTCGATTACATGCAGCATTAATGTGGACTATTAGCGATTTTTCAGCTTATGCAATGTTGTCTGGTTGGAGCACAAAAGGGGAAAAAGTTTGCCTTTGTTGTCATAAGGATACTGATTCATGTTAGTTGAAACACAGGAGAAAGTTCTCGTATAGAGGTCATCGTCGTTTTTTACCTTCTAGTCATAGACTACGTAGAGATAAAGTGTCTTTCAATGGGAAGGTAGAATATCGACCAAAGCCTGCTACATTATCTGGGTTTGACATTTTATAGCAATTACAACGTTATGGTATTACTATAGAGTATAAAATGGATGATTTGATAGAAAGAAAGCAGAAGCAGAAGCATGAGTTGTACACCAAAGAGCATAGCTGCAAGAAGAAAAGTATTTTCTTTGAATTAGAATATTGGGAGCATAATTTACTATGTCATAGCCTTGTCCCCATGCATATTGAAAAGAATAACGTGGATAATATACTTTTTACATGTATGAACAGAAAAAAGTCAAAGGATAATGTATATGCTCATCGTGATCTTCAATATATGGGAATTAGGAAGCTGTTACACCTTAAGCAAGCAAGTGGTTCAATGCCCATAATGTTACCCCCATCTCCTTGTACAATCAGTAGACAAGATAACGAGATATTTTGTAAAGTCTTAAAAGAATTGAAAGTCCCAGATGGGTATGCTTCGAATATATTGAGACGAGTGAATATTGTTGATTAGAGCATTTCAAGTTTAAAAAGTAATGACAACCATATTTTGATGCAACAACTGCTCCCTATTTCTCTTCAGAGAATTTTACCTAAAAATGTTGTTAAGGCGATTATCGAGTTATCAAACTTTTTTTGACAATTGTGCTCTAAGGTGAACACAAAACGACACCTAGAGTATGTGCATGATCAAATTGCTCTAACAATGTGTCATCTTGAGAGAATCTTTCCTCCATCTTTTTTTGATGTAATGGAACATTTACCCATTCATTTAGCTAAAGAAGCTTTTCTTGGGGGGTGCAGTATAGTTTAGATAGATGTATCCAATTGAGAGGTACGTTAGATTCTTCAATTGTATTTCAAATGTATATTCCTTTTTTGATTAGGTATAAAGCATGACCTTAAATTATAGGTACTTGCTTACTCTAAAGAAATATGTAAGGAATCGAGCTCAACCTAAGGGTTCAATTGCAAAATGCTATTTGATGGAAGAATATATTAATTTTTGTTCAAGATATTTGCGAGATGTAGAAACAAAGTTTAATCGATGGTAAAGGAATAGTGATCAATATATCAATATAGGCCATGTTCTTAGAAAATAGTAGATGTTTTCATGCTTTTCTATTTTTTAAACCAAAGTGCCTAGATAATAGAATTAAACACATTAATTAATTATTTAATGGTCTTGTTTAATCCTAAAATTTCTTATTAATATTTTTCATGTAAAAATATTCCTTGAATATTAGCTATTGCAAAATATTAACTTCGCCTGGTATGGACCCCAAAACTAAAAGGAAAACGCAAGAAAAATTACAAGGAAAAAATAAAAAATTTCTCTTATAGTCCACTGCATCCGCCACACTGGATCGAACAACCATCTGCATTGTGGTCCACTGCTCCCGTTGCACAGAACCAGGACCCATGGGTGACCTAAAATCCGGACACAAGTCCAAACCCTAGCTGGTGCTGGTTCGGGTGACCTAGTCGGTGCTGGTTCCAGTCTGGACGAGTTCTTCTGTAGTTTTTTTTTTTTTTTTTGCGATTTTCTTCTGCGAATTTTCTCTATTTTTCTATGCAACTTCTGGTACCATTGGCTCTTCGATTTCTACCCAAATACAATGAAATCACCAAAAACCAACAACCGCCTATACCCATTAACATTGGGCTTACACTATTTGCTAAGAAAAATAGTAACTTACACATCTCCTATACCTCAATCCGAGAGGTTTGATAGAGAATCTATCCACACCAAAACAGTGAAGGATCACGGTTTAAACCACACATATGTGTCTAGTTTTATTTAGCTAGATGCATGCTCTATATATTTTCACAAAACCTTCATGCTCTGATACTAATTGAAGGCACGAAAAGGGGAAAACATAGGGCACGTAGCGAAAGAGAAAACAAAAAAATTGGAAAAACTGAAGAATAGGGAAACATCCGAACAGAGTCGGCGCCGGCTCCGGTAGCCCTAGTCGATGCCAGTTGAGCTCTGTACAGGTTTTGAGGTTTAAATTTTTTTTTTTACCTCTTTTCCTTGTTCTAAGAATTGGCTGGACCAGAATGTATGGAACCGGGGTAGGTGTGCTGGTAGAAACCTCTGGTGCGATTCCTGCAAGCCTCCTACTCTGTCTTTGTATGTAGGTGAACTCCAAACTCTCGATCTTCAAGAATATAGCCTGCCTAATTCCATTTGGTGAACAACTCACAGACTAAGGAATATTTTCTGGAGAGAGAGAGAGACATCTAGTTCTTTTTTCACAGAGAAGAAGCCGTCTAAAAACAACGTTGTTTCTAATCCTCCTGTTTAACCTAAATAAAACCCTAGGTTAAACTGAACTGGGCCATTAGACTTTTAGTTTTACCTTTTGGACTAAATTAGTTATTCTAATTAGAACTAACTAATTAGCCTAACAAATAATTAATTTCCTAGCCCAAATAAACTAGTCCAATTAACAAGCCTATATTAGTTTAGTCTCAGGTTAATCTTTAATTATTCAAACTGGGCCAAAGCCCTACATAATTAATTAACCCAACAAAGTAATTTAATTAATTCTCTCTCTCTCTCCATGGACCTTTATTTTATTCTAGCCCATCAATTAAATCAGGATACTTAAATAAAATAAATTCCATTTAATTTAAGATCAAATCCTTAGCCCGTATTTAATTAGGACTCACGATCTATATTGGGGACCAAAAGACACACCGCCTTAGCTACTAAAATGACAAAAATACCCTTACCATATAAATAGCTGTATTTTGCATTTTAAATATTTCATAATATCACCATAATGAAATATTGACCCCAAGGACAATGTCGCGTTAGCAAAGTCTCTGACCTGCAGGTGTAATGACTAAAATACCCCTCTATACATCGCTGTACATTTAAAGAGGAAGAAGTATATTAACACCTCTCTAAATGACATCTACCGTCCATAGGCTTCTAGTCCAATGATCCACGACTTCCTAGATTATTTCCGCTTTCCAAGGAAGCTACCCTAAAGCAAACATCCAAGTTATGTTTCCCAGGGCCCTGGATATTTAGATCATTCAGACAACCACAGGGGGTGATATGGTATAGAAACTATCTTATACAAGTCTGTCTTAACTAACTAGTCACACATACCCAACATGCAAGTATATTGGCCCTATGATAAAACCTCAACTATGGCATATTAAAGTACATGCTTCTAGCTTCGTCAGACCACCAACTCATACTCAAGTTGTAGAGTACCAGTCCACGCTGTAGCAGTAGTTATCTGGGTTTCTACCATATAATACTTTTAAGAAACCACTACTACAGGTCCTGTTCTACGTATTCGAAATACACTTATGTCATGAAGTGAATGGACTACTCACTGGCTAAAGGTAAGCCATTCCCCATTTGGAATTCACAATATAATAACCTAAACATGATGAAATTTTCATTCTTATCAATCAGTTAAGAACAAATGTTTATGTGTTAAGTAACCCGTGATCCATACCTTATTGTGAAAGACCTCCATTCACATGGACCACTTACTTAAACACAACGGGTCTTTTCCAAACGTAATTGTGCATAGATAAAATGTAAATTCACAAATAATTTCTAAAAATAAATTCTTTTATTAAAACATTCGATATTTAGATAAAAAATCTAGTCTAAGAGGGCATATTTCCCAACAACATGAACGTATACAGGTTGTAAATTGTGAAGTTTTTCCATCCCTTTTATATTTAGTTTTAGAAAGTTTAACAATCTGGTTTTTTTTTTGAAGCAAATCTCAGAACAAAATAAATAAAATAGAGCAAATCAGTATTTTTTGGCATAGGATGGGGACAACAAGTCACTATGAAGTCATCCAAGAGATAAAATGTATAATGGTATGTTTGGAGAACTTTAACAAAAATGTTAAATATATGTTCCTCAAATTATCACAGATGTTAAAAGAAGGACTTGAACCATCAAGGCTCAATGTGTGGATAAAGACTCGTATACCTAAAGAGGGGATGTCCCTTAATGATGACACAAGAGAACTCTTTGTATGTAGAGAGAAATATTGTTCTCTAGAGATATAATTTTTGTAATTATTGCTTGATCGATTGTCTCAAATGTTAATCTCGTCATGTTTTGATGGGAATTTTTTTAAAATTTTCTGATAGCATGCAATATCATATCGCTTAGACCAAGTTCCTGAGATTGAACGAACTAAGGAGTTGAAGGACCAAATTTACAATGAATTTTTGGGAGAAGATAGTCGTGGATATATGCATTGTGTGGACAAATCTTCACGGATCAAAACTCATAATTGAAGCCAACAAGCATCTATTACTATGTTTAATATTACAGATGTTCAATACCAGTGAGTTGTATAAAAAGTAAGAGAAGAATTATGAGAGGAGGCACTAGCTGAGGTAAACGAAGCACTAAAGTCTTTAATGACTAACGTCCTTACCCAGCATAAGTTGATCAATCGACAAGAGTAAGATGGAATCTTGATCTACATGTATTCAGAAAAATTAATTGTAAAGGCATTATTTAATATTTTATATTTTTTTTAAAATATATGTCTAATACAATTTGACAGCTTGGAGTTGCATCTAGTGGACATGAAATGAACAATTCTAATTCTACTACCTGTTATGATAGTTAAGCTAATAGTGAATTTCTCATCAACCAAGGAGTGCTTGATACAAGTAATTAATGATTTTTGCAAACTTGGTGTTACATGTGAAGCTTATATGTCAATACATATACACTTTACTTTTCAATTGCTATATCATTTTTTATAAAATGGATTGTTCTAATAAATTTTAGGACTAGTTAGTGGGTTGTCATGTGACCTAGTAGCTTAAAAGCATAAGTGAATTTCCCTTGCAAATAATGACATGTATAGTATTTGAAGCAAAAGACAATTCTATAAATTTTGAAATTATTTTGAACTATTTTTTGAGCTGCTAAGTTGAACATGATTTCTATTTCTTCTTGTAGGATGTGAAACATAAAATGAGAACACGATTAGTATAATTGCAACCCCATAATTGCAAAGATATACTAGGGTGCTGGTGTTGACATGGGCGCAGCTCCTAAGATTGAGGAGTTTGACTAAGTTTTTGTTGTTTACTTTTTTGGGTTTTCTTATCTTACTCTTAGCAAGAAAAATTGTTGTTTTCATTTTTAAAGGTGGACTTATTTTGTCTTTAGATTATTAGACTTTGGAACTAATACATTATCTGAAGCCCGATTTTGGATTTCTATTTATAAGTAGCTAGTTGCTACTGATGTTTAAATACTATTATAAACTGGGGATGCTTGCGTCGTGTATAATGTTTGTGGAATACTATATTGGCCTTTTCTATTAATTTGAGCTTCTTTATTATTATTAGGGTGCTGGTAGTTTTTCAGCACAGGATAGTTCAATGTTTTGCTTCTTTTTTGTTTCCCATGGACTAGGGATGCTTACTTCTTTTCAGCAGAGGATAGTTTATTGTGTCGTTCCATTCAAATCATAGAGTTTTCCTAGTTTGATTTTGGCATTTTAATAGGCATTTTTGCATCAGATCCTGCACAAGATAGGATATCTTAAAACTTGCCTCAGAGTTTGACTTGGCTAGAGAATCCCTAATTCTGGAAACCTAGGTGATGGTATTTGGAGAAATAGATAGGTTTCCATTTTTTGGGATGGAATGTACAACTGGATTCTCAAATATGGTGCACGAAGTTGTGTGAGCCTTTGGGAGGATGGCAAACTAAATGAGATAAAGCTTTGGAAATTTTTAGTATCTAATTTTTCTCAAACCATAAAGTTTCCCTAGTTTGATTTTAGCTTGGTGTATTCTAGAATAATAGATGTTCAAAATGATGTAATGTGAAAGTGGATGAATGCAACTAATTCCCTGTTTCCAATGTTCTCTGCAGCTGGTGCTGTTAGATAACTCTGGTGTTGGAAAAAGCTGCATCATTCCTCGTTTTGTCCGTGGCCAGTTTGATCCAACATCCAAGGTGAAATTCTACTTCTTTGATTGTATTTTAGCTTAAGATATATTCCCAATGTGCTGCAATTGCAGTATGCGTATTATACCCTCATTTGTCATTCAATTTTATACTTTTAGACATGAGGACTGTGTTGCCATGAATATGCTGCTTTACCTCTCCACACCTTATGATTATATTGGTCTACCTTTTTATCCCTCCTTGTCTCAACTGCATGTACAAAAATCAGCAAGGTTTAGGTTGCTCAAGATTTAGTTGCGATAATATGTTCTCTTTTTGAACAGATAAGCATAGAAATGACAGTCATTCTAGATATAGCTGCATGTGCAAATCTACCCCATGTAATCTCTGATGAGATTCTTTTTAGAAGATCTTTTTTTCTGGTTGTTGGATTGTGCACAAGTGTTAAGGATTGTGCTTTGCAATCTTAATTGTGCCTTCAAGCAAAAAATTTATTTTAGATTGTGTTTCATCCTTAGATAGTTGAAGCTATTGCTTATGAATGGGTAGTTCATCAAGACTATATTTTGGCTGAAAACATGTAGATATCATTATTATTAGTTTCTTATCATGTTAAAGTGTTTCCTTTCTACTGTTTTGAGTTAAAATAATTTGGTGACTCTTAGCTACATATATCCTGAATTCTTGTCAGTGGGCAACATATTTATGCTTTTGTCGATATAATATGCTACATTAGCAAATTGGTGTAATCTGTTGAAGTTTGGAAAGATAGAGATTTTCCTTGGGTAGTTAATCATGATGTACTATGATTGCCACTTGTGAATATACCATTAAGAGATTCTCTAGAGGAAAACTCATCTTCCTTTCACTTGGTAAGGAAAATGCTATTTCTTCTATTGTTGTTGGTTTCTATTCAGTGGATTAGCAACTAAATTATATAGTCAATGAAACACTCACTGCTTAGGCATCTTTTATTCAACTATTTTGGTAATTGTACCCTTTATTCAAGTAGTAAGATGTCTATTCTTTTTAAAATTGATGTTCAATATATAGCCTGCTCCTCATAAACATGCTATTCAGTGAACGTTTCTATATTCCCATATCTCATTGTTTTATACCTTTGCTTATCTCTATTTTGATTGAATTTCAGGTTGATCCACGATTTGTTTAGAATAGAAATATAATGGAAGAGCTTATTGAGAATAAGGTTAGAGTTTTTTGAAATTGAAAATGACAAAAAAAAGTTATGCCCAGAAACCATATTTCTTTAACACTTGTAACTGCTTCTTACTATTTTCTTAGAAGTGAATGCACAAGAATTTTAGTTATAAAATATCTGTATGTAGTCTAATCAAATAGTGTTTCAAACTAGTCTGATGTACTACTCTCTTCTTACAGCTTGACAGTTTCATCATTCCACTGTTACAAGAAAATATCCTAAACCTTGGTAGTTTTTCACCTCTTGTTTCTTTGGTTTGTGTCTATAAGTGCATGCATCAGCCTTTTTGTGGCCACTGAATATGATTAAAGAAATAAGAAATGCTTGAAATTTAGATTATGGATTAACTAAGGCTCAAGCTTTCAAAGTGGGCATCTCAAGCTGAAAAGTTCTCCAGCCACTATAACTTTAATATCAAGGAGGTGTAATCGGCATCTAGATAGACCACTGTGGTAGTAGTTATCTTGAAATTTTATTACTCTTAATAATATGAGTAACTGATTGTGGTGGATTTTAGGGATAAGAATGTGGAGAAAGGGAGCCAATCTAGAAGGAGATACTACAAATTTTATTGAAACTAAACAGGTGCTGGAATATGATGTTTTGAGGTTCTTTTTTTTGTAGGTATGCTTGTAAGAATTTCTTCTTACCTGTTCTAGATACAATATGGCTCATATTACGTCAGGGGAAAAAAATGAATGGCTTTGTAAACAAATGATGGGAGGAAAATGAATGGCAGAAGACAATGATAATCTCTTGGAAGCTTATAAGAGTCTCATTACCCTGAAGTATAAATGGTCTTAACCTTTTGTAATTGTATTATTACTTTTGAAACACAAAACTGGGGAATATTTTACCTGCTCAAAAAAGAAAAGGAGGTGTTTTTGAACTTCCAAGCTATTTCTACAACATCAATGTGTTTTTGAACTTCCAAGTTATTTCTTTGCTAAAAGATCCTAAATTTAGACTGTCTCCCTATATAAGTCCCTTTTTTGGCTCTCTTTATAGTGTTTGGACATAGGCTAGAAATGTTGTCTCCAGGTATCAGTGTAAGTGCTTAAGCAATTCTGTTGCAAACTCTTTTGGAATTTGCAAGGACTTTGTGTGTGAAATCCCATGGTAATGCTTCTGCAATTTCTTAACACATATTGGATTGTCACTGCTTAAGCATCTATTCAGTGGATTGCCGGATTCTTTAGGTGCCTTGCAATTACCAAGAAGTTTAATTGATTTAATTGCTTGCTAAACTATGAAAATTGTCTAACAAGCAGTAGATATCATTTTCTATGAACTAGACTCATCATTTACTCCAAATTTGTGGACTCTTGTATCAATCTCAATTATACTATGACCCTGGACCTTTTCTAAACCTCTTCTTTTCATATTTGTTCTCATTTTACTGAAATTTCCCCATTCACCTTTTTCTGCATGCAAGTTAGACAATATAGTGTAGGGGAGAAAGATGCAATTCCTTTCCAAGATCAATTTACTTGCCTTAGAAGCATAATCAAATTTGACTTCTACATAATAACATCTATAGCATTTGAAGCAAAAGACTATTTTGTAAATTAAGTACTTTTGGACATTTTTTGAGTTGGTAAGTTGAACTAGATTTCTATTTCTTCTTGCAAGACATGAAATATAAAATGACATAGATGGTGTTAGATAATCTCAAACCCAAAATTGCAAAGCTTTACAATGGTGCTGGTGGTGACATAGATGGTGCCATGGATAATGATGGGGTTGCTCCTATTGGTGGCAGTTTGCACAAGCTCCATTTGATTGAGGACTTCCATTGTGGAAGAACAATTGTGGTTTTAATTTATCAAAGTGGATTTATTTTGTGTTTAGATTATTAGGCTTTAGAAGTAGTAGTTTATGCAAAGCCTTATTCTTCATTTGCAAATTTTTAACACAAATACAGGGAAAAAAGATGGTTCCTTTTCTGAGTGAATTTTTATTCTACTTTCTATCCTGTTTCGAGGATTCTGCATAGGGTTTCTGCACAGGATTTATGCCTTGTTCTACACAGGATTTGTAGGATTAAATCTATTCTGCTACTAGAATTTGTAAATGTTGTAAATCTACTTGGCCACTAAGTCTCCATTATTTGTTGGAAGCAAATTGGACTTATATGTAGGTCGTTGCAATTTAGGCATTCTAATTAATGTATGTTCAACTTTTGTACAACATCGTTAGATTCAGCTTGCACCATTAATTTTCCATCTTTTTTATGATTGAGTTCAACAAAAGAAAACAAAGCGCGACACTATATTGATAAAGGAACAATGGTTCTATGCTTGTGAGGCATGCCGAACGAAGAAGCAAATGAGCCAGGGAAAAAAT
This sequence comes from Voacanga thouarsii, assembly GCA_026120185.1. Taxonomy (NCBI): domain Eukaryota; kingdom Viridiplantae; phylum Streptophyta; class Magnoliopsida; order Gentianales; family Apocynaceae; genus Voacanga; species Voacanga thouarsii. The sequence goes on along the minus strand of JANUWF010002184.1, from coordinate 535,312 downwards.
GGAAAGCGATTCAAATGCGTACTTTTGTCTCTTCTAGATAACAAATTGGCAGCCCTCTCTCTATCTTGGTCTCGCCTTACCAAATACAAGCAGGGAATTGCTCCGACACTGCTACCTTAGGCTACGTCAAACCAAAACAAACTAAACAAAACAAACCTACATGCCTACTAGAATACATGCATACCTTAGAGTTCAACAAATCAAACCAAAGCGCGACACCATAGGATTGAGTTCAATGTTTGTATGTTCAACAAAACAAAGTTTTCGTCTTTGTTTTGATTGAGTTTCCAAATTACCAATTCGGCTTGCACCGTTAGATTTTGATCATGTAGTAAATTCCCAAAATTTTTAAATGTCATTAAATAAAACAATAAAAAAAAAATCCAAATCTTGAAAATAAGTGATGTTGTACACCTATAACTCTTCCCGCCACCATATGACCCTAAAAAATCAAACCCTACTTTAAACACAACACGATCTATTTCGTTCTTTCCTCCTCTCATCAAAGCGTGACCTAAAATTAATTTCAGTAGCTTCTTTGCAGACTTTCTTTCTATTAAATCTCTACCATCACAATAGTCACTCAAGGTATTCTCTCTCTCTTGCTCTTAAGTTTAACTTTTTTTTTCTGTATTTATTTGAATATTTTCTTCTCGATTGAAATTGTTTTTGAATGAAACGATTTATTTGAATGGTTGTGTAATGAATGAAAGAATCCCTTAATGATTTGATGTTGCTAGCCTTTGTGAAATGAATGAAACAATCTTGCCAGTCTTTTAAACGAAAGAATCTAGCTAGGATTTGATCTCACTAGGCTTGTGAAATGAATGAACAAATGCTATAATTCATGTAGGAATGGTGATCTCACTAGGCTTGGGATGCATCTCACTACGCTTGTGATATATCACAGATGCAGAATTCATGTGGGAATGGTGAAATATCATATATTATGCATCTTGCTAGGATGAATCAGTTTGCTTTACTTTCTTTTTATCCCCCTTTTTAAGGAAAATGGACAAAAAATGAATTAGTGAAACCACCTCTACAGCTTTGGAGTTTGCCTTAAACATGATCAGCAACATAACGAATTCCACTTGATATTAAACAAAGCTAAAAAATTCATCCAAATTTCCGTATCCATAAAATAACGGAATCATTGTTGTGTTCAAGTCGTCATAATTTGTTGGAAGCGTTTGATTTAGTCAAAAGAATAAAACTAAAATGTTTCTTCAAATAATAATAATAATAAAGAATAAAACTAAAATGGGAAAGATTACATGTAGGAATGGGAAGACTGGGAAATGGGTTCATATATATATATATATATATATATATATATATATATATATTTTCATTTTCTTTGATTGTCCATTTCCTTACTAATTAAATTGAAGTTTGAATGTTGAAATTTTTAAATAGCCAAATTTCTAAAGAATGAAAATATATTTAGTATTGTTTCAATTTGAATACTGATTATGGTTAAAGTATTTGATAATCAATTCTGGTGCATTTTGCATACTTGTAGTAATACTACTCCTTTTGGAATTAAAATTACCATAATCAGTTGCAACCAACAAAATGTAAGTTCAAAACTTCTACTAATTGAATTATTTTATTTTATTTTTTCTTTTCTTTAAAAAATCTAAAATAGATTTGTTAATTTACTTTAACAATTAATTAATTATTTTAGGAAAGTTTTTACAAGAAAACGACCAAGAGATTGTGATGTCACTAGTCAATGAGTAATTGTATTAGACACAAATAAATTAAATGCTTCACATTCTGATACTGATGACACTCAACCACCTAGTGACAGAGAATTCACTAATACCCAACCAGAAGAAGAAGCTGAAATTAGTATTCAAGTTTATGACGATGTGGAAATTAGAGGTACAAAATATTGTATTGTCTTTACAAATTAATGTTTTCTATCAATTTTTTTTTTCTTTTTATCATTTTACAGATGAGCAAGGGACTGTAATGAAACATGAAGGAGTTATACGTGCTAAACATGTATGGAAATTGCCTATCAACCATAGGATTGTGGTCCATTCTAATGAGTTAGGACAACCAATTAAAAAAAAAAATAGTGGAATTTTGGGTGGATGGTTGGATAATTTTGCAAGGAAAAAGGAGTATTGTTCAATTGAATGGTGATATTGGAGAAAAATTGCCTAGGATTGATAAGGAGAATTTGATGAAATTGACTAAGGCATTAAAGTTATTTAGTTTTATTTTTCTGACACCTTTTATTAACTTCGTATTAGTTTTCACTTCATATACTTAATATTTTTATAGAAATACTTTGATATTCCTGATCAAGTTGAAGTACAAAAGCAGGTGCTCCAATCAATTGCACACAAGTGGAAGGATTTTAAATTTGATTTAAAGCATAAGTATTTCTCGTCTCAGAAGACTCGAGAAGAAATAGAGAAATTAGTTCCAAATGATGTTTTCCCAAATCAATGGAAGATTCTTGTGCAATATTGGTTCTCAAAGAACGCTCAGGTAATATGAAATATTATCTTCTAAACAAATTCTAATTATATTTTTAAATTAATTTTTGTCTAATTTTTCTCTTACAATTTGAATCCCCCCCCCCCCATATCTATATGATGGTCAGAATCTTTCAAAAAAAGGTAAAGCAGCACGGGATTATCACAAAACATATTACACTAGTGGATCAAAAAGTTTTGCAAGAGGGAGAGATGAATATGTGAGTTCAAATTTAAATTTAATATGTTTAGTATTTTTTTTGGGGGGGGGGGGGTCTAATTCCTACATAAAGTTTAATGGATTTTATGTATTTTCTAATAATTTCTAATTGTTTAATGTATATTATAATAGGAGATGAATCATGGAAAAAAGCCGGGGGGCAGCTTGAGTTTTACAAAATTAGTCACACAAGAAAGGATAGAAAATTCATAAACGATCAATCTAAGGCTATTGTGGTAGTTTTATTTTATGTTATTTAAACTAAAATTTTAGTCACACCTCATTTCAAGAACATTAAGGTTACTACTATTTTCTTTTTTTTTATGTAAAAATAGGAGAATGCAACTAATGTTGCTTCTAAACGTTCTATAACACATAAACCTTCTAAATCCAATATAATAGAGGATGAAGCACTCAATGAAGTTTGGGGGGAACATCAATATGGTCGAGTTAGAGGATACGGATTAGGAGTTACTCCTTCACAGATTTTTGGACCAAACTCTAAGCCAAAAAATAGAAAACAAACTGAGGTCAAAATTCTCCAAAAAGAAATACATGACATGAATGTAAGTTATGAAATGAAGATTGCAAACCTGAAGGAAGATTATGAAAGGAAGATTAAAAACATGCAAAATGATTATGAAAAGAAGATTGATGATCTCCAAAAAGAGTTAAACAGTATGCGCGGTGATGTATCCAATTTTAGAATATTATTTTAGAGGTGAGTTACTATTAACACGGTCATTCTATTTACTATTACTAGTACAAAGTATGATGACACCTAGAATTTATGCCATGCGTTTAATTTTTCAGGTTGGTCACAATTTTACTACATGTACATTTACATCTATACAAGGTTAAGCTTATGTAAGTATCTTATTTAATCAAATTATTTCCACTGCACTTATTTCATTAAATTTTTGAAAAATATAAATATTTGTCAATAAAATTATTTCATTATTTTAAGTATTTAACATTTGATTTGTTTTGATTTACAAGGACATTAAAATATGAAAATCAATTATTTGTAAAAATACATCCACTTTGAATATGTGAAGAGATGTTTCCAGTTGAGAATTAGTTGAACATTTTGTAATCAAAGATTACTTTACTTGTTTTTCATATGGATATTTGAATTATATATATATTTAATATTTAAATTATGTTTCATATTTTATGCTTTCTAAATTTTAAAAAATGTAATTTGACAACTTTAAAAGTATTTAAAAAAACAAGAAATAAAAAATGGTACAAAATTTATGGAGAAATTGTGTATCAAAAAATGTCACAATAGTAATCATGTGTTGTAAATTGTGAGAAATATTGGGGAAAAAAAACTAAGCTAAATTTTGGGACACTAAGGAAAAATTAGTGTTGTGAAAAAGGGACGCAATCATACTTATTCCGTCGTAACTTAGGGACACATTTTGGGGATGTTATGGATTATTTTGTCACTAAGAAAGGGACAGATTCATAGTTATGCATTGTCATTTTAAAGACATCTAAGTAAAAATAAAGTGCTGCCAAATATGGGACGCAACATACTTATACGTCGTAACTTTGGGGCACTTTTCTATGATGTTATAGATTATTTCGTCACTAAGAAAGGGACATTTATGTAAAAAACACTATCGCCAAATTTGGGATGCTACACAATCATAGTGTAGTGATTATTCCATCACTAAGAAAGGGACATTTATGTAAAAAAAACTAACGCTAAATTTGGGACGCTACACACTCATAGTGTAGCAAAAAAAGGGACTCAAGTGTAACCTTCGGTTGATAATTTTGAGACGCTTATACAAAGCGTGTCGTCAGGAAAAAACAATCTATATAATAAATATTAGTAAATTAGGCGACACTAGGAAAATATAAGTGTCGTAAAATTAGGCACACTTATATAACAAGCGTCGAAAATTATGCAATAGATAATTTTGGAACGCATAGAAGTAGGGACACATTTAAAAGTGATGAGAATTAATTAAATATTTATTTTAAAATAAAAATTAATTTTAATATTAAATATTTGCAACGATCAATAATTGTATTTACGACGATCAAATTCCGTTAAAAAAAAAGAGGCTATTTGCAATGGCCATGCAACAGAAAAAGAATCGTTGCTTTTAGCTTGGATAGATTTAATGTTTCTTGCAAAGAAAAAAAATGGTTGTAAAAAGGCATTTTCCGTGGAAAATAGATCATTGTGACGATGCTTGTGGTTGCAAAGGCAATTGCAACCCCCTTCAATAGCAATGAGCATTTTTCCGTTGCAATGCCGTTGCAATTGATCATTTACAAACAATTCCATCCTTTTTCCCATGAAATGTAATGCTTACGGAAATTCATTTTTCTTGTAGAGACAGCTCAAGCAACATCACTTTCGGCAATACGACAACAATCTGATGAAAGCACTAGGGAATTGATGTAAACCTTTGTTCAACAATTTGCTATTGTGTTTAGGTTAATACTACAAAACAAATTATAGATATTGATCAGACATTAAGGAAGTGTCCCAATGGTGATATCTCCACTAGTTGGGCTAAATATAATTGCACACCATTTGACATACAATAATGTTTCTATTGCATGGAAAGACCCAGGTTCATTATCAAATAACATAGGGCATAAGCCCCCTATTTCAGTGAATCCCTAAGTTTACCTGGCTAGCATGGCACATTCGGATTTAAGTAGTTTTAACACTACAATCAATTCCATCTTCTCGGCCCTTTAACTAACTGGCCCTCTCATAGGATATCAATTAGATGGCAGAAGTATGCCTTTACCAACATACATTAGGGTCCATCACCCATTTATATAGGGGACAATGATTCTTAAGAGGAGTACCACTTATATATGCCGAGGGCAAACATCAATTGGAGCCCGTCCATTGAATTTTGGACAAACTTAGCCTAATTCGAATGCACCAACAATTGGGCTTGGACAAAATTTCCAACAAATAGTACCTCCAAATGTATACACCTCTCATGCATACAGTCAGCCAACTCTTCTCCCGACTAGGAACTAGAGTGGCCAAACAACCACCACCAATGAAATGTGGCCCCAACTCAAATGGCCAGCAGATAGCAGCAGGTAGACTTACAGGCAATTGCGGTTGTTCTATGATGTGGGTTTTGTGAGATATAGAAATGAATATCATGCCTAATCTATTTTTAAATATAAAATTTCAAAAATATTAACACAACACACTTTTAGGCAAGTATACCTATCATGTAGCATAGACTTCTAATGAAAAGTATCGAAGAATCCAAAAGAAAGGGATAAGTACCATTACTCTCTCTTCTTCTATTGTCTAGCCAACCAATTAACCAAACTTGGTATTTAAAATGGACGAACAAAGAGAACCAACATAATATCACACAAGATGGACCATGAGACTATCAAGGATAAGAAAAAGATGAAAAGACAAGTAATTGTCAAGAATTCTCCTAAATTAGCCAAGTACTAAACACAAACTCCAGATAGCCAAATCTCAATTCTAATACCAGTAAAGGTCACATAAGTGAAACCCACTGTCTTGAGTTATATATTCCCTATTCTTATTCAATTAAAAGATATCTCTACCACCCTAATTGAACTTAAGAAGCATTAAGTATAAAACCCCCCTCCTAATTATCCAGAAGAACACAATACGCACAATTTAGGAGATACCAAGAACTTAATGAGTATCAAGTTGTAATCCCTTGACGTTTTTCTCAAGTTAATAAGGAGAAAACACACATTGAACTCATTAATTTAGAATTTAACTTATAACCCCATCTCTCGAATTCAGTAGGAGAAAGCAACCAAAATAATAAATTTAACACAATAGATTCAAGCAATCACACACTAGAGATTGAAATCCAACAAATAAAAAAAAAAAAAAAGATTTAGTACAATAATCTAATTATGGTGCATCTCTTCAAGAAAAATTAAAGCAAATTGTACAAATTGACTAGGGAAAGCAAGGAAAAGGGACAAAGAGAAACTCATAGATAAGCCATCTTCATCAACTTCTTCAATCTTCTCTTGAGAAATTCTCCCTATTTACCTTAGATATTCTTTCTTATGTGTATGTGTGTGTGTGTGTGTGTGTGTGTGTGTGTGTGTGTGTGTGTCTGTGTGTTTCCCTGTATTGGTTGCCCTTAATGGTCTCTTAAAGTCCTCTTTATAGCCCTCAAAATCCTTAGAAAACCATGGCTAAAATTTGAACATAATCTATTTTGCAACACTAACTAGCTTTGGTTATGTTGAGGTAAACTGCGCCTGTTAATATATTTTTTCAGATTACAAAAAGTAGCTGTTGTACATTTTTAAGTAGGGAACTATTACCAACAATCCACAATCAAAAAAGTATTAAATAAAAACGTGAAAAAGTATACACATCGCATAATATAGTGTCACTGTGGCAAGTGTCGAAGATCCTCAGGAATGGGATAAAGGTACTATTACTAATTCTTCTTCTATTGTTTAGCCTAACAAATTAATGGAATAAACTAAGTAAAATGGGTAAACGTAGAGAATTAACACAGTACCATAGAAGATTGGTCGTGAGAAGATACCAAGGATAAGAAGAATAGTGAAAAACATATAACTGTCAAGAATCCCCCAAAATTAGTCAAGTAATGAATTAGCTCTTTCTCGAATTAAGGAATTCCTATCCCTAAAATAGCACCGATACAGGTTTTTAACCATAAATTCCACTCTTTCTCGAATTATAGAATTCCTATCCCTAAAATTAATTAACATATATCTCTATCTCATCATTTATCCCAATGAAGATTAAATTCCCCAATCTACCAAAGGTAACCCGGAAGCCATAATACCCCTATGTCTAAGCCATATTGAGAACCCATCAATTTCAAAGTTTTAATCCCTCAACCTCTCTCTCAAGTTAATCAATGAAAAATAAATATTGAAGCCATGCATTTGGTACTCAATCCCTAACCCTATCTCCCAAATTTATTAAGGAAGAGCAACACAAACAAAAGATCCAACACAACATATATCCAATAATTAGTCACTAGAATTGGGAGTCAATAAATCCAAAGAATAATCTAAGACAAGATCATAATTTAGGGTTCAACCTTCCAAAACAATTAACATCAATTTATATATTGTGATAAGTTAAAACAAAGAAAAAAGGAAAGAGGAACAGTCATAGACAACATCCTTTCCTTTTTCTTCCAAGATCTTTACTAGAATCAAGGCTCCTTCTTCGTCCAAGAATTTCTGTCTTTTGTGGGTGTTTTTCACCTTGGATGGCCACTCATTTCTTTCCCAAAACATTACATTTATAGGCCCTATTTTGCCCTAAAAATCAAGTCTAAAATCTGAGCGCAGATCTAATTCACAACATTAATCGGCGCCTGTTAAGCATGAAAATAGGTGCTTATTATTTACTTTTTTCTGTGTTCAATACATATCCAGCACCTACTAGGGGATTGAACCGGCGCTAGCTCATTTTACTAAAATTTTTGTTTTTTTGGGCACCCGTTGAAGCAAAATTCTGCGACCTGTTCAATAAGGGAACCAACGCTGGTTGAGGCTCCTAGTCGACACTAGATTCTTCTCTCAATAGTAGCTATTCCATGATTTTTCAGGCCATAGATCAGTTATTCTTTGTGCAAGCTTCTGTTTTTCTGGATTTTTATTCTTTTTCTTCCTCAAGCCTCTTTTATTTAATCCCGCACAAACTAATATACAAATGTAATAATTAGTAGTCATTTAATCATTATTTTACAATAAATAAATTACAGAATATATAAGAATTATGTATATGACAAGCACTCGTCAGTAGCCAGTGCTGATTACGTTGAACTGGCTTGCACTTGCTTGTTGATAGTGTTAGGTATCTCACGCATATAATATATGGCGCAGCAGAAAAATAAAAATGAGATACCATCCCAGGATCCGCATATCTGTAGAAAACAAGATAAATGAAGAGAACATAGAAAACAAAGACAACAGCTTTTACCTTTCTTTGTTGGTGTGGAAAACAAAACTTTCCTTCTTCAAGTATGATGATTGTGGCGCGATCCAGCAACCCTCTTGAAGAATTACCACGAGAGTTGTATATCCAACCACTATAATCACACTGTATGATTATCTCTAACAGAAATCTACAGGAGGATCACACTCAAGCACCAAGATTTTCTGTGCTAGCAGAAAACAACAATAGTGGTTGGGGTTTTTCTTCCTTGTTCTTCTTGTTCAACCAAAACCAGAGAATGAAGAAGAAGAAGAAGTCCCTTGGTGTTCATAGAGAACCACATGAATGAGAATCAGAGAGAGTGAAAAGAACAAAAGATCATATCCTATTGTTTCTCTTGTGTGCCCCTTGGTTTCTTATGTTTTGTTTCATGCGACCCTTGGTTTTGTAGAATTGTTTCATGGGTATCTGTTAGTCTAGCACATGAAAAGCCCCTACAAAAACACATCTGAGAATTCCAAACAATTAGAATTCTCTAATTTGTAATTAGAACTCCTCAAGTTCATAGAATTACAAATTAGCCCATAAATTATAACTAATTATAATTTGACCACATCAACTTCTCTTTCTCGCAATAAACCCCACTATGTTATCAAATAACATCTTGAGTATATATTCCTCTTTTGTGTGTGACTTATTAGGTTTCTCGATCAATTGGTAGCGAACATGAATTAATCCAAACGTCTTTGAGATTAATAATCCTTAATTAATTAGAATTAATCATATTAATTCTAATAAGGATTGGTTTATTAATCCATCAGTTAATAAACTCATATTCCCAGATCATGAGTAGTATCTAGCAACACATCATGACCACCTAAGAGTCCAGGAAGTTAAGTGGCTTGACATGAACCCTTCAATAACAAATTACAGTGCAATTAACTCCTTTCACCATACAATATCTCATTCGGTTTGGAGTATGGAATTAGTGCCAACTCCCTCTAGAATATGTATTAATTCTAGCCTAAATATAACTATACTTGTACCAGGAACCCACTACTCTAGATCTGTATCAATTGGAACTGTTTCCAATACACATACACCATGGCCAAGGACTTCTCTAGTAGTAATTCCTACAAGTAGCCATGAGATATTCGCCCCTACTATTAGGAATGGTGAATCCTTTATTGACCCTCTCAACTACTTTCGTTTACCCCACAATGTACCCAATATCCATCTCATAGGTGGCCCTCGATCGAGCTCCGGAGATTGGAATTAAAGCACAATGCTCAACAAACAAAGTACTTTGGAGATCTCAAGTCTAAGGATACTTACACGTTTGTTATATTGAGGCTATATCACTGGCACTAAATAGTTATCCATGTAATTATCTGATGACTAGGTCATCCAATGAACTTGTTCCACTAACAAGCATCCAAGTGTTAACTTTGAGTATCTCAATACTCACGGATATGAGAACCACCGCCTGATCAAATCAGGAAGTCTAACACATGCTAGTCTTTGTGCATTAATGATGTCCTATCTCATTAATACTACGACTAGGGACTATTTAAGTACTAACACTATACAATATAGTAGGAATCTCATAGCATGATCTCTATCATGATTTTCTTAACACAGTGTTGTACTAGGGACTTTATCTAACAGTTATATTACATAAAAGTAAATGAAAGAAACTGTAAGATAAATAATGCTTTTTATTAAAATAAAATGTGTCATATACAATGTACAAGTGATTGCCACTAGGGCACAACACTAACAGATAGTAGCGACCCTACTAATCTTTTATTTTACTCTATTTCAGTATCCGAGAGCAGTGCTGCCTATATTCTAGCAATTTTTTCTTGTCCTCTTCAACTCTTTTCAATTTTATTATTCATCAAATCTTTATTCATAACTCTTGCACAAAACAATGTGGAAATATGGAGATGAGTAGTCATTTAAGCAAAGTTTTAAAACAAGTAGAGTATAATTTATATAGAAAATATGTACATGATGAGCACTCGTCACACCCCCACACTTAAAATTTTTATTGTCCTCAAGCAAAATACAATTATTCACAAGTAACAAGTAAGTTACAAGCAAAGTGAATAACTTTAATCACAACATATTGGGAAAATTAACAAGAACAAGTTAGCATATGTACAAATAAAGTCCACATGGTAGAGAAATTATTCCTCAATCTACCTTAGAATTTGACCCAACACCTATCCATCCAAGTTAATCCTATGTAAATCCATATATTAAGCCAAACATGACCAAGACTATTCAAATTAAATTAAATAAGTTTATAACAAATTAATATGATTCACTCAACCTCTTGAGTTAAGAATATAAACAATGTAATTTATATAAGTTAGGATCGGCTAGCTAACTCCAATCTCATGGCTCACAACATTACAATTGTAAAATTTCATTACATTACAACATTACAACAATAAATTTCACTTGATACAATATTACATTACAATAATACTTTTCAACTTGAAATAGCAAATTAGGAGCCTCTCATTTTTCATCATTTTTTCTACAGAGGAATACATTTATAATAATTTGACTTGAGTATTTTTTTCCCCTTCTTCTTGGCATCCTTTCCATTTTTACTTTTTGCCCTTTTTTTTCATACGTTTTTATTTTTTTATTTTTTGGTCATAGGACATGTCATTTGCATTGCCAGAGCATTTTTTTCTCCTTACTTCAGTAAGTGCATTGAGCAGCCTATCTCTTACTCCTACTTGCTTTTACATTGAAGTATAAATATATAGAAATGGAGATGCGTACATAATACAACAACATAACAAAAGAATAAATAATTTGGGATGCCATGAGACGAGAGATAAGCTAACAATCCATACTCTATATTTCATCACACCATTCCCACCCATTCTAAAATAGCAAAGTTTCACAACATCTCAAAAGATATAAACAAGATTAACCAAAGTTTTAAAGTCTAAGTGTTAAAGACTTAGTTTATGTCAGGCCCATCAAACAATGTACATAAAACAAACTCTTCTAAAAAAGTCTAAAGCAAAAAGGAAAACAATATCTCTATCACTAACAAATATTTGCGTATATGCCCAAAAGTCTTGAAAACTAGCCCAAAAATGCGAAAAAAATTTAGCCCAGATACAAATACAAAAAAATTAGTCCAAATTTTGAGAGAATACCAAGGACAATTAATGAAATCTTACAAAAAAATATTTGATGCGTACGGATTTGGGTATAAAAATCATATAAAAATAAGCACATTCCCAATCAAGTTTAATTAAAATGTTAACCCCAAATTACACATATGAGCAAGCGTATTCATCATTAACATAGCATAGGGTTCAAACGAGTGTCGATTCTTCAGGAACAAATATGCATTAATCATTTTTTTGTCATTATTTAACCGACTCGATAAAGTAAAAAATGAAATAAAAAGAAAAATAAAATAAAATAAAATAAAATATATACATGTTAAGAATGGAGAAGTATGTAACTTAAACAATTGTTTTGACAAACATGATCCTAAAGTACTTAATCAGTATCATAACTAATTATTCCCTTGGCATCATGAAGGAAAATATAGATTCACTTCTTTGTCCAATCCATGAATCCCTATCTTCTAGGTAACTTAGCATCATATATCCTGTCTCAACCAGTCTTACCGAAAAGATGTATTAACCATAGTCCTTGATTTTATTCCTATTCCTGGTAAATTACACATGAAAATAACCAATGAATCAATATCTTGACAGACATTAATTAACCTTGAATTATTTTGTCCCTACCCTTAACCCCTTTCTCGAAGCAAGTTAAGAGCTAACGAATATGAAACTAATGAATTGAAACCACCACCAACCCCTTTGTCCAAGCAAGTTAATGGAAAGACTCAACCAATTAATCTCGTAATAAGCACAAGTAATCAAATACCAAGAATAATAATTAATTAATCAAAAAATCAAATAACTCTAAAAATCATGACTTTCTAAAATAATGTCAAATTATAATAAAACAATTAATACATCATTGTCAAGAAAAAGAAAACAAAGTAAAAGAAAGAACTCATAGACAAGCCTCCTTCTTCTTCCTTGGAAGACCTTCTTGCACAACCCTCATTGAATTGAATAATTCGTCCTTTGATTTGAGTGATTTTTCATGATGATCAATGAATTCTCCCATTTTCCCTTGTGTTTTCCATTTATTTATAGGCTTGGGAAGTCCCTAAACTTATTGGTATAGAGTTCTTGGCCGAGTAGAAGTTGGAAGATACTAAAATTCCACAGATTACCAAAAATGGCGTAGAAAAATCAAAGCATCGCCTTAACTTCAGGGCATAGCCGGCGCCGCCTTGGTTCTCGCAGCCAGCTCTGGTTGTGTTCTGTTTCTCCAATTGTTCACCAATTTTTTTCTTGATTTCAGCACCACGCAGTCCAGAGTACAGCTGGCGCCGCCTTGGCTACTGGAGCCGGTGCCAGTTCCATTCTATTTCACTATGTTTTGACAATTTTTCCGTCACTTCGAAGTTCGTGTAAACAGTGCATGGCCAGTGCCGGTTCCTCTGTCCTGGCTGGCGCCGCTTCTATTCTATTTTGCGACGTTTTTACTTTGTTTTACCCCAAAAATATGAAATAATGAACAAAATACCTTTTCCAATGGTAAAATCTCAAATATGAAGGAATGTGACTAGTTATTGAAAAAAATGTATCACAAAAGAGCCTCAAATAACTAGAAAAAATATGACTAATTTAGCCGCCCTTATCATATTCCCCCACATTTAGCTCTTTGCTTGTCCTCAAGCAAAGTATCAAGTACAAGTAGGAAAACACAAGGTCTCATCAAATCACTCAATCAATTTCAAAACAATATCTCTAATGCTTTCTTCATTCAAGAGCATAAAATACATGCTACTACATCTTTCACAACAGATGCAAGACTTGTGTAGTGAATAATGACTTAGTAGAATAATCTCAAGAGTTCACAATATTCTCAAACCATTGGAAAGAATTTAGCTCAAAAAGAATATGCATTCCATAGGCTTACATTTCATACACTCTCTCCACTAATCTAAGACATATCATGATTCTACTTAGATCAAGTAGGACTTTCAAGCTTGTAATGTAAGGCTAAAGGTTTGTAATGTAGCTTATCAAAAGAAGGATATAGGAGATTCAAAAATCAAAGAAACTGAGAGTTCACAAAAAAAGGACAAACAAAATGAATCAATATTTTCCAACTCTTCTTGCTTTTGTATTCCAAGAATCAATCAAAACTATGACCTTATTTAGCAATTACAACTCCACTCAAGCAAATCCTGCATTTTCTCTTTTTTTTTCTTTTTTCATCAACTCTTCTTTATTTCTTTCACAAGATCACTCAAATTTCCAATAATGGTGTCAAGTACTTTAGATGAACTTAACTTTTACAGCTCAATCACCATTTCTCTTGTGATCTTTCTTTTCTTTTTTTTTTTCTTTCAAAAATTTTTCTCTTCTATTTCTTTTCTCTTCTTGTCATTGTACTACTGCTTTTCTTTTCTTTCTCAATTTCTTTTTTTTCCATCTTTTCTAGTAGCTGTTTCTTTTCTTCTCTTGTTTTCAATCTCTTTTTTCTTTTTCTTCTCTTTCTTTGCTTTCTTTTCTCTTTCCAACTCAATTCACTATTGACGCATGACTGAAAGTAACAAGTCATGATCTTTTTCAAGTATTCTTCCTCAACATTCTCTTACATATACTTTCATCCATCAAGAGCATAAAGATTTGGAAAATTATTCAAATAACGGGTTTTAATGAAAGAAATCAACAATTTAGGCTCAAAATAGGTACTAGGGATAATATAAAAATAGGTATGCTTGAAAATCTCAAACTATCCAAAGAAGGCCTATTACCGTTATCCCTAAGTTAAATCATGAATGTCTTTCTTATTTCACCTCGAGAGGTATTCAATTAAGTTCTAGAATGCTCCATGAATTTTAGTAATAAAATAAGTTTAAGAACAATGCAAAGCATTTGATCAAGAACTACTTCGTCCAAGTGAGTGTAAAAAGTCATGCATAAGCTATAAATGATCTAGAACATATGCTTTATAATCCATTATACAGACATGCATTAAAAATACAGCTTGAAATCTCAAAAAAAATCAGAAATTTTTTTGAAAAATCTACTCAAAAGGTTCAAAGAAGAATGTTAAGATAAATAAAGCATAGAAGAATTCCCATTCTAACCACTCCCCCACACTTAAAATGCACATTGTCCTCAATGGCCAAATAAATAGAGTAAGGAACTATTGCCACGGGACCAAAAATAAAAAGGGAAAAGAGAAGAAAGAAAATACTCCCATACTTTGTGCTCAAAATAAAATTATTTCTCCATTTCAAAATATTTCAAAGTAGCTCAATGCTAAGAAAACATGAAGATAATTGATAAAAACTTGGACAAAGTATATCACCAAACCACTCCCCCATACTTAAATTGGATAATGTCCTCATTGGCAAAAAATAAACACAAGAAAGCATTTCCAAAGGGACTAAAAATAATAATGGGTTAGAAGGTTTAAGTAATACTTCCCAAGTGCAATAATACTCCAATAGGTATCCAAATTTGAGGTAAAGAGAAGGGCTTGTCCAAGAGAACTTTATTCCTCTCTTGCCACATCATGCAATTGTCCCTCTTAGCCGCTCTTTTTGTTCCATAGTCAATTGTACGGGCTTGCATGAACTCATGAGTCTCCTCAACAATTTGAACTAATTGTTTCCTCTGATCGCACAAATGTTGGGAAGCTTCTTCATGCCACTGAACAGATGAATTTGTATTGGCAACCAAAGAATTCACTAATGCTTCTAATAACGTCTCACTAAAAACTTCAATGTTAGCTTGTAATTTTACTAATACACTAATGCTTTTTTTTTTTTTTACAACAAAAATTTCCTAATTGAATGCATGACCACAATACATTTAAAACAATAATTTCTAAATTAAACATTAAAATTAAAATTTGTAAATAAAGAAACAAATAATAAAATAAAATAGTCTGTCTAAAATATCGTGTTAGCAAAAGTCCAAACCTGAAAATAAGAAAAGTTAGTATTGACTCAAAATTATAAACGTAAAAATCAACAAATTAAAATACAAAGATTACACATATTCCACATTAACATTAGTAAAATTAAATATACAATATATACAAACATATAAAGACAAGTTAGTTATTATGAACATGTATCTGCCTATTTACATATATACAACATATAGTGAAATTAAAATACAATTATACAGACAACAAAATAGGCCACTCATTTAAACAAGTAACATATATACATATTTACATATTTACATGATTAAATCAATAAAATCCAAGCTTTCATGGTATTGTTCCCCAGCAATGGAGCAAAAAACTTGATGCGTATGGATTTAGGTATAAAAATCATATAAAAATAAGCACATTCCCAATCAAGTTTAAATTAAAACATTAACCCCTAATTACACATATGAGCAAGCGTACTCATCATTAACATAGCATAGGGTTCAAACGAGTGTCGATCCTCCAGGAACAAGTATGCATTAATTACTTTTCTTTCATTGTTTAACCGACTCGATAAACTAAAAAATGAAATAAAAAGGAAAATAAAATAAAATATATACATGTCAAGGATGGAGAAGTATGTAACTTAAACCATTGTTTTGACAAACATGATCCTAAAGTACTTAATTAGTATCATAACTAATTATTCCCTTGGCATCATGAAGGATAATATAGATTCACTTCTTTGTCAAATCCATGAATCCCTATCTTCTAGGTAACTTAGCATCGCATATCCTGTCTCAACCAGTCTTACCCAAAAAATGCATTAACCATAGTCCTTTATTTAATTCCCATTCCTGGTAAATTACATATGAAAATAACCAATGAATCAATATTCTGACAGACATTAATTAACTTTTGAATTACTTTGTCCCTACTCTTAACCCCTTTGTCCAAGCAAGTTAAGAGCTAACAAATATGGAACTAATGAATTGAAACCACCACCAACCCCTTTGTCCAAGCAAGTTAATGGAAAGACCCAACCAATTAATTTCGTAATAAGCACAAGTAATCAAATACCAAGAATAACAATCAATTAATCAAAAGATCAAATAACTTTAAAAATCATGACTTTCTAAAACAATGTCAAATTATAATAAAACAATTAATACATCATTGTCAAGAAAAAGAAAACAAAGTAAAAGAAAGCACTCATAAACAAGCCTCATTCTTCTTCCTTGGAAGACCTTCTTGCACAACCCTCATTGAATTGAAGAATTTCTCCTTTGATTTGAGTGATTTTCTATGATGATTAATGAATTCTCCCCTTTTCCCTTGTGTTTTCCATCTATTTATAGGTTTGAGAAGTACCTAAACTCATTGGTGTAATGTTCTTGGCCAAGTAGAAGTTGGAAGATACTAAAACTCCACAGATTACCAAAAACCGCGTAGAAAAATCAAAGCACCGACTTAACATCATGGCACAGCCGGTGCCACCTTGGCTCTTGAAGCCGGCACTGGTTGTGTTCTGTTTTTCCAATTGTTCCCCAATTTTTTTCTTGATTTCAGCACCATGTAGTCCAGAGTACAGTCGGCAACGCCTTGGCTACTGGAGCCATCGTCGGTTCCATTCTATTCCACTCTGTTTTGAAAATTTTTCTGTCGCTTCGAAGTTCGTGTAAATAGTGCAAGGCCGGCGCCAGTTCCTCTATCCTGGCCAGCGCTGCCTTTATTCTGTTTTGTCACATTTTTGCTTCGTTTTTACCTTAAAAATCTAAAATAATGAACAAAATACCTTTTCAAGGGTAAAATATCAAATATGAAGGAATATGACTAGTTATTGAACAAAATGTATCACAAAAGAGCCTCAAATAACCTAGAAAAATATGACTAATTTAGCCCCTATTAATATTACTCAACTCCTCTCCCACACTTAAATGGGATAATGCCCGCATTGGCCAAAATTACAAAATACAAGTATATTCATATGAAAGAAAATAAAAACAAGAGAGGAGAAGGTACACAATACTGCTCAAGTATGTGAAAGCTTCTTGTTCAAATCATGGCTTCTATAAAAATTTGATGAAGAGAGAGGCTTCCATATCCAAGTGAAGATTAAAAACTACGAAAATAAAACTAAAAGTAAAAATTCTAATAAGAATAAAATAAAAATACATACCCATTAACTGAAGCCTCTATCACTCTTAAGAATAAAAATTGTATTCTTAACTCTCTTATTATACCACTGAATACACCCATAACTGCCAAAGTACAACAATTGCTTAAAAAAGTCTCCAATTAAACAATAGCAATCCACAAAACAAAACAAAACAAAACACCAAGTACAAATCAACCAACTCCTTAGCGCATTCACCAACAATACAATCAATTCTTATCCTTCACTAAATAGATTAGAACATCAACAACCAATACTACCGCCACAATCCTAATAGGAACACCACCAATCACAACAATAATCAACCAAGTCCTCAAAATAGTTAACACAAGTGCAACTACTATTTCAACTAAACTAATGATTCCACAACAAGATCTCCTCAGTTAATAGCAATTGACAACAACACTTCCACCCTAGAAACACTACCACAATGCTAACTATTCAACACCAAATACAAAATTTTTCTACAAAACACCACAAGAGCAAGAATACCATAGTTTCTAACCTCCACAACTCACAAATATACCAAGTACAAAAAAAAAAAAAAAACACAAAAATGATATAAGAATACATATATAAAAAGTAGAGTAATTTAACACAGTAAAATGTCCAACGAAAAATTAAAGAAAATATCCTTGAATGAATGGTGTTGGTTAAATAGGTTAAAACAGCTTCAGTTACTCTTAGTATCTTGCAGATTTTGTTATTATGCTAGTGACCAGTGCTAGTTGAAATAAACTAAGTGGCGCTGGTTAACCTGTGTCTATAAATAAAAACAAATACAACAATACACAAAGACTAAAAAAATAACAACAAAGGTATAAATAACAAAAACACAAAGAAAGAAGTAATACATAAAGACTAAATACAACTTAATTAAATCAAATAATGCCACCAAGACAAACCATTCACTAGTATGAATACTTATCATGACACTAACCAACAAACATTGTTATGTATACCCAAACATGATTATCAAAATATAAAATCAACTAATAGGAACAAAGCCAAACATATATCAGTATTATGAACTACACTAATACCACAACAATAATACTAAAAAATAAATAACCAAACTAATATGTATGCTAGGGATATATTATATTAATATATTGGCTAATATACTCTCACAAATACATGCATTTGTAAACAACACAACACCAATATGTAAAACTAAAGAACTATTATAAATCTATAAACAAAAAATTCTTACATATAACAAACAATTTGGCAAAAATACGATAATTACAAATCATCTAAGCACAACAAAGAATAAAATGAAACTTAATACAAAGAGTATGTACAACCATAGTTAGATCAATATCAAACTCAATAGAACAAGACCACATAATCTTATTGAGTGCCATAAATGCACTTAATTTCATGTCATTTATGCTATAATTGTGAAGAATTATTTAATTGATGACTACTCAATTCTCCTATTTTTGCCTTGTTTTGTGCATAATTCATAAAAGAATATTCGTTGGAGATATAATGTGAAAAAAGCCCCCCAAAAAAATGGAGTTTTAAATGAGACAACCAACACCTATTAGTACACTCCAACAGGCATTGGTTAAATTTCAGAGATTAGAAGACCCAAACTTTTGGGAGTAACTAGTGCCGAACTGGATCATTGAATAGGCGAAAGTTAGTAGTTGGATTTTAAGACAAAGTAAGTAATCGACACTGGGCAGTACTGATGAACTAGAACTAGTTCAAGTTACAGGAACTACTATTCTATGATTTTTGAGGAGTTTCAATATGCAGCCTGTATATACCCCTCTTTGGACAAAAGATAAGGATTTTAACAAGAGGTTAGCCACCACAAACCCTCATGAACACCAAGAAATCTCCCAAGAAAAAATTAAGAGATCTATTGGAAGAAAAGTAAGTATCTTCAAGTAGGATTGCAAGAGAAGAAAAAGTACTTCACTTGTCTATGAGTACCCCATTCTCACTTTTTTATTTTCATTTTGTTGGGCTTTATGGCTTAATATTGTATTTAAGGGGATTTTTTTTGTTGAATATTGAACTCTTTTTTTTAATTTGTTGATATTTTATTCTAACATTCAATCACTTATGTTGATTGTGGTCGATTGATTAATTAGTTTTTCCATATTCTAATGATTTCGAGAGATGGGGTAAGAACTTGGGAGCTTGATTGATTGATTTGCTCTATTTACTTTCCTTTGATTTACTCGAGAATGGGGTTAAAGGAATAGAGCTTGGCTGTGCCCTGATAATAAGGTGGTGCCTTGAATTTTACACCCAGTTTTTGGTAATCTGGAGAATTTTAGTATCTTCCTACTTCTAATTGGCTAAAAAATCTACACCAACGAGTTTAGGCACTTCCTAAGCCTATAAATAGATGGAAAACACAAGAGAAATGGGAGATTTCATAGATCATAACAGAAAATCACTCAAATCAATGAGGGATGTACAAGAAGGTCTACAAAGGAAGAAGAAAAAGGCTTGTCTATGAGTGCTTTCTTTTACTTTTGTTTTCTTTTCCTGAACAATGATGTATTAATTATTTAATTGTAATTCGACATTGTTTTAGGTATTCATGATTTTTAGAGTTATTTGATGTTTTGATTAATTGATTGTTATTCTTGGTATTTAATTACTTGTGCGTATTACTAGATTGGTTGGTTGTTTTTTTCCATTAACTTTCTTAGGAAAGAGATTGATGGTGGTCTTAATTTATTAATTTCATATTTGATTTCCATTAACTTGCTTGAAAAAGGGGTTAATTGCTAAGAACTAGTAATTAAAGGTTAATTGATGTCTGCAAGGAATGGATTCATTGGTTAATTTCATGTTTAAGTTTGCTAGGATTGGAAATTTAATCAAGGATTGCGTTTAACGCATCTTTTAGGTGGATTAGTTGAGACACGAATGTGATGCTAATTTATCTAGAAGGTAGTGATTTCATGGATTGGAAAAGAAGTGAATCTATCTTAATCTTTCATAATGCCAAGAGAATAATTAGTTATGATAATGGTTAAGTGCTTTAAGGTCATGTGTGTTAAAATAATGGGTTGAGTTATATAATTCTCCATCCTTGACATGTATAGATTATTTTATTTTATTTTCTTCTGTTTTATTTTGCTTTTCACTCTATGGAGTCGGTTAAACAATGAAAGAAAAGTAATTAATGCATACTTGTTCCTGGAGGATCGACACTTGTTTGAACCCTATGCTATGTTAATGATGAGTACGCTTGCTCATACATGTAATTTGGGGTTAACGTTTTAATTTAAACTTGATTGGGAATATGCTTATTTTTATATGATTTTTATACCCAAATAAATACGCGTCAAGTTTTTGTCGCCGTTGTCGAGGAACAATATCATGAAAGCTTGTATTTTGTTGATTTGACCATGTACATATGTAAATAGGTAAAGATGTGAATATGTAAATATATACAATTGTTCTATTCGAAAAAAGGTGCCATCTTTTATTTCTTGTGTATCCTTTGTAATCTAACTTACTTTGACTATGCTCTCTTGCCTAACTTTGTATTCCTATAATTTTGTTTTAATGTTGAATTCTGTTATCTAACTTGCTTCTTGTCTTTTCTAGGTATTATCCTTAGTACATGACCCGAAAATCTGAAGGCGAGATAGTCAATTTTAATCCTGAGATCGAAAAGACACTATAAAAAATCCGCCAGACAATCCAAAGGAACTTGATTGCAGATATGGATGGTGCTCAAAATAACAATGTTGGAAATGACAGGATGGTTATGGATGACTTTGTGAAACCTGCAATCTCGGGCACAGGCTCAAGTATCACTAGACCTAGGGTAGATGCGAACAATTTCGAGATAAAGCCCAATATTATCCAGATGGTCCAAAATATGATTCAATTTGATGGGCTACCTGAAAAAGATCCCAATGCCCATCTAGCTAGTTTCCTTGAGATTTGTGACACTTTTAAAATGAATGGTGTTTTTGAAGATGCCATAAAGTTAAGACTTTTTCCTTTTTTATTGAGAGATAGAGCCAAATCTTTGTTAAAGTCTTTACCTACAGGTTCCAGCACTACTTAGAATGCCCTAGCTAAAAAGTTTCTCACCAAATATTTCCCTCCAGCTAGGATATCCAAACTTAGAAATGAGATTTTTGCCTTCCAACAATTAGACTCAGAACCCTTGTATGAAAGTTGTGAGAGATTTAAGGAGATGCTAAGAAAATGCCCACACCACGGATTTGAGCTAGGAATGGAGATGCTCATATTTCTGAATGGACTTACGTTCGCAACACGTCAAGTGGTGGACTGTTCTGCAAGGGGTTCCATCAATCATAAGACCTCGGAATAAGTATTCGATCTTATTAAAAATTTGACTTCTAATAACTATTCTTGGAGAAGTACAAGATCTCGAACTTGTGTGCAAGGAGTGTACTGTTGGGGATATGCCCTAGAGTCAATTTGTACTTATACAATTGTCATTATGTTTTTCTTAAAAATATGAGGCTTTCCTTTCCATGAATAGTGAATTTTGTTTTGTTGGTCATCAAGTACGTGACTTGATAGTAAAACCCTACAATGAATACAATGACTATTCTAAAACTGTCCCTGATCGATTATTATTATTGGAATAATAATAAATTAAGATTAGTATGTTTGTGACTTGATGGCTATGTTTTACTGGCCATGGATATTTGTGATATCGAGTCAAGACATAAATAAATGTTAGAGAACATTGTATTGGACATGACCCACTGTGAGAGTACTTCATGGAATATGTCATAAGTACTTTCAGGCCATAATAATATTGAAAGTCCTTCGACCTAAATTCATCATAGTTTCTTACTTGATAAATTCTATATTTTGACATTGTCTAAAGTTGTCTTTAACTAGATAATAAATTAGACTACTGTTGGATATAAAATAAATCAAGGAGAGGAATATGATTGATTGTGAAGGAATTTGTCCCTCTCAATTATGGGAGAGATATCCATGGGCCCCTTGATAAGTTAGACTGTTAAAAATGCATGGCCGTGCTCAAATATATCAATCTAAGATATTGATATCATTTGTTTGAACAGTCTACTATGAAATCAAGAAATAATTGATTAAGCTTAATAAGGATGACATGCTCCGTGCCTTATGCTTAATCTGGATATCGTGTGACAAAGGGACTAAATATAAAATTATGGTTTGGTTCAAAGAGATCACCGATCTTCATTTAACCTGGATAGTTATAATGTTTTGCTAGAAACCGCTTATAACTTGTGGGCCATTTAAATACGATTTAGGCACGCTACCGGTGTTAAATGAACCTATAGGGTCACACAATAAGCGAACTTGTTAGGTTATTTTTACGGTGACCGAGGTTCGATGAATACTGGATGATATCCAGATTATAAGAATACGACTCGGTAAAATAATTAGTTAAATTACCGAGATAATGGCAGAATCTTATCATATCGGTTTTAATTTAATTTGAATTTAAATTAGAATATGATAAGATATGATTAGGGTTGGACTCTAAGAGGTTCGAGGGTTTTTAAGAAAACCCTAGCCGTCTTTCGATAGTCCAATTTTTCCGGTTGAGAACATTCGTGCCATTCTCTACCGAGAGAAAGAAAAAAAACCTCTCAAACCCTAGGCGCTAGCACTCCCGGAGTATCGAGTGAGTTCGCGGTGTGTATCCGTAGAGGACGTTCGCATCTTGCGGCGTACGGTGATTGTTCGGGTCGAACGTACAACGAGCGCAACCGGAATCGAAGGATTTCGATTACGGCAACCGAGAGGTAACTCTTAATCGTTTACATCTTCTTAATCGTTTACTTGGGTCCTCGGGAGGGATTCGTAGATGTTTTCCGCGTTTAGGAGTCCACGAATCCCAACGGTGGTATCGAGCAACTTGCTAAACGATTAGGTTGATTTATACGTATTAATCGTATTGTTGAATACATGTATAATATGTATATATGAATTTAACGGGTATGTATCGGCATGTTCTCATGATTATGATTTTAGAATACTTAGCATGCGGTATTGCTGAATTAGGTTTAATGTATGCATCTTAGTCGCTTTGATCGGACCAGTTAGTTGCGGATTATACGTAAATTGGTGCAGTTGTAATATGATATGGTATCGTAAGCATGCTATCCGTCGTTCTATATTTGCGAATTGCTTTTATTAATAGGACATGATAATATGTTATCTGTATAAATATGATTAAAAGAACGCATATTGTATGTAATATGAATTTTCACGGCGATGGTTATTAAGGGGTCCGAACGTTAATTTGATTAATTTTCGGAAATCGGAAGGCAAAATCTCATTCAATGAGAGTAGGAAAAATCGTTTTTCCTTCCGGGGGCGCTGCCCCTTGGACCCCGCAGGGGCGCTGCCCCTTGACCCCGCCAGGGGCGTTGCCCCTTGGAACCCCAACTAACTGTTCGTTGTGTGTTATTCGTCAATATTTTTTATTGTAGTTGTGGATTATTTTGAATAGTGCATAGCATGGCCCGTTTTATCCCAATGTGATTGGCTGGTTACATTATGGTTGTTTTAAGTTGTAATTTTTAAATACGGCCTGCGTGTCGTTTTTCATTGTTGTAAAATTGTACTGCTTTCCTAGAACAGGAATTATTTTTATTTTACTATCCAATGTAAAAGAAGACGGCAGCCGACATTTACAACCAAGGAGGAGTATGCTCAAGGCATTAGAGAATGCTTAAGGAGTTCATATACCTAGATTGACCACCTTGATCTTCACTTTGCTCGTGATGATCAACATAGGTTATGGGCCATGCTATGTCACTTTTATTTATGTCTTGCATGCATATTTGATATGTTTATTTCCTGGTTACTACAATTCAATCAAATTTTTTTAAGAAAAAAAAAATTTAAGTGTTAAATGCCTTCCAAAATCAAACACTTGTTATTACTTAGATCATCATATGGTCATTCTGCCAAAGTAGGATGCTTTTGATTATACGAGTGAGATAAGATGGAAAATAGTTTTCCATATGTTTGATATGGTTTGACTTAACTTGGGCTATCAAAATGGTTTTGGGCCTAGGGCATTTTATGAGATATTTTTAGCCGGGACATTTGATGTCTATCTCATTTAAAATTAGAATTTTTATTTAATTATAAGATTAAAGCCAAAGCTTACTTATGATTAAAACAAAATATTTTTCCCCACTACGAAACATCAAAATGTTGAAGTTTCAAAAAGTTTAAATGCTTTTAGTGGGAGTTTTTCGTTAGAGTCTCAAAAAAAAAAAATTAATTACTTTGCATATTTTTGTATGTAGATAATGGCAACAAACAGTTGGAATAATTCATTGCGATCTGTGCTTGAGAAAGACAAGCTTAGTGGGACTAACTTTCTTGATTGGGCACGAAACTTAAGAATTGTTCTTAAGCAAGAAAAAAGGCTCTATGTTCTTGAAAATCCTATTCCCCCTACTCCAGCAAATAATGCCTCAAAAGCTGAAAAAGATGCTTATAGTAAGCACAAAGATGACTCCAACGATGTTACTTGCCTCATGCTAGCAACCATGAACTCTGAACTTCAAAAACAGTTTGAAGAAGCGAGAGGCATATGACATGATTGTGCATCTCAAGGAAATGTTCCAAGAGCAAGCACGACAAGAGAGATTTGAAACTCACAAGGCGTTAAATGCATGTAAGATGGTTTACGGCACCTCGGTAAGTGCTCATGTCCTTAAAATGAAGGGCTATCTAGATCATCTTGATAAGCTTGGTGCTCCTGTTAATCATGACATGGCCACGGATTTGATCTTGGGCTCTTTACTGCTGAGTATGACCGGTTTGTCATGAATTTTAACATGCATAATATGGAGAAATCCATTGCTGAATTGCATGGGATGCTAAAACAAGCTGAATTGAACATTAAGAAGAATACTCCTAGTGTTCTAATGGTTCAAAAAGGGAAAGGCAAAAAGAACAACCAAAAGGGCAAGGTCATGGCTAGTAAGGGTAAGGACAAGGCAAAGTCCAAGTTCAAGCCCAAACCTAAGGCCAAAACACCAAAGGAGGGAGCTTGCCACCATTGTGGAGAACAAGGACATTGGTTAAGAAATTGCAAGCTCTATTTGGAAGCAAAGAAAAAGAAGAGGCGGTGAGGCTGCCGCTTCAGGTATTTATGTTATTGAAATTAATTTATCTACTTCTGATTCATGGGTATTGGATACCGGTTGTGGATCTCACATTTGTGTAAATGTGCAGGGTCTAAAAAGGAGTAGAGCCTTGGCAAAAGGCGAGGTGGACCTACGAGTTGCGAATGGAGCAAAAGTTGCTTGCGATAGGCTGTAGGAACTTTTGAATTAATTTTGCCCGAGTGGGCTTGTTTTAGAAGCTGAACAATTGTTTTTATGTTCCTGCTATGAGTAGGAATATTATTTCAGTTTCTTGTTTGGATTTAGAAGGTTTTGAATTTGTTATTAGGAATAACATTTGCTCCATTAATAAAAACGGCATTTTTTATGGAGATGCTTCATTATCGAATGGGCTTTATATTCTAAATCTTCGTGGATCTTCGAGACATGTCTATCTATAATATAAATACTAAGAGATTGAAATCCAATGATTTAAATCGGACTTACTTACGGCATTGTCGTTTGGGCCATATAAATGAGAAACGCATAACAAAGCTTCATAATGATGGGCTTCTAAAATCGTTTGATTTAGAATCTTACGAGAACATGTGATTCTTGTTTATTAGGCAAAATGACTAAAGCGCCTTTCAAAGGACAAAATGAAAGGGCAAGCTGATTTATTGGGCCTAATACATGCTGATGTATGTGGACCAATGAATTCACTCGCTAGAGGAGGATTTCGATACTTCATTACATTTACGAGATGATTTCAGCGAGATATGGATACATGTATACGATGAAACACAAATCTGAATCGTTCGAGAAATTCAAAGAATTTCAAAATGAAGTACAAAATCAACTTGGCAAAAGTATCAAAACACTTCGATCGGATCGAGGTGGTGAATACTTAAGCCACGAGTTTGACGAGCATCTTAAAAATTGTGGAATTATTTCCCAATTAACTCCACCGAGGAACACCTCAATGGAATGGTGTATACGAACGGAGAAATCGGACTTTATTAGATATGGTTCGATCAATGATGAGTCAAGCTGATCTTCCAATCTCCTTTTGGGGTTATGCCACTGGAGGCTGCTTGCATTCATACTAAATCGAGTTCCATCTAAATCGGTTCGAAAACGCCATATGAGATATGGGTGGGAGACAACCTAGTTTGTTATTTACGAAGATTTGGGGTTGTGAAGTTTATGTAAAGCGTTTATTATACGATAAACTTGCACCTAAATACGATAAATGCATATTTGTGGGGTATCCTAAAGAAACTAAAGGATATCAATTTTATCTCCCAAAAGAAAATAGAGTAATTGTTGCTCGAAATGGATTCTTTCTTGAAAAGGAATTTATTTCCAAAAGAATCGATGGGAGTAAAATACATCTTGATGAGATTCAAGGACCACGGTTAGTGCATGAACCTCATCAAGATGAGATTCAAGAGCCACAATTAGTGCCTGAACCAAATAATGAATCTCGATTAGATGGCTCACAAGTCCAAGATGAGCCTACATCTATAGAACAAGGACCTCGAAGATACGATAGGGTTCGTCAACAACTCTGAGAGATATGGATTTCTCATCACTGACGATCACAATGTGGAGCTTATGGTTAATGATGAGCCCACTTCCTATCAAGAAGCCATTAAGAGTTCGACTCTAGAAAATGGTTAGAGGCTATGAAGTACGAGATGCAATCCATGTATGATAACCAAGTTTGGACTTTGGTTAACCCACCTAAAGGTTCAAAAACCATTGGGTGTAAGTGGGTTTTCAAAAGAAAACAGACATGGAGGAAATGTGCATACTTACAAAGCACGATTGGTAGCAAAAGGTTATAGACAAACTCATGGTATAGACTATGATGAAACCTTTTCACCGGTTGTAATGCTTAAATCTATCAGAATTCTTCTTGCCATAGCAGCATATTATGACTATGAAATTTGGCAAATGGATGTCAAAACCGCGTTTCTTAATGGAAACTTACTCGAAGATGTGTACATGACACAACCTGAGGGTTTTGATGATCCTTTGAATTCTAATAAAGTGTGCAAGCTTCAAAGATCCATTTATGGATTGAAGCAAGCATCTAGAAAGTCTGGAATCTTCGTTTTGATGAAGCAATTAAAGAATTTAACTTTATCAAAAATGAAGATGAGCCTTGTGTCTATAAGAAAACAAGTGGGAATGCAATAGTCTTTTTGGTACTTTATGTTGATGATATCTTACTCATTGGAAACGACATCCCAACTCTACAAAGTGTAAAGACATGGTTGGGAAATTGTTTCTCAATGAAAGACTTAGGTGAAGCTGCCTATATTCTAGGTATAAGGATCTATAGAGATAGATCTAGAAAGCTAATTGGCCTAAGTCAAAGTGCATACATTGACAAGGTGCTGAAAAGGTTCGGTATGCAAGACTCTAAGAGAGGATTCTTGCCAATGTCACATGGCATTAAGCTCGGCAAAACTCAAAGTCCTTCTACGAAGGATGAAGAAGAGCGCATGAACAAGATACCATACGCTTCCGCTATAGGGTCTATCATGTATGCCATGTTATGTACTCGACCCGATGTATCATATGCATTGAGCATGACAAGCGGGTTCCGATCAAATCCTGGAGAGGCACACTTGGACTGCTTGTTAAGAACATACTAAAGTACTTAAGAAGAACTAAAGATATGTTCTTAGTTTATGGAGGACAAGAAGGCGAGCTAGTTGTAAATGGTTACACGATGCTAGTTTTCGATCGACATAGATGATTATAGATCGCAATCGGGTTTTCTATTTTGTTTGAATGGAGGTGCTTGTAAGCTGGAAAAGTTCAAAGCAAGACACCGTGGCCGATTCTACTACGAAGGCGAGTATGTAGGCTGCCTCAGTTGCAGCTAAAGAAGCGATTTGGATTAAAAAGTTCATTACGAGAACTAGATGTAGTTCCTAGTATTGTGAACCCGGTGGATCTCTATTGTGACAACAATGGAGCCATTGCACAAGCTAAGGAACCAAGATCACATCAGCGATCCAAACATATACTTAGACGTTTTCATCTCATTCGAGAAATTGTTGATAGAGGAGATGTCAATGTATGCAAGGTGCCAGCTGATGACAATGTTGCGGATCCATCGACAAAGCCTCTCCCATCGTCTAAACATGATAGTCATACCAGAACAATGGGATTACGGCTTATACCAAATTGGTCTTAGTGCAAGTGGGAGAGCTGTTGGGGATATGCCCTAGAGTCAATTTGTACTTATACAATTGTCATTATGTTTTATATAATAATATGAGGCTTTCCTTTCCATGAATAGTGAATTTTGTTTTGTTGGTCATCAAGTACGTGACTTGATAGTAAAACCCTACAATGAATACAATGACTATTCTAAAGCGTCCCTGATCGATTATTATTATTGGAATAATAATAAATTAAGATTAGTATGTTTGTGACTTGATGGCTATGTTTTACTGGCCATGGATATTTGTGATATCGAGTCAAGACATAAATAAATGTTAGAGAACATTGTATTGGACATGACCCATTTGTGAGAGTACTTCATGGAATATGTCATAAGTACTTTCTAGCCATAATAATATTGAAAGTCCTTCGACCTAAATTCATCATAGTTTCTTACTTGATAAATTCTATATTTTGACATTGTCTAAAGTTGTCTTTAACTAGATAATAAATTAGACTACTTGTTGGATATAAAATAAATCAAGGAGAGGAATATGATTGATTGTGAAGGAATTTGTCCCTCTCAATTATGGGAGAGATATCCATGGGCCCCTTGATAAGTTAGGCTGTTAAAAATGCATGGCCGTGCTCAAATATATCAATCTAAGATATTGATATCATTTGTTTGAACAGATCTACTATGAAATCAAGAAATAATTGATTAAGCTTAATAAGGATGACATGCTCAGTGCCTTATGCTTAATCTGGATATCGTGTGACAAAGGGACTAAATATAAAATTATGGTTTGGTTCAAAGAGATCACCGATCTTCATTTAACCTGGATAGTTATAATGTTTTGCTAGAAACCGCTTATAACTTGTGGGCCATTTAAATACGATTTAGGCACGCTGCCGGTGTTAAATGAACCTATAGGGTCACACAATAAGCGAACTTGTTAGGTTATTTTTACGGTGACCGAGGTTCGATGAATCTGGATGATATCCAGATTATAAGAATCTGACTCGGTAAAATAATTAGTTAAATTACCGAGATAATGGCAGAATCTTATCATATCAGTTTTAATTTAATTTGAATTTAAATTAGAATATGATAAGATATGATTAGGGTTGGACTCTAAGAGGTTCGAGGGTTTTTAAGAAAACCCTAGCCGTCTTTCGATAGTCCAATTTTTCGGTTGAGAACATTCGTGCCATTCTCTACCGAGAGAAAGAAAAAAAACCTCTCAAACCCTAGGCGCTAGCACTCCCCGGGTATCGAGTGAGTTCGCGGTGTGTATCCGTAGAGGACGTTCGCATACTTGCGGCGTACGGTGATTGTTCGGGTCGAACGTACAACGAGCGCAACCGAGAATCGAAGGATTTCGATTACGGCAACCGAGAGGTAACTCTTAATCGTTTACATCTTCTTAATCGTTTACTTGGGTCCTCGGGAGGGATTCGTAGATGTTTTCCGCGTTTAGGAGTCCACGAATCCCAACATGTACAAAGTGGATGTTGTGGCAGTTTTGGAGGCTAAAGTGGAAGCCATGACTCAAAAGATGGAACAAATGGTGATGCCTCAAAGCTAGGTGTTAAACGCAAGTTGTGATTTCTATGGATAAGGGCACCCAAATCATGAGTGCCTAAATATAGGTTCACTTCAAGAAATCACGGAACAAGCAATTTTTGCAAGCAATATCTGGCCAGGTTATGTTGAATTGTTGAAGGAATTGAATTGGATGTTGTTGGGTGTGTGATATACTTTAAAGGGGTCTAGGAATTCTTGTTGTGAGCTGGTTGAGGGTTGAGTAAGTGTTGTGTATTGTGTTTGAACAAGAGAGATACAACTCTTCTAAACTCTTTAAGCTCATTCGGTTTATCCTCCTATTTCCACCACTACCTACTTGCCAGTATGTCTAGAACAAGGGGTCAAGCCTCAAAGAGGGCCCGAGCTTCTTCTTCCTCAGCCCCTTCTTCTATAGCCCCTTTTTCCTTAGGCTAGCTGAGTTCATTGATCTATCTTGTGAGGAATGGTATAATAGAAGGGCATCAAATAAGATCATTATGGAGCGTACCTTTGCACCCGTCTTAGACCATGCCCTCAAACTTGGAATGGTGTTTAGGAGGCTAGGGTGGGGATCGATAGTAAAGCTAAAAGGGAATTGTTGTCTAGTGCTAATCAAAGAATTCTATACCAACATGGTTGAAAAGAGCAATAAACATCTTCCCCTCATTGAGATAAGAGTAAAAGGAACCCCCATCATCATCACATGAGACCACTTAGCTAATCTTCTCCAGGTATATGATGATGACTCTTGGCAAGGGATAGATGTTAACAATCAGAAAATTCTTTCTAACCCCAATTAGGATGCCAATGTAACTAGAGCCACTCTAGGGTTGCACAAGCACAATGCTTTCCAAGCCAACAGCTTTTTTTCGAACAATGATTTTGCTGCAAACTTTTGGGCTCTAGTATACATGTTTGGGTTCAATTGTGTACCTTGTGCCAGTGGATTTAATGAGACACACCTTATTGATACATACATTTCGCATAGGATGATGAACAGCCAACCTATCCCTCTTACACCCTTGATTATATAATCCATTAGGGATATGGTTCATCACCGTCTCTCTACCAAAGCCTTCATCTTCCCTCTAGTCATCATGAAAATTCTGAGAAACTTTGGTGTTTGTACTGAGGGAGAATTGATAGAGACTACCACTGAGCATAATATAGTTACGAAGTAAACACTGATGAGTTGTGGGTACAAGTATAACCAGGAGCTGAAGAAGTGGCTAACACTCCATATGGTCAGATATCCCAATCAGTTTAGACCCCTTGTGGAGGAGGAACACCCACTGCCACCATCACGAGCACGAGCACGAGCTAGTAGTTCCTAGTCCCAATCGAGGACTAACTTTGAGGCTATAGTGATGGGGCAGCTAGCTCAGCAGACAGAGATGCTGTTACATATGCGTGCTTCCATCGATGACATTGCCCGACGGCAGACAATTATGGAGCAGTAATGGGCTGAGTGGATGCAACAGTTTCTAGGTCCACATGACGGTGCTGGTACTTCTGCCCCTACTGATGATGATGATACGGAGGATTGAACTGATTGTTCTACACTTTTTCATATATTTTCTAGTTAGTTTCTGTCATTTTCTTATTTTCTTTTTGTGCTATTTTTTTCTATTATTTTGATTTATTATTTTTTTTCCTAGTTTTTATGCTTTGGTGTGTTTTTTTTGTTTGTTTTTTTAGGTACTTCGACAATGCCTCTTTCTCCAGGAATTCGACTCTCTTGTATACAAGAAATTCACTGTAATGGAAGTATTGTCTTTCTTATCTCTTCTCCTTTATATTTTAAGTTCCATGGCATTGTTTCTTCCTTGTTCTATTTATTTGGCCATTAAGGACAATGTCCAGTTTAAGTGTGGGGGAGTGGTTAGATTGAGAATTCTTCTATGCATCATTCTTTGATACTTAATTGTGAGCAAATTTTTCGAAAATTTTTCTGATTTTCTTTGCAATTTCAAGAGGTATTTTTATGCATGTCTTTGTGATAGATCATAGAGCATATGTTCTATATCAATTATGCCTTATGCGTGACTTTTTGCACGCATTTGGACTAAGTTGTTCTTAATCAAATGCTTTACATTGTTCTTAAAACCTATTTTTTCACTAAAATTCATTGAGCATTCTAGAACTTACTTAAATACCTCTTAAGGTGAAATAATAAAGACATTCATGATTTAACTTAGGGATGACGGTAATAGGCCTTTTTGGATAGTTTGAGCTTTTCAAGCCTACTTATTGGACATTATCCCTACTGCCTATTTTGAGCCTAAATTTGGAATTTCTTTCTTAAAACCCGTTATCATACTTTGTCCATTACTTCTTTCTGAGAGTTTGAATAATTCTTCCAAATCTTTGATTGCTCTTAATGGATAAAAGTACATGTAGGAGAATGTTGAGGGAGAATACTTGTGAAAAGATCATGACTTGCTGCTTTCAATCATGCATCAATAGTAGTGTGTTAAGTTGGGAAAGGAAAGAAAAAAAGAAAGAGAAGAAAGAGAAGAGAAAGATTGAAAACAAGAAAAGAAATCAAAAAGCTGCTAAGAAAATATGGAAAGAAAAAATTGAGAAACAAACAACAGCAGCATTTGAGAAAAAAAGAAGAGCAAGAAAGAAAAAGTGAAAGAGAAGAAAAAAAAAATCATAAGAAGAATGGTGGTCAAGCTGTAGGAATTTCTAAAAAACTTGAAGTTCACATCAAGTTCTTGATACCATTGATGAAAATTTGAATGGTCTTATGGAAAAAATTTATTGATGAGTGAGAATGATTGATGAAAATGCAAGATTTGTTTGAATTGAACTGTAATTGTTATAAAAGGTTATGGGTTTTGATTGATTTTGGAATAGGAGAGCAATAGAAGTTTGGAATTCCTTGATACATTTTGTTTATCCTTTTCTTGTGAACTCTCAGCTTCTTTGATATTTGATTCTCCTATATCCTTCGTTTGACAAGCTACATTACAAGCCCTTTAGCCTTACATTACAAGCTTGAAAGTACTACTTGACATGGTAGAATCATGATATGTCTCGGATTAGTGGAGAGAGTATATGAAAAGTAAGCTTATGGAATGCATATTTTTCTTCAACTAAATTCTTTCCAATGGTTTGAGAATAATGTTAAAGTGTTGAGATGGTTCTACTAGTCAATCTTCACTTATACTAGTCTTGCATTTGTTATGAAGGATATAGTCGCTTATGTTTTGTTGTCTTGAATAAGGTCAGCATTGGAATACTATTTTTAAATTGATTGAGTGATTTTGTAAAAACTTGTGTTTTTCCTACTTGTATTTGATACTTTGATTGAGGAAAAGTAAAGAGCTAAGTTTGGGGGAATATGATAGGGCCTAAATTAGTCATATTTTTTCTAGATATTTGAGGCTATTTTGTGATACATTTTGTTCAATAACCAATCATATTCCTTCATATTTGAGATTTTACTCTTAGAAAGGTATTTTGTGCAATATTTCAGATTTTAGGAGTAAAATAAGACAAAAAACGTCGCAAAATAGAATAGAGGCGGCGCCGGACAGGCCAGAGGAAGTGGCACCGATCACATGCTATTGGTACGCACTTCGAGGTGATGAATGATCAGTGAAACAGAGAAAAATAGAATAGAACTAGCGCCAGCTGCACTCTGGAAAACATTACACTGAAATCAAGAAAAAAAATTGATGAACAACTGAGGAAACAAAACATAATCGGTACCGGCTCCAACAGTCAAGGCAGCGCCGGCTGTGCCCTGATGATAAGGCGGTGCCTTGAATTTTGCATGCAGTTTTTGGTAATCTGCAGAATTTTAGTATCTTTCTACTTCTAATCGGCCAAAAACCCTATACCAACGAGTTTAGGCACTTCCTAAGCCTATAAATGGATGGAAAACACAAGAGAAAGGGGGGAATTCATAGATCATAACAGAAAATCACTCAAATCAAGGAGGAATTCTACCAAATCAAGAAAGAATGTACAAGAAGGTCTACAAAGAAAGAAGAATGAGGCTTGTCTATAAGTGCTTTCTTTTACTTTTGTTTTCTTTTCTTGAAGAATGATGTATTAATTGTTTTATTGTAATTCGACATTGTTTTAGGTATTCATGATTTTTAGAGTTATTTGATCTTTTGATTAATTGATTGTTATTCTTGGTATTTAATTACTTGTGCATATTGTGATATTGGTTGATTGTTTCTTTTCATTAACTTGCTTGTAAAAGGGATTGATGGTGGTCTCAATTTATCAATTTCATATTTGCTTTCCATTAACTTGCTTGGAAAAGGGGTTAATTGCTAAGAATTGGTAATTAAAGGTTAATTGATGTCTGCCAGGAATGGATTCATTAGTTAATTTCATGTTTAAGTTTGCCAGGAATGGAAATTTAATCAAGAATTGCGTTTAATGCATCTTTTGGGTGGATTGGTTGAGACAGGAATGTGATGCTAATTTATCTAGAAGGTAGTGATTTCATGGATTGGAAAAGACGTGAATCTATCTTAATCCTTCATGATGCCAAGAGAATAATGAGTTCTGATAATGGTTAAGTGCTTTAAGGTCATATGTGTCAAAATAATGGTTTGAGTTACATAATTCTCCATCCTTGATGGAGTCGATTAATTTGCTTTTCTTTTATGTGTCAAAATAAAGGTCATGTATACATTCCTTTATTTTATTTTATTTTATTTTATTTTACTTTTCACTTTTCACTTTATGGAGTCGGTTAAACAATGAAAGAAAAGTGATTAATGCGTACTTGTTCTTAGAGGATCGACACTCATTTGAACCCTATGCTATGTTAATGATGAGTACGCTAGCTCATATGTGTAATTTGAGGTTAACATTTTAATTTAAACTTGATTGAGAATGTGCTTATTTTTATATGATTTTTATACCCAAATAAATACGCATCACCAGGTGTGGTCTGGAAATTCTATAGTTTTGTTCGAAATTAACTCAATTATGCACAAATTTGTCAAAAAAACTTTTCACAAACAAAATGTCATATAAGAAGGAATATGCCTAGTTATTACAACAAAAGTATCTCAAATTAATCTCAAATAACTTGGAAAATAATATTGATTTTAGCCCCTATCATCTATAGATAAGGACAGCAAATCCCTTAAAATTGCTTTAGCTTGTTGATTTTAATGCTACTTTAGTTTTGATTTGTAAGATAGAGATACATATGAGTATTAAAATAGCATTAACTCAATCAAGGATGGCTCATAACTCGAGATGGCAATATTTTAAAAAGCAAGAGTTTTATTGATTTGGCCTCATATTTGTATATATCAGTAACTTGTACTTAGGTAGTTGTACATGTCCCATTGCGAATGTAGCTTATTTGGCCAATTGTAATTAAAAAATTTGGTTTTTATGTAAGTTGTGTTCTCTTGTATCCTAAGGAATTTCATTGATATTTTAATTCTTTAATACTTTATTCATTAATTTATTAAAATTTGTTATCGAAGATTTTTTGTATTGATATATATATTTTGGCTATATTTCACTTTTGATGTTAGTTGTTTTGAAATTGGAAGTAATTGGGGTTTTGTTCACTAATTGATGGGAAACCTTTCTTGTTTGCTTGGGTGTTGAGATATATGGGTACATATTGTATATTTTGATCTTTAGACACTTGGTGAATAAGTTTGATTCATTTCTTCTTATAATAGGATTATTCAATTCATAAATAGCATAGATGATTGGGTACAACATTCACTTAAAGATCTGTTGTTGGATTTTGTGCTTACACTTGATTTACATTCCCAAACAATAGAGGGGTTAATGTCCACAAAAGATGCGTTGGAATGTATGCCGAAAATGCATAATGTATTTCTGTATTTTAGAAATTAATAAAATATTTCATTCTTTAAAGGGTGTTTGTTTACATATATTTGTGTATTAAAGGTATAAGTATGATACTAAATAATTTACATGATGGGTCATTCTTTCAGAGCAAGATGTAGATTATATGCTACTAACACATAAGCAAAAAAAAAATTATTCTTGATCGGTTAATGAAGTTGGGAACTTTATCAAGGTTTAGATCATTGTACTATCATTTTTAAATAGGGGAATGGTTTACCTTTAACCAGTGAGTAGTCATTTGATGCTAATAGCGTAAGCATATTTGGAATATATAGAATTGGACCACGCGATTATAATCTTTCTAACATACTATAATAAATAAATATTAGTTTATCACTGCTGCTACATGGACGAGTACCCTAAAACTTGATTACAAGTTGGTAGTCTGGTGAAGCTAAACTTGTGCACCTTGATGTATGATGGGTGAGGCCTTATCGCAAGGTCAATACCCTTGTACATTAGGTGTATGACTCTAGTTAATTAAGACACACTCATACAATAGAGTTTCTATGCTACACTTTCCGAAAACATCACCCCCTTGTTGTTGTTTGGGATAATCTAAAATACACTAGGGTCCTCGGAAACGTGACTAAGTATTTATGCTTTTGGGTAGCTCCCAGAGATATGTGAGTACAAATTAGAAGGCGAGGATTATCGAACTAATTATTAAAGAATGGAAGATATTATTGAGAAATGTGCTAGTACAATTTTTCTATCATAATGATAGGTGTTGCGTAGAGGGTTATTTTTGTCATTACACCTGTGGTTCGAAGACACTGCACTTACAATATTATTATTGGGGTCAACATTACTATATGGTGATAGAAAGAATATTTAAAATGCTAAAATACGGCTATTTGTTAGCAAGAGTATTTTGGTCATTTTAGTAGTTAAGAATAATGTCTTTTGCTACCCAGAGTAGCTTAGGTAACCTTAGTAAATTTATTTACTACATAGGCTTATTAGGTGAATTTATTATTAGAAGAATTATTTTAAGAGGCCAATTAATTATTTATTTGGCTAGAATAATTAATTAGCAAATTTAGTTAAATTGGTTAATTAATTAATTATTTTGGGTAATTTTATATTGGCACAAGTGGATCAATTAATTAATATAAGTGTTTTTTTATTAGTCTTGGGATAATTGGAAAAATCCTAACTCGCTAGGGTTGTAAGCAATGGCTATTGTTTCTTTAGAAACCAGGGATGGCCATATCAAAGAAAAAAAAAAGGGAAATAAAAGGAAGACGGTGGAAAAGGAAAGCTATATATATATTTTTTCTTAAGTTCTATGTGTAATACCCCGCCCAAAGCCACCTTTGACCTATGGGGAAAAAGTCATGCATTGCATAGTATTTTGCATTTCATGTGATGTTTTAAAAAATTATGCTTGCATGGGTTCATGTGATTTTCAAGGTTGCTCTTGCATTAATTTATTTGAGGGAAATAATTGTGTTGTCGCATTAATTGGAAAATTTTTTGGGTAAAATTTAGTAGAGGAAATGGAGGGATGAGAACTAAGGTGAAAGGAATTTCTTAGAGATATATTAGCATCGGAGATGATTTGGAATAACGGTTAGTGTGAAACCCCATCTAAAGCCAACCCTAGAGTAAGGGGGTCATGATACATATCATATTATTTTGCATGAATATATATATATTTGAATAATTTTACGTGCTTTAAGAATTGTGGTTTATAGGTTAAAAGGCTTAGTTATGCTTATTGGGTAGGAAGGATAAAATGGTAATTTTACCTGAGGTCAAAATAGGAAGATAGCTTGAGGATTACACAAGAAGAATATGTGGGTGAGAAAATAAGAACAAGAGTTGTGGTTAAGTGGTTAGAGCTTTGGAATTAATCTCTAAGGTCATTAGTTCAAATCCCATCATTTATGTTTTTATCATGATTATCTAACTTAAGTTTGAATTTTTGTTTTCTTGCATTCCATAAAAATAGGAATGTTGTCTTGGGGGAGACATGAATAGAATGTCCTAATCTTATCATTGTGTCCTAAAAAGAATTCTAGGAGAATTCTTGTCCTATTATTACCTCTAGCTTGTTCTGACCTTTTTATCAGTTAAAATTGTTCAAAATTTATCAAAATTCATGGTTTTAATTCCAGAAAATTTTAGCAAGGATTCTTGGTCTTTGAATTTCGAAAATGAATCTTGGAGGTTGGGGTTTTGACTGAAAATAGGAGAGGATTTAGGGAAGGTTCCTAAGAGAAATTAATCACCATTGATGAACCTTCAAACTCCACTCCATTGTGTTCATAATCTTATGAAAGAAATCTGGAAATTTTCCAGATTCTTGGCAGCCTAACCTTCGAAAATCTTAGCCATCTTTCTTACTCAATTGCTTCTGGAAAATGGCCAATTTATTCAGCTTGAGGAACTGAAAATTCGGTGCAATTCGGACTGCACAAAAAACTGCACAAACCAGAAAAAAAATTCTGGGCAGTTCGCAACTTTCAAACCAGAAAATGAAGCTGTTTTATTCCACCTTCAAGACAGAAAAACTTCTCTTTTTTTCCTCATAAAGAAGGCTGGAAAACCATCCTTAAAGGACCCTTGAACATCTCTCAAAACCTCTACAAAATGGGCTGAAGAAGTGCAGAAATTCTGCACAGAAAAATGTTGCAACCGTTCGCAGCTTTGAACACCATAGAACCGGAATTTTTCCAGCTTTGTTCTCTTCAAGCCCTGGCCGAAAATCACCCTTCAACCTGTAAATTAACCCTTGTTCAGCCATGAACTGAAAACCATTACCCTCTCCACTTACCTTGCACAATTGGACTCCATAATCACACCTCAAATCTCTCCTACAATCACTCAATTCAAACTTCCATTTGAATTTCAAAATTTCCAGAATTTTCTCTCCATGAAAACACCCTTGTATTAAGCTATACAACCAGAATTTATCTACCATTAAACTCTGATTTTCAGCCAGCCTTAAAGCCTTATCAGACTACAATCATTTCAGCAAAACAAACCAAACCAGCCGACACCATTGTAGCTCCAAGAAAACCTCCATCAATCAAACACCATTACCATATCCTATACCTCAAACCACTCCTCAAATCACTCCATTTGAATTTCAAATGAGCAGATTTTTCTCTCCCTCTCTAAGCTAAACTGAAACCCTTGAATTCCCTAAACTATTCAGTCAACACTCTCCAAAAATTCGTCTAGCAATCTCCCTCAAATTCTCTCCATTTTCACCAAGAACACACACTACTCTTCTTCAAGCCGAAACCCACTCTAAACACCTCTAATCCCTCTCAAAAACTCCAGAATACTCCTACATACTATCTAGAGTTCGTTTCTGGAATTTATAACATCAAATCTCAAAAACAAAAATTGGCATTCGGATCAAATCTGATTTTTCTCCTTGAAGTCTCAAGAACATCATTAAGGTAACCAAGAACAACTCTTTTGTTCATCTTCTTCCATTTAACCTTCTATGTATCAGACGAATGCTCTCTCTCTCTCTCTCTCTCTCTCTCTCTCTCTCTCTCTCTCTCTCTCTCTCTCTCTCTCTCTCTCTCTCTCTCTCTCTCTCTCAGCCGAAATGGTTGATCAACAACCATGGCTATTTTTCTTACTCTTGGACAATTCAAGACTCTCAATCGCGTGGACCTTTTTAAATCTTCATCGAAGTGATCATCAATCAAGTATTCCTCCTTAAACCTTCTTTTTAATTCAGTATTCATGTCTCTTAGATATTGATAGGAATAATAAAATATGAATGAGGGATTGAGTATATGCATGTGAATGAAGGGGTTGGGATTAGGACATGAGAATGATTGATCATGTTTAAGCTATATGGATTTCAATGAGAATCGATGCATGCTCATCAGGTCCTAAGAGAATTATGAATGTTTAAGCATGCTAGATGTTATGTCCCCTTTGGTTAATAGGATTTTTATGTTCTTATCTCCATTGAAGCCATGATCATGATTGTTTGGCCATGTGATAGCAAGTGTTGATTTAAGCATATGTTCATGAGTGGATTATTTTGTTGTTTGATGTTGAAGGAAATGTTCATGATTCTTGTTAGCAATAGGAAATCATGATTATATTCTTGTTGATCCTATGCTATTTTAATTAGTAAATTTTATTACCTTAATTAAAATTATTACTATATTTTCCTCTAAGGATTTCGAAATTGCTAGGAAGTTTTGGAAATGGGATGTTACATGAAATATTGATATTTTACTAGTAAAATAAATGATATTTTTCCTTTAAAATAATATATGCATAGGTATAATATTAAATAAGATCTTTTATATAAATAATAATAATAACCTGGTAGACCATAGTTCAAAATTTTGCCTATATTCATAAATATTATATATATTAAAATTCGTTTGTTATTTATTAAACAAAAAATTTAATATAATTCATTTATTATTAATTTTATTTATTACTAATTATTTATTATCTATTAAAAATTAATTAAAAATTAATTATAATAAAGCTATTTTAAATTACCATTTATTAATATTATTCAATATTCAAACCTTAGTTTATTTATTAATAATAACACTCAAGAATTATTATTCGAGTCTATAATTTATTAGCAATTATTTTAGAACCCCTAGTTATTTTAACTTATCAAACTAGACTTATTTTATAAAATTCTTTATCAGCTAGCCTTAAAGCTTAGGACATTAGGGTCGTGATTGTAATAAGTTGAACTAGGATTATTTGTGTAAGTAAATTTAGCTTGAGTGTAACCTTATGTTTTGTGTTTACCCCAGGCGGGGTTAGGTCAGCCTTGGAAGACTTTTGAATTTGAGCAAGCAAAGAATCAGGTAAGCTCCTGCATGGAAATTTGAGAAGACAAAAAATTACTGTGGCAAGCTAAACATGATGTGTTCGGAAATTCATGTTGTAAAGGCAATTAAGGACTATTTTTCCTATTTATTTCAGTCAAGAAAATCATTTGAAAATCAAACAAGCAATTTTACACAAAATGCTAAATTTTTTCTAAAACCCAACCTTGACAAGAATTTTAGAACCCTTAATTGCTATTTACAAATAAAGCAATGTATGATCCATTTTCTCCCAAGTGGGACAATCAACGTTGAGTACTCAATAAGGGTAGACTACCAGGACTAGTCTTTGAAGGGTTAGGGTAAGTCTCTCAGTAGGTGGCCACCTTTGAGGGGTGAGTCCTTCCTGGATAGGATGTCAGCCCGGTAGGTCATGCCGGTCCGAGCTAGCAAGTTTCAGTCATGTGGACTGTGTGTTTCCGGAGTGGACAACCGGTAAGTTTGGGTGTAGAGATGGAGGAGTATCTCACCCGGTAGGCCGTACACCTACCTTTTGTCAGCTTGCACAAAGTGTGGCATTCTGACCATTGCTTAGTTATGGGGCCCAACGTGTGGTAACCCATGGCTACTCATTTGAGTGGTTGTATTTATTATGTACATGTGTGGATTAAAAAGCAAAACACCACTCTTTATTTTCAATACTTATTTAATGCTTGCCTGCACTTTCTCTTATGAAACTCTTAAAATTTGCATACATAAATTATTTTACTTGAAACACTCAAAGCACACATGGGCTTACTGATATTTTTATCTCATCACCTCTTATACCATGTTTTCAGGTTGATCCGGTTGTGGAGGTCAATAGCTAGACTTGTTGCCTATGTTTTGAAGACTTTATGTTATTATATGTGACCTAGTTATAAAGACCCCTTGTCTATTGGACGGGGTGACATCCCCAGCCCTATTGGGCCTAGGTAGTGGGGTGTTATAGTTAGGGTTGGTGATTATCCCTTGGTGACCCGAGTTCGAATCTTACCTCTTGCGAATCTTAGCTTTCTTTTTGAATTCTTTTTCTAGATTTCTTCATGCCTTGGCAGAAAGTCTTAGCTATTCTCTTGAATTAGAGCACCATCTTCTTAGGGGATAAGTCTCCATATTTATCTCCTAAATTCAAGGATTTTTTATAAGGATAATGACTAAATTTTATTTCAGCTTTTATCCTCTTTGATTTTTGAAAATTCTTGCTAGAGCAATTAAATTCCAACTTATTTTTAATTCATCAGATTTTATATTAGTTAGCTTGAATTAATTTGTTATTTTCCTAGCAAAA
This sequence comes from Voacanga thouarsii, assembly GCA_026120185.1. Classification (NCBI taxonomy): domain Eukaryota; kingdom Viridiplantae; phylum Streptophyta; class Magnoliopsida; order Gentianales; family Apocynaceae; genus Voacanga; species Voacanga thouarsii. The sequence continues at coordinate 492,650 of JANUWF010002184.1, read as the reverse complement.
TATCTTCTTGCTTTTGAACATAGAACCCTAGCTACAAATCTGGAAAATTTTCCAACTTTGTGCCGAACTCCTAGCTCAACACAAACTCTCCTTAGACTAGGGAATCTTATCCTAAATCCTCTTGCAAATCAGGTTTTATTCTAATCCTAAACAAATCATATTTTGTTCCTCATATTTTGTAGATTTTCGGTTAGCCTTGTACATGCATAAGCTGCACGAAATCCTGCACTCCTAAGGCCATCAAAACTCTTCTAAACCTAGCTCAAATAACCTAAAACGCCCCTCACCAATTCAGATTACCTTAGCAACACAAATCAAATTTTTATTCCCTTCATTTTCTAGAAATTTGGCTAGCTTGTGCACAGAGTTTCGGTCAGCTTGCACACACCATATCACATGAAATTTAGCACTCCAAATAATACCAAAACTTCTTATTGATCAAGCTAAACTATAGCACCTAAAACTCTCACTTTTCCTCTCTCATTTATCGCAGAACAGCAACCAAAATAGGCCCAGAATTTTCTCTCTATTGCTATAGATTTTGCACAGAATTTCTGGTTGTCAAAACTCACTCAAACTCCTTCTAGTTTTGGACAAAAACCTAAACACACACAGCCCTATCCTTGAGCACTATTTCAGCCAGCCTAGGGGAATAATCCCAGATTATTTTTCCCCTCTTAACCTCTCTGAATTTCGTCCAGCAATTAGGTACAACAAGTTGCCAGATTTTCGGCCTTACTGCCAAGGAAGTTTAGATCTATTAGGAGACATTCATAACATCAACTTCCAACCCTAGATCAAACTCTCCTAACCCTAAACCAAGTTAGCCATCCACTCCCTCCTTGCTGCATGAAAAATCCAGCAAACTCTCTCCTGCAATTTTCGAAAAACACAAGAGCAATCCCTAGCAAAAATCAAACACACCTTAAGGAAAGCAAAAATCCTCTCAACTTCTCGATTCCTTTCTTCCATTGATTCTTCTCTTTTTCTTCTCTTGAACCATGCCATATAAGGGCTGATCTCACCTTTCTTTCTTAACTTTCGGTTAAGAGGAGCAAAGAAGGCAGCTTTTCTCTTCTTCTCAAACGAACTCGGGACGATCACCATAGGAGCATCGAGATTTTGTTAATCCGGTGGTTGTAAGGTAAAGGAATTCTTACTCTTGAGGTTGAAGCTAATGTTTAATGTGATTGATGATGTCTATGGAAGTATGATAGCATGATGAATGTGTTTAGTTGAGATAGATGAATATTTTGAGATGAGTATTGTGTCAAGCATGTTCAATAGATAGCGATGCTATGTTTGATGTGATAATGATGGATGTGAATTGTGATGGTTAAGTCAAGACCTTTTTGATATATTGTTCATATCTTTGATGGATATATGGTCTTGGTGTATGTACTTTGAGGAATGGGGGTAATTTATTTGAAGTTAGATAATGGATCATGAGTTGTTATGGGAATAAATGAGTTTAAATGCAAGCTTGAGCGATTGAGACCCTGATCATGATATTATGTGATTCTAGATCAGGAGGTTATCTGAAGAAAGCGAGTAGTTGATTTTTATCTTGTTTATCTGAGGCGTATCAAGTAAGTCCTTGCATAAACTCTTTTATTAAATTCTTGTGGTGGCAAGTCGAATGTTGTAAATCTTTGTAAAGCTATTGTTGATCGATGATTATTTGGGATGTAAATGTGGATATATATTCTCTAAATGGTTTTGTCAAACTAATATCGTTATCAAGAACTGTTCTTTCTCTTAAACATTTTAGAAAACTCTTTTTAAAGAAAACCATGTTTTACAAAGCCAAGGTATGGAATTATTATAAACCAGGAATTGACGGTTATATTCGTTGAGTACTCAACAAGGGTAGGCTAACAATACTAGTCTTAGAGGGTATGGGTGAGTCTTTTGGTAGGCGGCCACCTCCAGAAGATAAGCTCTGCTTGAAAAGGTGACAGTATTGATTGGTTAGGTCAGTCCGAGCTAGCATTTGTACCTGGTAAGGTATTATTTTCCTGGCATGGATACCCAGATGGTTTTGTTGGGTGTAGGGATGGAGGAGTATTTCACCCGGTGGGTCGTACACCCACATTTGATCAAAATGCCCAAAGTATGGTAATCTAATCCTGTCAAGGTGTACAAAGTGTGGTGCCTTGACCATTTTCTTATCATGGGGCTCAAAGTGTGTCACCATGACTGTTTATTCGAGTGGATAATTTATTTTGTACAAAGTGTAACAAAGAGAAAACTCCACTCCTTGCAAAGAGAAATTATTTATGACTTGCCAAATATTTCTGTAAATATTTTTAGCTATACATTCATGAACTGTTCAAAGTACCATGTGCACACACAAGACATACTGAGATGTTAATCTCACATTGTTTTATATCACGTTTTCAGGAGATTGATTATGCTGAGCAAGTGGGATGTGTAATAGTTGGAGTTTTGTTATTTTCATTATGTTTTGAGAGACAATTGTTGATTTATGCTTCTTGAACCGATGGTTGCATTTGTTTAGATTTGCTCCAGTTTGAGCCTGATGTAATAAGAGTTTTCCTTTATTTATTAAGTTTGATTTCTTTGGGTTGTCTTTATATTTTGTACCTCATTTTAAAGACCCCTTGTCCTCGAGACTGGGCAACTTCCCCGCCTTTTTTAGGGTACGTAGTTAGGGGGTGTTACAGTTCTATGTATCCTTGATTTTTTAGATGATTACGTTTGGTCATAAAACAAAAACAACGGTGAATAGCTTTTAGTTTTCTTCATAGATATAGTTGTCATTTCCTTGTTCCAATTTAGTGTTGGGATTCTATTTCCTTTCTCCAAAAGCTCACTCGATATCTTCCATATTATTTTATCCTATTCTACTTTTACTAGTAGTAGTCCATAGGAGGTTAAAAAATACTTTGTAAGGCCAAGAGCTAGTAAACGTGGTACGTGTTAGATGTAAATCAGCTGATGGTTAGTTGTAATTCCTGTGGAACATGTGAATGCTCTAACACAGGAAGCTCCATCAAACCCAAATCCATCACTGATTATTCAACTAAGCATCCTAGAAGTACGTATTCCTATATTTTAGTGTTGGGATTCTATTTCCTTTCTCCAAAAGCTCACTCGATATCTTCCATATTATTTTATCCTATTCTACTTTTACTAGTAGTAGTCCGTAGGAGGTTAAAAAATAATTTGTAAGGCCAAGAGCTAGTAAACGTGGTACGTGTTAGATGTAAATCAGCTGACGGTTAGTTGTAATTCCTGTGGAACATGTGAATGCTCTAACACAGGAAGCTCCATCAAACCCAAATCCAACACTGATTATTCAACTAAGCATCCTAGAAGTACGTATTCCTATATTTTAGCTCGGGAAAAATTCAAATTAATTTGCAATCTTCCGCAACATTTTTATTTTTTCGTTATCCTTTCAAGTTGTATCAAGCCATAGTTATAATATACTTAGTATTAATAACCAAAAAAAGTTATTTCCTTTACTAATAAAAATATAATCTTTGTGATTGTCTGGATTTCTTATGGTTTTTGAAATAGCTAGATGTTCTGTATGCCTCGTGCATAGAGTCATAGACACTTGTAATGTATTATTAATTGCTTTCCGTAGAATTTATGTACGTCTCGTTTTGAAATGCATTGGCGATAGATATTATATTTAAAATTTTATCTACTATATTTTTTTAACAATATTGGTGCAAGATCAACATTGGAAAAATCCTTGAAGAGAAATTGGAGGAAATTCGAAAAAGGAGGAAAATTATGGAATACAGATTCATGATTGAATAGAGGAAAACCATAATCAGGAATTATCCAAGCCGCGATTGGCTATCCTCTAAGCCACGGTCGGCTTGGAAGATTCTCCTCTCACAAGCTGCGGTCGGCTTATACTAAACTAGGCGTAGCATGGCATTTTCTCCTAATTGTGGCAAGTTGGCTAAAGGCTGTGGCTGGCTATGGGTATTTTACACTGAAGCCACAGCCGACGTTGGGAACTTTGTTCCTTAAGCCATATCTAGTTTTGAGTTTAGCTGCGGACGGATTGGAGCAATTATAGCGGGCACAGGTCATGGTTTTGGGTTCCAATTTGGGCATCTTAGAGACAATTTAGTCCTTCAAATTTCCTTGTAATTTACTTTTTCTTTTCGGGTCCTGTATCACCGAGGTTATTTTCTTGCAATGGTTTATTTATAGTGACAAATAATTTTGTATGAAAATGGTTAGTAACGGAGGAACCACCTTAGGATTAAATAGGATTATATCAATTTTATTATTATAATGTTTAATCCATTATATGGTCACTTAAGAATTAGAGGATAGTAATAACATGTAAAATGTTTATTATTAGAAGCATGGCTATTTATTTAATTTTGTGATCATATGCACGAAGTTTTTGAGAAAATAATTTTTTCTTTAGATAAAAAAATTAAGTTCAATGTTTTTAAAAAGGAGCTAGGAAATTTAAAATAAAATTCATGATTTATTCTTCCAAAGAGTATTATCCTTAACATGGAGAATAATTTGAATTTAAGTATTTTAAATTTAGTTCCCATAAATGGTTTTAACTTAAGTAGTAAAAAAAAAAACATGGTTTATTTTCTTAAAAGGTTTTGTCCTTGGCATATAGACTAATGGATGAATTTTTGGAAGTTTACTAAAGCTAATGAAGACCAAATATAATTTTAAAGAATCTTTTCCTCAAAAGATTAAGTGGGAGGGGTTCCAACGGCCCTACGACTTTATTACAAATTCCTGTTGGAGAATGTGGCGATCCTCGTGTTATTTTGTGCATGGCTCCTTATAGGATGGGTTTTTATGAGAATCTAGAACTAACAAAGGAATTATAATCAAAGCCATGGATATCTTTTAATATCAGCTAGCCTACATTTGAGGTATTAACATTAGATTATTCATAGGTAATGTAAGTAGTGGCCATCCTATCGAAGGAACTATCTCTAGACCATTAACTATTAAGAAAGTTTAATTTATGACAAAACTCTGTCAATGTTTCTAAGAGCCAGAATTTCTATATTTTTTTGATAATGATTTTAATAGGTTAATCATATCATTGATATAATATAATATTTTAAAAGTGTATTTTTTATATGTTTTTCAAAACAAACATTTTTTTTCTGAATGAAGTTTTTTTTTTCAATCAACAGAAATGACTAGTTTCAGTCATAGGTCCATTATTCTCCAGGAGAATAAGTTAACTAAACCTAACCATGTGGATTTGAAAAGGAATCTAGACATAGTACTCACTACCGAGTAGTACAAGTATATTCTGACTGATCCCTATCTTGAAATTGGGAAATATTCTACGAACCAAGATCGTGAGCTTGAGAAGGCATGAAGAAAAGTCGATGAGATATCTAGATGCTATATATTGGCTTCCATGTCCAACGTTATTCAATCTAAGCATGAGAACATACCTAATGTGTATGATATCAATGTATCATTACACACCATGTTTGCTGACAAGAGTCGACCAGCAAAGCAGGAAGCTCTTAGGGCGATCATGTATACTATGATAGTTAAGAGGACATCAGTTCATGAGCATATGCTCAAGATAATTGCTCATATTGAGGAGTTCAAGGTCCTAAGGGCAACAATCGATCACGAGAACCAAATTAACATAGTTTTTGAGACTTTGCCAGATTTGTACTCTCAGTTCAAGTTAAACTATAACATCTAATAATGAAAGAACTTGAGGCTATTTAGAAAATCATGAAGTCTGTGTCAAAGGATTTAGTTACTCTGTAACACCCCGCAACCTAGGCCCAACAAAATTAGGTCACACAAACAAAATTAAAATAATAATTTAAAATTAAAACTTATTACAATCCAAGAATTCAAGACAAATCCATGAATACATTAAATACTCTCGTCTCTCAAAGTAATACATAAAGAAAATAACACAAGGCCTTCAAAGCAAGCAACAAACTATCTACTCATCTCCACAGGAGGACCGACTTGAAAACATGGCAAAATGGTGATAAGATAAAAATCTCAGTAAGTCTGTGTGTGCTTTGAGTGTCTAGTGAAAATAGTTCATGCATGCAAGATGTAAGAACTTTATAAGGAAAAGTACTGTCAAGCAATAAATAATGTTAAAAATCAAGAGTGGCGTTTTGGCTTTTCCAACCATACATGTACAATAAAATCAACCAGTCAAAGGGCAGCCATGGGTTACCACACGTTGGGCCCCATAACCATACAACGGTTAGAATGCCACACTTTGTGCAGACTGACAAAAGGTAGGTGATCGGCCTATCGGGTAAGATACTCCTCCTTCTCTACACCCAAACAAAATCGGTTGTCCACTCCGGCAACACACAGTCTGTGAAACCCCAGTCAAAACCAACCTTAGAGTAAGGGGGTTGGGATGCATATCATATTTTATTTCATGATTAAATATGTTTCTATATGATTTTTATGTGCTTTGGATTTGAGTTTTATTGTTTTAAAGTCTTGTCGATGAGTATTGTGTGAGAGGGGCAAAATGGTAAATTTTGCCCAAGGTGAAAATAGGAAAATAGCTTGTGGATGGAATAGAAAATAATTTTTCTAGCGAAAACATCAACACGAGTTGTTGTGGTGTAGTGGTTAGAGCCTTAGAATTGATTCTTGAGGTCTAGGGTTCAAATTCTATCATGGAAGCTTTAGCTTGATTAAATTTTATTTTTGCTTGGGAAGAAATAGTTTCGGCCTTATGAGCTTAGGGTAAGGTAGGGATGATGTCCTAAGAGAGAGACATGTAAGGGTAATCTCATTCCACTTCCTTGCTCTACTCGAATTTCTTAAAGGGAATTTATTTTCCCTTGATCTTTGATTTTTCCTTAATTCTTAAGTCCTTAGTTTAACCAAGATTTTCTAGCCATCTTCTTTCCAAAAATTTCAGAAAAGTGCTGAGGTCTTGTAGGATCAAAATATCTTAGTAAAAGACTTCTTATGATCTGAAAATGTGGAAGAGTTGTGGGAAGTTCCAAGAGGAAAAATCCCTCTAGTGAGGTTGCTAAAAAATTCTTTCTAGCTAGCTCATCTTCTTCATTGGAATGAGCTGAAAATTTTCCAGCTTGTGGTGCCTTCAAAATGTCGAGCTTCTTAGCTGGAATTCCCTCTCAAATGCTGCCAGAAAAATGGTCTTTAGGATCAGTTTGTAATCTGAAATTCTTAGCTATTTTCGGACTACTTAAAGCTGGAGCAAAAGCAGAAAAAATTCCTACACAAATCACAGCTTTGAGAGTCCAAAACCAAGCTGTTTTCTTCCAGGTTTTGTTCAGTACCTTAGCCATGTTTTTCCTCTATGAAGAAGGCTGGAAACCAGCTTTGAATACCCCTGAAGTTCCCCTTCAAACTCTCTGCAAGTGGCTGGGAATGGCAGCCGAAAATCTGCCCAGAAATTACTGTTCAGCGAAAAAAACTATGCAGAAATTTTCCAGCCTTGTTTCCTATTTCTCTCCTAGCCGAAACACCAATCTTATTCTGCAAAAAACCTTCCTTAAACCTCCAGTAACAGAGCTCCATTTTTTCCCTTGAGCTTCTGCACAAAATCCAGCAATGGCTACCCGAAAATCCCTCCACCAAATCCTTACAATTTTGCTTGATTGGTTTCCAAAATTTCAGCCATCTTTGTTTAGCAACCTTCCATAATATATCACTCCATTGACCAGACTTCTTCTTCATCATTGTGCACCTTAGTTTCGGCCACCCTAAGCTACCTTGAACCAGCTTTAATTCCTTGGAAAAACTGCTCAACCATTCGGCCATAGGAGACCTTCAAAGCTCTTCAATTATCAAGATATTCTAGAAATATTTAGTTTCCAAATTCACTTCCTAAAAATATTCTTCAAGGATTGTAACAACTAACCTTTCCTTTTCCCTTCCAAATCAGAGAAACAACTCCCTAAACCCTACAGAAATTCGGCCAGCCTAATTCCCTCAGAATTTTCGGCAGCTACACTACAATCTCTCAATTCCCTTCAATCTCCAAGAACACACACACTACACCAAGAACACCTACTACTTTCTTTCACCTAATACCCCTCCAAATCACCTCAAACCTTCACTAAAATCTCCAGATTTGACCTACTTACTGCTGTGAGTCCCTCGACACCATCCTTAAGATTAAACTCCTCAAATCATCTTGCTACTTCGGATCAAAACCAGAAATTTTTGTGAAGGACAAGAACATCTTCAAGGTAAATTTACTCTATCAACTTCATCTTCTCCAAACTTGATCTCTAGTGAAAACCTATGTGAATAAACATACTAATGATCTCTCTCTCTCTCTCTCTCTCTCTCTCTCTCTCTTTCTCATGGCCAAAATTCTTCTTCCTTGGCCGGATGACTTCTCCTTCCATAATCATGCTCTCGCCATCTCCCTTGGACAAAGTTAGACATCTAGGAGTTGAGATCTACTCTAAACTCCTTCAAGGCATTCATCAATCAATTAAGTACCTTCAATCCTTCTTTTAAACTCTAGAATTATGTCTCTAAGATGATGTTGATAGTAGGTGGATGGTGATAGGATTCGAGTATATATATTTTGTTGAGATTGAAGCATGAACATTTGTATGATTGTGAAGGGGATGAGATTTATGCATGGAAGGATTATCTCGATTGATTGTGTGATGATTTGAGGTTTGATGCATGAAGTATTTGAGATAAAGCATGCTAGAGATTATGTCACCTTTGGTGAATAGAATTTATATGCATGTTAGATTATTGAAGCCATGATCATATTTATGCTAGTAGAGGTTAGAACATGTCCTAATAAATTTAGATCTATGCTTATGTGCAAGATTTGGTCGATTTGATGAATGGAAGGATTGCATATGTTCTTGATTGTGGTTAGCCATAGGAAATTGAATCATGATCTAGTTGTCCCTAAACTAATCTTACTTTTTGAATAAAATATTCAATAAAATAACGTTTCTTTTGTATTTTCGGAAAAACCCTAGGAAGGGTAGATTTGGACTATTATAAACAATAAGGATATTTTAGTCAAACAAATAATAGCTTTGCTAAAAAAATAATATATATATATATATATATATATATATAAATAGATGTTATTTAAAATAATGAAATCAATTAGAGCCTTTTATGGAAATAATTATGATTAGTGAAATATTTATTACTACAAATTTGATTATTATCTTTTAATTAAAACCCAATAAGAAATTATCTATTATTTTTCCAACAAGACTCATTAAATTCATTTTCAACTAATTTTAGCTATCAATTATTTCTAACAACTAAAGTACTAATAAATCATTATTTTACATAAAACTTCTTAGGACTCTTGATCAAATAAACTCTAAGTTTTCCTTAACAAGATTTAAGCTTTCAACTTATTAAATTTTTTTTGCCAAACCATTAATTATTTTAAATATCACACAAGGCTCAACTCTTAAACCTATTTACTTAGTGTTTAACCTTAAAGATTGGGACACTAGGATCATAGTAGTAGTAAGTTGTGTTGATTTAAAATTGAGGAAGTGGATTGTGGCTTGGAATTGATTGTGATTTGTATTTACCCATGTGGGGATAGGTCAGCTGTTGGAGACCTCGTTGTTGTGAGTAAGAATCAGGTAAGCTCCTGCATAAAACCTGACTGATGTGAAATGTTTTCTTTATGACAAGCCAAATGTAGAGTGTATGTATGCTCATGTATATAAAGGCAATTGAGGGTGGGATCCTTTCTTATTTCAAACAATTGAATTATAGAGCAGATTTACTCAAACTCAAAATACTTTCTAAAACTGTTTTTGATAACAACTTTGGAGATCCCTAAATTGCCAATTTCATGTGGAATCATGTTTTGTTCATTTTAGCCCAAGTGGGAAACGTCGTTGAGTACTTAATAAGGGTGGACTATTAGGACTAGTCCTTGAGGGGTTAGGGTAAGTCTCTTAGCAGGAGGCCACCTCTGAGGGGTGATTCCTTCCCGGATAGGATGTCAGTCCAGTGGGTCGTACCGGTCCGAGCTAGCAGTGTTCTTTTCAGTCAAGTGACTGTGTTTTGCCAGAATGGACATCCGGTTGTTGTTTGGGTATAGAGAAGGAGGAGTATCTTGCCCAGTAGGCCGATCACCTACTTTTGTCAGTTTGCACAAAGTGTGGCATTCTGACCATCCAGTTGTGGGGCCCAACGTGTGGTAAACCATAATCATTTCTTCTGAGTGGTTGATTTTGTTGATCATGTATGGCTGGAATAGCTAAAACTCCATTCTTGCTTTTAACTAATGTTTATTGCTTGCCAATATTTCTCTTGTAAAGATTTCGCACATTGCATCCATGAACTGCTTTCACTAAACACCCAAAGCACACACGGACTTACTGAGATTTCTGTCTCATCACATTTTTCCCATGATTTCAGGTCGATCCTGCTATGGGGATGAGTAGCTAGTAGTATCTGCCTTGGAAGAGGTTGTTGTCATTTAATTCTATGTATTGCTTTGGGGAGATAAGAGTGGATAATTTTATTTATGGTTTTGTTTTTGGAATTCATGGATTTATTCTTGAAGTTTTCTTTGGGTTGTAATAAATTTTTAAGTTAAAATATTATTTTTATTCCGCAATTTATTTGTGTGACCTAGTTATAAAGACCCCTTGTCCTTTGGACGGGACGACATCCCTGGCCCTGACGGGCCTAGGTAGCGGGGTGTTACACAGTCCATATAACCGAAACATGCTAGTTCGGACTGGCATGACTAAGTAGTACTGTCTCTTTTCTAAGTTGAGTTCATCTTCTGGAGGTGGCCTCTTACCAGAAGACTCACTCATTCTCTTCAAAACTAGTACTATTAGCCTACCCTTATTGAGTACTCAACATAGATTGTCCCACTTGGGAGAAAACTAATAAAACATAGCTTTACTTAAAAATGGCAATCAACGGTTTCCAAAGTCCATGTCAAAATTAGTTTTGGAAAACAGTTTGGTGTTTGAGTAAAACTGCTTGTTGATTTTTAAATAATTGGTTTGACTGAAATAGGAAAGGAAACAGTCCGTAATTGCCTTTACCAAATCAGTGTTCACATATTTCGTGTTTAGCTTGCCATAGTAACCTTTTACAACAAACATGTTTTATGTAGGAGCTTACCTAATCCTTTACTTGAGATAAATCAAAGATCTCCAAAAGCTGACCTAGCCCCGCCTGGGGTAAACACAAGCCATAATTAAACTCAAGCCAAAATTTTCTATCACAAATAATTCTAGCTCAACTTACTACAATCATGACCCTAGTGTTCCAAACTTTAAGGCTAGATAATCAAAAAGGATTTTATAAAATAAATCTAGTTTGATAATAAAATAACTAGGGTTTGTTTGATGAAGGGTCCAAGGTCCTAGATGATATTATTTAAAATTATAATCTATTAATAATTAATGGTTAGAAAATAATTGGTAAATAAAATTATTAATAAGTAAATTTTAATATGTTTTGATTAAAAGATAAAAAATAAATTTTATTATTATTTATGAATATATGACTTCCAAGAGTAATATTTTACCTATCATGATTATTTATGTAAAATTCTTTATTTAATATTATTATATATAATATTTATATATTTTATTTGTAATAAAGGACATCGTGTATTTGGCTAAAATATCATTATTTCATACATCAATCCAAATCCACATTTTCCTAGGGTTTTCGAAATCACTAGAAGAAAATATAGTATTAATTTTTATTAATGAAATAAAATTGGCTAACTTAAATAGTTTAGGAACAACAAGGTCATGATCAAAATTCCTATTGCTAACCATAATCATGAACATACACTCTACACCAATCAACATACCATCCAAATGATGAATAAAAGCATAGATCCAAATCTACTAACACATGATCAAAACTCCACTAAACATAATCATATTCATGGCCTCAATAAGAACACAAGAACATAAAACCCTATTCACCAAAGATGACATAATATCTATCGTGCTTAACCATTCATACTATTCACGATATGAAAGCATGCAACAAACCCTAAAACATCATAAAATTCAACCAAGACAAATCATCCTCATAAATCAATTCCAACTCCATCATATAAATACATTCATTCTCATTCTCCAATCCCAACTCCATCTTATAAACACATGCCCCATCTCCAAACATATTCCATCCTCATTTAACTATATCCAAGAGACATGATCTAGAATTTAAAGAGAAGGTTGAAGAGGCTTACTTAAATGATGACTACCTTGAAGGCGGTTCAAGAGGATCCTCAAGCTTGGAAGGCTTGATCCGGCCAAGGTGGAAGAAGAAAATTGGCCATAGTTGGAGTGACCATTTCGGCCGCGAGAGAGAGAGAGAGAGAGAGAGAGAGAGAGAGAGAGAGAGAGAGAGAGAGAGAGAGAGAGAGAGAGAGAGAGAGAAGGAGAAAGAGAGAGTTTATTAGTATATTTCATTAAAGGTCAAAGACGAAAGGAGACGGAGATAATCGATCATGCTTACCTTGAAAGTGTTTTTGAGCCTTCAAGAAAATTTTGGTTTTTGATTTGAAAGTGGAACTTTGATTTCAGCGTTTGATGTTATAAATTGCAGAAATGGATTCAAGAGAATGAGTAGGTGTGATCTGGAGTTTTTGGAGAAGATTGAAGGGGTTTAGACTGGTCTTAGGCGTTGAGAATGGTAGTGTGCGCTCTTGGTGTTCTTGGATGTTTGGAGAGAATGGAGAGAATAGAGGAAGGCTGGCCGAAATTTTTTACTGCAAAGGGTGGCCGAATGGATTGGAGAATTCTGGTAATTGGATTTTCAGATTTTGGTGAAGAAGGAAAGCTGGTTGTTTGAAATTGAAAATGAGTAATTTAGGGAGTGAATTATGGTAGCAATTATGGTAAGAATATCTTGGTTGAGGGAGGTCTTTTGGGAGCATCAATGGCCGACTGGTTTGGCTGGAATTTTTCTGAGATGAATAATGTTTGAATCAGCATTAGGGTGGCCGAATTTTGGAGTTTAATGGTGAGGGAATTTTCTGGATAGTTGAGGCTTAATCCATGGAAGTTTGATGAAATAATTTGCTGGAATTTTGGACTCCAATTGAAGGATTGATTGCAGCAATTGATGGAGTGATTTAAGGAGTAGCCATGGAGCTCTTTTTATGCATAACAATGGTGGAGATGAAGAAGCTCAGTTCATGGCTGACCAAGGTGGGTTTTATAGAAAGTTAGAGGGGTTTTTTGGACAAGGTTGGAGAAGGAGCAAGGCTAAAATTTCTGGTTGGTCTTTTGCATGGCTTGCTGGAATTCCTGTTCAGATTTTTCTACAATGCTTCAGCCAACATAGAGAAGGTTTTAAGGGGCATTGGAGGGTTCTTTAAGGCTGGTTTCCAGCCTTCTTTATAGAGGGAAGACAGGGTTAAATTGCTGGTTTGAAAGCTGGAAGAACTGCTTGATTTTTCAGACTGCTATGTTGCGAATTCTGCCCAGAATTTTCTCTAGTTTGCACAGTTTTGAGCAGTCCGAATTTTGGCCAAAGTTTTCAGTCTTCAAGCTGAGTAAATTGGTTATTTTTCTGGCAGTATTTGAAAGGAAAATATTGCTGAAGATTTCAACAATTAGATTGATCAAGAAACTGGAAATTTTTCCAGATTACTACATGAAGAAGATGAATACCTATAGGTTGGAGTTTGAAGGTTCAACCATAGAGTTTAATTCCCTTGGGAACCTTCCATAACTCTTCCCCATTTTCAGATAAAATTCCATCCTCCAAGAGGCATTTTCGAAGCTTGAAAATCACATAACCTTGCTGGAGTTTTCTGGAAATAAAAATGATAATTGAGCAACTTAATTGATCAAGAATTAAGGGTAGCTAAAGAACAAAAAGGGTTTGAATCCCTTAGAATTTTTTGTAGGACACAATAGTAGGATTAGGATTTTTCTTTCATGTCTCCCCTAGGATAACAGTCTTACTCCTCCCTAAGGCATGCAAGGGCCGAATTTTGGAGGAGGCGCACAAGAGCAAGTATGCCATTCATCTGGGGGAAGTCAAGATATACCAGGATTTGAAGAGAGCTTATTGGTGGCCCGGACTGAAGCGAGACGTGGTCAAATATGTTTCGACCTATCTCACCTGCCAGAAAGTTAAAGCAGAGTATAAGTAGTCAGCGGGACTATTGCAGCCATTGCCAGTGCCGGAATAGAAGTGGGAGAAGCTGACTATGGATTTCGTCACCGAACTTCCCATGTCAAGGACTCAAGAGGACGCTATATGGGTGGTGGTGGATGGACTAACCAAGTCGGCCCATTTCATACTGGTGAATGTGAGGGACTCGATGGAGAAGCTAGCTCAAAATTATGTTCGAGAGATCGTTGGACTTCATGGATTTCCTTCAAGCATAGTGTCAGACTGAGACCCGAGGTTTACGTCTCGTTTTTTGGGAAAGTTTCAAGAAGCAATAGGGTCGAATCTGAAATTCAGTACGACGGCGCATCCGCAGGTCGATAGGCAATCAGAAAGGGTGATCCAAATATTAGAGGATATGTTAAGAGCCTGTGTCTTAGATTTCGGAGATAAGTGGATCAAGTGTGTACCGTATGCAAAGATGTCATATAATAATAGCTACCAAGCCTCAATTGGGATGGCACCGTATAAGGCTTCGTATGAGCGCAAGTGTCAAGTACAGTTGTATTGGAGCTGGTCGGAAGAAGGTCATGCGGGCAAAACAGGAGAGGTCTGTGTCCAAGAAATGTTGGATAAAGTGAAACTGATTCGGGAAAGGTTAAAGGCGGCTTAGAGCCGGCAGAAGAGCTATGCGGACAACCGGTGAAGAGAATTGGAATTTCAAGTTGGGGACTACGTATTTCTGAAGCTAACACCAAATAGGGGAATTTTGAAGCATCCGAAGGGCGAAAAGTTGAATCCGAGATATTTGGGGCCGTTTTTTATTAAGGAAAGAATTGGACCGGTAGCTTACCGATTGGACCTGCCGGATGGGTTGTCGGGTATCCATGATATGTTTCATGTGTCACAATTGAAGAAGTATAATGCAGATCCCGATCATGTATTGAATGATGAACCGTTGGTGTTGCAGCCAAAACTGAGCTACGTGGAGAAGCCTGTCGGATATTGGACCGTAGTGTTAAAACTCTCCGGAATAAGCAGATACCTATGGTAAAGATTCAGTGGGAGTACCATGGCACGCGGGATGCCACATGGGAGTCAGAAGATTGGGTTAAGCGAAAGTACCCCGAGTTGATATAGAGGTATGCTTGAATTTCGGGATGAAATTCTTCTAAGAAGGGGAGGATGTGAAACCCCAGTCAAAACCAACCTTAGAGTAAGGGGGTTAGGATGCATAACATACTTTACTGCATGATTAATTATATTTTTATTTGATTTTATGTGCCTTGGATTTGAGTTTTAATGTCTTGGAGGCTTGTTGGTGAATATTAAGTGAGAAGGGCAAAATGGTAATTTTTGCCCAGGTGGAAATAAGTTACTAGTGAAAATGACAACAAGAGTTGTTGTGGTTTAGTGGTTAGAGCTTTGGAATTAATTCTTGAAGTATTTGGTTCAAATTCCATCATAGGAGCTTTAGCTTGGTTAAATTTTATTTTTACTTGGGGAAGTAATAATTTCGGCCTTAGTGGTGTTTGGAGTAGGGTAGAGATGTTGTCCTATGGGAGGCATGATAGGAGTCTTCAAATCGTACTCATTTGTTCTACTCGAATTTCCTAAGAGGAATTCATTTTCCCTTGATCTATGATTTTTCCTTAGTTCTCAACTCATGAGGTTGAGCAAGTTGTTCTAGCCATTTTCTCTCCAGAAATTTCAGTGAAGTGCTGTGGCTTTGTAAGATCAAAATGTCTTAGTGAAGGACTTCTTATGGTCTGAAAATGTGAAAGAGTTGTGGGAGATTTCAAGAGGAAAATTTCTCTAGTGAGCTTGCTGAAAATTCACTCTAACTAGTTCATCTTCCTTCTTGGAATGAACTGAAAATTCTCCAGTTGATTGTGCCATCAAGGTATCGAAATTCTTAGCTAACATTCCTTTCCCAAATGCTGCCAGAAAAATGGTCTTTTGGATCAGCTTGCAACCTGAATTTTTTAGCCAATTTCGAACTGCTCAAAGCTAGAGCAAAACCAGGAAAAAATCTTGTACAAATCGCAGCTTTGATGGTCCAAAACCAAGCTGTTTTCTTCTAGTGTTTGTTCAGCACCTTAGCATTGTTTTTCCTCCATGAAGAAGGCTGGAAACCAGCCTTGAAAACCCCTAGAATTCCCCTTCAAACTCCTCGTAAACGGCCTGGAAAATGGCAGCCGAAAACTGCCCAGGAAAACTTCAGCTTGCAAAAATGCTGTGCAGAAATTTGTCCAGCTTTGTTTCCTAAACTTCCTCCAGCGGAAACACCATCATTGTTCTGCATGAACCTTTCTTAAATCTCCAGTAACTTAGTTCCACTTTCCCCCTTAAGATTCTGCATGAAATTCAGACATGGCTGCCCTAAAATCTCTCCAACAAATCACTGTAATTAAGCTTGATTGATTACCAAATTTCCAGCCACCATAGTTTAGCAACTTTCCGTAATGTATCCCTCAAATAACCAGACTTCTTCTTCACCATTATGCTCCCTATTTTTGGCCACCATAAGCTCCCTTAAGCCAGCATTAATCCCACCGAAATTCTGCTCAAAGCAGTCAGCCATGGCAGGCTTCCAAAGCTCTCCAACAATCAAGATATTCTAGGATAGTTTCCAAATTTACTTTCTAAAAATATTCTTCAAGGATATTAACAACCCACCTTTCCTTTTCCCTTCCAAATCAGAGAATCATCTTCCTAAACACTACAGAAATTCGTCCAGCCCTAGTTCTCACAGAATTTCAGCAGCTGCAAACTACAATCTCACAAATTCTTTCAACATTCAAGAACACACACACACTACACCAAGAACACCTACTTCTTCCTTTCACCTAATACCCCTCCAAACCACTTCAAACCTTCTCTAAAATCTCCAGATATGTGCTACTCACTGCCGTGAGTCCATCAACACCATTTTTAACATCAAACTCCACAAATCAATTCGTTACTTCGGATCAAAACCCGAAAATTCTGTGAAGGTTCAAGAACATCTTCAAGGTAGGTTGTTCTAACAACTTCATCTTCTCTAATCTTGATCTCTAGTGAGAATATAGGTGAATAGACATGCTAATGGTCTCTCTCTCTCTCTCTCTCTCTCTCTCTCTCTGTCTCTCTCTCTCTCTTCCTCCCATGGCTGAAACTCCCTCTCTTGGCCGGATGGCTTCTTCCTCCATGGCCATGCTCCCTCCATCTTCCTTGGACGATTTTAGGCATCTAGGAGTTGAGATCCATTCTAAACTCCTTCAAGGCATCCCTCAACCAAGTAAATCCCTTCAATCTTTCTTTTAAATTCTAGATTCATGTCTCTAGGATGATAATAATAGTATGTGGATTGTGATAGGATTTGAGTATGCATTGTAGAGATTGAAGCATGAATATATGTATGATTGTGAAGGAGATGGGATTTATGCATGGAAGGATTATATTATTTTATTGAATGATGATTTAGGGGTTGATGCTTGTTTCCATGTCATAGGTAGTATTTGTGATGAAGTATGCTAGAGATTATGTCACCATTGGTGATTAGGACTTATATTCATGTTGGATTATTGAAGCCATGGCCATATCTATGCTAGTAGAGGTTAGATCATGTCTCGATAAATTGAGATCCATACTTGTATGCATGATTTGGATGAATTGATGAGCTGAATGGTTGTATATGTTCATGATTGTGAGTAACCTTGGAATTATGATCATGATCTAGTTGTCCCTAACCAAATTTTTATTTCATGAACAAAATATTTAGTAATATAATTTTGCTAGTGATTTCGAAAAAACCCTAGGAAGGGTGGATTTGGAATATTATATTTATATAATGGAAATTTAGTAAAATAAATAATAGTTTTAATAGAAAAATAAAATATATAGATATTTTATAAAATAATGAGATCAACTAAAGCCTTTTATGGAAATAATCATGATTAGTAAAATACTTATTTCTATAAATTTAATTATCAACTTTTAATCAAAACCTATTAAAACTTATTTATTATTTTCCAAGCAAGATTCATTAAAATTCATTTTCAACTAACTTTAGTTATCAATTATTTTCTAACAACTAAATTATTAATAAATCATTAACAAATAAACTCTACATTTGTCTTAGCAAGTTTTAAACCTTTAACTTATTTCCCAAAACATTAATTATATTAAATATCAAATTATCCTTAGCCTATAAACCTATTTATTTATTGAGTGGCCTTGAAGCTTGGGACACTAGGATCATGATAGTAGTAAGTTGAGTTATTTTAAAATTGAGGAAGTGGATTGTGGCCTGAAATTGATTGTGTTTTGTATTTGCCCATGTGGGGTTTGGTCAGCTGTTGGAGACCTTTTATTTGTGAGCAAGAGTCAGGTAAGCTCCTACATAAAACCTGATTGATGTGAAATGTTTTTCTTATGGCAAGCCAAATGTAGAGTGTATAGACACTCATTTATGTAAAGGCAATTTAGGGTTGAACTCTCTCTTATTTCAAACATTTGAATTATTTAAAAATCAAAGAGCAGATTTGCCAAACTTAAACTCTTTCTAGAGCTGATTTTTACAAGGATTTTGGAAACCCTCAAAATGCCATTTTCATGTGGAACAATGTTTTGTTCATTTTATCCCAAGTGGGAAACGTCGTTGAGTACTCAATAAGGGTGGACTACTAGGACTAGCCCTTGAGGGGTTATGGTAAGTCTCTCAGTAGGTGGCCACCTCTGAGGGGTGAGTCCTTCCCGGATAGGACGTCAGTCCAGTGGGTCGTACCAATCCGAGCTAGCAGTGTTCTTCTCAGTTAAGTGACTGTGTTTTGCTGGAATGGACACCCGGTTGTTGTTTAGGTATAGAAAAGGAGGAGTATCTTTCCCAGTAGGCCGATCACCTACTTTTGTCAGTCTGCACAAAGTGTGGCATACTGACCATCCGGTTGTGGGGCCCAACGTGTGGTAACCCATAATCCTTTCTTATGAGTGGTTGATTTTGTTGATCATGTATGGCTGGAATAGCTAAAATGCCACTCTTGCTTTTGACTAATGTTTATTGCTTGCCAATATTTCTCTTATAAAGATTTCGCACATTGCATCCATGAATTGTTTTCACTAAACACCCAAAGCACACACGGACTTATTGAGATTTCTGTCTCATTACCTTTTTATCATGATTTCAGGTCGATCCTGCTATAGGGATGAGTAGCTAGTGTAATCTGCCTGGGAAGAGATTGTTATCGTTTATTTCTATATATTGCTTTGGGGAGTCGAGAGTGGATAATTTTATTTATGGTTTTGTTTTGGGAATTCATGGATTTATTCTTGGAGTATTTTGGGATGTAATAAATTTTGTTTTAGTTAAAGTATTATTTTATTCTGCTATTTTATTTGTGTGACCAAGTTTTAAAGACCCCTTGTCCTTTGGACGCGGCGACATCCCCTGCCCTGGCGGGCCTTGGTAGCGGGGTGTTACACATTCTCCCCTCCTTAGGAGAATTTCGTCTCGAAATTCAAGCATACCTCTATCTCAGATCGAGATACTTTCGCTTTACCCACTCTTCTGATTCCCATGTGGCATCTCGCGTGCCATGATGCTCCCTCTGAAATTTTACCATGGGTATCTACTTGTTTCGGAGATTCTTGATACTGCGATCCAATATTCGCAAGGGTTTCTCCACGTAGCTCAAATCGGGTTGCAACAGCAACGGCTTATTATTCAGAACATGACCGGGATCGGCATTGTACTTCTTCAGCTTTAACATATGAAACACGTCATTAATTCTAGTCAATCTATCTGGCAAGTCCAATCAATATGCTACCGGTCTAATCCTTTCATTTATCGGGAACAGTCCCAAATATCTCGGATTCAGATTTCCACCTTTTGGATGCATCAAGATGCTCTATTCGGTGTCAATATGAGAAATACACTGTCTCTTACTTGAAAATCCAACTCTCTCCCCCTATTGTCCACATAGCTCTTTTGTCGGCTATGAGCTGCCTTCAACCTTTCCCTGATTAACTAAACTTTATCCAACATTTCCTGAACACAGACTTCTCCAGTTTTGCTTATGTGTCCATCTTCTGACCAACTCCAGTATAGCGGTACCTAACACTTACGTCTATACAGGGCCTCATACGGAGCCATCCCAATTGAAGCTTGATAACTATTATTATAAAACAAATCCGTATACGACACATATTCAATCCACTTATTCCCGAAATCGAGAACACATGCTCTCAGCAAATCTTTTAATATCTGAATAACCTCTTTTGACTGCCCATCGCTCTGTTGATGCGCCGTCGTACTGAACTTCAGACTCGTCCCTATTGATTATTGAAACTTGCTCCAAAATTGATACATAAACCTTGGGTCTCAGTCAGACACAATACTTGAAGGCACTCCATGAAGACGGACTACTTCTCGCACATAGGTCTGAGCCAACTTCTCCATGGAATTTCTTACAATCACTGGTATGAAATGTACTGTTTTGGTCAGCTGATCCACTACCACCCATATGGCATCCTTTTGGGTCATTGACATGGGAAGTTCGGTGACAAAATCCATGGTCACCTCCTCCAACATCCATTCAGGTACTGGCAACGGGTGTAACAATCACGCTGACTTCTTCTGCTCCGCTTTGATCTTCTGATAGGTGAAACATGTCGAGACATATTTAACCACATCCCGCTTCATTCCAGGCCACCAATAGGCCCTCATTCGATCCTGGTACATTTTGTCCTTCCCCAGATGAATGGCGTACTTGCTCTTATGATCTTCCCCCAATATCCTGTCCTTCAATTGATGCTCTCCAAGTACACACAACTGATCCCTGAAATACAAAACTCCCGCCTCGCCTTGCCGGAATTCACTGCCTTGCCATTTAAGCTCCTTGTCCTTTAAAAGCTGAAATTCTGCGTTACATTACTGTGCTTCCACAAGTTCTTACCATAGATCTGGTATCAACTTCAGGTTGCTAACAACAATTCTCTTCTCATGCACTTCCACTCTTCTGTCCAACACATCCTGAACTACTTGAATCTCCTGCACTCATAATCTGGCCATACTAACTTTTTTGCTCAGGTCATCAGCAACAATGTTGGCCTTCCTGGGTGACAGTTGATTGGACAACGGTACTCTTCTAAAAATTCCATCCACATTCACTGTCTCAAATTCAAATCCTTTTGGGTGAAGATGTACTTCAAACTCTTGTGGTCAGTAAACACTTCATATTCCGCCCCGTAAAGATAGTGCCGCCATTTCTTTAGAGCGACCACAATGGCCGCCAGCTCCAGATCATGCCCAAGGTAGTTGGCTTCATGAGGCCTCAACCTTCGAGAAGCATAAGTGATCGTCTTCCGGTCTTGCATCAATACTGCCCCCAAACCTTCTTTCGAGGCATCGGTATACAGCGCGTCAGGCTTATCTCCCTCTGGCAGACTCAACACCGGTCTGTCATCTATCTTCGCTTCAGCTCTTGGAAACTCTTCTCATATTTTTCACTCCAAATGAATGGATTATCTTTTCTCAGCTGTCAGGTCATAGGCGATGCGAGCATTGAAAATCCTTTGATGAACCTTCTATAGTAACTAGCCAATCCCAAGAAGCTTCGAATCTCGGTGATGTACTCCGGTTGCTTCCAGTCTGACATTGCTTCAACCTTTGCTGGGTCTACCTTGATTCCCTCCTTGGTCACCACGTGGCCAAGAAATGCTACACTATCCAGCCAGAACTCATACTTGCTGAACTTGGCGAAAAGCTTGTGCTCCCGCAGCTTCTTCAATACGAGCTATAGATGTTCTGCATGTTCCTCCGGACTCGTGGAATAAATCAAAATGTCGTCGATAAAGACCACCACGAACTTGTCCAAATAGGGTTGGAACACTCGATGCATCAAATCCATGAATACTGCAAGAGCATTGGTCACCCCGAACGGCATTACCCCGAACTCAAAATGTTCCTATCCGGTGTTGAAGGCCATCTTGGGGATATCCTCCTCCTTTATCCATACTTGATAGTACCCTTGCCTCAGGTCTAATTTGCAGTTGCAAATGGATCCTTGTAACTGATCAAATAGTTCATCAATCAGCGGTAGGGGATACTTGTTCTTGATTGTTAGATTGTTCAAGCCTCGATAGTCAATACACATTCTCAGAGTCCTATCCTTCTTCTCTACAAACAGCACGGGTGCTCTCCAGGGCGACGTGCTAGGTCTGATGTAGCCTTGCTTCACTAACTCTTCTAACTGCTCCTTCAGTTCTTTCAACTTTGCCAGTGCCATCCGATATGGAGTTCAAGATACTGGTTCCGCTCCGCGGAATCCTCCAGAGTGCACTGGTCCTTTGGCTTGTTTATCACATAAGCCAAATATCCTTGACATCCTTGCTGAATGCTTGCCCCATTGTCACTCCAACAGGTTCTTTTGACCCCATTTCCAAATTTGGCCCACTCTAATTTCCCCGGTTGGGTGATTGCATTTGAGTCATCTCCACCTCCGGTGTCACAGGTTTTGCCTCCGAAACTCTTCTTCCTGATGTGGCTACACGACGCTTGGGTACTATTCTAAACCATGCCCAGATGATGAGTTTATGCATTTAAGTTTAAAACATTTTGAGCATGCATTCACATTCAGGTTTAAGTAAAAGAAAATCCAGTGCAAGTTTTTGTATAAATAATTGTGTTAAATTTTTTCAAACCATAGAGTACTCCAAGTACTCTTTTTATTTTTTGCATAAATTTGAAATTAAGGTAGAAAACAGGACTTAAATCCTAAACATAGAAGTTTACGAAAATCAGTAAATAAACATCCTGATCATAATAGCTCTCAGCCCCTCTAGTCCTCATTAGAATCTTCAAAGTCGGCCTCATATAACTATCCCCCAGTATTTTTAGTGAAGTCTATCACAGCCCCACTAACAAACCCCTCTATTGGCTCTTTCCCAGGTCGCCTAGAACTCTCCCCAGTCTCAACCTGGCTGGGTGGAGGAATGAAAGAAGGCCTAGGTAGAGATTCATAATCTATCTCCCCCGGGTCATCATTATCTGCTGATAAATCAACTATGGAGTTAGGAGGGTAGGGAACATACTCCACGTCTAACTTCTTATCTTCACTATCAGAACTCAATTCTACCACGGGTATTAGGGGTGGCTTATTGATCGGAACCTTATTATGACTGCTATCTTCCAAAGGAATAACTAGCTGAGGAGCAGGCTAAGATACTTGAAGGTCTTCTGGGTAGATTGGGATAGGAGGATGCTATTGCTGCCCCTTCCTCGCAGTTCTAAGCATTCTAACCATCCTACAGCATAAACATGACTGGTTAGATAAAGATTTGAACTTAATTAAATAGAACATATACTATCAATATTTGGCTAAACCTAGTCTCTGATACCACTTATAACGCCCCACAACCTAGGCCTAACATGACAAAGGATGTTGCCCCGTCCAAAAGACAAGGGGTCTTTATAACTAGGTCACACAAATAAAATTAAAACAACACTTTAACATTAAAACTTATTACACTCCAAACATTTAAGATAAATCCATGAATACATTGAATACTCTCATCTCAAAGCAATGCATAAAGAAAATAATACAAGGCCTTCAAAGCAAGCAACAAACTATCTACTAATGTCCACAGTAGGACCAACCTGAAAATATGGCAAAAGGGTGATGAGATAAAAATCTCAGTAAGTCCGTGTGTGATTTGAGTGTCCAGTGAAAATAGTTCATGCATGCATGATGTAAGAACTTCATAAGGAAAAGTACTGGCAAGTAATAAATAATGTTAAAAATCAAGAGTGGCGTTTTGGATTTTACAACCATACATGTAAAATGAAATCAACCAGTCCAAGGGCGGCCATGGATTACCACACGTTGGGCCCCATAACCATACAATGGTCAAAATGCCATACATTCTGCAGACTGACAAAAGGTAGGTGATCGGCCTACCGGGTAAGATACTCCTCATTTTCTACGGCCAAACAAAACCGGTTGTCCACTCGGGCAATACACAGTCCACATTACTGAAACTTGCTAGCTCGGACAAGCATGACTAAGTAGTACTGTCGCTTTTCCAAGTTGAGTTCATCTTCTGGAGGTGGCCTCCTGCTAGAAGACTTACTCATTCTCTTGAAAACTAGTACTACTAGCATACCCTTATTGAGTACTCAACGTAGATTGTCCCACTTGAAAGAAAACTGATAAAACATAGCTTTACTGGAAAATGGCAACCAAGGGCTTCCGAAGTCCATGTCAAAATTTGTTTTCGAAAACAGTTTGGTTTTTGACAAAAACTGCTTGTTGATTTTCAAATAATTAGTTTGACTGAAACAGGAAAGAAAACAGTCCTTAATTGCCTTTACCAAATCAGTGTTCACAAATTTCGTGTTTAGCTTGCCATAGTAACCTTTTACAACAAACATGTTTTACACAGATGCTTACTTGATCCTTTGCTCGAGATAAATCAAAGATCTCCAAAAGCTGACCTAACCCCGCATGGGGTAAACAAAAGCCATAATTAAACTCAAGCCAAAATTTGCTTTCATAAATAATCCTAGCTCAACTTACTACAATCATGACCCTAGTGTTCCAAAATCTAACCCAACCCCGCCTGGGGTAAACACAAGCCATAATTAAACTCAAGCCAAAATTTGCTATCATAAACAATCCTAGCTTAACTTACTACAATCATGACCCTAGTGTTCCAAACTTTAAGGCTAGATAATCAAAAAGGATTTTATAAAATAAATCTAGTTTGATAATAAAATAACTAGGGTTTGTTTGATGAAGGATCCTAGGTCCTAGATGATATTATTTAAAAAAATAATCTATTAATAATTAATGGTTAGAAAATAATTGCTAAATAAAATTATTAATAAGTAAATTTTAATATGTTTTGATTAAAAGATAAAAAATAAATTTTATTAGTATTTATGAATATATGACTTCCAAGAGTAATATTTTACCTATCATGATTATTTATGTAAAATGATTTATTTAATATTATTATATATAATATTTATATATTTTATTTGTAATAAAGGACATCATATATTTGGCTAAAATATCATTATTTCATATATCAATCCAAATCCACATTTTTCTAGGGGTTTCGAAATCACTAGAAGAAAATATAGTATTAATTTTTATTAATGAAATAAAATTGGCTAACTTAAATATCTTAAGAACAACAAGGTCATGATCAAAATTCCTATTGCTAACCATAATCATGAACATACACTCTACACCAATCAACAAACCATCCAAATCATGAATAAAAGCATAGATCTAAAACTACTAACACATGATCCAAACTCCACTAAACATAACTGTATTCATGGCCTAAATAAGAACACGAGAACATAAAACCCTATTCACTAAAGGTGACATAATATCTATCAAGCTTAATCATTCACACTACTCACGACATGAAGGCATGCAACAAACCCTAAAACAAAATAAAATTCAACCAAGAGAAATCATCCTCATGCATCAATCCTAACTCCATCATATAAACACATTCATTCTCATACTTCTATCCCAACTCCATCATATAAACGCATACTCCATCTCCAAACATATTCTATCCTTATCTAACTATATCCAGGAGACATGATCTAGAATTTAAAGAGAAGGTTGAAGAGGTTTACTTAAATGATGACTACCTTGAAGACGGTTCAATAGGATCCTCACGCTTTGAAGGCTTGATCCGTCCAAGGAGGAAGAAGAAAATTGGCCATGGTTGGAGTGATCATTTCGGCCCAGAGAGAGAGAGAGAGAGAGAGAAAGAGAGAGTTTATTAGTATATTTCATTAAAGGTCGAAGAGGACAGAAGATGGAGATAATTGATCTTGCTTACCTTGAAAGTGTTCTTGAGCCTTCAAGAAAATTTTGGTTTTTTATCCGAAAGTGGAACTTTGATTTCAGCGTTTGATGTTATAAATTGCAAAAATGGATTCAAGAGAATGAGTAGCTGTGATTTGGTGTTTTTGGAGAAGATTGAAGGGGTTTTTAGTTGTCTTAGGCGTGGAGAATGGTGGTGTGGTGTTCTTGGAGGTTTGGAGAGAATGGAGGAAGGCTGGCCGAAATTTTGCTTGGAAAGGGTGGCCGAATGGTTTAGAGAATTCTGGTAATTGGATTTTCAGATTTGGGAGAAGAAGGAAATCTGGTTGTTTGAAATTAAAAAGGAGTAATTTAGGGAGTGAATTATGGTAGCAATTATGGTAAGAATATCTTGGTTGAGGGAGGTCTTTTGGGAGCTTCAATTGCTGACTTGTTTGGCTGGAATTCCTGTGCAGATTTTTCTACAATGTTTCAGCCAACTTGTAGAAGGTTTGTAGGGGTATTGGAGGGTTCTTTAAGACTGGTTTCTAGCCTTCTTTATGGTGGGAAGATAGGGTTAAATTGCTAGTTTGAAAGCTGGAGGAACAGCTTGATTTTTCGGAATGCTATGCTGCGAATTCTGCCCAGAATTTTCTCTGGTTTGCACAGCTTTGTGCAGTCCGAATTTTGGCCAATGTTTTCAGTCTTCAAGCTGAGTAAATTGGTTATTGTTTTGGCAGTATCTGAAAGGAAAAAATGGCTGAAGATTTTAACAATTAGACTGATCAAGTAGCAGGAAAAATTTGCAGATTCCTACATGAAGAAGATGAATACCTAAAGGTTAGAGTTTGAAGGTTCAACCACAGAGTTTAATTCCCTTGGGAACCTTCCACAACTCTTCCCTATTTTCAGATAAAATTACATCCTCCAAGAGGCTTTTTCGAAGCTTTAAAATCACAGAACCTTGCTGGAATTTTCTGCAAATAAAAATGATAATTGAGCAACTTAATTGATCAAGAATTAAGAATAGCTAGAGAACAAAAAAGGTATGAATCCCTTAGAAATTGTTATAGGGCATAAGAGTAGGATTAGGACATTTCTTTCATGTCTCCCCTAGGATAACAGTCCTACTCCTCCCTAAGGCATGCAAGGGCAGGAAATTGCCTACCTATCAAAAATAAAATTTAATCATGCTAAAACTCAAATGATAGAATTTGAACTCAAGGATTTATTCCAAAGCTCTAACCACTAAACCAAAACAACTCCTGTTCTTATTTTCTCTCCTGAATATTTTTCCTATTTAACCCTCAAGCTATCTCCCTATTTCGACCTCAAGCAAAATTACCATTTTTCTCTTCTTAATTAACAAGCACAATTAAGCCATCTAGACTACAAATCACAAAATCCAAAGCACATAAAATCATACAGAAATATAGTTATACATGCAAGAAAACATGATATGCATCCTGACCGCATTACTTTAAGCATGGTTTTATTTGGGGTTTCACATCCTCCCCTCCTTAGGATAATTTCGTCCTAAAATTCATGCATACCTCTATCTCAGATCAGGATACTTCTCTTTTACCCACTCTTCTGATTCCTATGTGGCATCTCGCGTGCCATGATGCTCCCTCTGAACTTTTACCATCAGTATCTGCTTATTCCCGATATTCTTGATACTGCGGTCTAATATTCGCACTGGTTTCTCCCCATAGCTCAGATCTAGTTGCAATACAAACGGCTCATTATTCACAACATGACTGGGAATGGCATCGTACTTCTTTAGCTGTGACACATGAAGCACGTAATGAATTCTCGTCAATCCATCTGGCAAGTGTAATCGATATGCTACCGGTCTAATCCTTTCCTTTATTAGGAACGGTCCCAAATACCTCGGATTCAGCTTTCCACCTTTCGGATGCATCAAGATGCTCTATTCGGTGTCAATCTAAGAAATACACTGTCTACTTGAAAATCCAACTCTCTCCCCCTATTGTCTGCATAGCTCTTTTGTCGGCTCTGAGCTGCCTTCAACCTTTCTCTGATTAACTTAACTTTGTCTAACATTTCCTAAACACAGACTTCTCCGATTTTGCTTACGTGTCCATCTTTTGACCAACTCCTAGGATAGCGGTACCTAACACTTGCATCCATACAGGGCCTCATACAGAGCCATCCCAATTGAAGATTGATAACTATTATTATATAACAATTCCGTATACGGCACACATTCGATCCACTTATCCCCAAAATCCAAAACACACACTCTCAGCATATCTTCTAACATCTGAATAACCGTTTTTGACTGCCCATCGGTTGCGGATGCGCCGCTGTACTGAACTTCAGACTCGTCCCCAATGATTCTTGAAACTTTCTCCAAAATTGAGACGTAAACTACGGGTCTCGGTCAGACACAAAGCTTTAAAGCACTCTATGAAAACGGACTACTTCTCACACATAGGTTTGAGCCAACTTCTCCATAGAATCTCTTACATTCACTGGTATAAAATGTGTTGTTTTGGTCAACTAATCCACTACCACCCATATGGCGTCCTTTTGGGTCCTTGACATAAGAAGTCCGGTGACAAAATCTATGGTCACCTCCTCCCATTTCTATTCAGGTACCGGCAACGGTTGTAACAGTCCCGTTGACTTCTTGTGCTCCGTTTTGTCCTTCTGACAGGTGAGACTTATCGAGACATATTTAACCACATCCCGTTTCATTCCGAGCCACTAATAGGCCCTCTTCAGATCCTCCGGATGAATGGCGTACTTGATCTTCCCCCATTATCCTGTCCTTCAATTGATGCTCTCTAGGCACACACAACCATTCCCTAAAATACAAAACTACCACCTCGCCATGACAGAATTCACTGCCTTGCCATTTAAGCTCCTTGTCCTTGAAAAGCTGAAATTCTGCGTTACTTTGCTGTGCTTCCACAATTTCCTGCCTTAGATCCGGTGTCAACTTTAGGTTGCTAACAACAATTCTTTTCTTTTGCACTTCCACTCTTCTATCCAACATATCCTGAACTATTTAAATCGCCTGCACTCTTAATCTGGCCATACTAACTTTTCTGCTCAGGGCATCAATAACAACGGTGGCCTTCCTGGGTGACAGTTGATTGGACAACGGTACCCTTCTAAAAATTCCAACCATTTTTGCTATCTCAAATTCAAATCCATCTGGGTGAAGATGTACTTTAGGCTCTTGTGATCAATAAACACTTCATATTCTGCCCTGTACAAATAGTATCGCTATTTCTTTAAAGCGAACACAATGGCTGCCAGCTCCAAATCATGCGTAGGGTAGTTGACTTCATGAGCCCTCAACTTTTGAGAAGTATAAGCGATCACCTTCCGGTCTTGCATCAACACTGCCCTCAAACCTTATTTCGAGGTATCGATATACAACGCGTAAAGCTTATCTCCCTCTAGCAGACTCAACACTAGTGTGGTCATCAATCTTTGCTTTAGCTCTTGGAATCTATTCTCACATTTTTCACTCTAAACGAATGGAACATCTTTTCTCAACAGTCGGCTCATATGCGATGCAAGCTTAGAAAATCCTTTGATGAACCTCCTATAGTAACTAGCCAATCCCAAGAAGTTTCGAATCTCGTTGATGTTCACCAGTTTCTTTCAATCTGACACTGCTTCAACCTTGGTCACCACGAGGTCAAGAAATGCTGCACTATCCAGCTAGAACTCATACTTGTTAAACTTGGTGAAAAGCTTGTACTCTCACAGCTTCTCCAATACGAGCTTAAGATGATTTGCATACTCCTCTAGACTAGTGGAATAAATCAGAATGTCGTCGATAAAGACCACCATGAACTTGTCCAAATAGGGTCGGAACACTCGATGCATCAAATCCATGAATACTACTGGAGCATTGGTCATCCCAAACGGTAATACCTCGAACTCAAAATGTCCTTATCTGGTGTTGATGGTCGTCTTCGGGATATCTTCCTCTTTTATTCTCACTTAAGAGTACCCTTGCCTCCGGTCTAATTTGGAGTAGCAACTCGATTCTTGTAACTGATCGAACAGCTCATCAATCAGCGGTAGGGGATACTTGTTCTTGATCGTCAGATTGTTCAATCCCCGATAGTCGATACACAGTATTAGAGTCCCATCCTTCTTCTTCACAAATAGCACGAGTGCTCCCCAGGGCGACGTGCTAGGTCAGATATAGCCTTATTTCACTAACTCTTCTAACTGCTCCTTCAGTTCTTTCAACTCTGCTGGTGCTATCCGATAAGGAGTTCTGGATACCGGTTCTACTCCTGAGTATCCTCTAGAGTGCACTGGTCCTTTGGCATGTTTATCACATAAGCCAAATATCCTTGATATCCTTGCTGAATGCTTTCCCTATCGTCACTCCAATAGGTTCTTCTGACCCTATTTCCAAATCTGGCCCACTCCATTTCCCCGGTTGGGTGACTGTATTTGAGTCGTCTCAACCTCCAGTATCACAGGTTTTGCCTCCGAAACTCTTCTGCCTGATGTGTCTACACGGCGCTTGGGTGCCATTCTAAACCATGCCCAGATGATATGTTTATGTATTTAAGTTTAAAATATTTTAAGCAAACATTCCCATTCAGGTTTAAGTAAAAGAAAATCTGGTGCAAGTATTTGTATAATGAATTGCATAAAAAATTTTCAAACCTTAGAGTACTGCAAGTACTCTTTTTTTTTTTTCTGCGTACATTTGAAATTAAAGAAGTAAATAGGAATGAAATCCCTAACATAGAAGTTTACGGAAAGTAGTAAATAAACATCCTGATCATAACAGCTCTCAGCCCCTCTAGTCCTCATTAGAATTTTCAAAGTCGGCCTTATATAACCATCCCCCAGTATTCCTAGTGAAGTCTATCCCAGCCCCACGGATAAACCCCTCCATTAGCTCCTTCCCGGGTCGCCTAGAACTTTCCCCGGTCTCAACCTGGCTGGGTGGAGGAATGAAAGAAGGCCTTGGTGGAGAATCATAATCTATCTCCCCCGGGTCATCACTATCAGCTGATAAATCAACTATGGGGCTATGAAGGTGGGGAACATACTCCACGTCTATCTCCTCATCTTCACTGTCAGAACTCAATTCTACCACAGGTATTGGGGGTGGCTCATTGAACGGAACCTCATTATCACTGCTATATTCCGAAGGAATAACTGCATGAGTAGTAGGCATAGGTACTAGAAGGTCTTCTTGGAAGATAGGGATAGGAGGATACCATTGCTGCCCCTTCCTCTCGATTCTAAGCATTTTAACCATCCTACAGCATAAACAAGACAGGTTAGATAAAGATTTGAACTTAAATAAACAAAACATATACTATCAATATTTTGCTAAACCAAGTATCTGATACCACTTGTAACACCCCGCAACCTAGGCCCAACAGGGCTGGGGAAGTTACCCGGTCCAAAGGACAAGAGGACTTTTTAACTAGGTCACACAAACAAAATTAAAACAATACATTAAAATTAAAACTTACTACAATCCATGAATTCAAGATAAATCCATGAATACATTGAATACTCTCGTCTCTGAAAGCAATACATAAAGAAAATAGCACAAGGCCTTCAAAGCAAGCAACAAACAATCTACTCATCTCCACAGCAGGGCCGACCTGAAAACTTGGCAAAAGGGTGATAAGATAAAAATCTCAGTAAGTCCGTGTGTGTTTTGAGTGTCCAGTGAAAACAGTTCATGCATGCAAGATGTAAGAACTTCATAAGGAAAAGTACTAGCAAGCAATAAACAATGTTAAAAATCAAGAGTTGCGTTTTGGCTTTTTCAACCATACATGTACAATAAAATCAACCAGTCAAAAGGCGGCAATGGGTTACCACACGTTGGGCCCCATAACCATACAACGGTCAGAATGCATTGTAGACTGAAAAAAGGTAGGTGATCGGCCTACCGGGTAAGATACTCCTCCTTCTCTACACCCAAACAAAACCAGTTGTCCACTCCGACAACACAGTCCACATGACCGAAACTTGCTAGCTCGGACCGGCATGACTAAATAGTACTGTCGCTTTTCTAAGTTGAGTTCATCTTCTGGAGGAGGACTCCTATCTAAAGACTTACTCTGGCTCTTCAAAACTAGTACTATTAGCCTACCCTTATTGAGTACTCAACGTAGATTGTCCCACTTGCGAGAAAACTGATAAAACATAGCTTTACTTGATAATGGCAATTAAGGGTTTTCAAAGTCCAAGTCAAATTTAGTTTTGGAAAACAGTTTGGTGTTTGAGTAACACTACTTGTTGATTTTCAAATAATTGGTTTAATTGAAACAGGAAATGAAACAGTCCTTAATTGCCTTTACCAAATCAGTGTTCACATATTTCGTGTTTAGCTTGCCATAGTAACCTTTTACAACAAACATGTTTTATGTAGGAGCTTACCTAATCTTTTTCTTGAGATAAATCAAAGATCTCCAAAAGCTGACCTAGCCCCGCCTGGGGTAAACACAAGCCATAATTAAACTCAAGCCAAAATTTTCTTTCATAAATAATCCTAGCTCAACTTACTACAATTATGACCCTAGTGTTCCAAGCTTTAAGGCTAGATAATCAAAAAGGATTTCATAAAATAAATCTAGTTTGATAATAAAATAACTAAGGTTTGTTTAATGAAGGGTCCTAGGTCCTAGATGATATTATTTAAAATAATAATCTATTAATAATTAATGGTTAGAAAATAATTGGTAAATAAAATTATTAATAAGTAAATTTTAATATGTTTTGATTAAAAGATAAAAAAATAAATTTTATTAGTATTTATGAATATATGACTTCTAAGATTAATATTTTACCTATCATGATTATTTATGTAAAAGGCTTTAGTTAATATTATTATTATATACAGTATTTATATATTTTATTTGTAATAAAGGATATCATGTATTTGGCTAAAATATCATTATTTCATATATTAATCCAAATCCACATTTGCCAAGGGTTTTCGAAATCACTAGAAGAAAATAGAGTATTAATTTTTGTTAATGAAATAAAATTGGCAACTTAAATAGATTAGGAACAACAAGGTCATGATCATAATTCATATTGCTAACCATAATCATGAACATACACTTTACACCAATCAACAAACCATCCAAATCATGAATAAAAGCATTGATCCAAATCTATTAACACATGATCCAAACTCCACTCAACATAATCATATTCATGGTCTCAATAAGAACACGAGAACATAAAACCCTATTCACCAAAGGTGACATAAAATTTATCATGCTTAATCATTCAAACTACTCACGACATGAAGGCAAGCAACAAACCCTAAAACATTATAAAATTCAACCAAGACAAATCATCCTCTAGCATCAATCCCAACTCCATCATATAAATACATATTCCATCTCTTCCATCCTCATCTAACTATATCCAGGAGACATGATCTAGAATTTAAAGAGAAGGTTGAAGAGGCTTACTTGAATGATAACTACCTTGAAGGCAGTTCAAGAGGATCCTCACGCTTTGAAGGCTTGATCCGTCCAAGTTGGAAGAGGAAAATTGGCTATGGTTGGAGTGATCCTTTCGGCCGAGAGAGAGAGAGAGAGAGAGAGAGAGAGAGAGAGAGAGAGAGAGAGAGAGAGAGAGTTTATTAGTATATTTCACTAAAGGTCAAAGAGGACAGGAGATGGGGATAATCGATCATGCTTACCTTAAAAGTGTTCCTAAGCCTTCAAGAAAATTCTGGTTTATGACCCGAAAGTGGAACTTTGATTTCAGCGTTTGATGTTATAAATTGCAAAAATGGATTCAAGAGAATGAGTAGCTGTGATCTGGAGTGTTGGGAGAAGATTGAAGGGGTTTAGAGTGGAGAATGGTGGTGTGTGTTCTTGGTGTTCTTGGAGGTTTGGAGAGAATGGAGAGAATGGAGAAAGGCTGGCCGAAATTTTGCTTGGAAAGGGTGGCTGAATGGATTGGAGAATTCTGGTAATTGGATTTTCAGATTTGGGAGAAGAAGGAAAGCTGGTTGTTTGAAATTCAAAATCAGTAATTTAGGGAGTGAATTATGGTAGCAATTATGGTAAGAATATCATGGTTGAGAGAGGTCTTTTGGTAGTTTCAATTGCCGACTGGTTTGGCTGGAATTTTGTTGAGATGAATGATGTTTGAAGCAGCTTTAGGGTGGCTAAATTATGGAGTGTAATGGTGGGGGAAATTTCTGGATAGTTAAGGCTTAATCCATGGATGTTTAATGAAATAATTTGCTGGAATTTTGGACTCCAATTGAAGGCTTGATTGTAGCAATTGATGGAGTGATTTAAGGAGTAACCATGGAGCTCCTTTTGTGCAGAACAATGGTGGAGATGATGAAGCTCAGCTCATGGCCGACCAATGTGGGTTTTACAGAAAGTTAGAGGGGTTTCTCCGACTAGGTTGGAGAAGAAGCAAGGCTGAAATTTCTGGTTGGTCTTTCGCATGGCTTGCGGGAATTCCTGTGCAGATTTTTCTGCATTGTTTTAGCGAACATGCAGAAGGTTTGAAAGGGTATTGGAGGGTTCTTTAAGTCTAGTTTCCAACCTTCTTTATGGAGGGAAGACAGGGTTAAATTCCTGGTTTGAAAGCTGGAAAAATAGCTTGATTTTTTGGACTGCTATGCTGCGAATTCTGCCAAGAATTTTCTCTGGTTTGCACAGCTTTTTGCAGTTCGAATTTTGGCCAAAGTTTACAGTCTTCAAGTTGAGTAAATTGGTTATTTTTCTGGTAGTATCTAAAAGGAATAGATGGCTGAAGATTTCGACAATTGGACTGATCAATAAGATGGAAAAATTTCCAGATTACTACATGAAGAAGATGAATACCTATAGGTTAGAGTTTGAAGGTTCAACCATGGAGTTTAATTCTCTTGGAAAACTTCCATAACTTTTCCCTATTTTTAGATAAAATTACATCCTCCAAGAGGCATTTTCAAAGCTTTAAAATCATAGAACCTTGCTGGAATTTTTTTGCAAATAAAAATGATAATTGAGCAACTTAATTGATCAAGAATTAAAGGTAGCTAGAGAACAAAAAGGGTATGAATCCCTTAGAAATTTTAGTAGGGCACAAGAGTTGGATTAGGACATTCCTTTCATGTTTCCAATAGGATAACACTCCTACTCCTCCCTAAGGCATGCAAGGGCCGAAAATAGCCTACCTATAAAAAATAAAATTTAATCATGTTAAAACTCAAAAAATGGAAGTTGAACTCAAGACCTCAAGGATTTATTCAAAAGCTCTAACCACTAAACCACAATAACTCTTGTACTTATTTTCTCTCCCAAATATTTTTCCTATTTAACCCTCAAGCTATCTCCCTATTTCTACCTCAAGCAAAATTACCATTTTGCTCTTCTTACTCAATAAGCACACAATAAAGCCATCTAGACTACAAATCACAAATCCAACGCATATAAAATCATACAAAAATATATATATGCATGCAAGAAAATATGATATGCATCCCGACCCCCATACTCTAAGGTTGGTTTTAATTGTGGTTTCATATCCTCCCCTCCTTAGGAGAATTGTGTCCTGAAATTCAAGCATACCTCTATCTTAGATCGGGATACTTTCGCTTTACCCACTCTTCTGATTCCCGTGTGGCATCTCGCGTGCCATGATGCTCCCTCTGAACTTTTACCATCAGTATCTGCTTGTTCCCGAGATTCTTGATACTGCAGTCCAATATTCACATGGGTTTCTCCACATAGCCCAGATCAAGTTGCAACACCAACAGCTAATTATTCACAACTTGACCGGGATCGGTATTGTACGTCTTTAGCTATGACACATGAAACACGTCATGAATTCCCGTCAATCCATGTGGCAAGTCTAGTCGATATGCTGCTGGTCTAATCCTTTCCTCTATCGGGAACAGTCCGAATTACCTTGGATTCAGCTTTTCAACTTTCGGATGCTTCAAGATGCATCTATTCGATGTCAATCTCAGAAATACACTGTCTCCTACTTGAAACTCCAACTCTCTCCGCCTATTGTCTGCATAGTTCTTTTGTCAGCTATGAGTTACCTTCAACCTTTCCCTGATTAACTTAACTTTGTCTAACATTTCCTAAACACAGACTTCTCCTGTTTTGCATATGTGTCCATCTTTTGACCAACTCCCAGTATAGCGGTACCTAACACTTGCATCCATACAGGGCCTCATACAGAGCCATCCCAATTGAAGATTGATAACTATTGTTATACAACAATTCCGTATACGGCACACATTCAATCCACTTATCCCCAATATCCAGAACACACATTCTCAGCATATCTTCTAATATCTGAATAACCTTTTTTGACTGCCCATCGGTCTGCGGATGCGCCGCTATACTGAACTTCAGACTTGTCCCCAATGATTCTTGAAACTCTCACCAAAATTGAGACATAAACAACGGGTCTCGGTTAGACACAAAGCTTTAAAGCACTCTATGAAAACGGACTACTTCTCACACATAGGTCTGAGCCAACTTCTCCATAGAATCTCTTACATTCACTGGTATGAAATGTGTTGTTTTGGTCAGCTAATCCACTACTACCCATATGGCGTCCTTTTGGGTCCTTGACATAAGAAGTCTGGTGACAAAATCTATGGTCACCTCCTCCCATTTCTATTCAGGTTCTGGCAACGGTTGTAACAGTCCCGCTGACTTCTTCTGCTCCGCTTTGACCTTCTGACAAGTGAGACATGTCAAGACATATTTAACCACATCCCGCTTCATTCCGGGCCACCAATAAGCCCTTTTTAGATCCTGGTACATTTTAACATCCCCCAGATGAATGGCGTACTTGTTCTTATGCGCTTTCCCCAATATCCTGTCCTTCAATTGATGCTCTCTGGGCACACACAACCGATCCCTGAAATACAAAACTCCCGCCATACTTTGCTGGAATTCACTGCCTTGCAGTTTAAGCTTCTTGTCCTTGAAAAGATGAAATTCCGCGTTACTTTACTGTGCTTCCACAATTTCCCGCCTTAGATCTGGTGTCAACTTCAGGTTGCTAACAACAATTCTCTTCTCTTGTACTTCCACTCTTCTGTTCAACACATCCAGAACTACTTGAATCTCCTGCACTCTTAATCTGGCCATACTAACTTTTCTACTCAGGGCATCAGCAATAATGTTGGCCTTCCCGAGGTGATAGTTGATTGGACAATGGTACTCTTCTAAAAATTCCATCCACATTCGCTGTCTAGAATTCAAATCCTTCTAGGTGAAAATGTACTTCAGGCTCTTGTGGTCAGTGAACAATTCAAATTCCTCCTCGTACAGATAGTGTTGCCATTTCTTTAGAGCGAACACAATGGCCGCCAGCTCTAGATCATGCGTTGGGTAGTTGACTTCATGTGGTCTCAACTTTCGAGAAGCAAAAGCAATCACCTTCCGGTGTTGCATCAATACTGCGCCCAAACCTTCTTTCGAGGCATCGGCATACAGCGCGTAAGTCTTATCTCCTTCTAGCAGACTCAACACTGGTGTAGTTATCAATCTTCGCTTCAGCTCTTGGAAACTCTTCTCACATTTTTCACTCCAAACGAATGGAACATCTTTTCTCAGCAGTTGGCTCATAGGAGAAGCGAGCATTGAAAATTCTTTGATGAACCTCCTATAGTAACCAGCCAATCCCAAGAAGCTTCGAATCTAGGTGATGTTCTCCGGTTGCTCCCATTCTGACACTGCTTCAACTTTCGCTAGGTCTACCTTGATTCCCTCCTTGGCCACCACGTGGCCAAGAAATGCTACACTATCCAGCCAGAACTCACATTTGCTGAACTTGGCAAAAAGCTTGTACTCCCGCAGCTTCTCCAATACGAGCTTCAGATGTTCTGCATACTCCTCTGAACTCACAGAATAAACCAGAGTGTCATCGATAAAGACAACCAAGAACATGTCCAAATAGGGTCAGAACACTCGATGCATCAAATCTATGAATAGTGCTGGAGCATTGGTCACCCCGAATGGCATTACCCCGAACTCAAAATGTCCCTATCTGGTGTTGAAGGCCGTCTTGGGGATATCCTCCTCTTTTATCCGCACTGGATAGTACCCTTACCTCAGCTCCAATTTGGAGTAGCAACTAGATCATAGTAACTGATCGAACAGCTCATCAATCCGTGGTAGGGGATACTTGTTCTTCATCGTCAGATTGTTCAATCCCCGATAGTCGATACACAGCCTCAGAGTCCTATCCTCCTTCTTCACAAATAGCACGAGTGCTCCCCAGGGCGACGTGCTAGGTCAGATATAGCATTATTTCACTAACTCTTCTAACTGCTCCTTCAGTTCTTTCAACTCTGCTGGTGCTATCCGATAAGGAGTTCTGGATATCGGTTCTACCCCTCAGTATCCTCCAAAGTGCACTGGTCCTTTTGCATGATTATCACATAAGCCAAATATCCTTGACATCCTTGCTGAATGCTTGCCCCATTGTCACTCCAACAGGTTCTTCTGACCCTATTTCCAAATCCATCCTACTCTCATTTCCCTGGTTGGGTGATTGCATTTGAGTCGTCTCAACCTCTGGTGTCACAGGTTTTGCCTCTGAAACTCTTCTGCCTGATGTGGCTACATGGCGCTTGGGTGCCATTCTAAACCATGCCCAGATGATGAGTTTATGCATTTAAGTTTAAAATATTTTGAGCATGCATTCACATTGAAGTTTAAGTAAAAGAAAATCAGATGCAAGTTAATGTATAAAGAATTGCATAAAAAAATTTCAAACCTTAGAGTACTCCAAGTACTCTTTTTTTTTTTTTTTTTGCATAAATTTGAAATTAAAGCAGTAAAAAGGAATGAAATCCCTAACATAGAAGTTTACAGAAAGCAGTAAATAAACATCCTGATCATAACAGCTCTCAGAGAATCTAGTCCTCATTAGAATTTTCAAAGTTGGCCTCATAAAACCGTCCCCCAGTATTCTTAGTGAAGTCTATCCCAGCCCCACAGACAAACCCCTCCATTGGCTCCTTCCCGGGTTGCCTAGAACTTTTCCCAGTCTCAACCTGGCTGGGTGGAGGAATGAAAGAAGGCCTGGGTGGAGATTCATAATCTATCTCCCCTGGGTCATCACTATCTATTGATAAATTAACTATGGGGCTAGGAGCGTGGGGAACAAACTCCACGTCTATCTCCTCATCTTCACCGTCAGAACTCAATTCTACCACAGCTGTTGGGGTGGCTCATTGATCGGAACCTCATTATCGCTGCTATCTTCCAAAGGAATAACTGGCTGAGGAGCAGGCTAATGTCCTGGAAGGTCTTCTGGGTAGATAGGGATAGGAGGATGCCATTGCTGCCTCTTCTTTGCGGTTTTAAGCATTCTAACTATCCTACAGCATATACAAGATAGGTTAGATAAAGATTTGAACTTAAATAAACAAAACATATACTATCAATATTTGCGTAAACCTAGCCTGTAATACTACTTGTAACACCCCCAACCTAGGACCAACAAGACTGGGGATGTCGCTCCGTCCAAAGGACAAGGGGTCTTTATGACTAGGTCACACAAACAAAATTAAAACAATACTTTAAAATTAAAACTTATTACAATATAAGAATTTAAGACATATCCATGAATACATTGAACACTCTTGTCTCTCAAAGCAATACATAAAGAAAATAACACAAGGCCTTCAAAGCAAGCAACAAACTATCTACTCATGTCCACAACAGGACCGACCTAAAAACATGGCAAAAGGGTGATGAGAAAAAAACTCAGTAAGTCTGTGTGTGCCATGAGTGTCTAGTGAAAACAGTTGATGCATATAAGATGTAAGAGCTTCATAAGGAAAAGTACTGGCAAGTAATAAACAATGTTAAAAATCAAGAATGGTATTTTGGCTTTTCCAACCATACATGTACAATAAAATCAACCGGTCAAAGGGTGGCCATGGGTTACCACACGTTGGGCCCCATAACTATACAACGGTCAGAATGCCACACTTTCTGCAGACTGACAAAAGGTAGGTGATTAGCCTCCCGAGTAAGATACTCCTCCTTCTCTACACCCAAATAAAATAGGTTGTCCATTCTAGCAACACACAGTCCACGTGACTGAAACTTGCTAGCTCGGACCGGCATAACTAAGTAGTACTGTCGTTTTTCCAAGTTGAGTTCATCTTCTAGAGGTGGCCTTTTGCCAGAAAACTCACTCTGGCTCTTCAAAACTAGTACTACTAGCCTACCCTTATTGAGTATTCAACGTAGATTGTCCCACTTGGGAGAAAACAGATAAAACATAGCTTTACTTGAAAATGGCAATCAAGGGTTTTCAAAGTCCATGTAGAATTTAGTTTTGGAAAACAGTTTGGTGTTTGAGTAAAACTACTTGTAGATTTTCAAATAATTGGTTTAACTGAAACAGGAAAGGAAACAGTCCTTAATTGCCTTTACCAAATCAGTGTTCATATATTTTGTGTTTAGCTTGCCATAGTAACCTTTTACATCAAACATGTTTTATACAGGAGCTTACCTGATCCTTTGCTTGAGATAAATCAAAGATCTCCAAAAGCTGACCCAACCCCGCCTGGAGTAAACACAAGCCATAATTAAACTCAAGCCAAAAATTGCTTTCGTAAATAATCCTACCTCAACTTACTGCGGTCATGACCCTAGTGTCTCAAACTTTAAGCCTAGATAATCAAAAAGGATTTTATAAAATAAATCTAGTTTGATAATAAAATTACTAGGTTTTATTTGATGAAGGGTCCTAGGTCCTAAATGATATTATTTAAAATAATAATCTATCAATAATTAATGGTTAGAAAATAATTGCTAAATAAAATTATTAATAAGTAAATTTTAATATGTTTTGATTAAAAGGTAAAAAAATAAAATTTATTAGTATTTATGAATATATGACTTCCAAGATTAATATTTTACCTATCATGATTATTTATGTAAAAGGCTTTATTTATTATTATTATATATAATATTTATATATTTTATTTGTATTAAAGGGAATCATGTATTTGGCTAAAATATCATTATTTCATATATCAATTCAAATCCACATTTTCCTAGGGTTTTCGAAATCACTTGAAGAAAATATAGTATTAATTTTTATTAATGAAATAAAATTGGCTAACTTAAATAGCTAAGAACAACAAGGTCATGATCATAAATTCCTATTGCTAACCATAATCAGGAACATACACTCTACACCAATCAACAAACCATCCAAATCATGAATAAAAGTATTGATCCAAATCTACTAACACATGATCCAAACTCCACTCAACATAATCATATTCATGGCCTCAATAAGAACACGATAACATAAAACCCTATTCACTAAAGGTGACATAATATCTATCATGCTTAATCATTCATACTACTCACGACATGAAGGCATGCAACAAACCCTAAAACATCATAAAATTCAACCAAGACAAATCATCCTCATGCATCAATCCCAACTCCATCATATAAACACATTCATTCTCATACTTCAATCCCAACTCCATCATATAAATACATATTCCATCTCTTCCATCCTCATCTAACTATATCCAGGAGACATGATCTAGAATTTAAAGAGAAGGTTGAAGAGGCTTACTTGAATGATAACTACCTTAAAGGTGGTTCAAGAGGATCCTCACGCTTTGAAGGCTTGATCCGTCCAAGGAGGAAAAGGAAAATTGGCTATGGTTGGAGTGATCATTTCGGCCGAGAGAGAGAGAGAGAGAGAGAGAGAGAGAGAGAGAGAGAGAGAGAGAGAGAGAGAGAGTTTATTAGTATATTTCATTAAAGGTCGAAGAGGACAGAAGATGGAGATAATTGATCATGCTTACCTTGAAAGTGTTCTTGAGCCTTCAAGAAAATTCTGGTTTTTTATCCGAAAGTGGAACTTTGATTTCAGCGTTTGATGTTATAAATTACAAAAATGGATTCAAGAGAATGAGTAGGTGTGATCTAGAGTTTTTGGAGAAGATTGAAGGGGTTTTGAGTGGAGAATGGTGGTGTGTGTTCTTGGAGTTTTGGAGAGAATAGAGAGAATGGAGGAAGGCTGGCTGAAATTTTGCTTGGAAAGGGTGGCTAAATGGATTGGAGAATTCTGGTAATTGGATTTTCAGATTTGGGAGAAGAAGGAAAGCTGGTTGTTTGAAATTCAAAATGAGTAATTTAGGGAGTGAATTATGGTAAGAATATCTTGGTAGAGGGAGGTCTTTTGGGAGCTTCAATGGTTGACTGGTTTGGCTGGAATTTTGCTGAGATGAATGATGTTTGAATCAGCTTTTGGGTGACCAAATTATGGAATGTAATGGTAGGGGAATTTTCTGTATAGTTGAGGCTTAATCCATAGAAGTTTGACGAAATAATTTGCTGGAAATTTGGACTCCAATTGAAGGCTTGATTGTAGCAATTGATGGAGTGATTTAAGGAGTTGCCATAGAGCTCTTTTCTTGCAGAACAATGGTGGAGATGATGAAGCTCAGTTCATGGCTGACCAAGGTTGGTTTTATAGAAAGTTAGAGGGGTTTTTCGGACAAGGTTGGAGAAGAAGCAAGGCTGAAATTTCTGGTTGGTCTTTCGCATGGCTTGCTGGAATTCCTGTGCAGATTTTTCTGCATTGTTTCAGCCAACATGCAGAAGGTTTGAAGGAGTATTGGAGGGGTCATTAAGTCTAGTTTCCAACCTTCTTTATGGAGGGAAGACAGGGTTAAATTACTGGTTTGAAAGCTTGAGGAACACTTGATTTTTCGGACTGCTATGCTGCGAATTCTGCCCAGAATTTTCTTTGGTTTGCACAGCTTTGAGCAGTCCTAATTTTGGCCAAAGTTTTCAATCTTCAAGCTGAGTAAACTGGTTATTTTTCTGGTAGTATCTGAAAGGAACATATGGATGAAGATTTCAACAATTGGACTGATCAAAAAGCTGGAAAAATTTCCAAATTACTACATGAAGAAGATGAATACCTATAGGTTGGAGTTTGAAGGTTCAACCGTGGAGTTTAATTCCCTTGGGAACCTTCCATAACTCTTCCCCATTTTCAGATAAAATTCCATCCTCCAAGAGGAATTTTTGAAGCTTTAAAATCACAAAACCTTGCTGGAATTTTTTGCAAATAAAAATGATAATTGAGCAACTTAATTGATCAAGAATTAAAGGTAGCTAGAGAACAAAAAGGGTATGAATCCCTTAGAAATTTTTGTAGGGCACAAGAGTAGTATTAGGATATTCCTTTCATATCTCCCTTATGATAACAATCCTACTCCTCCCTACAGCATGCAAGGGCCGAAAATAGCCTACCTATCAAAAATAAAATTTAATCATACTAAAACTTAAATGATGGAATTTGAACTTAAGACCTCAAGGAATTATTCCAAAGCTCTAACCACTAAACCACAACAACTCTTGTTCTTGTTTTCTCTTCCAAATATTTTTCCTATTTAACCCTCATACTATCTCCCTATTTCCACCTCAAGCAAAATTGCCATTTTGCTTTTCTTACTTAATAAGCACAATTATGCCATCTAGACTACAAATCACAAATTCAAAACACATAAAATCATACAAAAATATATTTATGCATGCAAGAAAATATGATATGCATCCTGACCCCCTTACTCTAAGGTTGGTTTTAATTGGGGTTTCACATACTCAATCTAGATCATCTTCTAGAACTAAGGCCCAACCCAAGAAATTCAAGAAGAAGAAGGCCTAGAATAATGTTGGCACCTAGCCTAAATGATCTAAGCCTAGTCCATCCAAGCCCAATGCAAAACCCAATGGCAAGTGTGGCAAGAAGGGGCACTTCAAGAAAGATTGTCTAGACTTCTTGGCCAAGTCCTCTTGAGGTATTGTTCTTTACTTAGAGTCTATTTTGATGGTTGGGTCATTATCCACTTGGATTGTTGATTCCAGAGCCACTGATCATATCAGTAACTCTTGGTAGGGATTCAGCAAGATTAGATGACTCAATATAGAAAAGCATGGACTACGAATGGGCAATAGAGCACAAGTGTGGGCCGAATTAGTGGGAGATTTAGAGATTTTATTTGATTGTAATAGGATTTTAGTTTTAAAATATATTTTATATATTTCTTGTTTTAAACATAATTTCATTTTAGTTTTAAGATTGATTAATCAATGATATTTTACTTCTTTCCATTCTCGTATTTCAATTAGTAGAGATGGAAAAATTATTTGTTCTGGAAACATGTATGATAATCTTTTCTATGTAAATCCTATTAGTCACCAAATAAACAATACCTAGACAGAACCTAATAATAAGATTTGAAAGGTCACTTCTAATAACTCATATTTATGACATTTAAGATTCAGACATATAAATCCTAATTGGATTCAGAAATTAATAA
Organism: Voacanga thouarsii; assembly: GCA_026120185.1. Taxonomy (NCBI): domain Eukaryota; kingdom Viridiplantae; phylum Streptophyta; class Magnoliopsida; order Gentianales; family Apocynaceae; genus Voacanga; species Voacanga thouarsii. Next base: position 448,409 of record JANUWF010002184.1, on the reverse strand, counting down.
AATTGGGTTATTGGACTCACTGAAATTGGAGGAATGGCCTTAGTTTGAATCTTATCTTATGAATAAAATAACTAAAAAGTCCTTTACTCAAAAGACAAAAAGAGTCAAGGAAATATTAGAATTAGTTCATACTGATATTTGTAGTTCTATATCTACACATATGATGCGTTAATTTTGGGAATATAAAATCATTAATTTAAATCCATCCCTTAATCAAGCTTTAATTAAAATATTAATCCCAAAATACACATGTGAGCAAATATAATCATCGCAAGCATAGTACAGGGAATTAACGAGTATCGATCCTTAAATAAACAAGTACACGCTAATCACTTTTATTTCATTATTTAACCGACCCAATAAAGTGAGAAAAAATAAAAACAAAAAACAAAAGAAACATATACAACTCAAGGATGTAGGCGTATGCAATTTAGACAAGTATCCTAGAAAACATGGCAATGAACCAAATTGCAATTCTCTCAGCTAATTATCATCTTGGGCATCATGAAGGAATATAAAGTAAAACTCAATCGTTTCACAAGTCATGATTTTACTTAGGTAAATTCTACTTCGTTTGTCAATCCATGGAATCTTATATTTTGATTCATATTAACATATTTGTCAATCAACCTAACATAACCAAAACATGCATAAGGCTCAATTCCTTAGAAATATGAAATTAGTTAATAACCCTATGTCAAGGCGAAATTAACATAACCTTCGATCACTTAGTTCTCAAATCCTAACTTCATCGTTCAAATCGATCAAGATTTAACAAGTACGAAATTAATACAACGAAACTCCTAACATCATTGTATCAGAGTCAATTAGAAGAACTCACATCATTAACAAATGAAATCAAGTAATCAAATACCAAAGATGACAACGAATTGATGAAATAACTAAATTAACACAAAATCTTGAATCCCAAAATAATGTTAAATTACAACAAAAACATTAAATACATTATTGCTATAGAAAAAGAAGACAAAGAGAAAAGAAAGCACTTATAGGCAAGCCTCTTTCTTCTTCCTTGAAGACACTCTTTGAATAATCCTCCTTACCTTAGGTGAACACCTCATTCAATAAGAGAATCGGAATTTTTTCTCTTTAATTCACCTCTCTTAGTTGGATATATCTAATCCTTATGTTCTATTATGCTTTTATAGGCCTCTCGGATGCCAATTTCATGGCTAAGGAAGTATTGGCCAAGTAGGAATATGAAAGTACCAAAATCCTTAGATAAGCCCTAATTTCGCATACATAATTTCTGCCTCCAGAGCCTACCTGGCGCTTGGTACCTTCGACCTACCTAGCACAAGTGCACTCTGTTCTTCCTCTATTTTTGCTCTGTTTTAGGCTGCCTCTCCTTGGCAGGCAGTGAAGGTAAATATGGCAAATATAAATGCACAGAAGCATGTCGAAAAATAATAAAAATGCATAAAAGAGCAGTGAAAGAGATTTTATTATTTTACCTCTGTGCTTTATCATTTGTCAAGGAAGTTTTGGAAATACTGTTTGAACCACTTCTGGTTCTGTGGTCTTTTCTTCAGGTTATTGTTCCACAAACCGTTGGCTTCTTCTAGGCATCAACACAATGCTTCAGATCTTTCGAAATATAACCCATGCCTAAAAGCTTAGTGAAAGCTAAGGATGAAGAGGATAATCTTCCTTTACTAACTGAATGATATCAAGCATTAATCAGAAAGGTATCGTGTCTCTATTCTTGCTACTGAATAGCACAGAGATCATAGTCTACTAAGAGAAGATGAAAATGGCTAGAAGAAAGAAAATCTAGCTTACGCCTACAATCCCTCATTCCATGTAATCTACCTCTATTCTCTTGAATCCCAACCACCTAGATAATAGTCTATTACCCAGGCATTCAAAATCAAAAAGAGGTGGTAGAATCAGAAAAGCCCTAAGGCCCATGTCAGTTAAGCCATCAACCAGACTAAACTTAATATATGGGCCTATGGCCTAATTCATTGGGTTAAGCTTTTAATTTAATTTAATTATATCTGGACTAATACAAGCCCAATAATTAAATTAATTAAATAACCCCAATGGGCCAATATAAACCTCAAGCTTTTTTTTTTTTTTTTTTTTTCTAATTTAGACTAGGACAACCTTAATCTTTTAATCTGGGCTCAAGCACTGAACAATTAATTGGCCAAATAAATCAGGCCAATAAATAATTCTCCCTTCTTGGACCTTTTATATTAGTCTAGCCTAATAAATAAACCAGGCTACTCAAATAAAATAAAATCCATTTTATACAAGACCAATCCTTCAACCCAAAACCATCACGACTTATAGGCTACTCCGAAGACCAAAAGACACATCGCCTTGGCTACTAAATTGACTAAAATTTTTCTGCTATAGAAATAGCTGTATTTTATTTTTTAAATATTTTCTAATATCACCATAAGAAAAATGTTGACCCCCAAGGACAATGCTGTGTTAGCAAAGTCTCCGACCTATAGGTGTAATGACTAAAATACCCCTCTCGCATAGCCACACATTTAGAGAGGAAGAGTATAATAACACCTCTCTAAAAGACATCTACTATCCTTAGATCTTTAGTCCAATGATCCATGACTCCTGTAATGTTTTCGCTTTCCAAGAAAGCTTCCCTAAAGCAAACATCCAAGTTATGTGTCCCTAGGGCCTTAGATATTTAGATCATTCGAACAGTCACAAGGGGTAATATAGTACAGAAACTATCTTGTACAAGTCTGTCTTAACTAACTAATCACATATATCTAACATATAAGTATATCGGCTCTACGATAGAATCTCAACTATAGTATATCAAAGTACATGTTTCTAACTTCATCAGACCACCAACTCATACTCAAATGGTAGAGTATTAGTCCACACTGTAGTAGGAGTAGTCTGGGTTTCTTCTAAATAGTACTTTTAGAAATCACAACTATAGGTCTTATTTTACTTATTTAAAATATGTTTATGCTATGAAGTGAGTGGACTACTCACTGGCTAGAGGTTAGTCATTTTCCATTTAGAATTCATAATTCAATAACTTAAACATGATGAGATTCTCATTCTTATCATCCGGTTAAGAACAAATGTTTATGTGTTAAGTAACCCATGATCCATACCTTACTATGAAATGCCACCATTCACATGGACCACTTACTTAAATATAATAGGTTTTTTCCAACATAAATCGTGCACAAATAAAATATAAATATATAAATAAATTTTGATAATAAATTCTTTTATTAATAAATTCGATAATTACATCAGAAACCTAGCCTAGAGGGCATACATTCTAACAATCTCCTACTTGCACTCTAAGACTAAGAAAGTCTGTAGATGCCCATCCCTATGGCGTCTAAGTATCTCTTGAAGACTCTCTCAGTTAAAGACTTAATGAATGGATCTGCTAGGTTATTCTCTGAGGCTATCTGTTCCACCACGATTTCCCCTCTCTAGATGAAATCCTGGATTAGGTGGTACTTCCTTTCGATGTACTTTCATTTCTTATGCTTCCTGGATTCTTTAGATTGCGAGACTGCTCTAGTGTTATCGTAATACATCACAAGTGGTCTGTCCATATGTGGCATGACTCCAAATTCTGAAAGAAACTTCCAGAGTCAGACTACTTCCTTGGATGCCTCTAAAGCTACCACATACTCAACTTCTATAGTTAAGTTAGCAATGCAACATTGCTTGATACTCCTATATGAAATAGCTCCTCCAAATAAGGTGAAGACAAATCCACTAGTAGATTTTCTTTCATCCTTATTTGCCAGGAAGTCTGAGTCTATGTATCCTGTAGGAACCAAGTCATCAATCCTGTAAGCCAACGTATAATCTCTCGTACCTTTGAGGAATTTGAGAATATGCTTTACAGCTTGCCAATGAACCTCTTCAGGGTTTGACTAATATCTACTAACTAAGCCTATGGCAAAGTAGATATCTGGCCTAGTGCGCATCATGGCGTAATGAGACTTCCTACAGCTGAAACGTAGGGAATTCTTCTTGGGACTTAGGACAGTCCTTTGAAGAAAAAGACAACCCATGTCTGCAAGGAATTAGAGCTCCCTTACATGAGTCCATACTGAACTTGGCTAGCATCTTGTCATTGTATGTCGCTTGGGATAATCTTAACATTCTCTACTTCCTAGACAGCCAAACCTTCATAGATTACAATGTCCCTACATCATTCCCAATCAGTAGAATGTCATACACATATTGGACAAGAAAAATCACATTTATGCCTTCCAATTTCCTATACATGTATGGTTCATCCTCGTTTCGAATTAAAGTATAAGACTTTATAGTCTCATCAAAATGAATGTTGCATACTCTAGATTCCTACTTCAGTCCATAAATGGACTTCTTAAGCTTGCAAACCATATATTCTTGGCCTTTAGCAATCAAACCTTTTGGTTGGAACATATAGTTGTCTTCACTAAGATGGCCATTAAGAAATGCCATATTGACATCCATTTGCCATATCTGGTGGTCATAATAACATGCGATAGCAAGGAGGATATAGATAGACTTAAGCATGGCTATCAGAAAAAAGTTTTCTCATAATCGATTCCCTCTTTTTAAGTATACCCTTCCACCATAAACCTAACTTTGAAGGTTTTCACCTTCCCATATGCTCCCCTTTTCCTATTTTATACCTAATTACACCCAGTGGTTTTATCCCTTCAGGTGAAGCTACAAGATCCCAAACCTGATTGAAGTATATAGACTTAATCTTCACCTTTATTGCTCCATGCCATTGATTTACATCGGCATTAGCAATAGTCTCCTCCTATCTAGTAGGATCTTATTCCTAATAGTCAGAGATCAACTCGAAAGCCTTTTTAGTCCATCTTTCTAGAACCCTAGATACCCTCCCACTATGATAAGGCTCTATTTGTACAAGTTCTTGAGGCTGTGCCTTTTCTTGTTCCACAATCGAATCTGAAGAAGTTGATTCCAAAAATAACTTCTCCTCGAGTTCTAACCTTGTTGAACCTTTAGTGGAAGTACTTTGATCATCATCCAAGTATCTAGCATTAGTACTTACCATTACTTTCTACTCATTGAGATGATAAAAGTAACCTCCTTTTGTCATTTTTAGATATCTAACAAAATAGCATATTTTCGATCTTGGTTCTAGCTTGTCTCCCTTGATCAGTACATCAGCTACACAACCCCATATCCTGAGATGATTCAGACTTGGCTTATTCCCAGTCTACATCTTATAGGGCATCCTAGGTACTGACTTGAAAAGCACTAAGTTCAGAATGTATGCAGTTGTTTCCAGGGCATATCCACCAAAAGAGACCGGAAGAGTAGCATGAGACATCATGCTTCAGACTATTTCCATAAATGTCATATTACTTCTCTCAGCTATTCCATTCTACTGGGGTGTCCTCGGCGTAGAAAGCTATGATATTATCCTATTATATACCATATAATCCTTAAATTCAATGAGGAGGTACTCTCCACCATGATCCGATTGTAAGGTTTTGATCAGTTTACCTGTCCAATGCTCCACATCAGCCTTAAACTCTTTGAACTTATCAAAAAAGTCAGACTTGCACCACATCAGGTAGACATAACCAAACCTTGTACAATCATCCGTGAAAGTAATGAAGTACTCAAAACCCCCTCTAGCTGGTGTAGACAAAGGACCACATGCATAAGTGTGGATAAGACCTAATATCTTCTTGGCTTTATCAGCCTTTTGGGTGAATGACCTTTTGGTCATTTTTCCCAGAAGGAAGGATTCACATTGAGGCCAACTTTCCAATCTTAATGCGCCCAAGGGCCCATTATAGATTAACCTCTAAATTTTGGTTGAGTTAACATGACCTAACCTTAGATACCGAATATATGAGTTATTGGCATTGGTATTTCTCTTCATACTTAAAGGTTTAGATTGAGCGTTATTTATTTGATTGTTTGTAGGATTTAAGAAGAATAAGTTTCCATACATGTGCCCAAAGCAAAAAACTTCTCCATTTCTCCTGATAGTAATACCAGAATGGAAAAAAACTGAATATCACTAATTTATAAGTTTTGCTACTGAAACCAAATTTTGTCTAAATCTATATACATAAAAAATATCCTTCAAAATAACTACTCTATTTCAATCAAAAATAAAATCCAGTTCTTCTGCTGCAAGGGCCCATATATGTGCTCCATTTCCAATTCGTAGTCCATGCTTGCCCTTTTGGAGTCTTCTTATCTTCCTAAACCCCTATAAGGAGTTACATATATGATCAGTGACTCCAGAATCAACAATCCAATTGGAAGTTGATCCAACCATAGAAATTGACTCTAGATAGAAAACAATATTTGTAGGGTTTTTCTTGGCCTGAAGCTCTGGACACTCCTTTTTCCAGTGTCTTTTCGTTCGCACTTGAAGCACTTGCTCTTTGGCTTGTTGGGCTGGTTCTTGGGCTGGGCTACAACATTCCTTTTCTTTTTCTTGAACTTCTTAGGCTTGGGCCTAATTCTAAAAGAAGAAGCCCTAGCAATCATAGCCTTGGATTGTGGCTTCATTACCTTCTCCACCACTCGGAGCTCTTTCATTAACTCAGTTAAACTCATATTTACCTTGTTCAAATTGTAATTCGACTTGAACTAAGTAAAAGAGCCCAACAGAGATTCAAGAACCATGTCTATTTGGCTCTCGGGGTCAATAATAGCCCCTAAGACTTTTGCTTCCTCGAAAGCAGCAATCATTTTAGCATATACTCCTTGACTAATGCTCTCTTAGAAATCTTAGTGTTTATGATTATCGTAAGAGCTTCCTACCTTGTAGGCCGGCTCTTATCGGTGATCATCGTAGCTAGTGACTGGCTAATGTTGTACGCAGTGGCCATATGCTCGTGTTTGGACTAGAGCATATTAGACATGAAGGCCAACATGTAACAACAAACCATCTCGTCGGCCTTCTTACATGCCTTCTCTACCTCGCACTCATCATCGATGGAACCTTCCTCGATAACAGGGCAGGTTTCGTAGTGGACATACTTATACTCCTCGACTGTGAGTATTATGTCCAAGTTCCTTTTTTAGCCACATAATTTGGACCCGTTAACTTATTCTCTTGGAGAATAATTGCCAAATGACTAAAAGAACCTCTACCAACCATTTCTGAAAATTGAAAATAAAAGAAATCTCAATTTATGAAAAATAAAAATAATATGTGCACTTTATCCTCATATTAAATTCGATAATAGTTAACCCTATCACTATTATCTTTAATATGATTAATTTGGCTCTTAGAAAAACTGGCATAATTTCTTCAGAAGATTAACAGTTTCCTAAGTTAAATGTATTAACCACCACAAATTAATTTTCCTTCTAGGTGATGAACTAGAAGATAACTCCATCGATGGGATGGCCATTTCTTTTCATTTCCTATGGACATTCCTCGCACTATAACCTCCAACGTGGGCTGGCCGATTATATCACGTGTCCTGAGTTATTAATTACATACATTCATTAGTTCTAGATCCTTGTGGTATCCCCATCTTATACGGGTTCATTCCCAAGGTGACGCGAAGGGACCTATGATCTCTAATGAAGATCGTGATAGAAGCCGTTGGGCCGATGAAACCCTTCTCCCACTTAGTCTTTTAAAATAAGGGTTTTTAAAGAAAATATCTTTTTGAAAATATCTCATTAAGTATCCCTTAACTCTTTGTAAAATATCTAAATTCATAATTCTCTCTGTCAAGGTAAAGTCCTATAAGAGATTTTCTACGAATTTATTTGACACAATTAAGAATTTAATGATTTCAAAAAAAATTCCTTTTAAACTTTCTAGAGACTTTGGTCTCAAATTTAATTCAACAAAAATAATTTTCTAGTGGAAAAATAAAACAAAATGGCTTTCTATTTTAACTTACAAAAATGTCTAAATCCAAAATAATTTTATGTCAGGGAATAAATCCTTTGAGAAAATAACCAAGAATTAATTTTTGTTTAAGTTAAAAATAACCATTTTTTATTTGTAAAATGTTTTTCTTGTCAAAAATTTTCCAAAGACTTTGGTATTTGAGAAAACGTGCACATAAGAAACAAAAAAAAAAAAAAAAGCATGCTATAAAACTGTAAATGTTTTAATGATTTTCTATTCTTTTAACCTAAGTGTCCAAATAATAGAATTAAACACATTAATTAATTAATGGTCTTTTTTAATCTTGAATTTCCTTTACTATTATTTTTCATGTAATAATATTCCACGAACATTAACTATTACAAAAATAATAACTTCGCATGATATGGGACCCAAAACAAAAACGAAATTGCATGGAAAAATTACAACCAAATTAATTAAAATCCTCTTGGTCACCTACAGCACCAGATCACTGCTTGCTTGGACCCGCCACCTAGCTGGAACGCCAGTGACCGGTCTTCAACCCGGCTACCCGTGCATCAGCAAATGTTAACCTACGCGCAATTGAAGTCGAAATTGGACTTCAATTTAGAGACCTCAGCCTCGGGAGGGAGCAAGGCTCCTTCCAAGCCCCGAGCCGTGGCTCAGTTCTGGGCCTTGCGGCTCATGACCTAGCAATCAGTTGGCAGCTCGGCTTCGGCGGCTCAGTTGCTACAGTACTTCTTCTTCTTTGTTTTTCTCTTGTGTTTCAAATGCAATTCTTTGCTCTGTTTTTACACAGATTTCATCGGAATTCATGCAAAACAATACAAAAATGTCTATGCCTTTAATTATGGGCTTACATAAATACTATGAAAGCCACAAAAAATAATTACAAACATTCTTATGTCTCAACTGCGTGACATACAGTGTGTTAACTACCCATACCAGAAAACATAAAGGTTCACAAATTATGATCAAACAATCATCTGACTGTTTTTATTTACTAACATACATCCTATATTGCCATATAAACCTGGCTCTAATACCGCATGAAGGTAAATACGGAAAATATAAACGCACAAAAGCATGTCAAAAAATAATAAAAACGAAGAAAAGAGCAGTGGAAGAGCTTTTATTATTTTACCTCTGCGCTTTTATCGTTTGTCTAGGAGGTGTCGGCGATACTGTCTAAACCACTTCGGGTTCTATAATCTTATCTTTAGACTGTTGTCCTGCAAGCCGTCGTCTTCTTCTGGGCATCAACACAATGCTTCGGGTTTTTCAGAATATAACCCGTGCCTGAAAGCTTGGTGAAAGCTAAGGATAAAGAGGATGATCTTCCTTTTCTGACTGAATGCCATCAAGCATTAATCAGAAAGGTATTGCGTCTCTTTCTTACTATTGAATAGCATAGAGATCACAGTCTGTAGAGAGAAGAAGAAGAAGAAATCGGCTAGAGGAAAGAAAGTCTGGCTTACACCCACAATCCCTCGTTCCGTGTAATCTTCCTCTATTCTCTTAAATTCTAACCACCTTGATAATAGGCTATTACCGAGCATTCAAAATAAAACAGAGGCGGTAGAATCAAAGAAGCCCTAAGGCCCATGTCATGTTATGCAATAAACCATACTAAACTTAACCTATGGGCCATTGGCCTAGTTAATTGAGTTAAGCCTTTAATTCAATTTAATTATTCCTGGACTAATACAAGCCCAAAATTAAATTAATTAAATAACCCAAATGGGCTAATAAAAACCACAAGACTTTTTACCCCCTAATTTAGACCAGGCCAACCTTAGTCATTCAATCTGGGCTCAAGCCCTGAGCAATTGATTGACTAACGAAATTGGGCCAATAAATAATTCTTCCTTATTGGACTTTTTATTTTATTCTAGCGCCAATAAATAAACCAAGCTACTTAAACAAAATAAAATTCATTTTATACAAGACCAATCCCTCAACCTAAAACCATCTTGACTTATGGGCTATTTCGAGGACCAAAAGATACATCACCTTGGCTACTAAATTGACCAAAATACCCCTGCTATAGAAATGTTGTATTTTACATTTTAAATATTTTCTAATATTACCATAAGGAAATATCGACTCCAAGGACAATGTTGCGTTAGCAAAGGCTCTAACCTACAGGTGTAATGACTAAAATACCCCTCTACGCATCGCTGTACATTTAGAAAAGAAGTGCATACTAACACCTCTCTAAAAGACATCTACTATTCTTAGACCTCTAGTCCAACGATCCATGACTCCTAGAATGTTTTTGCTTTCCAAGGGAGCTACCCTAAAGCAAACATCCAAGTTGTGTGTCCCCAGGGCCCTGGATATTTAGATCATTCGACCAGTCACATAGGGCGATATAGCGTAGAAACTATCGTGTATAAGTCTGTCTTAACTAACTAGTAATATATACCTAACATACAAGTATATTGGCTCTACGATAGAATCTCAACTATAGTATATCAAAGTACATGCTTCCAACTTGGTCAAACCATCAACTCATACTCAAGCGGTAGAGTATTAGTCCATGCTGTAGCTGTAGTAGTCTGGGTTTCTTCTAAATGGTAGTTTTAGAAACCACTACTACTAGTCTTGTTCTACGTATTCAAATACGCTTATGCTATGAATTGAGTGGACTACTCATTAGCTAAAAGTAAGCCATTCCCCATTTAGAAGTCATAATACAATAACCTAAACATGATGAGATTTCTATTCTCATCAATTAGTAAAGAACAAACGTTTATGTGTTAAGTAACCCATGATCCATACCTTACTGTAAAAGACCACCATTCACATAGATCACTTACTTAAACACAACGGGTCTTTTCTGAATGTAAATCGTGCACAAATAAAATGTAAATTCAAAAGAAATTTTTGACAATAAATTCTTTTATTAATAAATTCGATAAATACATCAGAAACCTAGTCTAAAGGGCATACATTCCAACAGGCAGAATGTACCCGACGCCAGGTACACTTATCAGACTTGGTGCCCAATTTGTTCTGGAGAAATCCCTGAAGCTCGCTCAAACTCTACAACTGGAATAGAATTAAATCGGCACCTAGTCCATTGGCTGGGCTTGGCATGTGGTACATTCTGGTTCTGTGCACTTTTTTCTCGATTTTAACTTAAATTTGTACATGTTTACCAAAAACACCTTTTACAAGCAAAATGTCAAATAGGAAGGAATATGCCTAATTATTACAACAAATATATCTTAAAACACCCTTAAATAACTTGGAAAAGAATGGTGATTTTAACCCCTATCACATACCCCCACACTTGAACATGTGCTTGTCCTCAAGCAAAACACTTTAGTCCAAGAAAAATTATCAAAACAACACAAGTGTTTTTCTCATTCAAAAGTTTATTCATTATAGTAAAGATCATTTCTTCCTTTCAAACTTTAGATACAACTTTTGTTATTCATACCCTTTGAAAACAATTTCAAACTTTGAAACATTGGCCAAGACATCACAAAACTTTTTAAGTCAGATTAATCAAGTGCATACCTTAGTCTAAGAAAATTATTTCACTCTTTAAATAAAAATATAGATAGCATGAATCACATAGATCAAGCCATCTACCAACTCAAGCATTATAAATCCAAAAATTACACACTCAAGTTATGATGCAAGGAAAGCACTCTAAATTTTTCTCTCAAAGTATTTTTTTTAATGACTTAGGGAATTGATAGCCTCATGTGCATGGATTACTTTTCACACACTGTATTGGCCCCCTTTTTAGACATCACTCATCATTTTTTCAACAATTCTTTTTTCTATGTTTTTGCTTGCCTTTTTGCCTTAAGTATAGCCTCAAGAGAGTGCACTGAATACACTTGCTACTTCTCCCTATATTGACCCCCTTTTCAGCTAAAGATCTTCAAAGATCATCAATAAGAGCCTTTTCTCAATTTACACCAACAATAGTATTGTTTTCACTCATTTTTTTTTTTCTCTTCAACTCAAATCAAAAAAATTTTCAACATTCTTCTCAATCTTTCCTCTCAAAGATCTATTTTCAACTCACATTTTTTCCATCATAACTCAAAGCTAGAAAATTTCAAACTCATAATACAAAAGTTATCCAATAACTCTTCCATATTCATCATAGCTTCTATGTTTCAACTAGATAAGTCAAATAACATTCAAACATCAATGTATAAACAAGATTAATCAAAATTCTCAAGTCTGGACAAATATCTTTTTCAATAAACCAATTTCATCAAACTCCACCTAATGAATGAGAAAACTCTTATCCAAGTAAGAAAAAGAATTACAACTTTGCTTAACAATGAAACCACTGAAATTTTTGAAAAAATTATCACAAAACAACATATATTCATCAAATAATATGAAAAAGCACTTCTTCAACCTTTATTCTCCCCCCACACTCAAACTGGACATTGTCCTCAATGGCCAAATATAGAATAATAGATGTACACCAAGAAGACCAAGACGAATAAAGAAGAAGAATAGAGTGAAGAAAATACTGCCATTACATTGTTGTGCCAGCAGGTTGAATCCACCTCAAGGAAGGGTCAGTGCAAGAGTCCCTACTAAAAGAAAGAAACAAAAGAAAGAAAACATAAATCTAGAAAAAGAAAATAGAAATAATATAATAATATACAGAAAGAATAAAGAAAATTAAGTGCAAAGGAGTAAGGAATCGTCAAGGCTCATAAAGGAGAACGTCGAGATGCACTAAGGTGTCAAGTTCGTCTCCCAAATATGGTTTTAATCTATTTCCATTCACCTTAATAATCTCTTGAGTTGGTTGAGATACTGCAATAACTCCAAATGGAGAAATTTGATGTATCTCATACGGCCTTGACCATCGAGATCTTAACTTACCTGGGAAAAGTCGAAGCCTAGAATTAAAGACTAACACTTTATCTACTTTTTGAAACTTATGGGGGGAACGAATATGCCTATCATGTCACCATTTCCTCTTATTTTTGTAAATCCTGAAATTATGGTAGGCATCGTTGCGCTACTCATCCAACTTATTCACTTGAAGCATTCTTTCTTTTCCTGCAAGATGAAGGTCAAAATTGACAAGTTTTATTACCCAATAAGCCCTATGTTCAACTTCTACTAGTAGATAACATGATTTCCTATACACTAAGCGATAGGGGTAGTACCAATGGGAGTTTTAAAAGAGTCCGATAAGCCCAAAGAGTATCATCTAGCTTCAAACTCCAATCCTTTCGTGTATGATTGACCACTTTTTTCCAAGATTCTTTTTAATACTCTATTGACCACCTCAACTTGGCCAATGGTTTGGGGATGATAAGGAGTAGCAACCTGATGAGTAACCCCTAAATGTTTGAGAACTTTAGCTAGTTGGCATTACAAAAGTGGGTTCTCCCCATCACTAATGAGCACCTTAGGTACTCCAAATCGGGTGAAAAGTGTTTTTTAGAAATTTTACAACAACCCGTGCATTATTAGTTGGCAAAGCTTGTGCCTCAACCTATTTTAATACATACTCAACTGCTATCAAGATGTATTTGTTGCCGAAAGAACTAGGAAATAAGCCCATGAAATCAATCCCCCAACAATAAAAAATTTCACAAGCTTGAAAAATTTGTAATGGCATCTTATTAGATTTAGAGATGTTACCTGTAGGTTGACACTTATCACAACTTTGAACAAACTTGTGAGCGTCCTTGAAGACTGTAGGCCAATAAAAACCAGACTCAAGTACCTTTCTTGCGCTGTTGTTAACTTGGTAGTGGCCTCCCGTGGGTCCTTCACAACAATGTTTCAAGATATTGACGCTTTCCACAGAATCCACACATCTTCGAATGCTTTGATCCACACAACACTGGTACAAGTACGGATCTTCTCAAAAGTAATGCTTTACCTCGGAGAGGAATTTATTTTTTTGTTGAGCATTGAAGTCATTCAGAAGAATTCCTACAACCAAGTAATTAGAAAAATCCACATACCAAGGTAGTTGAGAAATCTTACCATCAATAAGAAAAAGTTGTTCATCCGGAAGGGTGTCATTGATGTCTTCCGATTCATTTAGATTTGGCTATAAAAAATCATATAAAAATAAGCACATTCCCAATCAAGTTTAAATTAAAACGTTAACCCGAAATTACACATATGAGCAAGCATACTCATCATTAACATAGCATAGGGTTCAAAAGAGTGTCGATCCTCCAGGAACAAACATGTATTAATCACTTTTCTTTCATTGTTTAACTGACTCCATAAAGTGAAAAGTAAAATAAAACAAAAGAAAAGAAAATATAAGAATATATACATGTCAAGGATGGAGAATTATGTTATTTAAACCATTGTTTTGAGAAACATGATCTTAAAGTACCTAACCATTATCATAACCCATTATTCTCTTGGCATCATGAAGGATTAAGATAGAATCACTTCTTTTTCAATCCATGAAATCACTACCTTCTAGATAAATTAGCAGCACATGGTCAGTCTCAACTAATTCATCCAAAAAAATCCATTAAACATAATCTTTGATTAAATTTCCTTGGTCTGGAAAATTTAAAGCATGAAATTAATCAATAAATCCTTGGTCTGGCAAACATCAATTAACCTTTAATTACCCAATCCTCGGCAATTAACCCTCTTGGTCTAGTAAGTTAATAGCCAATAACTATGAAATCAATAAATTGCAACCACCATCAACCCCTTTGGTCTAGTAAGTTAATGGAAAGAAATAACAAATTAATCACGTAATAAGCACAAGTAATTAAATACTAAGAAGAACAATCAATTAATCAAAAGATCAAAATAACTCTAAAAATCATGAATACCTAAAATAATGTCAAATTACAATAAAATAATTAATACATCATTGTTGAAGAAAAAGAAAACAAAGTAAAAGAAAGCACTCATAGACAAGCCTCTTTCTTCTTCCTTTGAAGACCTTCTTACACAATCCTCCTTGAATTGAAGAATTTCTCCTTTGATTTGAGTAATTTTCTATTATGATCTATGAATTTCCCCCCTTTTCACTTGTGTTGTCCCTCGATTTATAGGCTTAGGAAATGCCTAAAGTAGTTGGTGTAATGTTCTTGGCTAAGTAGAATTAGGAAGATACTAAAAGTCCACAGATTACCAAAAATCACGTGCAAAAATCAAGGTTTCGCCTTATCTTCATGGCACAGCCAGCGCCGCCTTGGCTGCTGGAGCTGGCGCCAGTTGTGTTCTGTTTCTTCTATCGTTCACCGATTTTTTCTTGATTTCCACGCAATATTGTCCAGAGTACAGCCAGCACCGCCTTGGCTGCTAGAGCCAGTGCCAGTTTGGTTCTGTTTTGGTCCTGTTTCAACAATTTTTCATCGTCTCGAAGTGCGTACAAGTAGCACATGGCTGGCAACGGTTCCTCTGGCCTGGCCGGCACCGCCTCTATTCTGTTTTGCGATATTTTTACTTTGTTTCACCCGTAAAATCTGAAATAATGTACAAAATACCTTTCCAAGGGTAAAATCTCATATATGAAGAAATATGACTAGTTATTGAACAGAATGTATCACAAAAGAGTCTTAAATAACTAATAAAAATATGACTAATTTAGGCCATGTCATCTTTCTCGGTCAGTGACTCAAGATTGGGATTATCCAATCTAGACAAGTGATTTGCAACCAAATTTTTCACTCCTTTTTTGTCCCTAATCTCCATGTTAAATTCCTACAACAATAAGACCATCTAATCAATCTTGGTTTGGAATCATGCTTGTTTAATAGATTCTTGAAGGCAGAATGATTCGTATACACAATAACTTTGGATAAAATAAGATAAAAATAAAATTTATCAAAAGCAAATACTATTGCGAGCAAGTCTTTCTTCATTCTGGTGTAGATCTCTTGTGCTGCCGTAAGAGTTTTGCTTGCATAGTATATTTGGTGAAAGTGCTTAATTCTCCTTTGTCCAAGCACTGTGCCCACTGCATAGTCACTTGCATCACGCATTAGTTCAAAAGGAATGGACCAATCTGCTGCAATTAAAATAGGAGAATTAATCAATTTTGTTTTAAGAACATTAAAAGCATTGAGACATTTTTCTTCAAAATCAAAAATAGCATCTTTTCAAGCAAAGAAGTAAGGGGTTTAGAAATCATTGAGAAATCTAAGATAAACCTCCTATAAAAACATGCATGCCTAAGAAAGCTTCGAATTGCCTTTATGGAAGGCGAATGAGGGAGTTTTTCAATTACCTCAATTTTGGCCCTATCAACCTCAATACTTTTCCTTGAAATCTTATATCCCATTATTATACCTTCTTGCGCCATGAAGTGGCATTTTTCCCAATTAAGCATGAGGTTGGTCTCTTCATATCGTTGGAGGACCTTTTCTAAATTGGTCAAACACAAATCAAAAGAATCACAAAAAATAGAGAAATCATCCATAAATACCTCTATGATATCTCCTACAAGCCCTTCAAAAATAGCCATCATACATCGATAGAATGTTCCAGGACCATTGCAATGACCAAAAAGTTTGCATCGAAATGCAAAAGTACCAAAAGGGCATATAAAGGTAGTCATCTCTTGATTCTCTGGTGCAATGAGAATTTGAAAGTATCTGGAAAAACCATCTAAGAAGCAATAAAACTCATGTCCGGCTAACATTTCTAACATTTGGTCAATAAAATGGAGAGGAAAATGGTCTTTCCTAGTTACCTCATTCAATTTCCTATAGTCAATGCACACCCACTAACCGGTTACCAATCTCATTGGGATCAACTCATTTTTTTCATTAGGGCTCACAGTCATTCCTCCCATCTTTGGCACCACTTGTGTTGGACTAACCCAAATACTATCATAAATAGGGTAAATGATGTTGGAATATAAGAGTTTAATCACTTCACCTTTTATCACCACTTATGTTTGGGTTCAATCTACGTTGGGGTTACACTACGAGTTTGGCTCTTTCATCTAACAAAATTTTATGAGTACAAAAGGAATGGCTAATTTTGTTAATATCCGTAATTTTCCATGCAATCACTCCCTTATATTTTCCCAATAGACTTACCAATTTGGTCTTTTGGTCATAAGTAAGGTCTTTGCCAATGATCATGGGCAGTTTTTCACCTTTTGCCAAAAAATGCATATTCTAAGTGCTCGGGGAGGTCTTTCAAATCCAATTTCAGTGGTTCCTCAATAGATAACTTCATCCTTCCCAAACTGCTTTTTTCTATTTTCTCAAATTTCTCCAACCTATGGCCCTCAATTAAGTACTTCAAATATGCAATAGATTGTTCTATATAACCTTGGACAAATGATTCCTGCACAAATTCGAAGATAGGTTCATCAAGAATATCAACCCTTAAACAAGAATCATCACAAGAACTAGGGTGTTGCATGCTTGTGTGGATTTTTATAATGACTTCCTCATCCCCAACCTTAAGTGTTAGTTTTCCTCCATGAACAACAATTAAAGCTTTAGCAGTTGCTAAAAAAGGTCAACCCAGGATGAAAGGAACTTTTGAATCTTCATCCATGTCAAGAATTACAAAATCAACAGGGAATATGAATTTATCCACTTTAACCAAGACATCTTCCATTATTCCTCTAGGATATTTAATCGATCGATCCGCAAGTTGAATACTCATCTTAGTGGGTGCGGGTTCACCTAGGCTTAGCTTTTTGAAATTTTTATACGGTAATAGATTAATACTAGCACCGAGGTCGGCTAAAGCATTACAAAATGTAGGAGTACCAACAAGACAAGGAATAGAAAAACTCCCTAGATTACTTTCTTTTCAAGGCATCATCTGTTGGTCCTGCAAGATAGCTAAACACTCTTTATTTAAAACCACACTGGATAATTCCTCCAGCCTTTTTTTGTTTACAAGCATGCTTTTGAGAAATTTTGCATATTTGGGCATGTGCACTAAGGCTTCACTAAGTGGAATGTTTATATGCAGTTGTTTAAAAATTTTCAAAAACATGTCAAATTGTACATCTTTTTTTACTTTGTGTGTTTGAGTGGGAAAGGTATTGGTGGCTAAAAATATGGTTTTTTAGGTTGTTTTCAAAAGGTTCAACAGTAGGGGCTGGTTCCAGCCCATCTTCTTTAGAGGGTACTGGTTCCATGCTAGGATTGGGCATCACCTTACCACTCCTTAGTGTAATATCAGTTGAATCTTGTTGTGCTTCTATCCCTATTGGTGACTTTATCACTAAATCTATTAAAAATCAAATTTGTTGTTCCATATTTCTAACCATACCCTTAAAATTTTCCAGTGTGTCTTCTATATTAGAAAAACTCTTACATAGGTGGCAAATTTTTCCAACACCCCTTCTAAAGCAATGAAGTAGGATGGTTGAGATGTCATTCTGTGAGATATGTTAGGATATTGTCCCAAGCTCCAATTGGCCATTTTATCTATCCAAAATAGCTGGTTAGTATTATATATACACATCATAATTAAGTTAGTTAGTTAAGGTACATGTTCACAAATTAAGTTACAAGGAATTGCACATGCAAAGGCATTAAAGTGCAAAAAAAAAAACAAAAAAACAAAACAAAATACAACACCTAATCATACAAAGAACATACATATTTGCATATTTACATATAAATATATTAACATGATTAAATTAACAAAATCCAAGCTTTCATGATATTTTGGGTATATAAAATCCTCAATTTTAAATTCATCACTTAATCAAGTTTTAATTAAAACATTAATCCCAAAATACACATGCGAGTAAGTATACTCATCACAAGCACAGTACGGGGAATTAGCGAGTATCAATCCTCAAAGGAACAAGTACACACTAATCACTTTTATTTCATTATTTAATTGACCTAATAAAGTAAGAAAAGAGTAAAAATAAAAAATAAAAGAAGCATATACAACTCAAGGATGTAGGTTTATGCAATTTGGACAAGTACCCTAAAAAACATGACAATGAACCAAGTAGCAATTCTCTCAACTAATTATAATCTTGGCATCAAGAAGGAATATAAAGTAAAACTCAATTGTCTTACAAGTCATGATTTTACTTAGGTAAATTCCACTTTGTTTGTCAATCTATGGAATCCTATATTTTAATTCATATTAACAGATTTGTCAATCAAGCTAATATAACCAAAACATGCATTAGGCTCAATTCCTTACAAATATGAAATTAGCTAATAACCCTATGTCAAGGCAAAATTAACATAACATTTGATCACTTAGTTCTCAAATCCTAACTTCATCATTCAAATCCATCAAGATTTAACAAGTACAAAATCAATGCAATGAAACTCCTAACATTGTTATGTCGAAGTCAATTAGAAGAACTCACATCAATAACCAATTAAATCAAATAATCAAACACCAAAGATGACAACGAATTGATCAAATAACTAAATTAACACAAAATCATGAATCCTAAACTAATGTTAAATTACAATGAAAATATTAAATGCATCATTGCTAAAGAAAAAGAAGACAGAAAAAAGAAAGCACTCATGGATAAGCTTTTTGCTTCTTCCTTGAAGACTCCCTTTGAACATTCCTCCTTGCCTTGGGTGAACACCTCATTCATTGAGAGAATCAGAATTTTTTCTCTTTAATTCACCTCTCTTAGTTGTATATCTCTAAACCATGTATTCTTTTATGCTTTTATTGGCCTCTTGGATGCCAATTTCGTGGTTGAGGAAGTCTTCGCCGAGTAGAAATAGGAAAATACCAAAATCCTTAAATAAGCCCTAATTTTGCGTACAAAATTTTCGCCTTCAGAGTATATTTGGCACCGGGTACCTTCGACCTACCTGGCACCAGGTGCACTCTGTTCTTCCTTTGTTTTTTCTGTATTTTTTGTTGTCTCTCCTTAGCAAGCAGAATGGACTCGGCACCAGGTACACTTGCCAGACCTGGCATAAGGTCTATTCTGGAGAAATTCCTAAAGCTCACTCAAGCTCTACTACTGGAGCAGAATGGACCCAGCGCTTGGTCCATTAGTTAGTCCTGGCGCCAAGTACATTCTGGTTCTGTGCACTTTCTTCTTGATTTTAACTTAAATCTGTACATATTTATTAAAAACACCTTTTATAAGAAAAATGTCAAATAGGAAGGAATATGTCTAGTTATTACAACAAATGTATCTTAAAACACCCTTAAATAACTAGGAAAATAATGGTGATTTTAACCCCTATCAACATACCAGTGGAGGTTAGGAATACTTTATCACGTTCATAGATGATTACATACATTTTGGTTATATTTACTTGATAAGGTGCAAGTCTTACTCTTTCAATAAATTCAAGGAGTTTAAGGCGGGGGTGAAGTATCAAACAGGTAAACTAATCAAGAAGGTAAGATGGTATCGTGGTGGAGAGTATCTCCTTGGTGAATTAAAAGACTACTTGGCATATCAGGGAATAGTATCTCAGCTAATAGCTCATAGGACTGTTCAATAGAATGGAGTAGCTAAGAAAAGAAATAGAACATGGATGGAAATGGTTAGAAGAATGATGAGTCATGCAACTCTTTTTTTTTTTTTTGCATATGCTCTGGAAATAGTAGCCTACATTCTGAACTTGGTACTTTCCAAGTCATTGCCTAGGATTCTTATGAGATGTGGACTAGATGCAAGCATAGTATGAATAATCTCAATGTATTAGGTAGTCTAGCTTATATATTGACTAAATGAAGTAAGCTAGATTCAAAATAAAATTGTACTACTTCGTATGGTATCTAAAAAGAATAAAGGATGGATCCTTTTATCATCCCCAAAAGTAAAAGAACTTGTTAGTACTCATGATAGATTCTTGGAGGATGAACAAAGTATATCCACTAAGGTTTCGAGTAAGGTGGAATTGGAAGACAAGTTGAATAATGCTTCGACTTCTAGTACCCAGTTGAGCAACTAGCAAAAAAAAAAAAAAAAACTGCTTAGTATTCCTATACATATTGAGCCACGTTGTAGTAGGAGGACATCTAGGGTTCCAGAAAGATAGACTAGAGATGCTTTTGAGGTAGTTTCCGACCATCAAGAATAAGATCCTACTATATATGATGAGGCCATTGCTGACGCTGATGCAGACAAATGACAAATAGCAATGGATACCGAGATTGAGTCTATATATCTCAATCAAGTCAAAGATCTCCTCACTGCACCTGAAGGGATTAAACCTATAGTCTACAAATGGGTGTACAAAAAGAAGAGAGGTGTAGATAGAAATATGGAAACCTATAAAGTAAGATTGGTTGCAAAATGTTATACTCAGAAAGAAGGGATTGATTATAAGTAGTCATTTTCATCTATTTCCATGCTTAAATCCATTTGCGTTCTATTGGCCATCGCATGGCATTATGATTACAAGATATGGCAAATGAATGTAAAAATAGATTTTCTAAATAGCTATCTTAGTGAAGATATCTATATGGCCCAGTCTGAAGACTTTCTTGTGAAAGGCCAAGAACATATAGTCTACAAGCTTAAAAAGTTTATTTATTGACTTAAGCAAGCATTACATGCACGAAACATACATTTTGATGAGACTATAAGGTCATATAGTTTCGTGCAAAATGAAGATGAACCGTGTGTGTATAAGAAGTCGAATGGGAATAATGTGTCCCTTATGGTACTCTATATAGATAACATTCTACTCATTGGAAATGATGTAGGGAAATTATCATCTATAAAAGTTTTGTTATTAATTTAATTTAGCATTAAAAATATGGGAGAAGTTAGCTACATTCTTGGTATTAAGTTTCTTAGAGATAGGAAGCAAATAATGTAAGGTTTATCCTAATCTGCTTATATTGACAGGATATTAGCTAAGTTTAGCATGGATCAATGTAAGGGTGCAATCATACCCTTTAGGCACGGAATGACCGTATCTTCCTAATATTGTCCTAAGACACATGATGAGAAGGAAAGGATGAGTAGAATTCCCTATACTTCATTAGTGGAAAGTCTCATGTATGCCATACTTTGTATAAGGCCATATATTAACTTTGTTGTAGGCATGATTAGCATATATTAGTCAAATCTTGGGAAAGAACATTAGCAAACTGTAAAGTATATACTCAAGTACTTGAGGGGAATCAGGGATTAAATGCTTGTCTATAGAGCTAATAATTGAATTCGTATCGGTTACACAAACTTAGACTTCCTGGCAGATAAAGATGAAAGGAAATCAACAAGTGGATATATTTTCACTTTATTTGGAGGGGCTATTTCATCAAGAAGTGTTAAGCAAACTTATATTGTGAATTCCACTGTGGAAGCTAAGTATGTTGCAGCATCAGAAGCTTCAAAAAAAGAGGCTAGGCTCTGAAAGGTCCTTACAAAACTTGAAGTTATGCCATAAATGGACATGCCCATTACCATATATTATGACAATTCTGGAACTGTGTCACAATATAAGGAACCATAGGAAGGGCAAGCACATTGAGAAGAAGCATCACCTGATCCGGGAGTTCATCTCGAAATAAGAGATAATGGTTAACAAGATTTCTTCTTCAAATTATTTTGTGGACCCATTTACCAAGCCTTTGACTGAAAAGATATTCTAAAGACACTAAGATGTCATACGGATAGGAAGGAATATATGGACTCTCTGATAAAGATGAAATGAAATCAACAAGTGGATATATTTTCACTTTATCTGGAGGGGTTATTTCATTGAGAAGTATTAAGCAAACTTGTATTGCGGATTCCACCATGGAAGCTAAGTATGGGGTAGGATCAGAAGCTTAAAAAATAAAAAAGGTTAGGCTCTGGAAGTTCCTCATAGAACTTGATGTTATGCCACAAATGGACATGCCCATTACCATATATTATGATAATTCTAGAACTTTGTCACAATGTACGGAACCATAGGAAGGGCAAGCACATTAAGAGGAAGCATCACTTGATCCGGGAGTTCATCTAGAAACGGGACATAGTGGTTAACAAGATTTCTTCTTCAAATGATTTTGTAGACCCATTTACCAAGCCTTCGACTGAAAAGATATTCTGGAGACACTTGGACATCATAGGGATAGGCATCTATGGACTCTCTGAAAAGATCATGGGAAAATAAAAATGCAATGAAAATATACAAATTTAAAATTTTTCCCAAGTCAAAGTCTATGAATACTTACTTTTAGGCTACTGAGATTGATTAAGCAGAGGATTTGAATTTGACGGAATGCTTTGGTTTGTCACGACTACTTGTTTCGTAGGAATATCAGCCAAACATCGACTGCGTCGCATCAAACACGTGTATCGAAATTGCTAGTTTTTAATCTTCCAATGTATTCTGGAACCTCCTATAAGATATCTATGGTGAAAGTAGAACAATAGGTGAAATAATAATAATTTTTGGAAGAATATTGGAAGAGCTATGTCAAGGGGAAAAAAAAGGAAAGAAAAGAACAAACAATTATCCTCGAAAAATCGGTGGCTATATCCTGAATAAAAAAATGAAAAGCTATATGTTTCCTTTTTGTCCTGATCACCCCAAAACACGTGAAATCAATTCGTGTATGTCTCAAATCAACTAAAACTACATACACATTCCTATTTAATTTTAGCCTTTTTTTTCTTCTTTTCACCGCTAGAAATTTTCTTTTCTTTTTTTCCGTTTCCTTTCTTTTTTTTTTTTCTTTGTCTTCATTTATTCCTTTGAGGCAGCTAATCCTTTGTTTCCAAAAAAAACAAGAGCCATCACTCACTACCCTAGTGGGCTAGGGGTTTTTTTTTTTCAATCTGCCCAAGACTAATTAAATATCTACCTTATTAATTAATTAATCCACTTGGACCTAATATAAAATTATTTTAGATAATTAAGTAATAAATAAATTTAATTAACTCTGTTATTAATTAATTAATCCACTTGGGCCCAATATAAAATTATCCAATTTAATTAAATTAACAAAGTATTTTAATTAAATTAGCCCAATAAATTATTCTAACCTAAATAAATAATTAATTGGACTCCTAGAACAATTCTACCATTATTAATTCACCTAATAAGCCTATATAGTAAATAAATTTACTAAGGTTACTTGAGCTACTTTGGGATCAAAAGACATATTATTCTTGGCTGCTCAAATGACCAAAATATCCTTGCTAACAAATAGTCATATTTCATCATTTTAAATATTCCATTTATCACCATATAAAAATATTTACCTCAAGAATAATATTGCAAGTGCGATGTCTTCGACCTATAGGTATAGTAAAGAAAATACCGCTCTACTTAACTCCCATCATTGAGATAGGAAAATTGTACTAACATCTTTCTCAATGACGTCTACCATCCATTGATATCTAGTCCGATAATATATGACTTTCAAAATGTACCAACTTATTTTCGGGAATTACCCAAAAGCATACATACTTAGTCACATTTTCTAGGGCCCTGGTTTATTTAGATTATCCTAGACAATCACAAGGGAGTGAGATCTTCACTAAGGGAATCACAGAAACTCTATTATATAAGTTTGTCTTAATTAACTAGAGTCATACACCCAATGTACAAGGTTATTAGCCTTGTGTTACCCACCATACATCAAAGTGTACAAGTCCAACTTCACTAGACGACCTATTTATACTCAAGTCTAAAGGTACTCATCCACACAGTAGCGGTGATAAGCCAATCTTTATTTATTATAGCACTTTTATAAATATTATTATCGTGTGATCCAATTCTATGTATACCAAAATACACTTACACTATTAGCATGAGTGGACTATTTACTGGTATAAGGTAAACTATTCTCTATTTACAAAATCGCAATGTAACAATCTAAATCTTGACAAAGTGCTTAGCTTTATCAATCAATCAAGAACAATTTTTCTGCTTATGTATTAGTAGTCCATAATCTACACCTTATTGTGGAAGCATGACCCAATCACGTAGATTACTTACTAACACACTTAGACCTTAATGTACACATATATGTAAATAAACAAACATTAATAAAAAAAGTATTTTATTAACTTCCAAAATACAAATATACATAGTCCATTTTGGAAAAACATGACAACAATCTCCCACTTACACTAAATCGACTTTGATAGTCCATATATAGATACCCTTATGACATCTAAGTGTCTTAAGAACACCTTCTCCATCCGAAGCTTAATAAATGGGCCTTCTGTTAGGGCTAAAATGTGTTGATATTTTTCTAGCTATTTGAGGTAATTTTGTGATGTTTTTAATATAATAGCTAGTTAAATCCCTTACAATTCGAAAATTTTCCTATAGAAGGGTTTCTCTATATTTTAGTGTAGAAACTAGAGATTTTGGTTTGAAAACGCCCACTTCTAGAGTTTAACCGGTGCTGGACCAGTATACGTGAACCATTCCTACCTCAAGTTAGGAATAACAGAGCAAAAGAAGGGAAGAACAAAGTAAAATTGGGGAAAATCTAGAGTGCACCTGTAGCCGGCCCAGTCGAAGTGACTGAACGCCAGCTTTGATTGGTTATGGTGGTTTGGAAGTCCGGTTTCATGCAGAATTGGAATATATCTAAAATTCTTTTTGGTATTTACCTTATACTTAGGCCAGAAATCTTGACGAACATTTTTACCATCTTAACAAGATATAAATACACATGAATTTCAAGAATTAAAGAGAGATACGAGAGAGGTGGATACAAAGATCTGAAAGAAGAATCACTCAATAAGGAGGAGAATCCACCAAGAATAGAAGCATTGTTCAAGAAAGGTTTCAATTGAAGAGGAATAGTGCTTATCTATGAGTTCTTTATTTTTCTTTTGTTTTCTTTCTCTTAAATGATGATGAGATTAATGTTTTAATTGTATCTATATATTGTTATTAAATTCATGAAGTTGTATTAACTTTAGTTTTTAAATTAATTGGTTATTTCTAGTATTTGGTTACTTGATTTAATTGATGAATTGATTGAATAATCTTCCTTTCTAATGGACTTGAAAAATGAAGTTAGGAGTGAGTTCAATTTAATTGATTTCGTATTTTTGCTATCTTAGCTAGATTGCCAAAAAAAAAAAAAAAGGTTAAGAACAAGAACTCAAGTAATTTAAAGATTGGTTGATTTCATCTTGAATATAGGGTTATTGGCTAATTTCATGTTTGTATCACCCAGAATATGGGGGTATTTGTGAAGACTATGTTCAATGCATCTGTTAAGTAAGATTGATGAGATAGAATATATCCATTAAGTTATATATAAGAAAGGGAATCATGGATTGAAAAAGAAGCAATTCTAAGTTCTTCTTTCATGATGCCAGAATAATAATTAACTGCGATATTTGCTAGTCAATCAATGTTATGTCTTTAATAATTTATACCTATATACATAGCACCTCTCCAATATCTTCTAACAACTTAGTTTATTTTCTTTCTAATCAAATTTTTTAATAGGGTAAGCAACATATGAAAAGTGACTAGTGAGTACTTATTCCTTGAGGAACGATATTCGTTAATTCCTTACACTATACTTAACGATGGGCATACTTGCTCATATGTGTGATTTGGGGATCGATTTTTAAATTAAAACTTGATTGGGAACGGACTTTAAATTGTATGATTTTTTTATGCGTGTTTTTTAGTGTAAAAAATATTATCAACAAAGTCCACAATTAATCAAGTTTTAATTAAAATGCTAATCACTAAAACCACACATACGAGCAAGTATACCCATCATATAATATAGGGAATAGCAAGTATTGAATACCCGAGAACTTAGGCTCCCAACTTACTTTACCCAAATCTTTATTGTTTAGACAATAAAATAAAAGGAGATAAATAAAACACTAACCTAATATACTAGAAAAAAATTCAAGTTCACACAAGAAAAGTCACAAGGATAATCAAGTAGTAAGAATAAGGAAAAAAGATATGTAATGAAGAACTATCTCAATTCTATGACAAGTAAAGAAAATATCTTTTAACCAATTGATTCTGAATCCCAAAATACCAATATAAGTTTCAAATGCAAATTCCAATTATTTCCCATGTCATGAAATTCGTATTCTTAGTCTGATTATAGGGTATACTCTACTTCCCTAATTAAAAATAAGAAGTGCTAAGAACAACTCAATTAAACAAGTAATGTCCCTATACTCTAGGCAACAATAATGTCTTTTGGAAGAAATAATACCCCTATACTCTAGGCAATATCAATCTCTCTTTGATTACCAAGTTTTTCCCTTAACTTTGTTTCTGAAATCCATTAAGAGATCACAAGTCCATAATAATTAATTCAACTCAAAAAATTAAGTAATCAAATACTTAGAATTGGAATTCAACAAGTCTAGAATTAATTCAACTTAAAATCATAAAGTAAAAATATCCACAACTACAATTAAAACATATACATCAAACTTTAACAAAATAGAATTACAAAGAAAGAAAGAAGAAAAACTCATAGGCAAGTGTAATCCCCTTCTCCTTTGCAATCTTCTTGGTAAAGCTCCTCTTCTTCTCCAAAATTTCCTTGATCCTCCCTATTCTTGGTGTTTTCTCTAGGAGTTGTAGAAAATATTACAATGAAAACTTAAGAACTAGAACTCTCTCTTTTATACAATGTTATTCTTTTGTATTTATAAGAGTTCTGTGGTTGAAAGAGTTTCCAAAAGAATCCAACTGAAATTGCCAAAATCTTATATGAAAGGAATTTACAGCCTTAATCCCACATTGGGCTTAGACCAGCTCTGTTACACAGCTGATGCCAGCAGTGCTTCCCATTTTCTCTCTGTTTTTCCATAGAGGGGCCGGTGCCGACTACGTGTTTTGCCTTATTTTTTGTCTAATTCTGCATAAAATCATCAAAACACCTTCCAGAAGTAAAATACCAAATAGAAAGGAATATAACTAGTTATTACATCAAAAGTATCACAAAAGAACCTTAAATAAATGGGAAATTAAATGTGAAATTAGCCCCTATCACATTCCCCCACACTTGACAAGCAAACAAGAATTAAAACATTTAAGCAATAGCTTATGAGCAAGTCCAATCAATTCATCACATTTTTCTTAGCAAATTCATCCATAATAAAGCAATAATCTACTTCCGACCTTAAACAAAATCTCATCATTCACTCAACGCCTTCAAAACCTTGTATACTCAAATATTAAATCAAACAATCCCAAGGCCATCAAAGTTAAGTTAAACAAGCTTATATCTAGTACAAGAAAATCATCCTACTCCTCAAGTAAAAACATAGATAACATAAATCATCCAAGTCAAACCATTTAATCAATTCCAGCATTATAAACTCAAATTTACACAACTCAAATTAGTGAAACAAGGAAACACACCACTCTTTTTTTTTTTTTTTTCTATGACTTAGGAAATTGATAGCCTCAAGTGAATGAATTTCTCTACACACATTGTATTGGCCTCATTATAGTCATCATTATTTTTTCAGCATTTTTTCCTTTTTTCTTTTTATCATTTTGCATTCGGGATAGCCTTAAAAGAGTGCACCGAACGATACTTGCTACTTGTCTCTATATTAACCTCTTTTTAGCAAAAGGTCTTTTTTTTTTCTTTTATTTCTCAAAAGATTTTTTTCAACTTCATGTTTTTTTCAACTCACATTTTTTCTTTTCACTCAATTTTTTTTTTATTTTCTCACATTCCGTATTCATAACTCAAAATCAAGTAAACTTTATATCTATAATACAATAATTAATCAACAACTCTTCCCATATTTCATTATATCATCTAAATTCAAACTTAAATACCAAATATAACAAAGGTTGACTTAAATTCTCAAGACTTTGCAAAATCCAACTTAATACATAAGTTTATCTTTTAAATAAAAATTCAACCATAATGAATGACAAATCTATACCCAAAGTTAAAATAAAAGTCATAACTTCATTATAGACAAATAAGTTCTATTTAGCCCCACAATTTTTGAATTTTCAAATTTGTCAAATTTGTCAAATTTTCAAGGAAATTGCAAAAAAAATGTTTTTCAAATTTCAAAAATTTCCAAAGTAGCTTAATACCAAGAAAACACTAAGATGATTGATATAAACTTAGATAAAGAATATCACCAAACCACTCCCCCACACTTAAACCGGACAATGTCCTTATTGGCCAAAAATTAGTATATTAAAGCATCTCCAAGGGACCAAAAAATAATAACAAGGAGGTAGAATGTTAAGTAATACTCCCTAAGTGCAATAATGCTACAATAAATATTAAAACTTGGAGAAGAGTAAAAGAACTTGTTGAAGAAACCTTTACTCAAATATGCAAAATTAATCACTCATAAAAGAACAAAGAAAATAATAACCAAAACAAAAAACACAAGAAGGACTAATAAAACTCCTAAGAATAAATACAATGACTCACTCCCCTATACTTAAACTGGGACATAGTCTTCTTATTACTAGGGAAAAACAACACCTAACAAAACCAAATACAAAACAAAGATATAAACTCTTTCCACTCATCATGTTTCCTCATCAAACTTTTGTAAAAGAAATTAAAGCTCAAAGTAGAAAATAGGCATGATGAATGTAGAAAGAAGGGAGGTTTTTGAAAAAGGTAAAGTTCATGAAAATAATTTTTCTCAGCAAAGAAAAATACATAAACCACATTCTCTAACATCCCTTTAGACACACAAATATTATTTTCAACATATGAATGCATATTATATCTAAAGAATGCATCAATCCTGCTATCACCAATTAATCTTTCAAAAGATTTGTCGCAATAAAAATTCCCCTTTAAACTTAGTAACTGAGTTCTTAAAAATGGGATCAGGAAATCCTTACTTTGTACCACATCTACAAATACCTAGTTACCTCCCTTTGAATAGGGTGAAGGGTAGAATTTATTAGTATACTCTAAGGGTTTCTTATGACGTAGCATTGAGAAATCCAACTCCTTGAGGCATGTTAAGCTCAACACACCATCATTTGGACTATTGTTCTCCAAGAATTGAGAGAAATCTAAAAAATCATTTGACAAAGAGAAATTGGAATTAGAGTGGAATCGAATATCTCTCATGCCACATTGTGCAATTGTCCTTTATAGCCTCTCTCTTCTTCATAGTCAATTGTACGGGCTAACATGAACTCATGAGTCTCCTCAACAATCTTAGCTAATTATGTCTTTTCATCACACAATCATTGGGAAGCTTCTTCATGCCATTGAATAGATGAATTTGTATTGGCAACAAAAGAATTCACTAATGTTTCTAATGATGTCTCACTAAAAATATCAATGCGAGCTTGTAACTTTACCAATCTAACCTTAGTGTAACTCCTTGGCTTTTGTTCCCAAAAATAATTGTCCATGATGATATCAACTGTGTACTCAAAGAAAAACAAAAATCAATTCGAAACAAAAAATGAAGAATAGTGAAAATTTAAACAAATAAAAAAAATAAAATATATACTAATAAAAGACTTAAATATTCACAAAGTACCTAGAAAAAAGTTAGTGATATTTACAAATACAACAAAAGCTAAATCAACAAGACTCAAGTGTTTCTGATAGTGCCCATCCCTGGCACAAAAAGCTTGATGCGTGTTTTTTAGTATCGAAAATATTATCAATAAAGACCATAATCAATCAACCTTTAATTAAAATGATAATCACCAAAACCACACATATGAAAAAGTATATCCATGATATAGTATAGTGAATAACAACTATTGAATCCAAGAAAACTTAGGCTCCACTTTACTTTACCCAAATCTTTATTGTTTAGCCAATAAAATAAGAGGCAATAAATAAAATACTAACC
Organism: Voacanga thouarsii; assembly: GCA_026120185.1. Lineage (NCBI taxonomy): Eukaryota > Viridiplantae > Streptophyta > Magnoliopsida > Gentianales > Apocynaceae > Voacanga > Voacanga thouarsii. The sequence goes on along the minus strand of JANUWF010002184.1, from coordinate 417,852 downwards.
TAATATACTAGAGAAAAAAAACTCAAATTCATATAAGAAAGGTCAAAAGGATAACCAAGGAGTGAGAATAAGGAGAAAAGACATGTAATGAAGAAATATCTCAATTCTATGACAAGTGAAGAAAATATCTTTCAACCAATTGATTCCCAAACCCAAAATACCAATATGAGTTTCAAAAGCAAATTCCAATCATTTCCCAATTCATGAAATTCATATTCTTAGTCTAATTAAGGGGTAACACTGCCTCCTAATTAAAACTAAGAAGTATTAAGAACAACTCAATTAAACAAGTAATGTCCCGATATATACTCTAAGTAACAATAATATTTTTTGGAAGAAATAATATTGATGCGTGTTTTTTAGTGTGGAAAATATTACCAACAAAGTCCATAATTAATCAAACTTTAATTAAAATGCTAACCACTAAAACCACACTTACAGGCAAGTATACCCATCAAATAGTATATGGAATAGCAAGTATCGAATCCGCGAGAACTTAGGCCCCACCTTAATTTACCTAAATATTTAATGTTTAGCCAATAAAATAAGAAGAGATAAATAAAAAACTAAACCAAAAATACTAGATAAAAGGTCAAGTCACACAAGAAAAGTTACAAGGATAACCAAGGAGTGAGAACAGGAAGAAAAGACATGTAAATAGATAAAAATCTTTGAATACACAATAATGATTGACTGCCTATTCTCTTAATTAATTATTATCTTGGCATCATGAAGGAACTTTAGTAAGATCCAATCATTTCCCAAGTCATGAACTCACTTATCTAGACTCCATATCTTTCTCAATCCATAGAACCACTATCTCTTGATTAATTCAGCAGATTTTCCTATCGCGCTAAAATAACCAAAAGATGCATTAAATTCTTCCTTCAACAATTACACATATACTCTATGTGATAATAAATATTATATTAGTTAATAACCCTATGCTCTAGGTAAAATCAACTAATCTTTGATCACTTTAGTTCTTTAATCTTAACTTCGTTTTCGAAGTCCATTAAGATCTAACAAATATGAAATCAATGCAATGAACTTCTAATATGATTTCCCAAGTCAATTATAAGACATCACATCAAAAAACTAATGATAACAAGTAATCAAATACCAAGAATAACAATCACTTGATCAAAGAACTAAAATCAATACAAAGTCATGAATTCAAAAGAATATCCTCTAAAGTTAATGAAAACAATAATCTCAAATTATTAATAAATTACAAAGAAGAGAAAAAAAAAAACCACTTATAGATAAGTAAGCCTTCTTCTTCTTCCTTAAAACCTTCTTGAGTAACCTCTTCTTCTTCTCCAAGAATTCTTCTTTGATCCTCCTAAATCTTGGTGTTTCTCTAGGAGTTTTTAAAAGACATTACATTGAAAACTATGAAAACTCATTTGTACAATATTATTCTTTGGTATTTATAGGAGTTCTAATTGCCAAAAAGTGTGTAGAGGAGTTCTAAGTAAATCCAAAATCAATTCCCAAAAATATCTTTATGGAATTTTCCAAATGCTAATAAAAAACAAAATTCGCCGCCTTACAGATCGGACATGGCGTCGGGTCACTTTGACCCACTTGGCACCAGGTGCTTCCTAAAATGCTTCTTGAAGAATAGTGCACACCCAACACTAGGCCCCTCCTAACATGCTTCTGAAATTCCTCTGTTTTGGTTTATTCTTCATGAAGTGACCCCCGATTGGCCCAACTAAACCACTCGGTGCCAAGTCGACACTATTTGGCCCAATTTTGGGCATTTTTCACCATATTCTACATAAAATCATCAAAATACATTTCCAAAGGTAAAATATCTTTCCAAAGGTAAAGTATCAAATAGGAAGGAATATGACTAGTTATTACATCAAAAGTATTACAAAAAGAACCTCAAATAACTAGGAAAATATAGGTGAATTTTGGCCCTATCAAATACCCCTATACTCTAGGCGATATCAATCTCTCTTTAATTTTCAAATCTTTCATTTAACTTCATTTCCCAAGTCTATTAGGAGAACATAAGATAGTGAATTAACTAGAACGGAATATTAATTCAACTTATAAAATCAAGTAATCAAATACTTAGAATTGGAATTCAAAAAGTCTTGAATTAATTCAACAAAAAATCATAAAGTAAAAATGTCCTCATCTACAATTAAAACATACAACTCCAACTTTAACAAAATGGAATTACAAATAAAGAAAGAAAGAAAACTTATAGACACGTGTAATCCCCATCTCATTAGCAATATTTTTTATAAAACTCCTCTTCTTCTCCAAAATTTCATTGATCCTCCTTGTTCTTGGAGTTTCTCTAGGAGTTCTATCAAATATTACAATAAAAATTCAAGAACTTGAACTCTCTCTTGTACAATATTATTCTCTTGTATTTATCGGAGTTTAGGTTGCCAAAAAAGTGCCTACAAGAGTCCTTTTCTGTGGTTGAAAAAGTTCCCAAAAAAATCCACTTGAAATTGCCAAAATCTAATATAAAAAGAAATTCACTGCTTTAATCTCGGCTTGGGTCGACAGCGACTCTATCACACGGCCAGCACCGACCATGCTTCCTATTTTCTTTCTGTTTTCCAAAGAGGGACTGGCACCGACCATGCTCTGTACGCCCGATTTTTTTACCTTGTTTTTCTTCTAATTCTGTATAAAATCATGAAAATACCTTTTGAAATGTAAAATATCAAATAAGAAGGAATATGACTAGTTATTACATCAAAACTATCACAAAAGAACCTTAAATAACAAGGAAATTATAGGTGAAATTAGCCCTTATCAATTTTTATAACCCGAATCTGAGCACATCAAGTTTTTGGTACTGTTGCCGTGGAATAAAATCCTGAACGATTGGATTATATTAATTTACCCATGTTTATATATGTAAATATGTCTATATATTCCTTATGTAAATAGGTGCCTTAATTTGTTGTATTATGTATGAATTCATGTGTTCATTATTATGTGAGATGTATTATTTATTCTTATTTGCATACATATATATTCCCAAAATCTTACCTTCTTATTCTTTGTTGGATTAATTCTGGGGGTATGGCCCGACCAATCGTCAGAGATATAGTGGACTTTGACAAAGGGATTGAAAGAATACTAACATAGATTTAGATGGAGCATAGAAGAATGATTGACCAACAAAGTTTGATAGGAGAGATGGAGGTTAACCAACAAAATAATAGTGGGAATAATGGTAATAATAGAATGGCTATGGGTGATTTGTCTAAACTTGCAAGCTCAGATACTGATTCGAGTATTGCAAGACTAATAGTAGAAGCCAACAAATTTTAAATAAAACCCAATATTATCTAAATTATTCAAAACATGGTCCAATTTGATGGGTTAGCTAATGAAGACCCTAATGCTCACCTAACTAGTTTTTTGAAAATCTGTGATACTTTTAAAATAAATATTGTGTTAGAGGATTCTATTAAGTTGTGATTATTCCCTTAGAGATAGAGCCAAATCCTGGTTGAAATATTTGCCAATAGGTTTTATCACTACTTGGGCTACATTAGCTAAAAAATTATGACCCAAATATTTTCCTCCAACTAGGACAGCCAAACTTCGAACTAATATTTTTTATTTCCAACAAGTAAAGTCTGAGAGTTTGTATAAGTGTTGGGAAAGATGGAAGGAGATGCTAAGGAAATGTCTTTACCATGGGTTCAAGTTAGGAATGTAAACGCAGATTTTCCATATTAGTTTGAACTTTAACTCAAAATAGTTAATTGATGCATTTGTTGGAGGTACCGCAAGTTCTAAGACCCTGAAAGAGTTGTATAAGTTGATAGAAAATATTGCAATAAGCAACTACTCTTGGGGAAACCCAAGGCCTAAGGCCCAGATTCAGGGAATTCATAAGGTGGATGCGATGGCTACTTTGGAAGTAAAGGTAGAGGTGCTAGCACAAAAAATGGAACAAATGGTGGTCCCTTCTCAAGGTTAGGTAATGAGTGTTAGTTGTGATTTTTGTGGGGAAGAGCACCCCAATCATGAGTGTCAAAATACGAGTTCATCCCAAGAGCCCTTAGAACAAGCTATTTTTATGGGGAATAGAAGACACGGCAACAATCATTATAGTGCAATGTATAATCCTAGTTGAAGGAACCATCCAATTTTCTCTTGGATGAATTAAAACTAATAAAGGTAAAACCCCCCTTTAGTGGAAGCCAAAAGACCCAACCTTCTTTGCCTTATAATGCACCACTACTAAAGCCATTATTGGAGGAATTGGTTAACAAACTGGTAAGTTCTATGGATTTGATGCAATGAATAGGTATTTGGAAGCCTCAATGCATAATCTAGAAAATCAAATTGGTCAACTAGCTAAGATTTTTGGAGATCGTCAAAATGGATCTCTGTTGGGGAACACGAAAAATAATTCACGAGACTAAGAGCGTGGGAAGAGATGAAGTTTATTTACATTCATTTTTAATTTAGGACAATTTTTAAGTTTTGTTTAAGTGTGATTCCTTCTTATCTCTTGTTTAAATTTCATGCATGTGTGTTTTTAGTTAGTTATTTTCTTTTCTAATAATAAATAAATAAATAAAGGGAGAGAAATTTTGAAAACAAACCTAACTAGGTGCCGGTCCAATCGTTTGGACCAAGAGCCAATTCTTTTCAGGGAATCAGGCAGAGAACACCCGAGGTGACCCAGCTCTGGTCCATCTAGCTAGACCCGGGGCCAGTCCACATTAGGATTGCACGTATATGGATCCAATTCGGCTCATTATTTTCAAAGTCTCCTCACTTCGCTCGCTTTTCTCTCAACCCCTTGCTGGCTTTTCAACCCCAACTACCCCCTGAATGATTGAAAAATTCTAATACACCTTCAAAACATCAAATCCTTGATTTCTTCTTGAATCTATGGCTTGAAATCGAAAAAAAATCTCATTTTTTCTTTGAATTTCAACTTTTCATTCCATCCGATTTGTGCACAATTTCTTCAATCCCCTTGCATTAGATGCCTATACATTGGATAACATTGTGGTATAATTTTTATGTTCTTTTTATAGTTTAATTTTGCGTATTAATTTCTTGTTATTTTTGGGTTATTTGTGATTGAAAATTTAATATTTTATGTGATCGATTTGGTTTAAGTGAACTTATAAACCTTATTTTAGTAGAATAGTATGGGTTAGTGTTTAAGAAGTTATTTCTTTTATAAAAATTCATGCTTTGATCTTCATGTGGCTAATTGAGCTTGATTTTGTTGATATTATGTTTTGTGTTAAAAAATGTGAATTTTTCATGCTGGGTTGTAAATGGTTGAGGAACTGTATTAATAATGCCATTATAATTGTTTTAGGTTCTTATGTTAACCATAATCTCTATTGTGCAGTGCTCTACATTCTACATTTTTACATTAAAGAGTTATATTGATATTTGCATGGATTGGGGAATTGTGTTTTCTATGCAGATATTGTGAGAAAATTATGGTTGTGTAGTGGTGTTGATTTGTGAGGATTGGTAGTGGAGTTGAGAGTCGTGGCTGATTTGTGAGCTTGGTCGAAGGTTATGATTTTGTGTTGAGAATTGTGAATTTTGATCCATTTTTCCTTTCTTGCCTTATCCTTTTTAATCTCATCATGTCTAGGCCAAAGGGAACAGCTCCACGTGCAAAGAAGTCTAGAGCCTCATCTTCTTCTGCACTTTTTTTTGAGCTATTTCCTACCCAGTCTACCTAGTTTGTTGAGCCTACTTGTCAAATTTGGTACTAGAGCCATGTCAACAACAAGATTATAGTAGAGAAAAATTTTAAACCATCCCTTGATAATTCTCTTCAGTTATCCACGATGTTTAGGAGATTGGGATAGGAGGCCATTATTAGATTGCAAAAGGTTTATTGTCCTGTTCTAATTAAGGAGTTCTATGACAATATACAAGATAAGAAGAAGAACAATTTGGAGATCATCTTGACTATAGTTAAGGGGATTCCTAGAGTTTGATAGAACTAGATTAGCCACTATCCTGAGTGTTAATAATAAGGGACCTTGGGTAGCTATGGACCATCATAACCAGAGGATTATCTATGATCCTTAATGGAGTTTTACCGACACCTGTGCTACTTTTGGGATGCATAGGAGGGGACCTATTACTTCTTTTGGGTATTTTTTCCAATAATGATCTTTAGGCCCAGTTAAGAGCACTAGTCTATATATTTGCTTTCAATGTTATATCCAAGGCTAGCGGTCTTAATGAAGCTAGAATCATTGATGTATACATTCTCTCTAGGATGCATGGCAGTCAGCCTATTCCCTTCACCCTTTTGATTATGCATATTCTTCGGGCTTGCAGAGTAAGTTATGATGGGGATTTGAATAAGACTACTACTGAGAGAGATGCAGTGATGGAGCATACTCTAGTACAGTGTGGATATAAGTATCATGAGAAAAAAAAGACAATGGATAAGACCTTTTGAGGTCCAACACCCAAGGATGGATGAGATGTCGTCTTCAGATGATGAGGACCAGCTACTGCAGCCTCAAGCACGTATGAGTAGTTTGAGATCATATCCTAGTACTGGGTTAGAGGCTGAGTTATGCACCTAGTTAGAGCAGCTTCAACTTGGGATGGAGACCTAGACTACTATTCTTCTCCAGCTTCAAGATTCTATGGCTGATTTGCACAAGAGGCAAGACCCTTGGGAGCAACGATTGACTACTTGGATGTAGTAGTTTCCTAGACAGGCAGGAGGTGCTTCTACTAGTCATGCTAGGGGAGATAGTGCAAATACTGAGAATGATGAGGAGGATGATGATGAAGAGAAGGATGATTGAGCTTGTTTTTAGATCTTCTTTTTCACTATCTTTGTTTAGTTAGTTATTTTCTTTTTACATTTTCATGACCCTTTCTTAGGTTTTAGATGTTATTTCTTTTTTATTTTTTTATGTTCTGTCATTTTCTTTTCTAGTTTTATGTTATGTTTTGCTTTTATTGTTTTTTCGGAATGACTCATCATTATCACGAATAATGCTTCATGCTGTAATTCAACTCTTCTGGACATATTTAGCTGGAGTCAATGGATTTTAGGAGAGTATTTCCTAATTCTTTTCTTCTTCCCCTCTATTTCTTTTTTGTCCCATGGTTAGGCATTATTGTTGTATTGTTGGCCATTGAGGACAATGCCCATTTTAAATATGGGGAAGGAATGAATTCAATACTTTACCAAGTGAATTTTTAAATCTAAATTTGATTATTTGTAGGATATATATATTTTTTTTAATTTGAGATGAATATGATTTTTGAAGCATTAAATTTTTTCTGGATATAATGAAGTTGTGATGTTCTCTTTAGCTATAAAATATTGATTTTTCATTCATTTTTTGTTGGATTTTTGTTTAAAGTAAACTTGTGTGTTAAGTTAGATTTTGTTAAGCCTTGAGAATTTAAGTTAACCTTAGTTATATTTTGATATTTGAGTTTTGTTTTAGTCCTAAAGTTTGAATGTGGTTGACATGATAAAATATGGGTAAAGTTGTTGATTAATTTTTGTGTTATGGATTTATAATTTGTTTAACTTTGAGCTGTGAATAAGGAATGTGAGCTAAAAAGAGTTGAGTTGGAAAACATAAAAGAATTAAGTTTAGGCAAAATAATGAAGAAGAAAATGCTCTTATTTTCTGGACAACTTTTTGTTGAAAAGGGGGTCAATATGGAGAGAAGTAGAAAGTATTGTTTGGTGCACTCTCTTGAGGCTATGTCAAAGGAAGAAAAAATAGGAAAAAAAAGAAGAAAAAAGAGTAAAAAAAAAAGCAAGAAAAAACTTGATGATTATAAGCGGGCCAATACGATGCATGAAGAGGAATCTATTCACTTGAGAATATCAATTCCCTAAATCATTGAGGAAAAAAAAAGGAGCAGAGTGTTTCCTAATTTTGCTACTTGAAGTTCTACAAATTTGAGTTCATAATGCTTGAATTGGTTGAATAGCTTGACTTGTATGATTTGTGTTGTCTATGTTTTCTTCTGAAGGGAAGGAATAATTTTCTTATATTGAGTATGAGCTTGTTCAACTTAACTTTGATGGCCTTGAAATTGTTTAGTTTAATGCATGAGTTTGCAAGGTTTTTTAAAGGGTTAAATAAATGACAAGTTTATATTTAAGGTTAGAAGAATGTTATAGCTTTACTGTGGATGAATTGATATTAGGAATTTAAGTTTGTTAATTCATTTTTGCCTTGTTTTAAGTATTTGATTGGGGACAAGTAAAGGCTTAAGTGTTAGGGAGTATGATAGGGCTAAAATGTGTTGATACTATCCTAACTATTTGAAGTAATTTTATTATATTTTTAGTATAATAGCTAGTCAATTCCCTTACAATTTGATATTATTTTGTGCAGAAATAGGAGATTTTGGTGCAGAAACGTCTACTTCTAGAGCTGAACCGATGCTGGCCCAGTATAGGTGAACCAGCCCTTAAATATGGAAGAACAGAGCAAAACTGGGCAAATTCCATAGTGCACCCAAAACCAGCCTAATTGATGTGACCCCGCGTTGGCTATTATCAGTTAAGGTGGTTTTGAAGTTCGATTTTATGTAGAATTGGAAGATATGATAGGGGGTAAAATCACCATTATTTTTCTAGTTATTTGAGGTTGTTTTGAGATACGTTTGTTGTAATAACTAAGCATATTCCTTCCTATTTGGCATTTTGCTTGTAAAAAGTGTTTTTGGCAAATATATGCAGATTTAAGTTAAAATCGAGCAAAAAGGTTAACACTTGTAGAACAGACCTGGTGCAAGGCCCATCTAATAGACCAGGCACCGGGTCCATTCTGGTTGAACAGAAAAAATTGAGCCAAGCTTCAGGGAAAATTCCATAACAGACCTGGCGCCCGGTCTAGTAAATGTACTTGGTGCCAAGTCCATTCTATCCAAAAAACAACAATAGAGCAAAACTCCAAAGGAAGAATAGAGTGTACTTAGTGCCAGGTGGTTCGAAGATACCCGATGCTAGGTATACTCTAGAAGGTGAATATTCTATGCACGTTTGCCAATGATTTTGGTATTTTCCGAATCATTCTCGGCCAAGACTTCCTAAGCTATGAATTCAGCATCTAAGAGGCTTATAAAAGCATAAGAAAACATAAGGATTGGGGATATAACGACAAATATATAGAGAGGTGGATTCATAAACAAAAACTCTCAATCACTCATTGAAGGAGGAATTCACCCAATCAAAGAGGATTGTTCAAGAAGGTCTTCAAGGAAGAAGAAAAAGGTTTGTCTATGAGTGCTTTCTTTTCTCTTTTTCTTCTTGTTCTTAAACAATGATGTATTGAATGTTTTTATTGTAATTTGACAATATTTTTGGATTCATGACTTATGTATTAATTTAACTACTTCATCAATTCTCTATCATTCTTGGTGTTTGATTACTTGTGATTATGGAGGAATTGATAAAGTTAGATTTACTTCTAATTGACTTAGAAAATGACGCTAGGAGTTGACGTAATTTTATTGATTTCATATTTGTTATTGCTTAACGGACTTGGGAAACAAAGTTAAGATCAAAAAATTTAAGTAATCAAAGGTTAGTTGATTTCGCCTAGAGCATATGGTTGTTGGCTAATTTCATGTCGATAAGGAATTATGTTTAATACATCTTTTGATTGTGTTTTTTTTTTATTGGAAAATCTGCTAATTTAATCAAGGGGTAGTGATTCCATGGATTGGGAAAGAAGTGGAGTCTATATAACTGAATTCTTGACTTGGAAAACAATTGAACTTTACTTTATATTCCTTCATGATGTCAAGATGATGATGAATTCAGATAGTTGTTAAGTGGTTCATTGTTATGTTTTATAGGATATTTGTCTAAATTGCATAATCCTACATCCTTGAGTTGTATATATTTCTTTATTTTTCTTTTTATTATTTTCTCACTTTAATTAGGTCAGTTAAACAATAAATGAAAAGTGATTAGTGTGTACTTGTTCATTTAAGAATCGATACTCGTCAATTCCCTATGCTATACTTGCGATGAGTATACTTGCTTGTATGTGTATTTTGGGATTAATGTTTTAATTAAAACTTGAATAAGGGATGAATTTAAAATTAATGATTTTTATATACCCAAAATTTATGTATCAAGATATCTAAACTTCTTTTTGGTATTTACCTTATACTCAGACAAAAGGTCTTGAGGAACATTTTTATCATCATAACAAGCTATAAATAAATACACATGAATTTCAAGAATCGAAGAGAGATACGAGAGAGGTGGATACACGAATTAGAAAGAAGAATCACTCATTGAAGAGGAGAATCCAATAGGAATCGGAGCATTGTTCAAGAAGGGTTTCATTTGAAGAGGAAGAAGGCTTTTCTATAAGTTCTTTCCTTTTTCTTTGTTTTCTTTCCCTTAAATGATGATGAGATTAATGTTTTAATTGTATTTATATGTTGTTCTTGAATTTATAGGGTTGTATTGACTTTACTTCTTAAATCAATTGGTTATTATTTCTGGTATTTGGTTCCTTAATTTAATTGATGAATTGATTGAATGATCTTCCTTTCTAATAAACTTGAAAAATGATGTTAGGAGTGAACTCAATTTAATTGATTTTGTATTTGTTATGTCTTAGCTAGATTGTAAAATGATAGGGGCTAAAATCTTGGTCTATTTCTTAGTGATTTTAGCTTATTTTCTGATACATTTGATGTAATAACTAGGCATATCCCTTTATATTTGATATTTTCCCTTTGGAAAGGTATTGTGGTATTTTTATGAAAAAATACATTGAAACAAAGGCAAAAACCATTGCCGGACAGAGCCAGCCGTGCAGAGCGTAGCTGACACCTGCCCAATTAGGATTGTGCCATAGAATCAATCATTTATACAATGTATGTTGCACATTAAACTAATAAAAGGCATTCTTTATCCTTCAATTTCTTTATTCCATATGTTTACGTATATAAAAACTGTGAGATAAAGTCTCAAGTACAATATTATGTTAAGGAAATCGTGATAGAGATTGTGATGTAAGGTTCCTATTACACTAGAATTTGTTTGTTCTTAAATCATCCCTAGTCATAGTATTAATAAGATAGGACATCATTAATACATTAAGATTAGCACGTGTTATACTTCTTGATTTGATCAAGCGATGGTTCTCACATCCATGCGTATTGTGATACTTAATGTTAACACATGAATGATTGTTATTTGAACAAGTACATTAGATGACCTAACTATAAGATAATCACATGAATAACTATTTAGTACCAGTAATAGAATCTCACTATATTCTTAGACATGAGAACTTTATTAAACATTGTACTTTGATTCCAATCTCTGGAATCCTTACAAGACCGCCTATGGGATGAACATTTGGTACAACATGAGGTAAAAGAAAGTATTTGAGAAGGTCAATAAAGAATTCACCACTCCTAATAATATGAATGAATATCTCATGGCCACTTGTATAGATCATTACTTATGAAGTCCATGGCCAAGGTGACTATGTATTGGAAATAGTTCCAATTGATATACATAATGAGTAATGGATTCTGGGAATAAGTACTAAAATATTTAGGCCAAAATTAATTAATATTTGGATAGAGTTGGCACTAATTTCATATTGAACGAGATATTATATAGTGAAAGGAGTTTATTGCACTGACAGTTCGCTATTGAAAGGTTCATGTCAACCCACTTGACTTTCTGAAATTTTAGGTGGATAGATATTGCTCATGATCTGTGAAATATGGATTTATTAATTCGAAAATTAATAAATTTAATACTAATTAAAATTAATACATTACTTCTAACTATTATAATAATTATTAATTCTATTATGATAGAATTAATTCGTATTAATTACCAAGTAACTAGAAAACCTAATAGGTCACACACAATAAATGAATTGGTACAAAAAATATTATTTGATAATATTTAAGGTTAATTTGTGAGAAGAAAAAATTATTATGGGCTAATTATAAAGTATTATGATTATTTGGGATTGAATTGCGATTATTAAATCTCTATAGGTGAATTAGAAACTTGTTATAATTCATAGGGCCTAATTGCAAATCTTGAAATTCCTAAGCCTATAATTGAAAAGGGAAATTCCTAACAAATTTAGAGTTCAAATTCAAGTTAGCATTTTCCTAACTTTTTTTCTGTTTTCCGTGTATGCTTTTTCTTTGTCTTCTTGTGGCGTTTGATTGGGGGTAAAAAAAGGAAGTTAGTTTCCTATTTGATATATAGAGAATTTATTCTCTATGTAGGTAGTGTTTTTGGCCGTCATAAGAATAAAAACAGAGAGAACACGCACAGAGATACTTCTTCTTCTTTTATTTTCGAAAGAAAAGAAAACAATTTCTTCTCCTATAAAATTAATCATAAAGTTACCAAGCATTATTCTACTAGCATAGATTTTGGCAGTTCTTGAGTACGTTTTTTGTGTGGATCAATATTAGAGAAATTCTTATCCTTGGAATTTGGTAGCTCGATTGGATCAATTTTTGAATGGGATTCGCACGGAATGAAAAATTTTAAAAGCTGCATTTTTTTAGGTAATTAATTTTTCTTCATTTCTAATAATTCATTTAATTACATACTACTAATCCTTTGCGTAGATTTCATTTTATTTTTTCACTGCCTATAAACTGGTTTGCATGATCAAAATCCAATAGTAGTATCAGAGCCATCTTGTATGTATTTTGCAATTCTTATTATTATTTTGAAATAGTTTCAAAGTAAATTCGGCATTATGAAATTATTTCATAAATATTTTAAAATTTAAAATAGTTTCAAAATTATATTCGGCTCCATGAAAATTGTTTAATATAAAATTTTATTTTTGGAAAAAATTTTGCTTTAGTGGGTTACACACACACACACACACATATTTATTTATATATGTACGCGTATTATTACAGAAATTGGTTTTAGTAAATTTTAGAAATTATGCCCTTTAATTCACATAAATTGTTTTTTTGAAAAAGAAAAAAAACAAAGTTTTGTTACCTTAAATTAGTTTAGGAAACTGAAGTTGAAAAGGAGAAAAATTTCGTTAATTCACTAATGGAAAATTCATTAAGGACAATTTTTTTTTTATTGTTTTTGGTTGCATCCTCCCAAGGGTGATTAAAAACCTTGGGAGGCTTATGCTATTAATATACTTAAAGAAAAAAAAGGAATGTCATTTTCCATATAAAATTGCAAGAGTTGACCAGAATGGTTTTGGTTGCTTCGTTGGGAGGATGATAAACATCCTTAGCTAGGGGTGCTCACGGTTCAAGATGGTTTAGTGATTTAGAAATCTCTTGTACCATCCCAAAATTTCAGTTCTTTCATATTCTTATTACCAGACTCGAACTGTAATTTTGGGACGGGACGAGACAGATATTTTTAATTAACAAAGACAGTTCCGATTTGGTTTTCGGATATTTTTGAAAATTTTCACAAAAAATGTTGTTATCCACAAATTTGAAAAATACATGTTAACAATTTTTAAATTTTAATCTAAAACAAAATTCTAAAATAAAAATGAAACAACCTATATGAAACTTTATATAATAATCTATATAATCTATATATAAATCATATAATACTATACTATATAATATATATATATATATATTATATATAGTATATATAATATACTATGCAATCTATTATATATTAATCTATATATATATATATATATATATTAATCTATATAATCTACCTACATAATCTATATATACCTTATACTATTGTACTGTATTTTATATATATATATATATATATATATAGTATAATATACAAATAATCTATTATATATTATATATATAATTAAAATCACCTTTATCATTTTTTTAAATATACAGTATAATATACATATAATCTATTATATAATATATATTTAATTCGAATAAAAGAATTTATTTTCAAAATTAATTTTTGAATTTACATTTTATTTGTATACGATTTTCAATTGGAAAGGACCCATTGTGTTTAAGTAAGTGATCCACGTGAATGGTGGTCTTTCACAGTAAGCTATGGATCACAGGTTATTTAACACATAAATGATTGTTCTTAACCGATTGATGAGAATGGGAATCTCATCAGGTATAGGTTATTGTATTTTGAATTTCAAATGAGGAATGGTTTACCTTTAACTAGTGAGCAGTTCACTCACTTCATAGTATGAGCATATTTCAAATACGTAGAACATGACCTGTAATAATAGTTTCTAAAAGTACTATTTAAAAAAACTCAGACTATTACTACTACAGCGTGGACTAATATTCTACCGCTTGAGTATGAGTTGGTAGTTTGACTAGAAGTATATACTTTAATATACTGTAGTTGAGCTCTATCGTAGAAACAATACACTTGTATGTTGGGTATATGTGAGTAGTTAGTTAAGATAGACTTGCACAAGATAGATTCTACGCTATATCGCCCTTTGTGACTATTCAAATGATCTAATTATACAAGGCCCTGGGGAACATGACTTGGATATTTAGTTTAGGGTAGCTCCCTTGAAAAGTAGAATTTTTCTAGGAGTCGTGGATCATTGGACTAGAGGTCTAAGGATGGTAGATGTCGATTAGAGAGGTGTTAATACACTTTTCCTCTCTAATTGCACGGTGATGCATAGAGGAGTATTTTAGTTATTACACCTGTAGGTTGAAGACTTTGCTAACGCAGAGTTGTCTTTGGTGTCAATATTTTCTTATGATGATATTAGAAATATTTAAAATGTAAAATATAGCTATTTATATATTTGGGGTATTTTAGTCATTTTAGTAGCCAAGGCGATATGTCTTTTGATTCCGAGAATGGCCCTTAAGTCATGAAAGATTTGGGTTAAGAAATTAGTCTTGATAATTATAGGTTTTTATTATATTAGTCTAATTTATTATTGGATTAGAATAAAATAAAAGGTCTAAGAAAGAGTATTTTTTTATCTAGTTTAATTAGTTAATTAATTATTCAGGGCCTAAGGCAATATTGAATAATTAAAAATTAATTTTGATATAAACTAGATAAAAGGTATGAAATTTTATATTGGTCTATTTAGGCTTGTTAATTATTTATTAGGCTATTTAATAAAGTTCAGAAAAAATAAATAATTGAGATGTATTATTTTTGGGTGTTCAAGCCCAAAAATAAATAATTTTATCTGACCAAATGAATAAAACCAAGGTAAAATAAAATTTCAAAAAAAATATTAAATTAATTAATTATTAATATAATTAATTAATCAAATAAAAAAAGATAACACGAGATGGATCCCGTGTTGTTTTGCGTGAAGGATAATAGAAAGTATGGGTGCTTTCTGTTTTCACGCAGATGGAATGACTCTCTCAAAGAATGTGGAAAAGAATTGAAAGGGCTATTCATTCATTGGGTGAATTGGCCTTTCAATTTGGCTATCAAAGAAACAAAAACCCAGGAGGAGTTCGACGAATAAGCTTTCTAGGCTTATCAAAACCCAAACATTAAGCCTTCACCGGCTATGCTACAGGCACTATTTTTGAAGATCAAAAGCTTCACGTGGATGAGACGCAATAGAGGTTTGCAAGGATGTCAGCCACTAGCCTGAAATATCCTTATACCGACATCTACACCAGTGCAAAGAGGGTTATTCAATCACAGAAATAAATTTTTCGTTTTCCTAACATGCTTTCGTTTTGATGATTTTTTGCATTTTAAGTTTTCAATTGGTATCAGAGCTATGGTTTAGCAAATATATGAAGCATGTTAGGCTTAACTAAAACAAGAAAATAATTTTTTTTGTTGAAATTTGTGATCCTTTATGTTTACTGGTATGGGTAGTTTCACTGTAAGTTTCGCGAGTGAAAGTATAAGAACAATGTATTTTACTTGCTTTCATAGATATCGTATAAGTCCAGTATTTTTAAGGGCATAGGTGATTGTTTGGATGAGTTTTGATTTAAAAAAAAAGGATAAAAAAATCGCGGGCACAGAAGCTTTGAAATGCAGACAAAATTTGGTAAAAAAGAAGCTATTGTGCAAGCCGCGGAGTCGTGCTGAGTTGACCAAGCCGAGCCGTCGGATGCTGTAAGAGGAGCTGTGACTTGCGAGCCGCAGCTGCGAGCTACGCTGGCCATGGATCGCAATTGCAATTTGCAATCTGCTACACAGTATGCATTTTGTCCGCGCAACTAGGCGAATGCGGGCGGGTCCCTAGTCCACCCACGCGGATCCAGCCCATGGGTTCTCCCATAGGCCATGATCCAGTGTGGCGGGTGCATGGACCCGACCGAATAAAAAAAAAAAATTTTGGTCCCATACTAGGCGAAGTTATTTTTACTGTAGTAGTTAATATTCTTTGAATATTTTGGATGAAAAATAATAGTAAATAAAATTTTAGGATTAAACAAGACCATTAATTAATTAATGTATTTAATCCTATTATTTGGACACTTAGGTTAAAATAATAGAAAAGCATGAAAACATTTGCAATTTTCTAGCATGATTATTTCTTTTTATACCCCATGTGTAGATTTTCTCAAAGAGCAAAGTCTTTAAAATTTTTGGCAAGGAAAAATATTTTTCTTAAATCAAATGGTTATTTTTAATTTGAACAAAAATTAATTCTTGGATATTTTCTCAAAGGATTTTATCCTTGACATAGAAAATATATTAAATTTAGATATTTTTGTTAATTAAAATAGAAAACCATTTTGATTGAATTTTAACAAAAAAATTGTTTTTGTCAAATTAAACTTGAGATCAAAATCTCTCGAAAATTTTATTGAAAAATTTTGGAAATTATTAAGTTTATTAACTTAAATAAAATTAATCCATGGAAAATTTTCTCAAAGGGTATAAACCTTGACATAGAAATTTTTATAGGTTTAGATATTTTATTTTGAGTTAAAAGAAAACTTAATTGAAATTTTCAAAATATATATTTTCAACAAAAACACTTATTTTAAAAATACTAAGTAGGAGGGGGGTTCCAACGGCCCCACGGCTTCTATTACAATCCTCATTAGAAATCGTAGGTCCCCTCGCGTCATCTTGGGAGTGAACCCATATAGGATGGGGATACTACAAGGATCTAGAACTAATGGATGGATGTAATTAATAACCCAGGACATGTGCTATGATCAGCCAGCCCAAATTGGAGGTTATAATGCGAGAAATGTCCATAAGAAATAAGAAGAAATGGTCATCCTACGATGGAGTTATCTTCTAGATCATGACCTAGAAGGGAAATTAATTTGTGGTGGTCAATACACTTAGCTTAGAAAATTGTTAAACTTCCCAAGAAGCCATGTCAGTTTTCTAAGAGCCAAATTAATCATATTAAAGATAATAGTGATAGGGTTAACTATTATTATAATTAATATGAGAATAAAGTTACAAATTATTTTATTTTTCACAAACTCAATTTTCTTTTATTTTTGATATTTCAGAAATGGTTGGTAGAGGTTCTTTTAGTCCTTTAGCCGTTATTCTCTATGAGAATAAGCTAACGGGTCCAAATTATATGGAATGGAAAAGGAACTTGGACATAATACTCATTGCCGAGGAGTATAAGTATGTTCTCTTTGAAACCTACCTTGTTATTGGGGAGGGTTCTACCATGGAGAAGCGTGAGGTTAAAAAAACATGGAAAAAGGCCAACGACATGGCTTGATGCTATATGTTGACCTCTATGTCTAATATGCTCTAGTAAAAACACGAGAGCATGGCCACTGCATATGACATTAGCCAATCATTAGCCATAATATTCGTCGATAAGAGTCGGCCTGCAAGGCAGGAAGCTCTTAGGATGATTATAAACACTAAGATGGCTGAGGGAGCATCAGTGAAAGAGCATATGCTTAAAATAATTACTGCTTTTGAGGAAGCAGAAGTCTTAGGGGCTGTTATTGACCCCGAGAGCCAAGTGGACATGGTTCTCGAATCTCTGTCGGGCTCTTTTACTTAGTTCAAGTTGAACTATAACATGAACAGATTGAACATGACTTTAACTGAGTTAATGAAAGAGCTTTAGGTGGTGAAGAAGGTCATAAAGCCACAGTCCAATGCTATGATTGCTAGGACTTTTTCTTCCAGAACTGGGCCTAAGCCTAGGAAGTTCAAGAAGAAGAAAGGAAATACATAGGCCCAGCCTAAGAACTAGCCCAATAAGCCCAAAGGCAAATGATTCAAATGCGGGCAAAAGAGACACTAGACAAAGGGGCGTCAAGAATTTCAGGCCAAGAAAAACCTTACGGGTATTGTTTTCTATCTAGAGTCTATTTTAATAGTTGGATCAACATTCATTTGGATTGTTGATTCTGGTGCCACTGATCATATTTGTAACTCCTTGCAGGGGTTTTGGAAGATAAAAAGACTCTAGAAGAGCATGCATGGACTACGAGTAGGAAATAGAGCATGAATATTGGCCCTGTAGTGTAAGAGCTGGATCTTATTTTTAATTGCAATAAATTAGTTGTATTAAATGATATTTTATATGTACCAAGTTTTAGACAGAATTTAATTTTAGTTGCAAAACTAATAAGTTATGGATATTCTATTTTTTTTTCCATTTTGGTATTACTATCAGTAGAAATGGAGAAGTTTTATATACATGACACTTGTATAGAAACTTATTCTTATTAAATCCTACAAACAATCAAATAAATAACACTCAATTTGAACCTTTAAGTAAGAAGAGAAAGACCAATGTCAATAACTCATATCTTTGGCATCCAAGGTTAGGTCATATTAACTCAATCAGGATTCAGAGGTTAATCCATGATGGGCCCTTAGGATCATTAAGATTGGAAAGTTGGCCTTAGTATGAATCCTGCCTTATGGAAAAAATGATCAAAAAGTCGTTTACCCAAAAAGCTGATAGAGTCAAGGAGATATTGGGTCTTATTCTTACCAATGTGTGTGGTTCTTTGTCAACTCAAGCTAGAGGAGGTTTTGAGTACTTCATCACTTTCACAGATAATTGTACAAGGTTTGGTTATGTCTACTTGATGAGGCACAAGTCTGACTTTTTTGACAAGTTCAAAGAGTTTAAGGCTAAAATGGAGCGTTGGACAGGTAAACTGATCAAAACATTACGATCGAATCGTGGTGGAGAATACCTCCTCGGTGAGTTTAAGGATTACATTGTACATCCTAGAATTGTATCCCAACTCTCTGAGTTGGATACACCCCAACAAAATGAACATGGTCTGAAGCATAATGTCTCATGCTACTCTTCTGGTCTCTTTTTGGGGATATGCCTTGGAAACAGTGGCATACATTCTGAACTTGGTACCTTCCAAGTCAGTACCTAGGACACCCTATGAGATGTGGACTGGGTGTAAGCCAAGTCTAAATCATCTTAGATTATGGGATTATCCAGCTTATGTACTGATCAAGGAAGACAAGCTAGAACCAAGATCAGAATTATGCTACTTTGTTTGGTATCCAAAAAGGACAAAAGGAGGTTACTTTTATCATGCCAAGGAGCAAAAAGTACTAGTAAGTACAATGCTAGATACTTGGAGGATGATCAAAGTACTTCCACTAAAAGTTCAACAAGATTGGAACTCGAGAAGAAGTTATATTTGGAATTAACTTCTTCAAACTCGATTATGGAACAAGAAGAGGCATAGCCTCAAGAACCTGTACAAACGGAGCTTTTTCGTAGTTGGAGGATATCTAAAGTTCCAAAAAGATGGCCAGGAGAGGCTTTTGAGCTGGTCTCTAACCATCAAGAAGAAAATCGCACTAGATATAAAAAAGCTATTGCTGATGCCGATGCAGATCTATGGCTTGAAGTAATGAAAGCTGAGATTGAGTCTATGTACTTCAATCAAATTTAGGATCTTATAGCTTCACCTGAAGGGATAAAACCCATTGGACGTAAGTGGCTATACAAGAGGAAAAGGAGAATGGATTGGAAGGTGGAAACCTTCAAAGCTAGGCTTGTGGCGAAAAGGTATACTCAAAAAGAGGGAATCGATTATGATGAAACCTTTTCCCCGGTAGCCATGCTTAAGTCCATCCA
Source organism: Voacanga thouarsii (assembly GCA_026120185.1). Lineage (NCBI taxonomy): Eukaryota > Viridiplantae > Streptophyta > Magnoliopsida > Gentianales > Apocynaceae > Voacanga > Voacanga thouarsii. Next base: position 397,852 of record JANUWF010002184.1, on the reverse strand, counting down.
TATCCTCTTTGCCATTGCATGTCATTATGAATATAAGATATGGCAGATGGATGTTAAGACGGCATTTCTCAATGGCCATCTTAACGAAGACATCTATATGTCCCAACCGGAAGGTTTTATTGCTAAAGGCCAGGAACATATGATCCGCAAGCTTAAGAAATCCATTTATGGACTTAAGAAGGTATCTAGAACATAGAACATTCATTTTGATACAATTGTAAAGTCTTACGGTTTCATTAAAAACGAGAATGAACCATGCGTGTACAGGAAATTGGAAGGTATAAATGTAGTGTTTCTTATCCTAAATATGGATGACATTCTACTCATTGAGAATGATGTAGGGACATTGTCATCTACTAAGGTTTGGCTGTCTAGTCAATTTGGTATAAAGGACTTGGGAGAAGCTAGTTATATTCTCAGGATTAAGCTTCTTAGAAATAAGAAGTAGAGAATGTTAGGATTATCCCAAGAGACATACATTGACAAGATGCTGGCCAAGTTTAGCATAGACTCATGCAAGGGAGCTCTAATCCCTTGCAGACATGGGTTGTTTTTTTCTTCTAAGAACTATCCCAAGTCTCAAGAGGAAAAAGACAGGTTGAGTAAGATTCCCTACGCTTCGGTTGTGGGAAGTCTCATGTACGCCATGCTGTACACTAGGCCAGATATATGCTTTGCTGTAGGCTTAGTTAGCAGATATCAATCAAACTCTGGGGAGGTTCATTGGTAAGTTGTAAAGCATATTCCTAAGTACCTCAATAGTGCGAAAAATTATATGCTAATTTACAGGGTTGATGACTTGGTTCCTATTAGATACACAGACTCAAATTTCTAGGTGGATAAGGATGAGAGAAAATCTACTAGTGAATATGTCTTCACCTTGTCTGGAGGAGCTATTTCATGGGAGATTATCAAGCAATCTTATATTGCTGACTCAACCATGGAAGCTGAGTATGTGGCAGCTTCTGAAGTATCCAAGGAAGCAGTCTAGCTTCGGAAGTTCCTTTCAGAACTTGGAATTATACCATACATAGACAGACCAATTGTGATGTATTATGACAACTCTAGAACAGTCTCACAATCCAAAGAACCCGGGAACCACAAGAAGGGGAAGCATATCCAAAGGAAGTACTACCTGATCTGGGATTTCATTCAGAGGCGGGAAATCATGGTGGAATAGATAGCCTCGGAGAGCAACCTAGCAGATCGCTTCACCAAACTTTTGGCTGGGAGAGCCTTTAAGAGACACTTAGATGCCATAGGTTGGGCACCTACGGATTTTCTTAGTCCTAGAGTGCAGGTGGGAGATTGTTGAAATATATACCATCTAGACTAGTTTATCTGATGTAATTATCAAATTTGTTAATAAAAGAATTTATTCTCAAAATTTGCTTATGAATTTATATTTTATTTGTACACGATTTTCGATTAAAAAGGACCCATTGTATTTAAGTAAGTGATCCATATGAATGGTGGTCTTTTATAGTAAGGTATAGATCACATGTTACTTAACACATAAATGATTGTTCTTAACCGATTGATGAGAATGGGTATCTCATCAGGTATAGGTTATTGTGTTATGAATTTCAAATAAGGAATGGTTTACCTTTAGCTAGTGAGCAGTCCACTCACTTCATAGCATGAGCATATTTCAAATACGTAGAAGAGGACCTGTAATAATAGTTTCTAAAAGTACTATTCAAAAGAAACTCAAACTATTACTGCTACACGTGGACCAATACTCTACCGCTTGAGTATGAGTTGGTAGTCTGACTAGAAGTATATACTTTGATATACTGTAGTTGAGTTCTATTGTAGAAACAATACACTTGTATGTTGGGTATATGTGAGTAGATATTTAAGACAGACTTGTACAAGATAGTTTCTACGCTATATCGCCCCTTGTGACTGTTCAAATGATCTAATTATATAGGGCCCTGAGGAATATGACTTGGATGTTTACTTTAGGGTAGCTCCCTTGAAAAGTGGAAACATTCCAAGAGTCGTGGATCATTAGAATAGAGGTATAAGAACGGTATATGTCTATTAGAGAGGTGTTAGTACACTATTCCTCTCTAATTGTACAACGATTTGTAGAGGGGTATTTTAGTCATTACACCTGTAGGTCGAAGACTTTGTTGACGCAGCATTGTCCTTGGGGTCAATATTTTCTTATGGTGATATTAAAAAATATTTAAAATGCAAAATATAGCTATCTATATAGTAGGGATATTTTGGTCATTTTAGTAGCCAATTTGATGTGTCTTTTGGTCCCCCAGAATGGCCCTTAAGTTATGAAAGATTTGGGTTAAGAAATTGGTCTTCATAATTACGGGTTTTTATTATACTATTTTAATTTATTATTAGATTAGAATAAAAAAAAAAGGTCCAAGAGAGAGTATTTTTTTATCTAGTTTAATTAGTTAATTAAATATTTAGGGCCTAAGGCCTGTATTGAATAATTAAAAAATTAATCTGGATATAAACTAGATAAAAGGTATGAAATTTTATATTGGTCTATTTGGGCTTGTTAATTATTTATTGGGCTGTTTAATAAAGTCCAAAAAATAAATAATTGAGATTTATTATTTTTGGGTGTTGAAGCCCAAGAATAAATAATTTTATCTGGCCCAATGAATAAGACCAAGGTAAAATAAATGTTTTTAAAAATATTATTAAATAAATTAATTATTAATTTAATTAATTAATAAAATAAAATAAAATAAAATAAAGACAACACGGGATGGATCCCGTGTTGTTCTGCGTGAAGAATAACAGAAAGCATGGGTGCTTTCTATTTTCAAGCAAATGGAATGACTCTCTCAAGGAATTTGGAAAAGAATTGAAAGGGCTATTCATTCATTGGGTGAATTGGCTTTTCAATTTGGCTATCACAGAAACAAAAACCTAGGAGAAGGAATTCGACGGATAAGCTTTCAAGGCTTATCAAAACCTAAATTTTATGCCTCCACCGGTTATGCTACGTGCACCATTTCGGAAGATCAAAAGCTTTGCATGGATGAGACACAGTAAATGTTTGCAAGGACATGAGCCACTCACCTGAAATATCCTTATATAGACATCTACACTAGTGCGAAGAGCGCCATTCAATCACATAGGTAAATTTTTCGTTTTCCTAACATGTTTTCATTTTGATAATTTTTGCTATTTTAAGCCTTCAATATGCATAATAACAAATGGGAATTTGAGGGCCTTGGAAGTTTTGCCAGAGTAAACAACCTCTCGCATAGACTGAATAAAAATAGGGGCAAAAGGAATAGGCTCACTCCTCATCATCTTTTCAAGAATATAAAGATCAAAGACCCTAGACTCATTCAAACCACTAGTCTTAGGATAAACATTGAAAGCCAAAATGTAGACTATGTCACGCAATTGAGCCTCAGGATCGTTATTGGAATAGTAGCGATTTTGAACTATTTGTTCGTTTCTTCACTGATGTGTTCGGACTTGGGTATAAAAATCATACAACAACTAAGCACATTCCCAATCAAGTTTAAATTAAAAGGTTTAACCTAAACCACATATATGAACAAGTGTACTAATCATTAACCGAGCATAGGGTTCAAACGAGTATCGATCCACCAGGAACAAGTAGACATTAATCACCTTTCTTTCATTACTTAACCGACTCGATAAAGCGAAAAACAAATAAAAAGGAAAATTAAAATCAAAATATATACATGTCAAGGATGTAGATTTATGTAACTTAAACCATTGTTTAGACAAACATGACCTTAAAGAACTCAACCATTATCATAACTAATTATTCACTTGGCATCATGAAGGATTAAGATAGACTAACTTCTTTTTCAATCCATAAATCCATATCTCTTAGGTAACTTAGTAACACATATTCTGTCTCAACTAGTTTAACCCAAAAGATGCATTGAACACCATCCTTGATTAAATTTCCATATTCTAGCAATCTTAAAACATGAAACTAACCAATGAACCCATATTTTGGCAGACATCAATTAACCTTTAATTGCCAGTTCTTAGTAATTAACCCTTTTTTTCAAGCAAGTTAAGAGACAAAAAATATGAAACCAATCAATTGAACTACCACCAACCCCTTTTCAAGAAAGTCAATAGAAAGTAACAATCAACCAATCTCGTAATCAGCCCAAGTAATTAAATACCAAGAAGAACAATCAATTAATCAAAAGATCAAATACCTCTAAATATCATGAATATCTAAAATAATGTCAAATTACAATAAAACAATTAACATATTATTGTTCAAGAAAAAGAAAACAAAGTAAAAGAAAGCACTCATATACAAGCCTCCTTCTTCTTCCTTTGAAGACTTTCTTGTATAACCCTCCTTGAACTTGAAGAATTCCTCTTTTAATTGAGTAATTTTTTGTGATAATCAATGAATTCACCTCTTTCCCCTTGTGTTTTTCATCTATTTATAGGCTTAGGAAGTGCCTAAACTCGTAGGTACAAAGTTTTTGGCCAAGCAGAAGTTGAAAAATACTAAAACTCCTCAGATTACCAAAAATCGCGTAGAAAAATCACAGCACTGCCTTAGCTTCAGGGCATAGCCGGCGCCGCCTTGACTCTTGGAACCGGCGCCGGTTGTGTTCTGTTCCTCTACTCGTTCACCAATTTTTCTTTGAATTTTGAACAATGTATTACAGAATGCAGTCGGCGCTGCCTTGGTTCTGTTCTGCACTGTTTCAACAATTTTTCAGTCACTTCGAAGTTCGTTTCATCAATGCATGGCCGGTGCCGATTCTAGGGTCCTAGCCGGCGCCTCCTCTCCTCTATTTTGTGACGTTTTTGTTTCGTTTTACCCTAAAAATCTAAAATAAAAAATACATTTCTAAAGGTAAAATCTCAAATATGAAGGGATAGGACTAGTTATTGAACAAAATGTGTTACAAAAGAACCTTAAATAATTCGGAAAAATATGACTAATTTAGCCCCTATCATTCACATATGCAGCCTTGTCCTCACAGTATTCACATCACATGTTGGCTCAAAAATAATCTTTTGGTTGTTTTGGTCCACAATTATCCATGGCCCCTTATCAGGTACTCCTAAAATTCTGACTAATCTAGCCCTCTCAAACTTAATGGGTACCCTTTTGACCATAGTAGAAATAACCTGGGGGTTGTTTTTCTTCTTGGCCTACATATTAGCATAAAACTATCTTAATCATATAGGATAATAACCACCTCCAAGTCGAATGATAGGCTCCCACCCCAATCGGCTAAACATAGTAGAAAGCTCTAAGGAATTATCTAACGAGGGCCTATACATTTTTTCTACTATGGTTTTATTATGTTGATGATTTTGATACCAGATTTGACAGGTAGGATCACAGAATTAGGTAGGCTAGGTAGGTAGAGGCTCAAAAGAAGGTATAGGCAAAGACGAATCTCTAGCTCTCTTAGTCCCAAGTGCCAACCCCCTAGATTTCCTAGACATGATATAGATGTAATGATGAACAGATGTAGTACAAAAGAAAATAGGGCACCCTCAAAATCACTCTTTACACCTCAATTAAACATAACCCTCAACCATCTCACTATCACAACACCATTCAACACAACACCACCACAACATAAAACACCACAAGATAGCCAACAAAACACAACACAACATAACCTCCCCCAACAAACTTGCAAGAAATATAGCCAATGTCCAATCCCAAACATAATATCAATATTCCTGATCAAATTACAATGCTCAATGGCTACCAATTGATAAAATGACATGCTAAGAAGGCATGCTCAATAGCTTCCAAAAAGATAGCATCAATCAAATATAATTGGCAATCATAGACTCATGCTAACTAAACCTCAAAGAAAACAAAATTTGCATTCAATCCATCCAACCAAAAATAAACAAGAATTTTTGGACCATAATTCATAGAAAATACCTAATAATCAATATGAAAAATTGAACCATAGAAAGTGTTTTAAAATCATACCACAATGATCTCCAACATATGGGCAATGATCTAATGCAAAGAGTTTGAAGAAATTGTTCAACAAATAGAAGGATTAAAAATGGGTTTTGGGAAAAAAGATTGGATTTTTCGTAGTTTTAATCCAAAACATCAAGAACAAAGTGAGAATTTTGTGATTTGGAGGTGTTTTGGAGATTTAGAAAGTGACTCGGCGGTGTTTTGAAGTTGGACCTGGTGATGGGTTAAGAGAAAAAACAAGATAGATGAATGTTGTTTGAAAAAAATGGCCAAGAATGGCCAGTAGAGGCTTTTAGCCGATCGGACCTGCCGAGCCCATTCTGTCTCGGCATAATTTTAGGTCATGCTAGGCCGGCACCTGGGCCAAAGTTTGGCCCGGTGCCAGGTTAGCTTTGGCTGACCAAAAAGTAATTTTTTAAATTTAATTAATTAATTAAATAAATAATAAATAAAACACGAAATCATGAAAAGAATTCATTCTAAAAATTAAAAAGATATCAAAATAAAGGAAAACAAACAAAAATTAAAGAGATGTCCAAAAAAACTAAAGCAATCAAAATCATCGTTTTCCATAGTCTTGGTCATGTGGATTAGTCTCAGTATTTTCTGGAAAGGATCCCGCTTGATGATCTCTAAGGAGTTTGGCCAGTTGTCCAATTTGATTCTCAAGGTTATGCATAGACGCCTCCAAATTTCTCATTGTTGCATCCACTCCTTGAAACCGTGTCTCCATACCACTTACCAATTAGTTAACCAACTCCTCCAGTGATGGCTTAGATGGTGGTGCATTGTAAGGCAAGGAAGGTTGAGTCCTTTGATTTCCAAAATTAGAAGAAACCTACCTATGTTGATTTTAGTTGTTCCTTGAAAAGTTAGGATGATTCCTCCAACCAGGATTATATGCAGTGCTATAGGGATTATTACCTTGTTGTCCATTGCTCACAAACGTAACTTGTTCTAAGGACTCTTGTGATGACCCCATGTTTTGGTACTTATGGTTTGGATTCCTTTCCCTATAAAAATTACAAAAAACATTCATTGACTATCCTTGGAAAGGAGATATCACCATTTGCTCCATCTTTTGTGTCAATGCCTCCACCTTGGCCTCCAAAGCTACCATTGCATCGACCTTGTGCATACTCTGAACATGAGCTTTTGACCGTAAACTACCCCAAACGGAGTTGTTGGTGACAAGATTTTCAAGTAGATCAAATACCTCTTCTGGTGTTTTGGAATTAATGGAACATCCTATAGATGCATCAATCAATTGACTTGTAACAAAACTTAAGCCACTCTGAAAGATTTGCATTTGCATACCTAGCTTGAACCTATAATGAGGACATTTTCTAAGCATCTCCTTAAACCTCTCCCAACACTCACAAAGATTTTTAGTTTCGAACTGTTGGAAGGCAAAAATATTAGTCCTAAGCTTAGATGTTCTAGCTAGGAGGAAATATTTTGCTAAAAAATTTTCAGCCAAAACATTCAAAGTTGTGATGGATCCTGCTGGCAAAGATTTTAACCAATATTTTGCTCTATCTCTCAAAGAAAAGGGAAAAAGCCTTACTTTGATAGCATATTTAGAAACACCATTCATTTTAAAAATGTCACAGATTTCTAAAAAGCTCGTAAGGTGGGCATTAGGATCTTTCTCGGGTAGCCCATCAAATTGCACAATATTTTAGATCATTTAGATTATGTTGGGATTCCATAGATTGACAAATGAAGTGAAATATATCTAAGTAAATTCATGACTTGGGAAACGATTTAATTTTACTTTATATTCCTTCATGATACCAAGACAACAATTGATTGTGATGAATTCTAATTGATTCAATATTATTTTTTCAAGATAATTGTCTAGTTACCTGAAATTACATCCTTGAGTTATATCTATTTTTATCTTTATTTATTTTCCTTTTTGGTGTCTTCTTATTTTATTGGCTAAACAATAAAAATTTGGGTAAAGTAAGGTGGGAGCTTAAGTTCTCGTGGATTTGATATTTGCTATTCTGTATGCTATATGATGGGTATACTTGCCTGTATGTGTGATTTTAGTGGTTAGCATTTTTAATTAAAGCTTGATTGATTGTGTACTTGTTGGTAATATTTTCTACACTAAAAAACATGCATCATGTTTTTGGTGTCGTTGCCATGGATGGGCACTATCAGAAACACTCGAGTCTTGTTGATTTAGCTGTTGTTGTATTTGTAAATATCACTAACTTTTGTGTTTTGGTAGTTTGCGAATATTTCTATTTTGTGTAATTTTCTTTTCTTTGTTTTCTATTATTTTTCTTTGTTTTTATTTTTATTTTTTATTTGATTTTTGTTTTTATTTGAGTGCAAGATTCAAAACATCATAATGGACAATTATTCATGGGCACAATGCCAAAAAAGCTATAATGATGATACGTTGGCAAGTTTGCAAGCTCGGATTACCACTTTTAGTGAGACGTCACTTGAAGCTTCAATCAAATCTTTTGTTACCAACACAAACACGTCCATTAGGTGGCACGAAGAAGCATCCCAACGAATGAGCCATCAAAGAACACAACTAGCCAAGTTGGTTGAAGATGCCATAAAGGTCCATACACTTGAACAACAGATTCCCCAAGCAAAGAAGAAAGGATATAAGAAACAATTGCCCAATGTGAAAAATGAGGTATTAGATTCTTCTCTATGTGCTAATATTTCAAATCTCTCTTTGTCACATGATTTTATAGGTTCCTCTCCATTATTCTTGGAGGACAATGTTCCAAATGATGACATATTGAATTTAACATATCTCAAGGAGTTGGATCTTCTAACACTACATCGTAAAAAGTCCTTGGAGGATGTTGACAAATTCTACCCTTCTTCCCATCCAAATGAAGGTAACTTAGGTTTTGTAGACCATGAATTGAAAAGTAAGAATTTCTTGATCCCATCTTTAAAAACTCAAATGCTAAGATGTAAAGGGAATTTTAATTGTGACAAATCTTTCAAAGGGTTAAATGGTGATTTCACATTCGATGGATTCTTTAGAGACTATGTGTATTTATTTGTTGGAAAAATATTTGTGTATCTAAACGAATGTCAAAGAATAAGGTTCATGTGCTTTGTTTTACTAAGGGAATTTATTTTCATGAACATGACCTTTTTCAAAATCCTTTCTTATTTCTACTTTCATCATGCCTACCTTTTTCGTTGAGCGTTAATTTCTTTTTCAAAGGTCTGATGAGAAAGCACGATGAGTGGAAAACGGTTGTTTCTTTATTTTGTATTTGGAGTTGTTAGGTGTTATTTTTCCCAAATAAGGAAAATATTTTCCATCTTAAGTATGGGGGAGTGAGTCATGTCTTTATTTGCTTTGTTAGGATTTGTATTAGTATTTTTCTTTAGTTTTTTTTCTTTTATTTAGGTGTGTCTTTATTTTATTATTTTTCTTGTGCTTTTATTTGTTTTTTCTTTTGTAGGTCAGAGTAAACTCCTCATGTACAAGCTCTTCTTTATATTCCATGTTTAATATTTATTAAAGTATTATTCCACTTGAAGAGTATTTCTTAACTCTATCCTTCCATTATCATTTTTTGGTCCCTTTGGAAATGATTTCTTGCATTAACTTTTGGTCAATGAGGACATTATCCAATTTAAGTGTAGATGAGTGGTTTAGTAATGTTATTTGTCCAAGTTTTCATCAATGATCTTGGTGTTTTCTTGGTATGATCTTGGTATTTCCTTGGTACCAAATAATTTTGTTGAAAAATTGAAAAATTTGAAAATTTTGAAGTTTGGAGATTTTGGAGCTAAATTGAGCTTATTTGTCTATAATGGAGTGATGATTTTCTTACTATTTTTGAATATGGATTTGTCATTCCTTGGGGTTGTATTTTTATTTAAAAATTAAACTTGTGAATTAAGTTGGATTTTGGTAAGTCTTGAGAATTTAAGTAACCTTGGTTATATTTGGTATTTGAGGTTTGTTTTATTCTTTGAGTTTGAATGTGGATGATATGATGAAATATGGGAAGAGTTGTTGATTAATTCTTATATTAGAGATTTAAAGTTTGCGTGACTTTGAGTTGTGAATAAGGAATGTGAGGAAATAAAAAAGAAATTTTTGAGTGAAAAGGAAAGAATGTGAGTTGAAAAAAATTGCTTTCATCTGATGAGAATAAAAAAAGAGAGAGATCTTTTGTTGAAAAGGGAGCCAATACGGTGAGTGGAAGAGAAGAAACAAAGAAGCATCACACTTTCTTGAGGCTATCCTAAAGGCAAGAAAGCAAAGAAAAAAATATGTTGAAAGAAATAAAATTGCTGAAAAATGATAAATGATGACTATAAGGGGGGCCAATACGGTGTGTAAAGAGAAATCCATGCACTTGAGGCTATCAATTCCCAAAGTCATAGAGAAAAAAAGAAGAGTGGAGTGTTTTCCTTGTTTCACTAACTTGAGTTGTGTAAATTTGACTTTATAATGCTGAAATTGGTTAAATGGTTTAACTTGTATGATTTATGCTATCTATGTTTTTGCTTGAAAAGTAGGATGATTTTCTTGTACTTGATATAAGCTTGTTTAACTTAACTTTGATAGCCTTGGGATTGTTTGATTTAATACATGAGTTTACAAGGTTTTGAAAAGGTTGAATGAATGACAAGTTTTTGTTTAAGGTTGGAAGAAAGTTGTGTCTTCATTGTCGATGGATTTGCTAAGAAAATTTTTTCTAAATTGTTTTGTCTTAAGATATATGCTTAGTGTTTTAAATCTTGTTTGCTTAAGGACAAGCAAAAGTTCAAGTGTGGGGGTATGTGATAGGGGCTAAAATTACCATTATTTTTCTAGTTATTTGAGGTTGTTTTGAGATACATTTGTTGTAATAACTAGGCATATTCCTTCCTATTTGACATTTTGCTTATAAAAAGTGTTTTTTGATAAATTTGTGCCGATTTAAATTGATTTCAAGTGAAAAGTGAACAATTCCATAACAGACTTGGCGCCAGGCCCAGCCAAGGGACTAGGAGCCGGATCCATTTTGGTCAAGCAACAGAAACAGAGCAAATTTCAAGAAGAATCAGGAATAGACCTGGCGCTAGGCCCAGACAATGGACCAGGCGCCGGGTCCACTCTGGTTAAACAACAAAAATCGAGAAGAATATAATAGACCTGGCGCCAGGTGGGTCGACTATTCCCAGCACCAGGTACATTCTACAAGGCAAAAATCCTATGCACGAATTTGGTATTTTCTGAATTCTACTCAGATTAGACTTTTCAAGAAATTAATTTTGGTATCAAAGAGGCTTATAAATAATTAAAAAAAAAAAATACAAGAGCAAGGTGTGATTTTAAGGATCCAAGCTAACTACTCAATCACCACTCAAAGGAGCATTATTCAAATGAGGTTTTCAAGAGAAGAAGAATGGCTTGACTATGAGTTTTATCTTGTATCCTTTGTTTAATTTTCTTTAACAATGATGTGCTTAATGTTTTGATTGTAATTGGATATTATTTTGGAGATTATGATTTTGAGTTAATTGAAATTTTTTATCAATCTATTATTATCTTTGGTATTTGATTACTTGTTATAAATGGTTATTGATGCGAGTTCTTCTAATTGACTCGACAAAACAATCTTAGGACTTTCATTGCAATGATTTTGTATTTGTCTAATACTAATGGATTTGAACGGTGAAGTTAAGATTATAGGACTAAGTGATCAAAGATTAAGTTGATTTCACCTTAACAAAGGGTTATTAGCTAATTTCATGCTTATAAGGAATTGAGCTTAACGCATGTTTTGGTTATATTAGTTTGATTGACAAATCTATTAATATGAATCAAAATATAATGCTTCCACGGATTGACAACGAAGTGGAATTTATCTAAGTAAATTCATGACTTGGAAAATGATTGAATTTTGCTTTATATTCCTTCATGATCCAATATGACAATTCATTGTGATGAATGCTAATTGATTCAATATTATGTTTTTAAGATAATTGTCTAGTTACATGAAATTGCATCCTTAAGTTATATCTATTTTTATCTTTATTTGTTTTTCTTTTTAGTCTCTTCTTATTTTATTGGTTACATATTTACATATACACATGGTTAAATCAATAAAATCCAAGCTTTCATGCTATTGTTCCCCGGCAACGGTGCCAAAAACTTGATGTGTTTTTTATTTGGGTCTAAAAATCTCATAAAAACTAAGCACATTTCCAATCAAGTAAATTAAAAGGTCAAACCCAAACTACACAAATGAGCAAGTGTACTCATCATTAACTGAGCATAGGGTTCAAACGAGTGTCGATCCTCAAGAAAGAAGTAGACATTAATCACCTTTCTTTCATTGTTTAACCGACTCGATAAAGTGAAAAAGAAATAAAATAAAACAAACGAAAATAACAAAAACAAAGATATATACATGTCAAGGATGGAGAAGTATGCAATTCAAACCATTGTTTAGACAACCATGATCTTAAAGTACCCAACCTTTATTATAACCAATTATTCTCTTGGCATCATAAAGGATTAAAGTAGATTCACTTCTTTCCCAATCCATGAATCCCTATCTTCTAGATAACTTAGCATCACATACTCTGTCTCAACCAGTCTTACCCAAAAGATGCATCAAATAAAATCTTTTGATTAAATTTCCATAGTCTAACAAACTTAAAACATGAAATTAACTAATGAATCCATACTCTAGCAAATATCAATTAACCTTTAATTAACTTTTTCTTAGCAATTAACCCCTTTCCCAAGTAAGTTAAGAGACAAGAAATATGAAACTAATGAATTGAAACCACCATCAACCCCTTTCCCAAGCAAGCCAATGGGAAGAAACAATCAATCAATCTCGTAATCAATCCAAGTAATTAAATACCAAGTGTAACAATCAATTAATCAAAGGATCAAACAACTCTAAAAATCATGAATATCTAAAACAATATCGAATTACAATAAAACAATTAATATATCATTTTTCAAGAAAAAGAAAACAAAATAAAAGAAAGCACTCATAGACAAGCCTCATTCTTCTTCCTTTGAAGACGTTCTTGCACAACCTTCCTTGAATTGAAGAATTCCTCCATTGATTAGAGTGATTTTCTATGATAACCAATGAATTCTCTTTTTTTTCTTGTGTTTTCCATCTATTTATAGGCTTGAGAAGTGTCTAAACTCATTGGTATAATGTACTTGGCCGAGTAGAAGTTGGAAAGTGCTAAAACTCCACAAATTACCAAAAATCACGTAGAAAAAATCAAGCACCGCCTTGATTTCAAGGCACATCCGGCACTGCCTTGGTTCTCGGAGTTGGCGCCGGTTGTGTTATGGTTCTCTACTTGTTCATCGATTTTTTTTTTTCTAAATTTCGTACAATGTAATCCAACATGCAGCCGGTGGATGACCGTGCATGACCGGCGCTAGTTCCTCTGTCCTAGCCGGCGCCACCTCTAATCCGTTTCACGACGTTTTTGCTTCATTTTACCCCAAAAAATCTGAAATAATGAACAAAATACCTTCCCAAGAGTAAAATCTTAAATATGAAGGAATATAACTAGTTATTAAGCAAAATATATCATAAAGGAACCTCAAATAACTAGGAAAAGTATGACTAATTTAGCCCCTATCATATTCCCCTACACTTAGCTCTTTGCTTGTCCTCAAGCAAAGTGTCAATGACAAGTAGGAAAACACAAGGTTTAATCAATCACTTAATCAATTTCAAAATAATATTTTCAACGCTTCCTTCATTCAAGAACATAAAAAACATGCTACTATATCTTTCACAACAAACGCAAAACTTGTGTAAGTGAATAATGACTTAGTAGAACCATCCAAATACTTTACAATATTTTCAAACCATTGGAAAGAATTTAGCTAAAAAAGATTATGCCTTATTCCATAAGCTTACTTTTCATAACTCTCTCCACTAATCCGAGACATGTCATGATTCTACTTAGATCAAGTAGAACTTTTAAGCTTGTAATGTATGGCTAAAGGTTTGTAATGTAGCTTATCAAATGAAGGATATAGGAGATTCAAATATCAAAGAAGTTGAGAGTTCACAAGAAAAGGATAAGCAAAATGGATCAATAGTTTCCAACTCCTCTTGCTCTCCTATCCTAAAAATCAATCAAACCATAACCTTATTTAGCAATTACAGCTCAACTTAGCAAATCCTGCATTTTTTCTCTTTCTCTTTTCTTCTTCTCCTTTTTTTACTCTCTTCATCAACTCTTTCCTATTTTTCACAAGATTACTCATTTTTTTCCAGCAATGGTGTCGAAGCCTTAACTTATGCAACTCAATCACCATTCCTTTTGTGATCTTTCGTCTCTCTTTTCCTTTCAAAAATTTTTCTTTTCTTTCTTTTCTCTTTTCTTTTCACTCTTACGGCTGCTTTTCTTTTCTTTCTCACTTTCTTTCTTTCTATCTTTTCTAGCAGCTTTTTGTTTTCTTTTCTCATTTTCAATCTCCCTTTTCTCTTTTCAACTCAACTCAATATTGGTGCCTGACTGAAAGTAACAAGCCATGATCTTCCTCTAAGTACTCTATCTCAACATTCTCATTCATGTACTTTCATCCATCAAGAGCATACAGATTTGGAAAATTATTCAAACTCTCAGAAACAAGCAATGGACAAAGTATTGTGACGGGTTTTAATGAAAGAAATCAACAATTTAGGCTTAACATAGGCACTAAGGATCATATAGAAATAGGTAAGCTTGAAAAGCTCAAACTATCCAAAGAAGGCCTATTACCGTCATCCCTAAGTTAAATCATGACTGTTTTTTTTATTTCGCCTAGAGAGGTATTCAAAAGTTCTAGAATGCTCCATAAATTTTAGTAGAAAAACAAGTTTAAGAACAATGTAAAGTATTAGATGAAGAACTACTTTGTCCAAGTGCGTGCAAAAAGTCATGCATAAGCCATAAATGATCAAGAACATATGCTCTATAATCCATCATAAAGACATTCATTAAAAATACAGCTTGAAATCTCAAAGAAATCAGAAAAATTTTTGAAAATTTTAGGTTTTACAAGAAGGATAAAGGATACAAGAATGATGCACAGAAGAATTTTCAATCGAACCACTCCCCCACACTTAAACTGGACATTGTCCTCAATGGCAAAAGAAATAGAACAAAGAATAAACAATGCCATGGGACCAAAAATAACGGGGAAAAGATAAGAAAGAAAATACTTCCATGACGGAATAGCTCCAATTTTCCAAACTTTGTGCTCAAAATAAAATTGATAAAAACTTGGACAAAGTATATCACCAAACTACTCCCCCACACTTAAGTTGGACACAGTCCTCATTGGCAACAAATAAACACAAGAAAGCATCTCCAAATGGACTAAAAATAATAATGGATTAGAAAGTTTAAGTAATACTTCCCAAGTGCAATAATGGTCCAATAGGTATCCAAACTTGAGGTAAAGAGAAGGGCTTGACCAAGAGGACTTTATTCCTGTAAAACAAAACACAAATAAAAGCATAAGGAAAATAATAATAACATAAAAACATACCTAAATAAAAGAAAACAAACTAAAGAAAAAGGCTCAAAAAATAAATTAAAATTAAAATTAAATAAAACAAAAACTTTTTACACTCATCATGCTTCATTCTCAAACCTTTTAAAAAGAAATTAAAGCTCATAATAGAAGATAGGCATGATGAATGTAGAATGTAGAGAGGTTTTTGAAAAATAGAAGGTTTATGAAAATAATTTTTCTTACTAAAGCAAAACACATAAACTTCTTTCTCTAACATTTCTTTAGACACACAAATATTGTTATCAACGTATAAGTACACATGATTTCTAAAGAATGCATCAAGCTTGAAATCACCTTTTAACCCTTTGAAAGATGTGTTATAATTGAAATTCCCCTTAGAACTTAGCAATTGAGTTCTTAAAGATGGGATCAAGAAAATCCTTAC
Organism: Voacanga thouarsii; assembly: GCA_026120185.1. Classification (NCBI taxonomy): domain Eukaryota; kingdom Viridiplantae; phylum Streptophyta; class Magnoliopsida; order Gentianales; family Apocynaceae; genus Voacanga; species Voacanga thouarsii. The sequence continues at coordinate 381,958 of JANUWF010002184.1, read as the reverse complement.
TTTTCAAGGCATGGTCTACAAAAGCTAAGTTATCTCCCTAAAATTGGGGTGAATGGTAGAATTCATCAACATCCTCAAAGGCTTTCCTATGATGTAGCGTTGAAAGATCCAACTCCTTGACGCATGATAAATTTAACACAACATCATTTAGACCCTTATTCTCCAAGAATTGAAAGGAACCTAAAAAAAATCATGTGATATAGAGAGATTAGAATTATTAGCATGTAGAATAGAATTGAATACCTCCCTTTCCACATTGGACAATTGGTCCTCATATCCTCTCTCCTTTCCTTGGAGATTCTCTTGTTTAAGCATATGGGACTTTATAGCATCCTCAACCAACTTAGCTAGTTGTATTCTTTGATAGCACAATCGTTGAGACGTTTCTTCATGCTACTGAACAGATGAATTTGTATTGGCAACAAAAGAATTCACCAATGTTATTAATGACGTCTTACTAAGAACATCAATTTCGAGCTTGTAATCTTGCCAATCTAGCATCAATGTAACTCCTTTCATTTTGTGCACAAAAATAGTTGTCCATGATGATATCGACCTCACACAAAAAAAAATAATAGAGAAATAAAGAAAATAAAACAAAACAAAAAGGTAAAAGCAAAGAATCGAAAATATAAAGAAAAGAAAAACATACACATTAGATATATTCACAAACTACCTAAATAAAAAAGATAGTGGTATTTAAAATACAACATGAAGTATGTTAGTTAATTAAGTTAAAGTTAGTAAAGTAGATTACAAGAGATAAAAGATATAAAAGATGGCACCTTTTTGCAAAAAGAACAATTGTCCAAATTTACATATTTACATATTCACATGGTTAAATCAATAAAATCCAAGCTTTCATGCTATTGTTCCCCGGCAATGGCACCAAAAACTTTATATGTTATTTATTTGGGTATAAAAATCTCATAAAAACTAAGCACATTCCCAATAAAGTTAAATTAAAATGTCAAACCTAAACTACACATATGAGCAAGCGTACTCATCATGAACCGAGCATGGGGTTCAAATGAGTGTCGATCCTCAAGGAAGAAGTAGACATTAATCACCTTTCTTTCATTGTTTAACCGACTCGATAAAGTGAAAAAGAAATAAAATAAAACAAACAAAAATAAAAAAACAAAAATATATACATCTCAAGGATGGAGAAGTATGCAATTCAAACCATTGTTTAGACAACCATGATCATAAAGTACCCAGCCTTTATCATAACCAATTATTCTCTTGGTATCATAAAGGATTAAAATAGACTCACTTCTTTCCCATTCCATGAATCCATATCTTCTAGATAACTTAGCATCACATACTCTGTCTCAAACAGTCTTACCCAAAAGATGCATTAAATACAATCCTTTGATTAAATTTTCATACTCTAACAAACTTAAAACATGAAATTAACCAATGAATCCATACTTTAACAGACATCAATTAACCTTTAATTAACTTGTTCTTAGCAATTAACCCCTTTCCCAAGTAAGTTAAGAGATAACAAATATGAAACTAATGAATTGAAACCACCATTAACCCCTTTCCCAAGCAAGCCAATGGAAAGAAACAATCAATCAATCCAAGTAATTAAATACCAACAGTAATAATCAATTAATCAAAAGATCAAACAACTCTAAAAATCATGAATATCTAAAACAATGTCGAATTAAAATAAAAAAATTAACATATCATTGTTCAAGAAAAAGAAAACAATGTAAAAGAAAGCACTCATAGACAAGCTTCATTCTTCTTCATTTTAAGATGGTCTTGCATAACCCTTCTTGAATTGAAGAATTCCTCCTTTGATTTGAGTGATTTTCTATGATGATCAATGAATTCTCTTTTTTTCCTTATATTTTTCATCTATTTATAGGCTCGGGAAGTGTCTAAACTCGTTGTTATAATGTTCTTGGCCGAGTAGAAGTTGGAAAGTACTAAAACTCCACAGATTACCAAAAACCACGTAGAAAAAATCAAGCACCTCCTTGACTTCAGGGCACAGCTAGTGCCGCCTTGGCTCTCGGAGCTGGCGCCGGTTGTGTTCTGGTTTTCTACTTATGCGCCGATTTTTTTTCCAAATTCCGCACAATGTAATGCAGCATGTAGTCGGCACTGCCTTGGCTCTCGGAGCCGGCACCAGTTCCACTCTAGTTTGACAATTTTTTGTCGTCTCAAAGTTTGTGTAAACAGTGCATGGCCGGCACCGATTCTTTTGTCCTAACCAGCGCCGCCTCTAATCTGCTTTGCAATGTTTTTGTTTCGTTTTACCCCCAAAACATCTAAAATAATGAAAAAAAAAATACCTTCCTAGGGGTAAAATATCAAATATGAAGGAATATGACTAGTTATTAAACAAAATATATCACAAAAGAACCTCAAATAACTAGGAAAAGTATGACTAATTGAGCCCCTATCACTATACGATGGGTATACTTGCCCGTATATGTGATTTTAGTGGTTGGCATTTTAATTAAAGCTTGATTGATTGTGTAATTTGTTGATAATATTTTCTACACTAAAAAACATGTATCGAAGATGCTTCTGACAATTAAAAGGCAAGACTGTTAAAGATGAAGGCCGAAGGTAAGACTGCTCAACTTGCAGTAGTAAAAAGAAAAGCTGAGATAGAAACTCAAGAAGAGTCCTCTAGCAAGGGAAAGCAAAAAATTCATGACACTGATATCAATCAGAGCATTTTGGAAGCCATAAATAAGTTGGCCATTAAGGTAGACAGCCCCAACTTAGAAATCTAGAATTTTGGGAATAGGCTAACTGTTGTGAAAGAGAAGGATCAAAAGAATGAAACCATTCCTGAAAAATCAGTACCATCTTAAGAACAAATGACTAAAGGATAAACTGCCCAAGAGGAATAAGATGTCAATGACCAAGATACTATGCAGAAAAATGAGGAGAAGGATGAAAGCCACCCAGACTGAAAAGAAATTGAAAGTAAAAAACCTTGGTCAACAACAGACACCTGCGGATAATGAAAAAGAAAGGCAGACACCCATGCGTAAGGAAGAGTAAGCACCACCTACCCCTACTGTAGTACCTCTTCCCAAACCGGGCTTAATTGACAGCTTATCTGGTAAATAGTAGAAACATGTGGTGGTCAAAAGGAAGTCCAGTCGCATTGCTAGTCAGCACTCCAAAAAGGGTTCCGGGACTAAGTCAGCAGCAATTCACATTTCCTGATTGACCACTTCTACGGACGGCAAGATTTCTTCTGCTTGAACACGTTTTGCTGCTTTCCTATTGACAATCACTTTTCAAATTTTTGCACTAGTCTTTGAACAATTTAAATTCTGCATTTCTACTGATCTATCTGCTAAATATATATCTCTTCTTGTCCATACATCTTCTATTTGATATCTTTATTCTCCTTATTCTCTAAATTTTGCATTTTGATTGATGACAAATGTGGAGAAAATATAGATTATGTGATGATGTGAATTATGGATATATATTGGTTTGTATATAATGGATGTATGTTGCTATATGAAAATTCGTTATGGATTGTGATTATGTACGTTTATGATCATAGTTCAAAAATGCGAACTGTGAAGATTGTGGTGATTTGATGGAAACTATGTTGAGATGTTGCTGTTTTTATGAACAAAGTAGATTAAAGTGTGTACAAGCCTATTGTGCATTCTAAGAAAATGAGATTTGGCTGGTTGAATGATTTGTTTTGAAAATGATTATGATATGCAATGTATTAAAAATTTTGGATAATGAGGATACTTACGCTTATAACACTTTTTTTTTTTGCTCACCTTTTGGATGCACCCTTGTTTGGTCTGTGAGTCTAAAACTCTGGAAAATTTGATAGCGAGAAACTAGCCATTGGTATCTTACTTTTCGCTTCTATAAAAGCTTTAAAAACTTGATTTTAAAGAAAATTTTTGTCCTATCTTTCTCATAAATACTGTTACACTTTAGAATACAAAAATCTTCCTTTTCATTAGTGCATCAAAAGGTAAAGCCTATTGGTGCTCATTTGTTTGCACATTTGCTCAATAGTGTGAGCTATCTCTGTTTCATTCCTATAATCCTTTTTGTATATCAAAATTGTGGTATAAAACCTATTTGGGTTGAGCCATGATTTGTAGTTGGTTAAGAGGTTTGGGTAAAACTAAGTGCGGTGATCCTATTGTGTAATTGGTGTAGACAAACACCATTGAGGTGACTGAATTTATAGAGATCTAGTTTAAAAATCCTTAAGTGTGAGCTTAAGGTAGTGGATGTAGATCTTTGAAGATTGAACCAATGTAAATCTCTTGTTCACATTCCTCGCATTTAATTCTGGTGGCTTGCGAACTTCTTTGCTCAATGTTTTCAATCATTCAAAAGAAATCTTTATGATTCTTACCAACCCAATTTTACTCTTGTATTGATTGCACTTTTCTTGTCTCATATCATTCAGATCCTAGACGACCCCTTAAGGCTGCATAAAACTCTTCTTTGCATATCTAGTAAACTCCTCAATCTAAAAAACCAAAGTAAGATTTCAAAAAAAAAAGATCTTTATCTATAAAGAGGTTTTAAATTTGTCAAAAACTTTATTTACCTCCTTCTAAGGTTTTTCAGAAAACTTCCACGAAAACAAAGGACCCCCACATGGTCACTATTCCTTGTATCCCAGGTAACACCTTCATTCCCAATTGAATGTTAGATTTAGGGGCATCCACTAATGTTATGCTATATTCCTTGTATGCCTCTCTAGATCTAGGACTTTTGCATCTCACAAGAATTGACATCCAATTACCGGAAAGGTCCAAGACATACTCCGAGAGAGTGGTACAAGATATGTTAGTTAGTGTCAATGAATAGATTTTCCCTATGAATTTCTATGTTCTCAAAATGGAGGATAGGCTAAGCTCCTCTACTCATTACAAGAAAATGATACATTGGTGACAAAAAAAATTTTTCCAGCTAAGTTTTGTCGCAAAAAATACCTATTAGCAAGGAAAATTTTTCTTCAGTGAAAAAATTGTTTTGTCATTATTGATTAAGACTTTCGGTGACAAAATTTTTATTCTCTAGCTAAAAGTGATGGCTTTGGCTAGGAAATAAGTGTATTAGCGAGAAAAATTTAAATTTCCTCTCTCATGATTCATCATCAACGTCGAAAATTCATTTTGTAGCAAAAAATATTAACTTTTAGCACTATTACCTATATTTTTTGCGACAAAATTCATATTTCCTAGCAAATACCTATCTTTAACGTTTTAAATATTTACAACTGATAGGGGCAAAATTAGTTATATTTTTTCTAGTTATTTGAGGTTCTTTTATGATACATTTTGTTCAATAACTAGTCATATTCCTTTATACATGACATTTTATCCTTGGAAAGGTATTTTGTTCTTTATTTCATATTTTTAGGGTAAAACAAAATAAAAACGTCGCAAAACAGAGGAGAGGCGGCGTCGACTAGGACCCTAGAACCGACGCCGGCCATGCACAGTTGAAACGAACTTCGAAGCGACAGAAAAATTGTTGAAACAGAGCAGAACAGAACCAAGGCGGCATCGGCTGTGAAGCTGGAACCAGTGCCGGCTACATTCTGGAACACATTGTGCAAAATTCAAAGAAAAATTGGCGAATGAGTGGAGGAACAGAACACAACCGGAGCCGGCTCCGAGAGCCAAGGTGGCGTCGGCTGTGCCATTAAGCTAAGGTGGTGCTGTGATTTTTCTACGTGATTTTTGGCAATCTGAGGAGTTTTAGTATCTTCCAACTTCTACTTAGCCAAGAACACTTTACTTGCGAGTTTAGGCACTTCCTAAGCCTATAAATAAATGAAAAACACAAGAGAAAATGAGAGAATTCATTGATCATCATAGAAAATTACTCAATCTAAGGAGGAATTCTTCACGTTCAATGAGGGTTGTGCAAAAAGGTCTTCAAAGGAAGAAGAAGGAGGCTTATCTATGAGTGCTTTCTTTTACTTTGTTTTCTTTTTCTTGACAATGATATGTTAATTATTTTATTGTAATTCAACATTGTTTAGATATTCATGATATTTCGAGTTGTTTTTTATCTTTTGATTAATTGATTGTTCTTCTTGGTATTTAATTACTTGGGCTGATTACGAGATTGGTTGATTGTTACTTTCTATTGACTTACTTAGAAAAAGGGTTGATGGTGATTTCAATTCATTGATTTCATATTTTTTGTCTCTTAACTTTCTTGGAAAAAGGGTTAATTGCTAAGAACAAGGTAATTAAAGGTTAATTGATGTCTGTGAGGAATGGATTCATTAGTTAATTTCATGTTAAAGTTTGCCAAGAATGGAAATTTAATCAAAGGATTGTGTTTAATGCATCTTTTGGGTAAGACTGGTTAAGACAGGAATATGATGCTAGGTTACCTAGAAGATAGGAATTCATGGATTGGAAACAAAGTGAATTTATAGTAATCCTTCATGATGCCAGGAATAATTAGTTATGATAATAATTGAGTTCTTTAAGATCATATTTGTCTGAACAATGGCTTAAGTTACATATTTCTCCATCCTTGATATGCATATATTTTTATTTTGATTTTCTTTTATTTTACTTTTCTTTTTATTTGTTTTTCCCTTTATTGAGTCAGTTAAACAATAAAAGAAATGTAATTAATATCTACTTGTTCCTGGAGGATTGACATTCGTTTGAACCCTATGCTCGATTAATGATGAGTACGCTTGCTCATATGTGTGATTTGGGTTGAATGTTTTAATTTAAATTGATTGGGAATGTACTTAGTTTTTGTATGATTTTTATACCTAAGTCTGAACACATCAAGTTTTTGGTGCCGTTGCTGGGGAACAATAGCATGAAAGCTTGGATTTTGTTGATTTAACCATGTAAATATGTAAAAATGTAAATATGTAGATATGTAAGGTATGTATAATTGTTCACAAAAATGTGCTATCTTTTGTATTTCATGTATTCTTGTAAATCCTTGTAACCTAACCTAACCCACTAACTTGGACTTTGTTTAACTTACTAACTTTGTAATCCTATAATTATGTTTTCATCAGTAATTTCGTATCTAACTCGCCTCTATGTGTAGGAGAAATGGCGAATTGGAATATGAGGAAGTCTAATGCAGGGCAGTACCTCCATTGTACTCCTAAGATGACACTCGCGGCACCAGAATTAGCAGAGCTTGAAACCTTTATTAGGAAATTTACTGTTCATGTCACGAGGCATTTCCAAGAAATTGATTCCACATTTGAGAAATTCGAAGCAATGATCCGCAACATGGAACGACAAATTTTGTTCTTGACAGACATAGTGATAAAATCCCACAACCTAAACCTAATAGCTAGTGAGGAAACCGTTGCTGTCACATTGCAAAGTGGAAAAGAAATACCAGACAGTCCAAATGACAACCGGCGCTAGCTGGAAGAAGTGAACCTGCGCCGACTATCCGGTAACCCCGAGACCCAGCCACCCAGAACTGAACCGGCACCAGTCGAAGCACTGAAACCGGCACTGGCTATCCCCTGTCCACCTTCCGAAAAACCTACTTTTTAGCCTAACATACCGTACCCTACTCATCTACATAAGGCCCGAAAAGATGCTCAATTCTACAAATTTCTTGAGGTATTTAAACAATTGCACATAAACATTCTCCTCAGTGAAGCCTTGATCCACATGTGCAAATATGCCAAATTCCTCAAAAGCATGCTCATCAGCAAAAAGCGATTGGAAGAGTTGTCTACAGTAGTCCTCAACGAATAATGCTCAACTATCCTGCAAGACAACTCGAAATTTCCACATAAAGAAAATGATCCAGAGACTTTCTCTATCCCATGTCTAATTGGCACTCTTCATGTCTGTAATGCATTAGCTAACCTAGGTGCTAGCATTAATTTATTTCCATATAAAACATTCAAAAGGCTAGGACTAGGAGAACCACAGCCCACTAGAATGAGTATTTTACTCGCAGATAGATCTATCAAATATCCTAGGGGCATAATAGAAGATGTATTGGTGAAAATTGATAAATTCATATTTCCAGTGGATTTTGTTATTCTTGACATGGATGAAGATTCCAAAGTCCCTTTAATCTTAGGTAGACCCTTCCTAGCTACAAGAAAAGCATTAATTAACATTCATGGGGGGAGGTTGACACTTAGGGTTGGGGATAAGGAAGCAGTCATTCAAATCCACAAGAGTATGCAACACCCTGTATCTTTTGATGATTCTTGTCTAAGAATTGATATTCTTGATGAACCAATTTTTGAGTTGATGTAGGAAGCCATTGAGGAGGAATTGATGGAAAAATCAACGGCATATTTGGAGGAATTTCACAATGAGGATGGGATGCAGAATTTGGAAATAGAGAAAAGCAGTTTAGGGAGAATGATATCATCTATAGAAGATCCTCTCAAATTGGACTTAAAAGATCTACCCGAGCATTTAGAATATGTGTTCTTAGCTAAAGAACGTATGTTTCATGTTATCATTACCAAAGATCTCAAGCCAGAACAAAAGACCAAGCTGGTAAGTATGTTGGGAAAATATAAGGGAGTGATAGCTTGGAAGATCACTGATATTAAAGGCATTAGTCCATCATTTTGCACGTATAAGATCTTGATGGAAGAAGGTGCAAAACCCGTAGTGAAACCCCAACATAGGTTGAACCCATATATGAGTGAAGTGGTAAAAGGTGAGGTGGTTAAGCTCTTAGATTCCGGTATCATTTACCCTATTTCTGATAGTGTTTGGGTGAGTCCTACTCAAGTGGTACCGAAGAAGAAAGGAATGACGGTGAGCCCCAATGATAAAAATGAGTTAGTCCCTATAAGATTGGTCACGGGTTGGTGGTTTTGCATAGATTATAGGATACTTAACAAAGCTACTAGAAAAGATCACTTCCCTCCCCCTTTTATTGACCAAATGTTGGAAAGGTTAGCTGGACATGAGTATTATTATTTCTTAGATAGATTCTCTGGCTACCTGCAAATTCCTATAGCACCGGAGGACTAAGAAAAAATCATTTTCACGTGTTCAAATGGTACTTTTGCAAATCGTCGGATGCCATTTGGTATTTGCAATGGTCCCGAAACATTCCAAATGTGCGTGACAGCCATATTTGAAGAACTCGTGGGAGACATCATAGAGGCATTTATGGATGATTTTTCAGTTTTTGGTGATTCATTTGATTTGAGTTTATCTAATCTTGAAAAAGTGCTAGCAATGTGTGAAGAGACTAACCACATGCTTAATTGGGGAAAATACCACTTTATAGTGCAAGAAGGTATTGTGTTAGGGTATAAAATTTCAAATAAAGGTATAGAGGTCGATAGGGCCAAAATTGAAGCAATTGAGAAGCTGCCTCCTCCTACTTCGGTAAAAGCTATAAGGAGCTTTCTTGGTCATGCAGGTTTCTACAGGAGGTTTATCTTAGACTTCTCAAAAATTTCAAAACCTCTTACCTCTTTACTTGAAAAAGATGTTGTGTTCAATTTTGACGAAAAATGTCTTAATGCTTTTACCATACTAAAAAAGAAGTTGATTAATTCACCCATTCTAATTGCACCTGATTTGTCTCTTCCCTTTGAACTAATGCATGATGCAAGTGATTTTGCAGTTGGTGTAGTATTAGGACAAAGGCGGAATAAGCACTTCCAACCTATATACTATGCGAGCAAGACTTTACCGGATGCACAGGAAAATTACACCACAACAGAGAAAGAATTGCTTGCCATAGTGTTTGCCTTTGATAAATTCCGTTCTTATCTTATTTTGTCCAAAGTCATTGTGTATACAGACCATTCAGCCCTGAAATACCTATTAACCAAACATGATTCCAAACTAAGATTGATAAGATGGGTTCTATTATTGCAGAAATTTAATTTGGAGATTAAGGACAAAAAGGGTGACGAAAACTTGGTTGTGGATCACCTGTCAAGAATGGATAATCCAAATTTGGAATCCTTAATAGAGGAGGACATTGATGACGCTTTTCCGGATAAGCAACTCTTGCTCATAGAAGGTGAGATGCAAAGCATTCCTTGGTTCGCCGATTTTGCTAATTACTTAGTTGTAGGAATTGTTCCAAAAACTCTTACAATGAAAAAAAAGAAGAAATTCCTCTCCAAAGTAAGGCATTACTTTTGGGAAGACCCATATTTGTTGAAGTGTTGTGCAGACCAAATCATCCGGAGATGCGTGGATTCTAGGGAAGGGGAAGATATTCCTAGACATTGTCATGAAGGACTTGCTAGAGGCCATTACCAAGCCAACAACACTGCACAAAAAGTGCTGGAGTCCAGATTCTATTGGCCCACATTGTTCAAGGATGCCCGCAGGTTTGTTCAAAGTTGTGATAGGTGCCAACGTACGGGTAACATTTCTAAGTCTAGTGAGATGCCATTACAAAATTTTCAAACTTGCGAAGTATTTGATTGTTGGGGAATCGACTTTATGGGCCCGTTTCCTAGTTCTATAGGAAACAAATATATCTTGGTGGCAGTAGACTACGTCTCTAAGTGGATGGAAGCCCAAGCTTTACTGACTAATGATACAAGGGTGGTGATCAAATTTCTGAAAAAACTTTTCACCCATTTTGGTGTCCCGAAGGTGCTCATTAGTGATAGTGGGACTCATTTTTGTAATGCACAAATAGGGAAGGTGATAAAACATTTAGGTGTGAATCATAGACTTGCTACCCTATATCACCCCCAAATATATGGACAAGTTAAAGTGGTCAATCGTGAAATCAAAAGAATCTTGGAAAAAACTGTTAATCATACTTGGAAGGATTGGAGTCTAAAATTGGATGACACTCTTTGGGCATTTCAGACAGCTTTTAAGACTCTAATCTGCATGACTCCCTTCTAGTTAGTTTATGGCAAATCATGTCATCTACCTGTCAAGATTGAAGATAAGGCTTATTGGGCGATAAAGCTTGTTAATCTTGATCTTGAGATAATAGGAAGGTCCAGGTTACTCCAACTAATAGCCTTGGAAGAGTTACGCAAAGATGCATATGATACTTCAATACAGTATAAGGATAAGGTCAAATAATGGCACGATAAGCATATTACTCGACAGCATGAATTTGAGAAAGGGGATCAAGTGTTATTATTCAATTCTCGATTACGCCTCTTTCCCGGTAAGTTGAAATCACGATGGTCCGGTCCGTACATAGTAAGTCAAATATTTCCCTTTGGAACGCTCGAAATCACTCACCGCACGGGGCATACTTTCAAAGTCAATGGCAATCGAGTGAAATGCTATGTCGGTGATGTGCCCCGCCAAACGGATCCCTTGGAAATGCTATTGGACACTGCGATATAAGATTTTTGGGGTCTTTTACTTATTATTATTATTATTATTATTATTATTATTATTATTATTATTATTATTATTCTTTCTTTCTTCATTTGTTCATAATATTCTCTTTCTTTTGTTTTAGCTTTATTTTCCTTTCTAGTTTTTACTCTTTGGTGTGCTCTTTTGTATTTCTCTTTTTAGGTACTTGGCAATGCCTCATTCTTCAAGCATTTCCGATCATGTACGACACAATGGCAAATGAATGGAAGTTTGTTTCTCTTATCTCTTCTCCTTTATATTTTTGGTCCCATGGTATTGTTGTTATTGTTATATTTATTTAGCCATTAAGGACAATGTCTAGTTTAAGTGTGGGGGAGTTATTTGATTGACAAGTCTTCTATACATATACTTTAACCTTCTTGAGAGAAATTTTGACAAAAAAAATTTCAAATTTTTATGATTTTCCGGAGATTTCAAGCTATATTTTTAGTGCATGTCTTTATGATGGATTATAGAGCATATGTTCTAGATCATTTATAGCTTATGCATGACTTTTTGCACTTACTTGGATAATGTAGTTCTTGATCTAATGCTTTGCATTATTCTTAAACCTATTTTTCTACTAAAATTCATAGAGCATTCTAGAACTTACTTGAATACCTCTCGAGGTGAAATAAGAAAGACAGTCATGATTTAACTTAGGAATGACGGTAATAGGCCTTCTTTGGATAGTTTGAGCTTTTCAAGCCTACCTATTTTTATATTATCCCTAGTGCCTATTTTGATCCTAAATTGTTTATTTATTTCATTAAAACCCATCACAATATTTTGTCCATTGCTTGGTGCTGAGAGTTTGAATAATTTTCTAAATCTTTCTGCTCTTGATGGATGAAAGTATATGTATGAGAATGTTGAGGAAGAATGTTGGGATAAAGATCATGACTTGTTACTTTCAGTCATGGATCAATAACAAGTTGAGCTGAAAAGAAAAAGAAAGAAAAGAAAGAGAAAAGAGATTGTGAAAGCAAGAAAAGAAAAGAAGAGTAGCAGTAAGTGAGGGAAGAAAACAAAAAGCTGCTAGAAAGAATAAAAGAAGAGAAGAAAAAAAAAAACAACAGCAACAATGAGAGAAAAGACTTATTGAATGGAATGAAGAAAGAAAGAATGGTGATTGAGCTAAAAAAAAAAAAAAGTTAAAGTTCGTATAAAGTACTTGACACCATTACTGAAAAATTTAAGTGATCTTGTGAAAGAAATATAAAAGAGTTGATGAAAAGAAGAGTTGAAAGAAGAAAAAGAGAAAAAAATCAGGATTTGCTTAAGTGGAGTTGTAATTGCTGAATAAGGTTATGGTTTGCTTGATTTTTGGAATAGGAAAGCAATAAGAGTTGGAAATTATTGATTCATTTTGTCTATCCTTTTCTTGCTAACTCTCAGTTTTTCTTTATTTTTTTGTTCTCCTATATCCTTCGTTTGATAAGCTACATTACAAGCCTTTAGCCTTACATTACAAGCTTAAAAGTCCTACTTGATCTAAGTAGAATCATGATATGTTTCGGATTAGTGGAGAGAGTGTATGAAAAGTAAGCATATGGAATGCATATTCTTTTTCAACTAAATTCTTTCCAATGGTTTGAGAATAGTGTGAAGTATTGTGATAGTTCTATTTAGTCATTTATCACTATCACATGTCTTCCATTGGTTGTGAAAGATGTAGTAGCATGTGTTTTATGTTCTTGAATGAAGAAAGCATTGAAGATATTGTTTTGAAATTGGTTGAGTAATTTGTTAAACCTTGTGTTTTCCTACTTGTTCTTGATACTTTGCTTGAGGACAAGCAAAGAGCTAAATGTAGGGGAATATGATAGGGGCTAAATTAGTCATATTTTTCTTAATTATTTGAGGTTCTTTTGTGATATATTTTGTTGAATAACTAGTCTTATTCCTTCATATTTGAGATTTTACCCTTGGAAAGGTATTTTATTCTTTATTTCAGATTTTTAGGGTAAAATGAAACATAAACATTGCAAAACAGAGGAGAGGCGACACCGGCTAAGACCCTAGAACCGGTGCCGGCCATGCATTATTGAAACGAACTTCGAAGAGATCGAAAAATTGTTGAAATAGAGTAGAACATAACTAAGGCGGCACCGGCTGTGAAGTTGGAACCGGCACCGACTACAATTTGGAACACATTGTGCAAAATTCGAAGAAAAATAGGCGAACGAGTCGAGGAACAGAACACAACCGGCGCCGGCTCTAAAAGCCAAGGTGGCACCGGCTGTGCCCTAAAGCCAAGGCGGTGCTGTCATTTTTCTACGCGGTTTTTGGTAATCTGAGGAGTTTTAGTATCTTCCAACTTCTACTTGGGCAAGAACACTTTACCCACGAGTTTAGGCACTTCCTAAGCCTATAAATAGCTGAAAAACACAAGAGAAAAGGAAAGAATTCATTAATCATCATAGAAAATTACTCAATCTAAGGAGGAATTCTTCAAGTTTAATAAGGGTTGTGCAAGAAGGTCTTCAAAGGAAGAAGAAGGAGGCTTGTCTATGAGTGCTTTCTTTTTCTTTGTTTTCTTTTTCTTGACAATGATATGTTAATTGTTTTATTGTAATTCAATGTTGTTTAGATATTCATGATATTTAGAGTTGTTTGATCTTTTGATTAATTGGTTGTTCTTCTTGGTATTTAATTACTTGGGCTAATTGCGAGATTGGTTGATTGTTACTTTCTATTGACTTGCTTGGAAAAGGGGTTGTTGGTGGTTTCAATTCATTGATTTCATATTTGTTGTCTCTTAACTTGCTTGGAAAATGAGTTAATTGCTAGAAACAAGGTAATTAAAGGTTAATTGATGTCTGTCAGGAATGGATTCATTGGTTAATTTCATATCTAAGTTTGCTAGGAACGGAAATTTAATCAAAGGATTGTGTTTAATGCATTTTTTGGGTAAGACTGGTTGAGACAGGAATGTGATGCTAAGTTACCTAGAAGATAGGGATTCATGGATTGGAAACGAAGTGAGTCTATATTAATCCTCCATGATGCCAAGGGAATAATTAGTTATGATAATTATTGAGTTCTTTAAGATCAAGTTTGTCTGAACAATGGCTTAAGTTACATACTTCTCCATCCTTGACATGTATATATTTTTATTTTGATTTTCTTTTATTTTGTTTTCCTTTTTATTTGTTTTTCACTTTATTGAGTCGGTTAAATAATAAAACAAATGTAATTAATGTCTACTTGTTCTTGGAGGATCGACACTCGTTTGAACCTTACACTCGGTTAATGAGGAGTACGCTTGCTCATAAGTGTGATTTGGGTTGAACGTTTTAATTTAACTTGATTGGGAATGTGCTTAGTTTTTGTATGATTTTTATACTCAAGTCCGAACACATAAAAAACATGGCCAAAAAATTTTGTAAATTGGTCTATAAATTTTGTATAATTACAAAATAATCTCAAAATTTTGTAAATTGATCCCTAAATTTAAAAATATTTACAACATGATCCTAAAAATTTTATAAATTTATCTCTAAATTTTTTAAATATATAAAATATGACCCCAAATTTTATAAACTACTCCTTAAATTTTGTAAAACTATAAAATGATAACAAAAAAATTATAAATTGGTCATTAAATTTTAGAATATTTAAAATATAATTCCAAAAAATTTACAAATTAGTTCCTAACTTTTTAAATATGTATAAATTCATTATATTTTAGGTTGATTTATACAAATTAGGCTAGATTATGTAGCAAAACATGTCCGATTACGTTCAAATTTCGTCATAATACATTTCTTTTTAGCAAATTTAATAAATCTAATGGTTGAATCGTTAATTTGATATGCTTATCCTTATAAATGCATTAGGTTTTGGGTATTTTTATAATGATTATGCAAGATTAGAAGGTAAAATATATCCGATTACCTTCAAATTTAGTTGCAAAATATTTTTTATTAATTTTAACAAATCTAATGAACGGATCGTTAATTTGATATGCTTATCTTTGTAGATGGGTAATGTTTCGAGCATTTTTATAGAGATTATACTAGATTAAATGACAAAACAGATCCAATTACATTTAAATTTGGTCCTAAAACCTTTTTTTAGTGATTTAATCAATTCTAATGGTTGGATCGTTAATTTGATATGCATATTTTTCTCAATGTGTTAGTTTTTCTTTATTTTTATAGAGATTATGCTAGATTCTATGCGAAAACATATTCGATTACCTTAAAATTTAGTCATAAAACTTTTCTTAGTAATTTTATCAAATCTAACGTTTGGATCATTAATTTGATATGTTTATCTTTGTAAATGGGTTAGGTTTTCAGCATTTTTATACAGATTAAACTAGATTAAGTGGCAAAACATATTCGATTACCTTTAAATTTGGTCCTAATACTTTCTTTAGTGATTTTATTAAATCAAACGGTTGGATCATTAATTTTATTTGCATGTCTTTATAAATGTGTTAGGTTTTTATATTTTTATAGAGATTATGCTAGATTTTGTGCCAAAACATATTCGATTACCTTAAAATTTTGGTCATAAAACTTTTTTTAATGATTTTATCAAATCTAACGGTTGAATCGTTAATTTAATATACCTATCATTGTAAATGGGTTAGGTTTTGAGTGTTATTAAAGAGATTATACTAAATTAAGTGGCAAAACATATCCGGTTACCTTTAATTTTTGTCCAAAAACATTTTCTAGTGATTTTATCAAGTGTAATGGTCCGATCATTAATTTAATATGCTTATCTTTCTAATTGCACTAGGTTTCTGTATTTTTGTAGAGATTATGCTAGATTTTGTGCTGTCTTAACACTTATTATAGCAATTTTAACAAATCTAAAGATTGGATTGTTAATTTGATATACTTGACTTTGTAAATGCATTAGGTTTTGGATATTTTTTTTAGATAATATGCTAGATTATGTACCAAAATCTATCTGATTACCTTCAACTTTTGTTATAACACTTTTCTTAGTAATTTTAACAAATCTAATAGTTGGATCATTAATTTGATATGCCTATCTTTGTAAATGTGTTAGGTTTTGGATATTTTTGTAGATATTATGCTAGATTATATACCAAAATATATCAGATTACCTTCAACTTTTGTCATAATACTTTTCTTACCAAATTTAACAAATCTAATGGTTTGATCGTTAATTTGATATGCCCCTCTTTGAAAATGCGTTAGGTTTTGGATATATTTATAGATATTATGTTAGATTGTGTGTCAAAATACATCCAATTACCTTCAAATTTTGTCATAACACGTTTCTTAATAATTTTAACAAATCTACGAGTTGGTTCATTAATTTGATTCGCCAATCTTTGTAAATACGTTAGGTTTTGGATATTTTCTCGATATTATGCTATATTATTTGTCAAAATATGTTCGATTACCTTCAAATTTTGTCATAATACATTTCTTAGAATTTTAACAACTCTAACAGTTGGATCATTAATTTTATACTCCTATCTTTGTAAATGCATTAGGTTTTGGATATTTTCTAAATATTATACTAGATTATGTGCCAAAATATATCTGATTACCTTCAAATTTTGTTAGAATACTTTTCTTAGCAATTTTACCAATTCTAATTGTTGGATCGCTAATTTGATATTCCTATTTTTGTAAATACATCAGGTTTTGGACTTTGTTTTTAGTTCTTATGCTAGATTATGTACCAAAATCTATCTGATTACCTTCAACTTTTGTCATAATACTTTTCTTAGCAATTTTAGCAAATCTAACAGTTGGATCCTATATTTGTAAATGTATTAGGTTTTGGATATTTTTCTAGGTATTGTGCAGATTATGTGCCAAAATATATTCGATTACCTTGAAATTTTGTCATAACACTTTTCATAGCAATTTTAACAAATCTAATAGTTGGATCGTTAATTTAATTCGCCTATCTTTGTAAATGCATTAGGTTTTGGACATTTTCCTAGATATTTTGCTAGATTATTTGTGAAAATATATCCGTTTACCTTCAAATTTTGTCATAATACTTTTCATAGCAATTTTAACAAACCTAGCAGTTGAATCGTTAATTTTATACAACTATCTTTGTAAATGCATTAGGTTTTGGTTATTTTTCTAAATATTATTCTAGATTATGTGCCAAAATATATCTGGTTACCTTCAAATTTTGTTAAAATATTTTTCTTAGCAATTTTAACAAATCTATTTGTTGGATCGTTAATTTGATATGCCTATCTTTGTGAATACATTAGGTTTTGGATATATTTTTTTAGATATCATGCTAGATTATTTACCAAATATATCCGATTACCCTCAACTTGTGTGATAACATTTTTCTTAACAATTTGAACTTATTTAATGGTTGAATCATTAGTTTGATATACCTATCATTGTAAAGGCATTAGGTATTAGACATTTTTTTTTATGATATTATGCTAGATTATATACCAAAATATATTCGATTACCTTCAACTTTTGTCATAACAGTTTCCGTAGTAATTTTAACAAATCTAACAGTTGGATCGTCAATTTGATATGCCCATATATATTTGGTGTATATATATTAATACATAGTAAAATGCTATATATATATATATATATATATATATATATACATACATCATACTTTTTTACTATATTAATAAATATATATACATATATATATAATAATATACTATATATATGGATACCTATATATATGTTTTGGTGTATAAATATATTAATATATATGTGTATATAATATACATATGTATATTAATATATATATTAAATATGTATATGAGTATGTATGTATATGAATATGTGTGTCTATCTATATATATATATATATATATATATATATATATATATATGATGGTCAACCAATCCTTTAGGATGAAAAACCCATTTCTGATGCTGTGTCATTAATGAAAGTAATAAGTACAAAAGAATTAAATGAGGCGGCTTAGCCGACCATATGCAGATTAATGAAAGCAGTTACTACAAAAGAAATAAATGAGGCAGCTTAGTCGACCATATGCAGATGCATGTAAAAAATGCACAAAAAGCAGTAAGTACGAAAGAAATAAATGAGGCGGCTTAGCTGACCATATGTAGATGCAAAAGAAGAAGAAGAAATACAGAAAATAGATTTATTACAATAGAAAGCCAAATTACATAAATGAAAATACTATTACATATATTGAAAGTTAGAAAGGGAATTCTAACCACTGGGAGAGAGAGAGTACTCTTGGAGAGTTGTATATTGATCTATGACCATGTATGTGTTGTGTGGAGAGGGAGGTCTATATTTATAGATATTTTTTGCTAATGTCATGGGTGATGTCAGTAGTTTTGTTGATGTCATGCTGATGTCATTTGTGATGCCACTAATGATATCTTGTTGATGTCAATTGTGATGTTACCAATGATATTATGCTGATGTCACTTGTGATGTCATAAATTTTTATTATTTTTCATTATTTATTATTATTTATTATTATTTCTCTCTCTCTCTCTCTCTCTCTCTCTCTCTCTCTTACAGAAGTTTATTTGAAAAAATAACATTCTTCTTCGCCGTCGTTTTGGTCATCTGGAGGAGTGTATTTAGAGGATGGTTTTGTAGATGGTTCAGAAGGTTCACTTTTCATTTATTGTAAAAGGTTTTCCATAGCGGTTAGAAATCCTTCTTTGGAAGTTGCTGCTGCAATTGATTTTTCTACTGTAGAAATCCAGTTTGCTGGCTGTTAGAGGGAGACAGATATTTTGGGTTAGCCTTAAACCATTTGTCGATGGAGGGAATATAAGTGTTCTAGGTATTCCAGTCCTTCCACCATTTACAATGTCCTTGAAGAATAAGGTGAGAAAGACCTTGCTGATCTGCTTCTTTGAAGTATGAAAACTTCTGGGAATATATCCAAGCGAGCTTGAATATACTGAAAAATTGGAGCAGTAGTGGAACTACTGGCTGTTGATTAAAGTACCTATTTTTGAAATAATCAAATCATTCCTGAACAAGTTCTGGGAGGATTGACTCTATGGGATCGTAACATGGCCACCATTGGTTGATGAACGAATGAGGGAACATCAACTGGGTTGGGTTTCTTTTGTTAAAATAAAGAAACAAAGAGTGATTTTGAAAACGATTTTGAAAGGTAAAAGCATTTAACTATGCCTGTTGATAGTCCCAATAGTTGTAAACCAATGGGTCAAAAGGTTGGGAGAAGTTTTCCATGCAGAAGGAGTATGGACAGAGTGTATTTGGACTAAAGTATTGGTAATATATGTTTTAGTCTGTTTGTTTTTGTGTGGATGGAAAGAGGCACTTTTGGTATCTACAAGGATGAACTCATAGTATTTTTGAATAAATTTTGGAGATTTTTGAATAAAATTGACATTCGGGCCAAAGAGTTGCCTAGCTGCCTTTTGTGGATTTGGATCCCAAAATTAAGGTTCCAAAAGATTGTATACTTTGGGAGTTTTGATATAAGCAGGTTCTTTAGTCAAAGAGAACCTAGAAGAAATAGTTTTAGGCTCAGAAGAAAGAGTCCGTTGGGATGCCAATTGCATCGTGCCAGTGATTTTGGAGCTTAAAGCTCTAGTGTTTGTGGGATTTTTTACTACCACAGATTTTGAATGGGTTGCATGTTTGATTACCTGTTTGAAATTGAAGCTCATTTGCAGGCACAATTTTTCAAAGTCTGATGGGCTGAAAATGGATTGAGTTTGGGCATCTTGTAAATTTTCAAATTCTACAATATCAGCCCAACTGGCTTTTGTTATATTTGTTAAGGAGAGTGGCTCCTGTACTTTGGCTGAATGAGAAGCAGCTGTTTAAGGTATGCTCATGGCATAATCTTTTGGGGTAGAAGAGGAGGATTCACTGGAATCTTTTTTGGGGACTAGTGTTACAATTGGTGTAGGCAAGGCTGGAAGCTCATTGAGCTTCGGAGGCTTAGTCTTTTTGGGAGGCATAATTATTGTCCCTGCAGAAATTCTCGAGTTAAAAAATTAGGAATAGAATTTGAAGATCCTTTGATATATTCTATATCAAAATAAAAAATAGATAAAATAGCTTACCACATAACAAATATCTATTTTGAGGCAAAATTTTGAACATCTTTTCGCAGAACAGATTTTGCAGCTTGGCAATCAATGCGAAGTAAAAATTTCTGGTTTAATAAATCAGCTTGAAATTTGGAAATGCATAAAATAATTGCCAAAATTTATTATTTTTTTTATGGTAGGATAGTTCTACTGAGAACTATTCCAATGCTTTGATGCAAATGCAACTATATGTGTTTTGCCATCTTTGACTTGTTTAAGGACACCACCATAGCCGTTATCAGAAACATCTGTTTCAACTATTTTGGGGGGCAGAAGGGTCAGAAAGTGCCAAGCAAGGAAGAGTCTTGACTTTCATTTTGACTTACTTGACTATGGAAGTATGGACATCGGTCCATGGAGGAGGAGGTTATTTGAGTCTATTGTGTAGAGGTTTAATGAGAGTGCTAATTCCTACAATAAACTCAGAAACATAATTGAGACAATCCAAAAAGCGTTGGAGTTGAGTTCGATCAATAATTTGATATGGAAATTTGTCAGCAAACTGAATTGACCTCTGGATAGGAATAATAGTTCCCTGTTGAATTTAATGTCCCAGAAATCAAACATTGGTTTCAAAAAGACTGTATTTAGTTTTTGAAAGAACTAAACCATTGTGCTTAGCTGTTTGACAGAAAGTTTTCAAATGTTTAAAATGTTGGTCTAAATTTTGAGAAAAAATTAAAACATCATCAATGTAAACAATAATAAATTGAGAAAATGGATTAAAATTTTGTTCATAATTCGCTAAAATTCTGAAGGAGCATTTTTTAATCCAAAAGGCATTACATTCCATTCATATTGGCCAAATGGTTCTGTAAAAACAGTTTTGTAGCAATCTCTAGGATCAACTTGAATTTTCCAAAAACTTGATTTCAAATCAAATTTTAAAAATAGTAAAGTAGAATGTAATCTGTTTAACAAATATTTTTTGTTTAGAATAGGGTACCTAATCCATCTGAGGGCTGAATTGAGAGGTTTTTAATTGATGACAAGCCTGGGAACACCTCGCTTAAGTTCAGCATTTTTATTGACATAAAATCCTGCACAGCTCCAAGGAGAGTTGCTCGGAGAAATTAGTCATTTTTGTAGAAGATCACTGATCTCTTTTTGGAAATGAGTTGTAAGCTCATGATTCATTTAGATAGGTTGGGCCTTTGTTGGAATGAATTTTTCATCAAAGTCTGGCTCGTATGGGAGTCGAACAATGTATTGTTTTCTGTTCCAAAATGCGGTTGGAAGATCAGAACAAAGTTGGGTCTAGATATGAGTATCCATTTTTGCAATTTAGGCTTTGATGCTGGGCTTAATCAGGTACTGTTGAAGACGTTGAAAGGCTACATCTTTTTTGAGGAAATTGATTTAGGCTATTGTGTCTTCTAGGAGCTGCAGTTCTTTTTCAATAGGAGGCCTATCGAAAGGAATGAGTATCTTTTGGTTTAGGTGTTCTACCTAAATGCCTTTTTTTAGGACTATAAATGTAATGATCTGCTGAATAAAAGACATGCCTAAGATTACCAGGTGAGTAATATCTTCGGCAAGTAAGAAGGAAGTAAAGACAAACAATGAAAAATGTTTTACCTCAACATTTGAAATTTTGAAACTAATACTTAGTTTCTTACCATTGGCTGAGCGGAGAGTTTCTTTGGTTTTTTCAAAAAAATTTGTAGGAATAAGACCTTCCTGAATGCAGTTGAGATAAGCTCCGGTATCAACACGTGCTGGAATTTCTAAAGTTAGAGAATTCTGAATAATCAAAGTGAATCGAACATACCACCTTTGGATAGATATTTTTGAAAGATAGTTAAGGAAATTTATATTAGTAGATTTTGATATTAGTTGTTCTAGTTTCTTTTGAGAATAGAGATTTTGAAAAACTAGTCGGTCTAATTGTTGAGAAGAGCAATTTCAGATTGAAGATCTTGAATAGTAATAGATGTCGAAGTTTTAGAAGAAAACCTGTTAAGGATATCTTTTAGATTGTAGGTGTTAGCAATCCTTGGATGTCGGGAAAAAGGATTAGAATTTGATGAAGAAGGATGATCAAGAATTTTCTTAAATCATTCAAGATGCTCCTTTTTGTTTGCAGAATCAAAAAGCTTACTAATCAGTTCAAGGTGAAAATCCTGTTCTGTTGTCAGAGTATTGATGATTGGTTGATCATATTAGATAAAATGATCATTTTCTGTAGAATCAGAAGATGAAGAAGAAAGAATGTCATTTTCCTAAATTTGGTTAAATTGTTGTTCATCATCAGCATCTGAGGAATTAGAAGAAGTATCACTTAGACAAAGAATATTGTTAAGATATTGCTTAAGATCTTCTGAAATTCCATTACTTGGATTATTTTGTGAACTTTGTAGAACCGGGCAAGGTGACCTGGCTGGTTACATTTGCAATAGATAACTGTTTTGGGTTGGTTGCTATGGGCTTGGTTTTAGACCTAGACTTGGTAGCTTTATATAGATTGTAAGGTTTTATAGGAGGAGCAGGAAGTGCTGGACTCTTTGAACTATTGAACCTTTTCCTAAGGTGAGGAGGTCTATAGGAAGATTGTTGATGTTTATATTTCCTATGGGTTTTGGTACTACATGAGGGTAGTACAAATTGTTCACATAATATGCCTAAGTCTTTACTTCGCTGGGCACGATCTTTAGCTATTTATCTCAGCATCTTATCTTGACGATAGATTTTGAGAGTAACTGTTGGATTTGGCTAGTTAATTGGCCAAATGTAATGGTTTCATAAGGTACAACACCATTGTACTGGGTTTGGAGGTCTTCACGGAGAAGATCACGAAGGGATTTTGGAAGCCCATCTAGGAATTTTTCTTTCCAGTATTGGTTGTTTCCATCAAGTCTTGCATAGATCCATAGATCCTGGTGAGAAAGGTATCCTTATACCATCTGAAATCGGATAAGGTTTTGCACGTAAGGTTGTTCAGGATTTCAGTAGACTTTTCTCTAAAAAATCTAGAATTACCTATGAAGGTTTTAGCGATGGTGAAGATAAAGGTTGACACAATATCAGAAATAGGTTCTCCATCCTGAAGGATTGGTTGACCATCTGGGTTAGTTTTAATAGCATGTGTTATGCCGGTCTGCTTTAGTGAGATGTTCATCCCACCAACCTTTGAGTTGTCCTATAAAACCTGCTACAAGAACATGAGCTGCAAGCTGATCAGAACAATTATTGGTAGTGTGATAAGTAGTGGCTACCATGGTCATTTGCTAAAGTTTAAACATAATGTTGTACTTAGATTGACCATCTGTGTTCCATTCATAGATGTTGTTAGCATTGTAACAGTTTTGAAGAATGTTGGGACTCTTCTCAAGGGCAACATCTGGATGAGTAACTCTAGGATAGTACAACTTTTGAGAAGTTTTCCAATTAGAATGTCTGTTCAATTGGAGGGGCGGGATGCCAGGTTGTAGAGGAAGCAATTTTCCCAAGTTAACACCAAGGTTTGGAGGAGATTTTGGACTATCATCAGAAGAATTATCAGAAGCAGAAATAGGATCATTTTGATTTAAAATAGAAATAGAATTTTTAGAACCAACCTGTTCAGGAGATTGTGGAATGATTGATTTTTCAATTTCAACTATTCTAGGGTAGAGATCAGTGACAATAGGTTTGTCTGATGTTCTCCTATTAAGTTCTTTCCTATACTGGAGAGGAATCTTATAAGGTTGGAACAAAGGGATTGATTGTGAAGAAGTACTAGACTCAGGAATGACCGGAGTTGAAGAAATACTTGGTTTTGAAATCAAATATTCACCAACAGTTTGCAAATATTTATTTGTATAATTGTTTTGTTCATAAATATTTTGAATGTCTTTTGGACAGAACATATCGTCGTCTTTGTCTTTCCTTTTAAAAGGAGTGGCATCAATTTGTTTAGCTCTAAAAGGAATTTTGAATTTCTGGCCAGGGGGAAATTCAGCAAAAATGTTCTGTCCTTGGGCAGTTTGCTATAATTTTGAAACATTAACAGAAGAGGCAAAATGATAATCAATATTATGGACTTCAGCATATGCTTCAAACCATAAAAAGAAATTAATTTTCTTTTGAATTGAATTTAAAAATTCATAATAAGAATCTTGAACTTTCTGTTGGTCAGATTCTTGAAAGTTTTTGAAGAACCATGTTCTTTTAGAAAGATTTAGAAGAGAATAAAATTATTCTCTTAATTTGGTTTTGCCAATAACAAAAATATTTTGTACTTCTTTATCATTGGCCTGAAGAATATTAAGTTCTCCTACCATACCAGAATGAGTAGGTGATGTAGGTAAATCTGTCTCAGTATCATCAGTTTCAGGCCGAGCAACATACCTAGCTTGAGGAATCCTAGAGTCCAGATTGATACATTCTAGATGGGTAGCTACAGAGGATACTAAATGTCGAGGTTGTTGCATTCCTGATGAAGAGGCAATAGATTGGGGATATGAAATCCTTTGGCTGAGAGATCTTTGAAAAGTAATTTCTACAAATCCACAGGAGTACTATCTGATTTCTGATACAGTAGAATTTTTTGTATCAGAAGGAGAATTATCAGAAGGAGCCGCATTAGTTAGAAGCCAATTGGAAGGAAGACTTACTCGATTCTAGGAGATAGGCTTGGGAGTTGAAAGATGAGATCTCTGCCATTCGATTTGAAAAAGAACAGTTTCTCCTTTGTTAGATGTTTTCATAGCTCCAGTATTAAAAGTAGAAGTCATTGCCTTATACTGAATTCTATAAATGATAGCAATAGGAAGAGAACCTGTTTTGATCTTGTAATTGGCAGTTTTAACATGGAGTGTTAGACTATCCAATATATTTAGATCTCGAAGAGATACAGTAAAGTTTGGAAAACAATCAAAATGAACTAGTCCACTGCAAAGGCTAGTTTCTACCATGCTTAAGAGTGAATCATTAAAATCTATGAATCTGGTATACGGGAGACATAGACGGAGAGAAGTATCAAGTCCTTCTCTGGAGAAGGGTTTGGCTACAATTTGGACAAGTCTAAAATGGAGATAATTATATTTTTATTAGAAACGTTGAATTGCACTGGCAGAAAGAAGTCTAATTTCTTTGCAGTCAGAATTAATTTGAATTGTTTCTTCAACAGTCCTAATGATATAGTCACTAGTAAGTGACCATTTGGGAGATTAATAAATCTCATTGGGAGAAAATTTGGGGATTTTCTAGTTGTCAATAGATTGTTGAAGGTCAAAGTAATTAAACCCTTCCTTCAATTTTGAAGAATTTTGAGAAGAAGCATTGGAGAAAGAAGAGGACGGAGTGGACCTGGAAAATGAGCGGAGGAAGGAAGACATGACGCAAATCTTTAAGAAAAGCAGTTAAATAAAACGCGCGAAAAACAGATGGGTGTACTTACTTCCCGTAATTTGGTGATCATTACCGTCAAGTTCCATAAGAAAGATATTCAAGTTCTCAGTTAGTTTTGATGTAAAACACGGAGATCTGTTTGTGAGCGTAATAGATATGAACATTAGTCAGTAAATAGAGGGTAGATCTATAGAGTCAAATATAAGATCTAAGAGAGATAAGGCCATGAGAATAAATTCTCATCTCATACAAGTCTTGAGTCAATCAACAACCTCAATTCAACAACGACTTTTATAACTCAGTTAAACAACTCGTAGAGTAGATCTGA
Source organism: Voacanga thouarsii (assembly GCA_026120185.1). NCBI lineage: Eukaryota > Viridiplantae > Streptophyta > Magnoliopsida > Gentianales > Apocynaceae > Voacanga > Voacanga thouarsii. The sequence continues at coordinate 355,910 of JANUWF010002184.1, read as the reverse complement.
TAGAATTAAACCTCTTTCCTTATCTCAACAGATCTGACATAGAGTCCATAAATCTATACAAGATGTACTGAATAATTCACAGATCTATTAATTTCAGCTCAGATACACATGGAATTTAGCCTAATTAACTAAAAACAAGAATAATCTACCTTCACAGATCTATATATATATATATACACACACACACACACAAATACATACATATTCACACATGCACATTGTAACACCCCTACTAAAGGTAATAGTGTAATAGTGGAAGCATATCAACACCGGATGTTGCCCCATCCTGTTCCCCAGACATGGGGTCTTTATAAAGAAAAACTAATAGAATATGTAATGTCCAGATCCATACAACAACCCATACTAATGGTCACGAGCACATATATAATAAAGAATCTCATACATGAAAATTTCCATTCAACATCAGTAATAAGGTACATTATCTAAAAGGGAAACGTCCAGACCTATTCTGATGTCACTGTGGTATCGTCCTCTATCTGTAGGTCTGCTCAACTCCAGATCCTACAAAAAGGTAATATAAAAGATACCTGTGAGTGAAAAATCACCAAGTGAGTCTCGTGTGTGCTAGTGCTTTATCAAAGAGGCAGAGTACACAAAATTTTTTATGGAATAGCATATCATTTGTTCATTAGAAATGATTCCAAAACTCTTTAATGAAGATTTTATTCAGAATTTAATCATTTTTAGAAAATTTTATTTCAATTTCAAATCACTGCCCCAATTTTTAAATCATAGGCACTTCTCCATCAGAAGGTCAGCCTGTATCCACATACAAGTCCCGCAGTCCTTGCCTTCGGCACTATGTATCATTGTATTGAAACCGTAGCCTCCAGTACTCAATTGTGCGTCGCCAAAATATGTACACCGCAGCGTACTTCTACTCCGGTATATCGTAGCATACCTAGTGTACCACAGCACACAATTTTTTACTTGCCACCATAAGCTAGGGGTCTCAATCCTAACCGCAATCACCATCAAGGTGGTAAGAAGTCAAACGCACCGAGTGTGCCCACCCGGTATCCAGCGAATGACTTAAAATAAGAAGCGCCCAGAGACGCAACAATTGCCAAGTGCTAAATGGCTAGCCAGGATGACTCATTTCAATGTCTTGTCGCCCTGCTCGGAGTAAGACAATCCCCAGAACTGATTGAGTTACTTGCGGTCATCTATCTCTAACATGAGCTAGTACAAAGATCAAAGTCTTTGCTAAGTACTCAACATTAACATTACCAACCCCTTCTGACTGATCAGGCCAGAGGGTTATCTAATCCTTGCAAGATTTTCAAATCAAATCATTTTTGGGGCAAAACAGCATTTTCTAGAATTTGATCCCACTAACTCACAAGTCAGATAATCATTTACATAGACTCCGCAGAGACAATCGATTCATTCCATGGTATATCAGACCAATAAAACAACTCCAGGGATCAAAAGGTCGTTTTTCAAAAGTCAATCTCATCCTGAGCGATTATTTTCCAAAATAATGTTGAAACAAGATAAAAAGTTCTGTTCAGACATAAAAATATGCTTCCAAGAGTATCCGGGTCATTTTCCCCGTACTTGATCACAAAAGTCATTTTAACCATACCCGATTCTAAAAGACTTTCCAAGGGAATTCAGGTCATTTTATCCTTATCCAATTTTAAAATTATTCACAAAAGTTCCAATAAGGGTATTTCGGTCATTTACCATATACTCGATTCCAAAAGTTTTCATAAACATTCCAATAAGGAAATTTGGATCATTTTCCAAATACCTAATTCCAAAAGGAACTCATTTCAAGAAGTTTAGAATTCCAATCCCAAAACAGGGTTAAATTCAAAGATTCCAAACATAATTCCATAAAATGTTCCAATAAGCGCATTCTAGGCAATTTATGAATACTCGATTCTAAATTTTTCCATTTTCTGAAAATTCCAAATATTTAATCCAAAAAGTACTAATTTCACAAATGTCATACTTTAATCATCCAGTAAGGCTTTCAAGACAATTATGATGTTCAATCGAGCCCAAAACGGCATAAATAATTCTTGCTCAGATAAACCATAAACATATTCAGGGATTTCCAAAACGGTATAAAACACAGCATTTCATGGAAAAGTGATGAACACTAGCTTTTAAAAGGTTTTAGAAATCAAAGGGACTCACCTCGTGTCCTAATTAAACTTTTTTCCGTTTACACCCGTTCAACCATCACTTTCACCGTTTTCAACGTTCCATTGGTCGTTTACTGACAAACCTACACCAAACATTGTTTTTGGGTCAAATCCTACTCGGCGAAAAAATAGTCGATGGGTAGCCGACGTGCCCAACGGGTAGCTGGTGTCTAGCCAACGTGCCCAACGGTTAGCCGGCAATCAACCGATGTTTAGCCGACGGGGCCGACAGTTAGCCGACAGTTAAGGAAAACGTTCAACTTTCGTTCATATCGTTTGTTTGATTCTTTCATTTTCCTTTTTCCACATCATTTCTCCCTTCATAAACAAGGGATTCACTTCATATTTCCCCAATTATTTCATCTAAAATCACACAATTAATCATCCTTAAATTCGTTTGTGTTCCATGCACAATTCTGAAATTTTGCAGCTTTGACACATGATTTTGCTTTGGACATAACTTTCAATCCACAACTCCGTTTTGACTCTATGATATACCAAAACGACTATAAGACCCTTAAATTTAATTTTGTATAATCCCTTTTCCAGAATTCAGGTTTCTGATGCACGGTACTATTCATTTCATGTTTTACCTCAATTTCACTATTCATGTTTTCCTTTGTTCTCCTTCAATCCAAACACATATATGTCACTTAATCTTCCTCAAATGTTACTAAAACAGCCTTCATACCTCTGATTTTCTGACATATTTAGCTCTGTAAACTATATTTTCCAATACCAAATTTAACATTCTCAAACAACAACAATAACTATTCATTTTCCTTTAACAATTAGTCTAGCTTTCCTTCCTATTTCACATGATTCCTTTTCAGCCATGATCCACCAATAAAATTGTCATGAAAACATCTTTAATCACCATATAAAACATAGAATAAAATCCTCCTCACCAACTGACACACACACAACACATACAACCTCGTAAACAAACTTCAATTCTTGAGAAAAATTTATAAGTTGCATGAATTTACCAACAAAATTTATATGAAAGTAATCCTCATTCTTTAATCTACAACTTTAATTCTTGAAGCTTGAATGTTTAACTTGTTTGTAGTTTGATTTGGCTGAAAAATGCTTCAAGTTTCCTTTTTTCTCTCCAAGAACTCTTCTTCTCTCACTTTTCCTAATTTTCTCTATTTTTTTCTAGCTTTTCTTTCCTTTTCCTTTCTTTTGTTCCTCTCCTTCCTTTTGTTCTTCTCTTGGATGAATTTCTAGCTGTTTTACCTCCCTTCCACCGCCATTCTAGTGTCCAAAGTCAACCAATATTAATTACATTGTGGGCTATCCTTTTTAAAGCCAAATTCCTATTGGTGGATTTAATTTAAATGGATAATTCTTAAGCTTATTCAATGAGATTTTGCAATTTAATAATCCCACAAGTATTTTACTCCCCCAATGGTATTTTAATACTTGTTTTCATCCACCATTCACACAATGCCACACATCCATTTTTAATCGCGAGTTTCTATTTTCTTCAGAAACGACAAAAATTAGGTTCGTAATGGAAAAATATTTTATGTCACTATTCAACTCCAAAAATTCCACTGAGTCCTTTGGTAACACTTCAAATTTTCAATTCCCTCTCTACTTAGTTAAATTTGTGATCGAAGTCGGGGGCGTGATAAAAATGATGAAAATGCCCCAATACCCCCGTGTAACACCCCACTACCTAGGTCCAACAGGGCCGGGGATGTCACCCCGTGCAAAGGACAAGGGGTGTTTATAACTATGACACACAAATAAAAATAAAACAATACTTTGAAATTAAAAATTATTACAACCAAAAAATTCAAGAACAAATCCAAAATAAAATTGTTCACTCCCAACTTCCAAAGCATTACATAAAATAAATCAGAATATCTTCTAAGTAGGCAACAACTAGCTACTCATCCCCACAGTAGGATCGACCTGAAATCATGGTAAAAATGGTGATGAGATAAAAATCTCAGTAAGTCCATGTGTGCTTTGAGTGTCAGTAAAAATAATTCATGAATGCAAGGAGTAAGAACTTCATAAGAAAAATAATGGCAAGCAATAAACAATGTTCAAAACAAGAGTGGCGTTTTGGCTTTTCCAACCATACATGAATAATAAAATCAACCACTCAAAAAGCGGCCAAGGGTTACCACACATTGGGCCCTATAACCATACAACGGTCAGAATGCCACACTTTGTGCAGACTGACAAAAAGGTAGGTGACCGGCCTACCAGGTAAGATTCTCCTCCTTCTCTACACCCAAACAAAATCGGTTGTCCATTCCGGCAACATAAAGTCCACATGACTGAAAACTGCTAGCTTGAACCGGCATGACCAAGTAGTACTGACGTTTCTCTAAGTTGAGTTCATCTTTTGGATGTGGCCTCCTCCCAGAAGACTCACTCTTACTCTTCAAAACTAGTACTACTAGCCTACCCTTATTGAGTACTCAACGTAGTTCATCCCACTTGGGAGAAAACTGATAAAACATAACTTTACTTGAAAATGGCAATCAAATGTTTCCAAAGTCTTTGTCAAAATTAGTTTTAGAAAAAGTTTAGTGTTTGAATAAAATTGCTTGTTGTTTTTCAAATAATTGGTTTGACTGAAACAAGAAAGGAAACAGTCCCTAATTGCCTTTACCAAATCAGTGTTCACAAACTTCGGGTTTAGCTTGCCATAGAAACCTTTTACAACAAACAAGTTTTATGCAGGAGCTTACCCAATCCTTGCTCAAAATAAAGATCTCCAACAGCTGACCTAACCCCGCCTAGGGCAAACATAAGTTATAATTAAACTCAAGCCAAAATTCACTTCCACAAATCAACCTAGCTCAACTTACTACAATCATGACCCTAATGTCCCAAGCTTTAAGGCTAGATAATAAATAAAAGGTTTGTAAGATAAATCTAGCATGATATTAAAATACTAGGGTTTGTGAAATAGCCACTAATGAATTGTAGGTTTAAATCCTGCAATAAATAAATCAGGGTTTATTTGATGAAGGATCCTAGGTCCTAGATGGTATTATTTAAAGTAATAATCTATTAATAATTAATTGTTAGAAAATAATTGGTAAATAAATAAAATTAATAGTAGATAAATTTTAATGTATTTGATTAAAAGATAATGAATAGATTTTAATAGTATTTATGGATATAAGACTTACAAAATTCATATTTTACCTATTATGATTATTTATATAAAAGGCTTTATTTGATGTTATTATATTATACAATATCTATATATTTTATTTCTTTAATAGAAGCTATCAATTATTTGACTAAAATATCATTATTTTAGTTAAGAATCCAAATCCACATTTTCCTAGGGTTTTCAAAATTAGTAGAAGAAATTATAGTATTAATCATTTTATTGTTGAAATAAAATTGATTAACGTAATTAGCTCAGGGACAACAAGGTCATGATCATAATTCATATTGCTAACCATAATCATGAACATAGACTCTATACCAATCACTAAACATCCAAAACATGAATAAAATATAGATCCAAATTTACCGAGATATGATCCAAACTCTACTAACATAATCATATTCATAGCCTTAACAAGAATGCATGAACATAAACCATATTCACCAAAGGTGACATAATCTCTAACATGCTTGATCATTCATACTACTCACGACATGAAGGCATGCAACAAACCCTAAAGCATCATATAATCTAACCAAGACCAATCATCATCATGCATCAATCCCAACTCCATCATATAAACATATTCATTTATGCTTCAATCTCAACTCCATTATATAAACACACACTCAATCTCTATATATATTCCCTCCTCATCCAATTACATCCAAAAGGAATGAATCTAGGATCTAAAGAGAAGATGGAAGAAAGTTACTTGAATGATGACTACCTTGAAGTCGATTCAATAGAGTCCTCTCGCTAGGAATGCTTGATTCGCCTAAGGGGAAGAAGAAAAAATGGCCATGGTGGAAGTAACCATTCGGCCGAGAGAGAGAGAGAGAGAGAGAGAGAAAGAGTTCATTAGTATATACTCATCAAGGTTAAAGGTGGAAGAAGATGAGGGTGATTTGTTCATGCTTACCGTGAAGGTGTTCTAGAGCCTTCAAGAAAATTCTGGTTTTTTATCCAAAAGTAAGACTTTGATTTTCGAGTTTGATGTTAAAAATTTCAAGAATGGGTTCATGAGGTTGAGTAGGTATAATCTGGAGTTTTTGGAGAAGATTGAAGTGGTTTTGGATGGTCTTAGGCGTGAGAATGGTAGTAGGTGTTCTTGGTGTTCTTGAAGGTTTGGAGAGAATGGAGAAAAATTGGTTGAAGCTGGCCGAAATTCTGTGGAAGAAGGTTAGCCAAATTGTTTGAATGGTTTTTGGTAATTAGATTTTCAGATTTGAGAGGAAAAGGAAGGCCTGGTTGTTTGAAATTCAAAAAGAATATTTTAGGGAATCAATTTTGAAAACAAATATGGTAAGAAGATCTTGGTTAACGGAGAGCTTTTGGAAGCTGCAATGGCCGGCTGCTTGGCTGTGATTTTTGCCGAGATGAATGATGTTTGAAGGAGCTTTAGAGTGGCTGAAAATATGGTGTACAATGGTGAAGGAATTTTCTGGTTGTTTCGAAGTTGGGGTATATAAAACACACTATGAAGAACTTGAAGTTCTACTAGTTACTCCAAATCGATAGGCTACTATCCCAATCCTCTCGACAGTAGGGTATAGTCCAGCATCTTTTCTTGTTTTTTGATTCCCAATTGTCGTTGTGAAGCCAACTTCAAGAATACATGATCTCATTCTTCAAATTCCAAATCTCTCTTACGTTTATTCGTAAGACTTTTTTGTCTACTATGAACTGTCTCCAACTTGATGTTAATCATCTTCATAGCATGTCAAACATTTTCAAGACCCAAAGTATCCTATTCATCCATTCTTCTTTTTGGACTTCATTTCCATCCATAAAAAGGTTCAAATGGGACCATTCGAATTGTTTATTAATAACTGTTATTGTATATGAATTCTGCATATGCAAAATTATCAATCTACTTAACTCCAAAATTCAAAATGCAAGCCTAGAACATGTCTTCCAAAATTCCATTCACTCGTTCTGTCTATCCATACGCGTGTAGGTGTGCTGCTATTGTGAACTTTATTATGGTCTCATACGTCTACTGCAACTTAGTCCAAAACTTTGAGGTAAATCTAGGATCTCAATCTAACACAATACTAGAGGATACTCATAGAGTCTGATTACTTCCTCCATATAGATTTCATGTAACTTTTCTAAGGAATTCCATTAATTAATAGGAATGAAATGAGCAGACTTAGTTAGTCAATCCATTATCACCCAATAGTATCTCATTGCTCTACTATCATAGGTAATCCTGTAATGAGGTCTATTGTAATTTTATCGCATTTCCACGATGGAGTAGATAATGGTTGTAACCCTCCAAGCCGTTGTTGATTGGCTTTCCTTTACTGAAAAATTAAACATCGTGTTACAAAGTTTGAATTATCCTTTTTCATACCAATCCACCAATAATGTTGTCTTAAGTTCTGATACATCTTTATGGCTCCTGGATGGATGATATACTTACTCCAAGGGGACTCCACTAAAACATCTTATCTCATTGCAAATTGTTTCAAAATACAATACTGACCCTGATAGCAATTAATCCCATCATTGTCCTTTTAGAACTCATCTCCTCTTGTATTCGCCTCCTTCTGCACTAACTTTTGCACTATTCATCTTGCTTTCTCTTCAACTGTTGTAGGAAGGCAGGTTGAATGGAAGTATTACTTATCCTTATTTCTCCGTCTACTACAAACACTTCTAATTCTGGAATTTGTAATGTCTGAAGAGCTAATAAATTCACCTTCCTACTAAGGGCATTTACTATTGTGTTTGCTTTTCCAGGATGATATTTAATTGGACATTAAAATCCTTCCAAAAATTCCATTCATCAATTTTGCCTTATGTTCAAATATTTTTTGAGTAAAATCATAATTCAAACTTTTGTGAACAGTGAAGATTTCTAACTCATCCCCATATAAATAATGTCTCCACTCCAAAAGGGCAAACACAATAGCAACTTACTCCAAATCATGTATAATATAATTCTCCTCATGAGGCTTCTATTTTCTAAAGATATAAGCTATCACCTTTCTCTCATGCATCAATACTCCTATCAATCCTTCCTTTGACACATCTGTGTACTCCTTATAAGGCTCGTCCATCATTGGCAATATTAAAACAAGAGCAGAGCTTAATCCTTTTCTCAACTCCTGGAATTTTTCCTCACATTTTCCAATCCAAACATAAGGAACTTTCTTTTGGGTAAGTCGACTCAAAGTAAAGCTATCTTAGAAAGTTCCTCAGTAAATCTCCGATAATATCCTACAAATCCCAAGAAACGTCGTACTTAGTCAGAATCTAGGGACATTTCCAGTTCATCACTACTTTAACTTTTGCATGATCTACTGTACTCGCGACTTTGGATATCACATGTCCCAAGAATGCTACTTCTTGTAGCCAAGACTCACACTTACTAAATTTTGTATATAGTTTGGACTACCTTAACTTTCCTAATATTTTCTGACGATTATTGTTCATGATCTTAGGGATCTTTGGAGTACACCAGAATATTATCTATGAATATAGCCACAAAACTAGGCCGAAATGTCTAGTGCATTAGATCTATGAAACAGGTGGCATTAGTGACACCAAAGGGGCATCACTACAAGCTCAAAAAGTCCATATCATGTTAAATGCAGTTTTCAGTATATTTTCTTCCCGAATCTGAACTTAATAATATCATCGCCTCAAGTTTAACTTTGAGAATCATCCTACTCTTCTTAACCAATCAAACAATTCATCAATCATAGGCAATGGATATTTATTCTTTATCGTTATTGCATTTAACCTCACAAATCTATATACATCGGTGGTGATTCAACTTTATTTCTAACAAACAACATAGATACTCCACAAAGTGAAGTACTAGGCCGAATGAATTCTTGCTCCATTAATTCCTGTACTTATTTCTTAAGCTCCTGCAATTCTGTAGGTGCCATTCAATAAGGAGTTCTTGAAATTAATTCTGCCTATGTCACAATCTCAACAGAAAATTCTACTTCTCTCTTCAATGGTAATTCCTTCAATTTCACTAGAAAAACATCCAAATACTCATTCATAATAGGAACTTCTTCGGGTTTTTTAACCCCTCCTAGCTTATTAATTATATAGGCCAAGTACTCAGTACACCCTTTTTAAATTATCTTCCTGGCCTCGAGTCCCGATATGCAAGTATTACTTTTCCTCCAAGTCTCGTCTACAATTTCTAATATAGGTTTCCCAGGCTGACAGAATTGTTCTATTTTATGTCTACATTCAACTTGATTACGATGCTGGGATAGCCAGTCCATGCCCAATATAGCATCTTAATCCTCTATAGGCAGGCATATCAAATCTCCTCCAAAATTTCATTTCCTACCAAGATCTTACATTCTTTATGAACTTTCTCACTATTCATTTACTTTCCCAATGCGGTACTGACAAGTATTTCTTATGAAGCTTCTTCCCCCTTTTTATCCCATAGCATCAAGAAATACATTGGCAACAAAGGAATGTGTAGAACCGGGATCTACCAATACTTTAGCATTATGATTTAAAGCTAAGGAGTGTACCTTTCACTACTGTGACATGATCATCCATCTTCTTCAATACAACCACTTGAGCATTTACTTAGTTTAGCAAATCTAGATCTAGGGGTAGAAGCTTGCTAGGTTCTCTCTTTCTAGTCTGACCTCTGCCCCTGATTGTTTCTTCCTGGTTGACTCCATCCACCTATCCTTTGGAGGTGAGGGCAATTGAAACTTTTATGTCCTTCCTTCTTGCAGTTAAAGCATCCAAAAGAGGGTTGTCCTCCAATTAGGCCTCCCCTCCTCTACATCTTTCCTTTCTTCTGCCATCAAGGTCTTCTAGATCTTTTCTGATTTATACCTTGAAATTCACTTTGATTTCTCCTACACATATTCTAATTTATTCCAGTATTCTTATTGGCTCTAGTAGTAGTCTTGGCCATTTTCTAGAAGGTTTAGAACATAAAATAATCTAAATTCACAAGGTAGGAACCTTCCGCATACAATTCCTCCACCATTGGTTCAGGGTTATATTAAGTAGTTCACGATGATCATTCAAATGATTATTTAGGAGATATATGTACAGTTCATACAGTTTTGCTGGTAAAACGATATAACATAACTTAAGAACAGGCACAAAAGAGCTATAGTGCACATAGTGAAATTCTTTGAATTTTTGGAACGATTCATATTTATGTTTCATCAGATACACGTAGCCATATATGCTAAAATCATCTGTAAATGTAATGAAGTACTGAAATCCTCCTTTAGCATGTGTATTCATTGGTCCACATACATCAGTATGTATTAGGCCCAATAAATCAGTTGCCCTTTCATTTTGTCTCTTAAAGGGTACTTTAGTCATTTTGCCTAATAAACAAGAATCACACGTTTCATAAGATTCTAAATCAAATGATTTTATAAACCCATCATTATGAAGCCTTGTTATGCATTTCTCATTTATATAGCCCAAATGACAATGCCAGAAGTAAGTCTGATTTAAATCATTGGATTTCAATCTCTTAGTATTAATATTATAGATAGACTTGCTAGAAGATCCACGAAGATTGAGAATATAGAGCCCATTTGATAATGAAGCATCTCCATGAAAAATGCCGTAGTTTGATATGGTTTGATTTAACTGGGCTATCAAAATAGTTTTGGGCCTAGGGCATTATATGAGATATTTTAGCCAGGACATTTGATGCCTATCTCATTAAAATTTGATTTTTATTTAATTATAAGATTAAAGCCAAAGCTTACTTATGATTAAAATAAAATATTTATGAAAAAAAAAATTTTACCCACTTCGAAACATCAAAATGTTGAAGTTTTAAAAGGTTTAAATGCTTTTAGTGGGAGTTTTTCATTAAAGCCTCAAAATTAATTACTTTGCATATTTTGTATGTAGATAATGACAACAAACAGTTGGAATAACTCATTGCGATTTGTGCTCGAGAAAGACAAGCTTAGTGGGACTAACTTTCTTGATTGGGCACGAAACTTAAGAATCATTGTTAAGCAACAAAAAAAGCTCTATGTTCTTGAAAATCCTATTCCCCTGCTCCGACAAATAATGCCTCAAAAGCTGAAAAAGATGCTTATAGAAAGCATAAAAATGACTCCAACGATGTTACTTGCCTCATGCTAGCAACTATGAACTCTGAACTTCAAAAACAATTTGAAGAAGCTGAGGCATATGACATGATTGTGCATCTCAAGGAAATGTTCCAAGAGTAAGCACGACAATAGAGATTTGAAACTCACAAGGCGTTAAAGGCATGTAAGATGGTTTCTGGCACCTCGGTAAGTGCTCATGTCCTTAAAATGAAGGGCTATCTTGATCATCTTGATAAGCTTGGTGCTTCTGTTAATCATGACATGGCCACGGATTTGATCTTGGGCTCATTACCTCCTGAGTATGACCAGTTTGTCATGAATTTTAACATGCATAATATGGAGAAATCCATTACTGAATTGCATGGGATGCTAAAACAAGTTGAACTGAACATTAAGAAGAGTACTCCTAGTATTCTAATGGTTCAAAAAGGGAAAGGGAAAAAGAACAACCAAAAGGGCAAAGTCATGGCTAGTAAGGGTAAGGACAAGGCAAAGTCCAAGTTCAAGCCCAAACCTAAGGCCAAGACACCAAATGAGGGAGCTTGCCACCATTATGGAGAACAAGGACATTGGTTAAGAAATTGCAAGCTCTATTTGGAAGCAAAGAAAAAGAAGGACAGTGAGACTGCCGCTTCAAGTATTTATGTTATAGAAATTAATTTGTCTACTTCTGATTCATGGGTATTGGATACCGGTTGTGGATCTCACATTTATGTAAATATGCAGGGTCTAAAAAGGAGTAGAGCCTTGGCAAAAGGCGAGGTGGACCTACGAGTCGCAAATGGAGCAAAAGTTGCTGCAGTTGCTGTAGAAACTTTTGAATTAATTTTGCCTAGTGGGCTTGTTTTAGAAATAAATGATTATTTTTATATTCCTGCTATAAGTAGGAATATTATTTCAGTTTCTTGTTTGGATTTAGAAGGTTTTGAATTTGTTATTAGGATTAACATTTGCTCCATTAATAAAAATGGCATTTTTTATAGAGATGCTTCATTATCAAATGGGCTCTATATTCTCAATCTTCATCGATCTTCTAGCAAGTCTATCTATAATATTAATACTAAGAGATTGGAATCTAATGATTTAAATCAGACTTACTTCTGGCATTGTCGTTTGGGCCATATAAATGAGAAACGCATAACAAGGCTTCATAATGATGGGCTGTTAAAATCGTTTGATTTAGAATCTTACAAAACGTGTGATTCTTGTTTATTAGGCAATATGACTAAAGCACCCTTTAAGAGACAAAAATGAAAGGGCAACTAATTTATTAGGCCTAATACATACTGATGTATGTGGACCAATGAAAACACATACTAGAGGAGGGTTTCAGTACTTCATTACATTTACAGATGATTTCAACAGATATGGCTACGTGTATCTGATGAAACACAAATATGAATCGTTCCAGAAATTCAAAGAATTTCAAAATGAAATACAAAATCAGCTTGGCAAAAGTATCAAAACGCTTCGATCAGATCGAGGTGGTAAATACTTAAGTCACGAGTTTGACGAGCATCTTAAAAATTGTGGAATTATCTCCCAATTAACACCACCTGGAACACCTTAATGGGATGGTGTATCTTAATGGAGAAATCAGACTTTATTAGATATGGTTCGATCAATGATGAGTCAAACTGATCTTCCAGTCTCCTTTTGGGGTTATGCCCTAGAGACTGCGACATTCATACTAAATCGAGTTCCATCCAAATCAATTCAAAAAACGCCATATGAGATATGGACTGGGAGACAACCTCGTTTGTTATTTCTGAAGATTTGGGGTTGTGATGTTTATTTAAAACGTTTGTTATCTGATAAACTTGCACCTAAATCGGATAAATGTATATTTGTGGGATATCCTAAAGAAACTAAAGGATATCAATTTTATCTCCCAAAAGAAAATAGAGTAATTGTTGCTTGAAATGTATTCTTTCTTGAAAAGGAATTTATTTCCAAAAGAATCAGTGGGAGTAAAATACATCTTGATGAGATTTAAGAGCCGCAATTAGTGCCTGAACCTTATCAAGATGAGATTCAAGAGCCACAATTAGTGCCTGAACCAAATAATGAACCTCGATTAGATGGCTCACAAGTCCAAGATGAGCCTACTTCTATAGAACAAGGACCTCGAAGATCTGATAGGGTTCGTCAACAACCTGAGAGATATGAATTCCTCATCACTGACGATCACAATGTGGAGCTTATGGTTAATGATGAGCCCACTTCCTATCAAGAAGCCATTAAGAGTTCTGACTCTGGAAAATGGTTAGAGGCTATGAAGTTTGAGATGTAATCCATGTATGATAAGCAAGTTTGGACTTTGGTTAATCCACCTAAAGGTTAAAAAACCATTGGGTGTAAGTGAGTTTTCAAAAAAAAAAAAAAAAACAAACATGGAGGGAAATGTGCATACTTACAAAGCACGACTGGTCGCAAAAAGTTATAGACAAACTCATAGTATAGACTATGATGAAACATTTTCACCAGTTGTAATGCTTAAATCTATTAGAATTCTTCTTGCCATAGCAGCATATTATGATTATGAGATTTGGCAAATGTTTGTCAAAACCGCATTTCTCAATGGAAACTTACTCAAGGATATGTACATGACACAACCTGAGGGTTTTGGTGATCCTTTGAATTCTAATAAAGTGTGCAAGCTTCAAAGATCTATTTATAGATTGAAGCAAGCATCTCGAAGCTGGAATCTTCATTTTGATGAAGTAATTAAAGAATTTAACTTTATCAAAAATGAAGATGAGCCTTGCGTCTATAAGAAAACAAGTGGGAATGCAATAGTCTTTTTGGTATTATATGTTGATGACATCTTACTCATTGGGAATGACATCCCAACTCTACAAAGTGTAAAGACATAGTTGGGAAATTGTTTTTCAATGAAAGACTTAGGTGAACCTGCCTATATTCTAGGTGTAAGGATCTATAGAGATAGATCTAGAAAGCTAATTGGACTAAGTCAAAGTGCATACGTTGACAAAGTACTGAAAAGGTTCAGTATGCAAGACTCTAAGAGAGGATTCTTGCCAATGTCACATGGTATTAAGCTCAGGAAAACTCAAAGTCCTTCTACGAAGGATGATAAACAGCGCATGAACAAGATACCATACGCTTCCGCTATAGGGTCTATCATGTATGCCATGTTATGTACTCGACCCGATGTATCATATGCATTGAGCATGACGAGTAGGTTCCAGTCAAATCCTGGAGAGGCACACTGGACTGCTGTCAAGAACATACTAAAGTACTTAAGATGAACTAAAGATATGTTCTTATTTTATAGAGGACAAGAAGGCGAGCTTGTTGTAAATGGTTACACTAATGCTAGTTTTCAGTCCGACATAGATGATTACAGATTGCAATAAGGTTTTCTATTTTATTTGAATGGAGGTGCTGTAAGCTGGAAAAGTTCAAAATAAGACACCATGGCCGATTCTACTACAGAAGCTGAGTATGTAGCTGCCTCAGCTGCAACAAAAGAAGCAGTTTGGATTAAAAAAGTTCATTACAGAACTAGATGTAGTTCCTAGTATTGTGAACCCAGTGGCTCTCTATTGTGACAATAATGGAGCCATTGCACAAGCTAAGGAACCAAGATCACATCAGCGATTCAAACATATACTTAGACGTTTTCATCTCATTCGAGAAATTGTTGATAGAGGAGATGTCAAAGTATGCAAGGTATCAACTGATGACAATGTTGCAGATCCACTGACAAAGCCTCTCCCATCGTCTAAACATGATAGTCATACTAGATCAATGGGATTACGGCTTATTCCAAATTGGTCTTAGTGCAAGTGGGAGACTATTAGGGATATACCCTAGAGTCAATTTGTACTTATACTATTGTCGTTATGTTTTATATAATAATATGAAGTTTTTCTTTCCATGAATAGTGCATTTTATTTTGTGGTCATCAAGTACGTGACTTGATAGTAAAACCCTACAATGAATACAATGATTGTCCCTGATCGATTATTATTATTGGAAGAATAATAAATTAATATTAGTATGTTTGTGACTTGATAGTAAAACCCTACAATGAATACAATGATTGTCCCTGGTCGATTATTATTATTGGAAGAATAATAAATTAAGATTAGTATGTTTGTGACTTGATGGCTATATTTTACTGGTCATGGATATTTGTGATATCGAGTCAAAACATAAATAAATGTTAGAGAACATTGTATTGGATATGACCCACTGTGAGAGTACTTCATGGAACATGTCATAAGTACTTTCTAGCCATAATGATATTAAAAGTCCTTCGATCTAAATTCATCATAGTTTCCTATTTGATAAATTCTATATTTTGGCATTGTCTAAGGTTGTCTTTAATCAGATAATAAATTAGACTACTGTTGGATATAGAATAAATCAATAAGAGGAATATGAATGATAGTGAAGGAATTTGTCCCTCTCAATTATAGGAGAGATATACATGGGCCCCTTAATAAGTTAGACTGTTAAAATGCATGGCCGTGCTCAAATATATCAATCTAAGATATTGATATCATTTGTTTGAACAGTCTACTATGAAATCAAGAAATAATTGATTAAGCTTAATAAGGATGACATGCTCCGTGCCTTATGCTTAATCTGGATATCGTGTGACAAAAGGACTAAATATAAAATCATAGTTTGGTTCAAAGAGATCATAGATCATCATTTAACCTGGATAGTTATAAAATTTTGCTAGAAACCGCTTATAACTTGTGCGCCATTTAAATATGATTTGGGCACACTTCCAGTGTTAAATGAACCTATAGGGTCACACAATAAGCGAACTTTTTAGGTTATTTTTCTAATAACCAGATTTGATGAATTTGGAAATATGTCTAAGTTAATCAAAATTAGAAAATTTACCAGATACAGTGAATTCGGAAATATGTCCACATTTGATGTATCTGGATAATGTCCAGATTATAAGAATCTAACTCGGTAAATTAATTATTTAAATAATCGAGATAATGACAGAATCTTATCATATTAGTTTTAATTTAATTTGAATTTAAATTAACATATGACAAGATATTATTAGGGTTGGACTCTAAGAAGTTCGGGAGTTTTTAAGAAAACCCTAGCCGTCTTTTCAAGAGTCTAATTCCGTTGAGAACATTCATGCCATTCTCTACCAAAAAAAAACCCCTTTCAAACCCTAGGCACTAGCACTCCCCAGGTGATGAGTGAGTTCGCGGTGTGTATTCGATAGAGGACGTTCGTACACTGCAGCGTCTGGTGATCATTTGGGTTGCACATGCAGCAGCACCATCGGAATCGAAGGATTTCAATTTCACCAACCAGAGGTAATTCTGCAAACCTACGATCTTCTTAATCGTTTACTTGGATCCTCGAAAGGGATTCGTGGATGTTTTCTGCGTTTAGGAGTCCACGAATCCTAACACATAGCAGGATCATAACATATATGATCTCTCATCAAACATAAAGCCAGTACAAAATTCGTGTGCTGCGCACACAGTAATATACACTGGCCAAACTGAACATATCCTACTACACATATCCACGTCTTATCCTCCCGCTCATTGTTATCACTATCTAAAATGGGACGTTCTGAATTAGTAGGAATCTATAGGATTCAGCTGTACTAAATCCTTCACATTTATTCGCATCAGGGTGTAACCAAGCGAATATGTCTGAGTCTATTTCCAATTCTTTCTCGAACTCTTCGACCACATATACCTTCACCTTGGGTACCTCTTGATCTCTTCCTATCTCAACATCCTCGAAACATAACATCTCATCTTCTAATACTCCCAGAGTACCCCCACCAGATTCCTTCTCATTATCCTCAGACAATACTACACCATCAGGGACACTATTTTTCTTATTACTATCCTGATGGCGTGATTCAATATCGCCATCAATTTCATCAAAATTACCACCCATCTCCTTATGTGGTGATGATGTCTTCTCAAGAGTAAGTGTCGTTTCCAGGCTGAGGTCTCGCACAAACAAGGTAACGACAGGTACTGCATGGTCAAACGCGTTCCCAATAAGATAGGATGTATGAAGGCGGCCAGGGCCGGATCTTGTCTAAGTGAAACGTCCTGGCACTGTGGCCCTGGCATGTGTGAGTGAAAGACATGTGTGAGGTAAGATAAAAAGACACGTGTGAGTGAAAAATCACCCAGGACGTTTCACTTGGACAAGATCCTATAAAAGAGCCTGGTGAGTGACACATGTGAGTGAAAAAGGTAAGATAAAAGACAAGTGTGAGTGAAAAATCATCTAATGAGTCCCGTGTGTACTAATGCTTTATCAAAGAAGTAGAGTACACAAAACTCTTTCTAGAATAGCATATCATCTGTTAATTAGAAATGATTCCAAAACTCTTTAATGAAGAGTTTATGCAGAATTCAATCATTTTTGGAAAATTGTATTTCAATTTCAAATTATTGCCCAAATTTTCAAATCACAAAGACTTCTCCAACAGAAGGTCGGCATGTATCCACATGCAAGTCCCGCAGTCCTTGCCTTCAGTGCCACATATCATTATATTGAGATTGTAGCTTCCAATACTCAACCAAGCGTTGCAGGAATAAGTACACCGCAGCGCACTTTTGCTCAGATATATCATAGCATACCTACTGTACCGCAGCATGCAATCATTTCCTTGCCACCGTAAGTTAGGGGTCCCAATCTTGACGTTAATCACTATCGAGGCAGCAAGGAGTCAAATGCACCGAGTGTCCCCACCTGGCATCCAACAAATTACTCAAAATAAGAAGCGCCCGTAGATGCAGCAATTGCCAGGTGCTAAATGACTAGCCATGACAACTCAGCTCAATGTCCTATCGCCCTATTCAGAGTAAGAAAATCCTCAGAATTGATTGGGATACTTGGGGTCGTCTATCTCTAACATGAGCTAGTACAAAGATCAAAGTCCTTGCTGAGTACTCAATGTTAACATTAACAAACCCATCTGACTGATCAGGCCAGAAGGTTATCTGATCCTATAGGATTTTCAAATCAAAATTTTTTGGGGCAAAATAGCATTTTCTAGAATTTTATTCCACTGACTCGCAAGTCAAATCATCATTCACATACACTCCGCAGAGCCAATCGATTCACTGAATTGTACATCAAACCAATAAAATAATTTCAGGGATCAAAAGGTCGTTTTCCAAAAGTCAATCTCATCCCGAGAGATTATTTTCCAAAATTATGTTGAAATAGGATAAAGAGTTCGTTTCATACATAAAATCATGTTTCCAAGAGTATCCGGGTCATTTCCCCCGTACTTGATCACAAAAGTAATTTTTAAGGGTATTCATGTCATTTTACCCATACCCGATTCCAAAAGACTATCCAAGGGTATTTGGGTCATTTTATCCTTTGAAAAGTATTCACAAGTTCCAATAAGGGTATTTCAGTCAGTTACAGCATACCTGATTCCAAAAGTTTTCATAAACATTCCAATAAGGACATTCGGATCATTTTCCAAATACTTAATTCCAAGAGAAACTCATTTCAAAAAGTTTAGAATTTCAATCCCAAAAGAGGGTTAAATTCAAAGATTCCAAACACAATGCCACAAAATGTTCCAATAAGGGAATTCTAGTTAATTTATGAATACCCGATTCCAAAATTTATCATTTTTTCAAAATCCCAAATATTTAATCCAAAAAGGACTAAATTCACAAAATTCCTACTTTAATCATCTAGTAAGGTTTCCAAGCCAATTATGATGTTCAATCGAGCCCGAAACGGCACAAAATAATTCTTACTCAAATAAACCTTAAACATATTCAAGGATTTCCAAAACAATATAAAATATAGCATTTCCAAAACATATTTAGGGACTAATTTATAAATTTTTAGGGGTCATACTATAAATATTTAAAAAGTTAGGGGCTAATTTATAAATTTTTGGAAAATATATAAAAATTTAGTGACTAGTGTGTTATATATACATATATATGTATGTATGTATGCATGCATGTATGTATGCATGTATGTATGTATGTATGTATGTATGTATGTATGTATGTATGTATGTATGTATGTATGTATGTATGTATGTATGTATGTATGTATGTATGTATGTATGTATGTATGTATGTATGTATGTATGTATGTATGTATGTATGTATGTATGTATGTATGTATGTATGTATGTATGTATGTATGTATGTATGTATGTATGTATGTATGTATGTATGTGCGTGCGTGCGTGCGTGCGTGCGTGCGTGTATGTATGTATGTATGTATGTATGTATGTGTGTGTGTGTGTGTGTGTGTGTGCGTGTGTGTATACATATACATATATCTGTGTGTGTGTGTGTGTGTGTGTATGTGTGTATACATATATATATATATATATATATATATATAAATGTTTGTATTTATATATTTGTATGTGTTGTATATAAGAGTGTGTGTGTTAGTAAATATATGTATGTGTAGTGTAGTATATATATATATATATATATATATATATATATATATATCGTGTGTGTGTGTGTGTGTGTGTGTGTGTGTGTGTGTGTGATGCGTACGAACTTTGGTATAAAAATCATACAAAACTAAGCACATTCCCAATCAAGCTTAAATTGAAACGTTGAACCTAAATCACACATATGAGCAAACGTACTCATCATTAACCGAGTATAGGGTTCAAACGAGTGTCGATCCTCCAGGAACAAGTAGACATTAATTACCTTTCTTTCATTGTTTAACCGACTCAATAAAGTGAAAAACAAATAAAAAAGAAAACAAAATAAAATAAAATCAAAATCAAAATAAAAATATATACATGTCAATGATGGAAAAGTATGTAATTCATACCATTGTTTAGACAAACATGGTCTTAAAGAACTCAATCATTAGCATAACTAATTATTCTCTTGGCATCATGAAGGATTAAGATAGACTCACTTCTTTTTCAATCCATGAAATCACTATCTTCCAGATAAATTAGAATCACTTGGTCTCGTCTCAACTAATTCACCTAAAAGATGCATTAAATACAATCCTTGATTAAATTCTATTGGTCTCGATGAATTTATAACATGAAATTAACTAATGAATCCTTGGTCTTGGCAAACATCAATTAACCTTTAATTACCCAATCGTCATCAACTAACCCCATTGGTCTCGACGAGTTACTTGACAGCAAAGATGAAATTAATCAATTGAAACTACCATCAACCGCCTTGGTCTTGCCGAGTTAATAAGAAGAACCAACCAACTAACCTCGTAATAAGCACACATAATTAAATACCAAGAAAAATAATCAATCAATCAAAAGATCAAATACTCTAAATATCATGAATATTTACAACAATGTTGAATTACAATAAAATAATTAACATATCATTGTTCATGAAAAAGAAAACAAAGTAAAAGAAAGCACTCATACACAAGCCTCCTTCTTCTTCCTTTGAAGACCTTCTTATACAACCCTCCTTGAACTTGAAGAATTCCTCCTTTAATTGAGTAATTTTCTATGATAGTCAATGAATTCTCTCATTTCCTTTGTGTTTCCCATCTATTTGTAGGCTTACGAAATGCCTAAACTCGTAGGTACAATGTTCTTGGTTGAGTAGAAGTTGAAAGATATTAAAATTCCTTAGATTACCAAAAATCGCGTAGAAAAAATCAAGCACCGCCTTATCTTCAGGGCACAGCCAGCGCCACCTTGACTGTTGGAGCTTGTGCCGGTTATGCTCTGTTCCTCCACTCATTTGCCGATTTTTCTTCAAATTTTGCACAAAGTGTTCCAGAATGCAGCCGGCGCCATTGGGAAGAATTTAGCTAAAAAAGAATATGCATTCCATATGCTTACTTTTCATACACTCTCTCCACTAATCCGAGATATATCATGATTCTATTTAGATCAAGTAGGACTTTTAAGCTTGTAATGTAAGGCTAAAGGTTTGTAATGTAGCTTATCAAACGAAGGATATAGGAGAATCAAACGTCAAAGAAAAACTGAGAGTTAGTAAGAAAAAGGATAAACAAATGAATCAATAATTTCCAACTCTTCTTTGTTTCCTATTCCAAAAATCAATCAACCCATAACCTTGTAAAATAATTATAACTCCACTCCAGCAAATCCTGCATTTTTCTCTTTTCTTTCAACTCTTCTTTTCATCAACTCTTTTCTATTTCTTTCACAAGATCACTCAAATTTCCAGCAATGGTGTCAAAGACTTTATGTGAACTTTAACTTCTTTTCAGCTCAATCACCCTTCCTTTTGTGATCTTTTCTTTCACTGCTACTGTTGTTTGTTTTTCACTTCTCTTCTTTCATTCTTTCTAGCAGCTTTTTGCTTTCTTCTTTCAACTCCTTTATTTTTTTTTTCACTTTCTTCTTTCTTTCTTCTCTTTCTTTTTCTTTTCAGCTTAACTTGTTATTGATCCATGACTAAAAGTAACAAGTCATGATCTTTATCCCAACATTCATCCTCAACATTCTCATACATATACTTTCATCCATCAAGAGCATAAAGATTTGAAATATTATTCAAACTCTCATAAACAAGTAATGGACAAATATTGTGACGGGTTTTAATGAAAGAAATCAACAATTTAGGCTCAAAATAGGCACTAAGGATGATATAACAATAGGTAGGCTTGAAAAGCTCAAACTATCCAAAGAAGGCCTATTACCGTCATCCCTAAGTTAAATTATGATTGTCTTTCTTATTTCGCCTCAAGCGGTATTCAAGTAAGTTCTAGAATACTCTACGAATTTTAGTAGAAAAACAGGTTTAAGAATAATGCAAAGCATTTGATCAAGAACTACTTTGTCCAAGTGAGTACAAAAAGTCATGCATAAGCCATAAATGATCTAGAACATATGCTCTATACTCCATCCTAAAGACATGCATTAAAAATATAGCTTGAAATCTCCAGAAAATCATAAAAATTTGAAAATTTTTCGCAGAAAAATTTCAACAATTTGCTCCAAAGAAGGTTAAAATATATGTATAGAAGACTTGTCAATCAAATCACTCCCCCACACTTAAACTGGACATTGTCCTCAATGGCCAAATAAATATAACAAGATCAACAATACCATGGGACGAAAAATATAAAGGAGATGAGATAAGAGAAACAAACTTCCATTCATTTGGCATTGTGTCGTACAAAATCTGAATGCTTGAAGAATGAGGCATTGCCAAGTACCTGAAAAGAAAAATGCAAAAGAAAACACACCAAAGTATAAAAACTAGAAAAGAAAATAAAGCTAAAACAAAAGAAAGCAAGAGTACATGAAAAAACAAAAACTAACTAAAGAAAACAATAAAAGAGAAAGGAAAAATAAGAGTGCTTGAGAAAAATCATCAGTCCTCCTCCTCCTCATCATCATCCTCAACTGGTGTAGAGGTACCCGCACCACCATTCGGCCTAAAAGAATGTTGTCTCAACTCGGCTAACTGCTGCTCCATAGTAGCTTACCGTCTTGCCATGTCCTCCATAGTACCTTGCAAGCGTAGGAGTACTGCCCATTTGCTAATCGAGTTGCCCCAACATGGTAGCCTCAAATTCAGTCCGGTAGTAGGACTGAGAACTGCTAGCCCGTGCACGTGCTGGTGGTGGTGGGTGCTCCTCCTCCATTATGGGTGGCCTTACCAGCCCGGGATGTCTGACCTCGAAGGGAGATTGCCATTTTTTCAACTCTTGGTTGTATTTGTACCCGCAACTCATAAGAATTTACTCAATGACCATATCGTACTGAGTGGTAGCCTCCATGAGTGCTCCCTCAAGACTCACTCCAAAGTCTTTTAGAATTTTCATTATAACCAAGGGAAAAACAAAGGCTTTTATGGAGAGCCAGTGATGAACAACCTCCCTAATAGATTGGATGATCAAGGGGGCAAGAGGGATAGGTAATGTATTCATCATCCGATGCAAAACATAAGTGTCAATCAGTCTAGTCTCATTGAAACCACTAGCACGGGGTACAACATTGAACTCAAACATGTAGACTAGAGCTCGAAAGTTGGCTGCCAAATCATTGTTGGAATAGAAGCTATTAGCTTGGAAGGCATTATGCTTATGTAAGCCTAGGGTAGCTCTAGTCCCTCTAACATCCCAATTCGGGTTAGAAAGAATCTTTTGATTATTCACATCAATCCCTTGCCAAGTATCATCGTCAAAAACCTGGAGAATGTTAGCTAATTGGTTTTGAGTGATGACGGTAGGAACTCATTTCACTCTTGTTTCTATATGGGGAAGAAGTTTATTACCCTTATCCATCATATTAGCATAGAATTCCTTAACAAGCACGGGACAATACTTCCTTTTCAATTATACTATCGACCCCCATCCTAGCCGTCTAAACATCATTCCTAATTTGAGTGCATGGTCTAAGGTGGGTGAGAAAGTACGCTCAACAATAATCTTATTAGAGGCTCTCTTATTGTACCATTCCTTACAAGATGCGTCTATAAACTCAGTAGGTCTTAGGGATAAAAGATCAACAGATGAAGGGGCTGAAGAAGAGAAAGTTCTCGCCCTTTTAGAAGACTGGCCCCTTACTCTAGACATGATCAAGTAAGGAATGGGAAAAAGAGGAAGAGAGAACAAGTAAGCTCCAAGTCTGAAAACACAGCTACTACCCTTTCAAACACACTTCTCAAAGTGTATTCAACCCTCAACCAATCTCAGAATTCACAAAACCCAAGCTCCTTCAATATATATCCCCTCCAGTCCACCAGTTCAATCAATCACCACCAATCAATTCAACACAACCTGCATAATACATGTAATATTCCGTGTAAAGTATAAACGTGTTGAATATCTTCAATGAATGCAAGTAGACATGATCAGGTTAATGAAGGCATCATCATGGCATAAACAATGTACGTTTCATATAGTTAACTATCACAAATAACTAGAATTCTAACCTTAGCTATATGCCTGGAGCCCCTAATGACCATATGCATGAATCAAGTATCAAAGAATGATTGACTCCTAATCTAGTTCAACTCATGAAGCTTCAAGGAGTAATGCGCAATCCAATCATAGTACACATAGTCCCAAATTTTGGCCAAATGTGTCCCGAAAATTAGAAAATATCATCGTCATCATTTTAACCTTAGGAATGAAATAAAAATCATGCCTTTATGCTCTCGTATGCATGGGCAAGCAAAAGATGCAAGATTTTTGTAGAAATCTAGGCTCCTTGCTTGTGGATTGAATGTGATGGTGTTATGAAAAATCGAAGATTTTGAAGTTTTTGATCCGTAGGATCAACAAAAAAAAAAAAAAAAAAGTCAAGAGATGTTATGGAGGTGTTTAGGAGTTGAAAAATCAAATTTTGGAATATGAGGGATGTGAAGCCGGCGCGGGCTTGAGAGAGTTTGAGAGGGAGAATGGAGATTTTGAAGAAAAAGTGGCCAAAATAGCCCTTTAATTGTACTCCACCTGACAGGAACCGGTGCCGATCCGAGCTCTTAGAGCCAACGCCGGCTCGGTTCTGTCCGGTTCTCCAAAAACTTTTTTTTTAAATAAGAAATCAGAAAACACACGAATGCTGAATAATGCACTCTAATCAATTAATCAAAATGACAAAAAATAACAAAATTGTCTCAATCACAAAAATTAAAAGTAAAGAAAAGTAAGACTGCTTCAATGTTTCCCACGGCGTGATCCCGTGGATTTTCCTCAGTATTCCCTAGTAATGTCCCCGCTTGACGATCTCCTAAGATTTTAGCTAATTAACCAATTTGGTTCTCCAGGTTGCGCGCATGGAAGCCTCTAAGTTACTTGTTGTTGTATCGACTCCTTGGAACTTGGTTTCCGTGGTACTTACCAATTGGCCAATCAACTCTTCCAATGGTGGTTTTGGAGGTGTTGCAGTGTTGGTCATGGGGTTTTGGTTCTTTTGATTTCCACCAAAATTGAAAGAACCCTGCCTAGGTTGATTCCCATTGCTCCAAGAGAAATTAGGGTGATTTCGCCAGCCAGGATTATAGGTAGAGCTATAAAGATTGTTACCTGGCCAGACATTCCTGCAAAGGCTGGTTGTTCCGACATTTCTTGGAGTGACCCCATATTTTGGCATTCATGATTGGGGTGTCCTTCTCCACAGAAATCACAATTGACGTTTAAAACTTGACCTTGAGGCATTACCATCTGTTCCATCTTTTGAGTTAAGGCATCCACCTTAGCCTATAATACTATCATAGCATCCACTTTGTGCACTCTTTGCACACGAGCTTTTAACCTTGCACTTCCCCAAGAATAGTTATTAGAAGCCAAATTTTTAATAAGCTCAAATACCTATTCTGGGGTCTTATGATTGATGGAACCTCCTGCAGAAGAGTCCACCACTTGCCGTGTTGCGAATGTGAGACCATTCAAGAAGATAAGCATTTGCATTTCCAACTCAAATCCATGGTGTGGGAACTTTCTTAACATCTCCTTAAATCTCTCCCAACTTTCATATAAGGTCTTAGAATCTAATTGTTGGAATGCGAAGATTTCATTCCTGAGTTTGGCTGTCCTAACTGGGGGAAAATATTTTGCTAAAAATTTTTCAGCTAGGGCATTCCAAGTTGTGATGGAACCTGTAGGTAAAGACTTCAACCAAGATTTAGCTCTATCTCTCAAGGAAAACGAAAAAAGTCTTAACGTAATGGCATCTTCAGAAACACCATTCATCTTGAAAATGTCACAAATCTCAAGAAAACTAGCTAAGTGAGCATTGGGATCCTCTTCAGGTAGCCCGTCAAATTGAACCATATTTCACACCATTTGGATAATGTTGGGCTTTATTTCAAAATTATTTGCATCTATCCTCGGTCTAGTGATACTCGAGCCTATGCCCGAGATTGCGAGTTTCACAAAGTCATCCATAACCCTCTTGTTATTCCCAGCATTGTTCTATTGAGCACCATCCATCTCGACGATCAGGTTCCTTTAAATTGTTCGGCGAAGGTTGGATAACGTCCTCTCGATTTCAAGGTCAAAATCGACTATCTCGCCTTCGGATTTTTGGGTCATGTACCAAGGGTAACACCTAAGAAAACAAGAAGAAAGTTAGATACATAAATAATGATTAACAACAAAACTACAAGGTTACAAAGTTGGTAAAAAGAATATAATCGAAGTTAGTAGGTTAGGTTATGTTACAAGGGTGTACAAGAATACATGAAATACAAAAGATAGCACCTTTTTGTGGAAAGAATAATTATACATATCTATATATCTACATATTTACATATTTATATATTTACATGGTTAAACCAACAAAATCTAAGCTTTCATGCTATTTCTCCCCGGCAACGGTGCCAAAAACTTGATGTGTTCGGACTTGGGTATAAAAATCATACAAAACTAAGCACATTCCCAATCAAGTTTAAATTAAAACGTTAAGCCCAAATCACACATATGAGCAATCATACTCATCATTAACCGAGCATAGGGTTCAAACGAGTGTCGATCCTCCAAGAACAAGTAGACATTAATTACCTTTCTTTCATTGTTTAACCGACTCGATAAAGTGAAAAACAAATAAAAAGGAAAACAAAATAAAAGAAAATCAAAACAAAAAAGTATATACATGTCAAGGATGGAAAAGTATGCAATCCATACTATTGGTTAGACAAACATGATCTTAAAGAACTCAATCATTATCATAACTAATTATTCTCTTGGCATCATGAAGGATTAAGATAGACTCACTTCTTTTTCAATCCATGAAATCACTATCTTCTAGATAAATTAGAATCACTTGGTCTCGTCTCAACTAATTCACCTAAAAGATGCATTAAACACAATCCTTGATTAAATTCCCTTGGTCTCGGCAAATTTATAACATGAAATTAATCAATGAATCCTTGATATCGGCAAACATCAATTAACCTTTAATTACCCAGTCCTCATCAACTAACCCCCTTGGTCGCGGCGAGTTACTTGACAACAAATATGAAATTAATCAATTGAAACTACCATCAACCCCCTTGATCTCGTCGAGTTAATAAGAAGAACCAACCAACTAACCTCGTAATAAGCACACGTAATTAAATACCAAGAAAAATAATCAATCAATCAAAAGATAAAATACTCTAAATATCATGAATATTTACAACAATGTTGAATTACAATAAAACAATTAACATATCATTGTTCAAGAAAAAGAAAACAAAGTAAAAGAAAGCACTCATACACAAGCTTCCTTCTTCTTCCTTTGAAGACCTTCTTGTACAACCCTCTTTGAACTTAAAGAATTCCTCCTTTAATTGAGTAATTTTCTATGATAGTCAATGAATTCTCTCCTTTTTCCTTGTTTTTCCCATCTATTTATAGGCTTAGGAAATGCCTAAACTCGTAGGTACAAAGTTCTTGGCCGAGTAGAAGTTCAAAGATACTAAAATTCCTCGAATTACCAAAAACTGTGTAGAAAAAATCAAGCACTACTTTATCTTCAAGGCACAGCCAGTGCCGCCTTGACTCTTGGAGCCAGTGCCGGTTGTGTTCTGTTCCTCCACTCGTTTGCTGATTTTTCTTCAAATTTGGCACAAAATATTCTAGAATGCAGCCAGTGTCGGTTCCAGCTTCACAGTGGCGCCTCCTTGGTTCTATTCTGCTCTATTTCCACAATTTTTCTGTCACTTCAAAGTTCATTTCAACAGTGCACGGCCGGCACCGGTTCTAGGGTCCTAGTCGGTGCCACCTCTCCTCTGTGTTGCAACGTTTTTATTCCGTTTTACCCTAAATATCTGAAATAATGAACAAAATACCTTTCCAATGGTAAAATTTCAAATATGAAGGAATAGGACTAGTTATTTCACAAAATGTATCACAAAATAATATCAAATAACTAGGAAAAATATGACTAATTTAGCCCCTATCAGTGTGTGTGTGTGTGTGTGTGTGTGTGTATGTGTGTGTGTGTTATATTTATATATTTGTATATATATGTATTTGTTTAAAATGTATATGTATAAGTTTTTTTTCCCAATTGATCTATATATTTGAATTATTTAATAAAAATAATGATGTAATTAATAGTACATAGACTTTTAAATTTATATAATTATACAGAATAGCTTATGTATGTATATATGTGGTGTGGAGAAATATTTATATCTGTGTGTCATATATATATATATATATATGTGTGTGTGTGTGTGTGTGTGTGTGTGTGTGTGTGTGTGTGTGTGTGACATAAATTAAAATATATATATATACACCACACACGCACACACACACACACACACACACACGTGTGTGTGTGTGTGTGTGTGTGTGTGTGTGTGTTGTGTATTAGAAATACATATATTTATAAGTTTTTTTTCTAATCTATATATCTATATCTATATATATAATTATTTAATAAAAATAATGATATAATTAACATTATATAAATTTTTAAAATTTTATAAATGTACAAAATAATTTATTACTGTTATTTTATTGATAATTTAATATAATTTTTATATATTTATAATATTAATGTTTTGAAAATTAAAAAAAAAATATTAGGAACAATTTAAATAAAAAAAGGGATTAGACCAATTTGATCTCTTGAACCAGCGTTTAAGGCACAAGCCTCTTGCACGAGGTTGTGTGATCGAATCTTTGCGGTGCTAAATTGTGAGATGTAATTCGAGGTGGAAATCAAGTGTAGTAGGTTCATGTGGACTGTTTCAAAAAATTATTATTTTAAAAAAAATTAAAAATTTAAAAATTTTTGGTGAGGAAATTCTTTTTTTGTTATTGATCCTTTTTAGAGACAAAATATTTTGTATCCATGAGGAAATTTTTCTCGTCATTAACCTTTTTTGGCGACGAAATTTTTTGTATTAGCGATGAATTTTTTTATCGTGAAAGGTACTGCTATTTTCTACCATAAATTTAATTTGTTAAATTAAATTATATTTTTTGCAACAAAATTTTTGCCACGAAACATTTTTGTCACAAAAAATCATTATTAGCGACAAAATGATGATTTTTGGTTACAAAAGTGATTAGCTTAAAACATTTCCTTGCTAAAAGGTAAAGCTTTAGCAAGGAAACAAATTTTCTCGCTAAAGGCCCCTTTTTGGTGACAAAACTAAAAGTCTTAGTTTTGTTGCCAAGACTCTTTGGCAATGGGGCTTTAGAGACAAAAGGGCAAGGAAATGTTTTTCCTTGCTAAAGGTCTCCAGCAACCTTTTAGTGAGGATAAGGGTACTTTTAGTAATGAAAATGTTTTGTCACTAAAAATCAATTTTCTTGTAGTGACTTCATCCCCCATTCTTCTAGGGAGACCATTTTTTAAAATGGTTCAGACACAAATTGATGTTCACAATGGCACACTCTTCATGGAATTTGATAGGGACAAAATTAGTTTCAATATATTTGATGCCATTAAATTTCCATGTGAAGAGCTTTCTAATGTTTCCTTAATTGGTATTATTGATCCTCTTGTTGATGATATGCTTGAGCAAACGTATAGGAACATGATGAAATCTAGCTTGGATTGGATCTTCAATGAGAACTTTCAAAATTCTTTTCTTATCAATTTTGTTGAGTTCTTATGATTGATCACCATATATTAACTTGTATGATTGAATAGCTAGGAATGTTGAACTATGTGATTTACTTGTCATGATTTATCGTTAGATTAATATTCTAGTGGCAACTATTTGTCATGATTAAGTTGCAAGCTTTTGTACTTGACAAGGATAAATAGGGAATGACATGATTCAAGTTATTTATGTTTGCAAGCTTTTGGAATACATTCTAACTTAACGTTGGTGATGCCATGATATGCTTATCAATCTTGTCATTAGTCTATGATAATTGATTAATTAAAGCAATAACGTCTTTAAGAAAAAGTTAATCAAATTAAAGTAGATTAAGAAGAAGGTTAGGGGTTAGTTGAGAGCACTTGATGATGATTAAGACATTTATGCAAGAATATGAATTTTTGGCAAATTTACAAGAATTCTAAAATCAACTACTCAATATAATCATATCAATAAAAAGTTACTTAATTGAATTTCATAACATAGGCCTAAGAACTTGGTAATTGCTTAATTTGTTTGAAAGTTTCTTAATTTACTTTTATTTCCTATTTTGATTTTGTTTCCTATTTAATTTTGATTTCTTAATTTGTTTAGGGTTAATTTTAGGTAGTTTCTTAATCCAATTTGCTCCCTATTTTTGTGTACATTTATGTAGGTAATCATTAGGATTGATTTAGCTAAGTGTTCGCAAGATGATTTTATATGTACAAAGTTGATTCATGTTTTCTTATAGAGTATACTTCTCTTGTTCCTTGTAGGATTCGATACCTTACTTTTCACTGTGCTAATTTGTATCTTAAGGAGTAGGGTGTAAAATTTATTTGTGCATGACGACTGCATTTTTGATAAACTTATATGTCATGATTCTCCTTCAAACAACGAGATCTCAAAATAGCTGTTCCGATCTAAGATGGCTGAGGGTGCTTCTATGACTACTTAAAGGTTGAAAATGTTGGGTTTAATTGAGAACCTTGGGTCACTTGAATTTGTAATGGATTATGAATTAAGTATTGACTTAATTCTATGATCTTTGCCAAGTAGTGTTTCACAATTTGTGATTAACTATCCAATAAACAAGATTGAGAGCACACTACCCTAGTTAATCATACATCTCAAGATTATAGAAACTTTTTTAAAGAAGGAAACTAATGCAGTTATGCTAGTAAATTCTTCCTCTTTTAAGAAGAAAGTTCCCACTAAGCCCAAAGGTGGCGTGAAGAAAAAGGAGGCAGTCGTCAAAGGCCCATATTATTATTGTGGCAAAATGGTCCATTGGAGGTGTAACTGCAAGGCCTACCTAGATACCATCAAAGAGAAGAAAGAGAAGGGGAAGCTCGCAGATACTTCTAATTCCACTTTTGGTATGTTTATAATTAGATTAATACTACCTTGAAAAATAAGATATGGGTATTGGATACCGAATGTGGATCTCATTTGTGCAATAATTTGTAGGGACTAAAGGACAATAGAAGGTTAAAGGGCGATATGGACATATGTGCTACAAATGGAGCGAAGATTGTTGCACTTGTTGTAGGGACTTATCATCTACACTTGCCTTCTGGATTGATTTTAAAACTTATAAACTATTATTATGTACCTTTTTTACTTAAGAATATTATCTCAATTACTTGTTTGGATATGAATGGTTTTCATTTAATTTTCAAAAATAAAGGTTGTTCTTTTTCATTAAATGATGTCCAATATAATATTGAAACTTTGATAAATAGTATGTATATTCTAGACATAAGTGATCATATTCTCAATATAAACAATAAAAATTAAAGAAAAGATAATTCAATCTCATCTTACTTTTGGCATTGTCGTTTAGGCCATATAAATGAGAATCGCATTCCTAAATTACACAAGCTTAAAGACTTAGGGTCACTTGATTACAAATTATATGACATATGCGAGTCTTGTTTACTTGAAAAAATGGCTAAAACACTCTTTTTTGGAAAAGGGAAAAGGGTCAAAAAGTATTCAAACTCATACATACTAATGTATATGGCCTAATATCATACATCCTTTTATTTAGTTAATGTTTTTGCCTTATAGAATGCTTATTCTACTCTACAAGTTTATTTACAAATCTAGTAAGCTAAAACACTTTAAAATTTTAGATTTTCTTTTTGAACTAATTGTGGACTAATTTTGGTCACTATTAGACCTCATCAAAATTGAATCGTGAAAGGATTTCCCCCTAATCTCCTTCTTTCTTTCAAATATTAATCAAGAAGGAAAAAACATAGAAGGAAAAAAAATGTGCAATGTAATGGTTACATAATTCCTCTAATAGGTTGCTTCAAAAGCAATATGCATAAGTCTATGCGTACATAATCTCTTACATTCAATTATAACAATGAATGTAAATTTTTAATAAATCTAACACATATTATTTTGATGTAAAATTTGTTTTCTAACTACTACTACAATTACAACCTAAGTTACACATTTTTCTATTTTCAGCTATCCAGAGAATCAATTCATTGTGATGCTTGGGAAAGGTAAAGGAAAAGAAGTGGTTGATGCTTATGGAGGTGCAATGACAACAGGGTAAAATATTGCTTTCAATGTCTGATAGGGGTTAAAATAACCATTCTTTTTTTAGTTATTTAAAGTTGTTTTAAGATACATTTTTTGTAAAAACTAGGCGTATTCCTTCCTATTTGACATTTTTCTTGTAAAAGGTGTTTTTGACAAATATATGCAGATTTAAGTTAAAATCGAGCAGAAAGTGCACAGAACCAGAATGCACCTGGCGCCAAGCCCAGCCAGTATACTAGGCATCAGGTCCATTCTTTTCAGCAGCAAAGACTGAACAAGCTTTAGGGATTTTTCTAGAACAAACTTGGTGCCAGGTCTGGCAAGTGTACTAGCCATCGGGTCCATTCTGTCTGCCAAGGAAGAGACGGCCAAACACATAGTAAAACAGAGGAAGAATAGAGTGTACTTGGTGCCAGGCAGGTCGAAGGTACCCAGCACTAGGTTGGTTCTGGAGGAGGAAATTCTATACGCAGAATTATGGCTTATCCAAATATTTTGGTATTTTCCTATTCCTACTCGGCCAAGACTTCCTCCGCAACGAAATTGGCATCCAAAAGGGCTATAAAAGCATAAGAGAACACAAGGGTTTTATATATACAACCAAGAGAGGTGAATTAAAGAGCAAAAATTCTGATTCTCTCAGAAAAGGAGGAATTCACCCAAGCCAAGGAGGATTGTTCAAAGGGAGTCTTCAAGGAAGAAGAAATATGCTTGTCTATGAGTGCTTTCTTTTCTCTTTGTTTTCTTTTTCTTTAGTAATGATGTATTCAATGTTTTTATTGTAATTTTACATTATTTTGGGATTCATGATTTTAGGTTAATTTAGTTATTTGATCAATTCTTTGTCATCTTTGGTATTTGATTACTTGAATTCATTAGTTATTGATGTGAGTTCTTTTAATTGAATTGAGACGACGAAGTTAGGAGTTTCATTATATTAATTTCGTATTTGTCTAATCTTAATGGACTTGAGCGATGAAGTTAAGGTTATAGGACTAAGTGATCAAATGTTAGTTAATTTCACTTCGAGTAAAGGGTTATTAGCTAACTTCATGTTTATAAGGAATTGAGCCTAATGCATGTTTTGATTAGGATTAGCTTCATTGGCAAATCTGTTAATATAATCAAAATATAGGATTCCATGGATTGGGACATGACGTGGGATTTACCTAAGTAGAATCACGATTTGTGAAACGATTAAATTTTACTTTATATTCCTTCATGATGCCAAGATGATAATTAGTTGAGAGAATTGCTAATTGGTTCATTATTATGTTTTCTTGGGTACTTGTCTAAATTGCATAAAACTACAACCTTGAGTTGTATATGTTTCTTTAGTTTTCTTTTTTTTCTTTTTTTTTTACTTTATTTGGGTCAGTTAAACAATGAAAGAAATTTGATTAGTGTGTACTTATTTCTTTGATGATTGATACTCGTTAATTCCCTGTACTATGCTTGCGATGAGTATACTTGCTCACATGTGTATTTTAGGATTAATGTTTTAAGTAAAACTTGATTTAGAGATGGATTTAAAATTGATAATTTTATTCACTCAAAATTTAAGCATCAATTTTTTAGCACCATTGCCAGGGAACAATATCATGAAAACTTGAATTTTGTTGATTTAACCATATTTATATGTTTATATGTCCATATGTCAACATGTAAATATGTATATATATTCTTTGCATAAATCGGTGTTCTATCTTGTTGTTTGTAACATTGTGTGACTTAATTGACTAGCTTACTTCATGTTGTACTATAAATACTACTAACTTTTGTATTTATATAGTTTGTCAATATGTGTGTTTTTCTTCTCTTTATTTTTCTATTATTTATTTTTCCCATTTGCTTTATTCTTTTCTTTGTTTTGTTTTATTATTTTTGTTTGTTTCTATTTTTCTTTGAGTGCGAGGTTGACATCATCATGGACAATTATTTTTGGGCTCAAAATTAAAGGAGTTATAATGATGACAGATTGGCAAGATTACAAGTTTACATCGATGTTTTCAGTGAGACGTCATTAGAAACATTAGTGAATTCTTTTGTGGCCAAAACAAATTCATCGATTAAGGGACAAATAGTGTACCCCTCAATTCATGGAGCCCACTAAAGCCATTCATGATGTGTTGAATTTATCCAGCCTCAAAGAGTTAGATCTTTCAACGCCACATCTTAAGAAGTCCTTGGAGAATGGTGGTAATTTCTACCCTTCACCCCATTTAAAAGGGGGTAACTTAGTTTTTATAGATCATGTATTGCAAATTAAGGATTTCTTTATCCCATATTTAAGAACTCAATTTCTAAGTTTAAAGGGGAGTTTTCATTGTGACAAATCTTTTGAAGGGCTACCTGGTGATTTCACATTTGATGCATTCTTTAGAGATTATGTGCATTTATTTGTTGGCAAAAATATTTATCTATCTAAAAGAATGTTAGAGAATGAGGCTCATGTGTTTTGTTTTACTAAGAAAAATTATTTTCATGAACATGACCTGTTTCAAAAACCTCTCTTATTTCTACTTTCATCATGCTTACCTTTTTCATTGAGCATTATTTTCTTTTACAAAGGTTTGATGAGGAAGCATGATGAGTGGAAAGAGTGTTTTTTTTTTTTATTTGTTTTGAATTTGGGTTTCTTTAGGACTTTTGGTCGTTCTTTTTTTTTTTTATTTTTATCTAAGTTCATTTTTAGTTGTTAGGTATTATTTCTCCCAAATAAGGAAAATATTTTCCATCTTAAGTGTGGAGGAGTAAGTCATGTCTTTATTTGCTTTCTTAGAAATTTTTCTTAGTCTTTTTCTTCAGTTTGTTTTCTTTTATTTAGGTTTTTTTTGTTATTATTATTTTTCTTGTGCTTTTATTTGTGTTTTGTTTTATAGGAATAAAGTCCTCTTGGACAAGCCCTTTTCTCTGTCTCAAGTTTAGAGATCTATTGGAGAATTATTGCACTTGAAAAGTATTGCTTAAACTTTCTACTCCATTACTATTTTTGGTCCATTTGGAGATGCTTTATTGTGTTTATATTTTTGCCAATAGGGACATTGTCCAATTTAAGTGCAGGGGAGTGGTTTGGTGATATTTTTTGCCCAAGTTTCTATCAATCATCTTGGTATTTTCTTGGTATTGAGCTACCACTTTGGAAAGTTTTTGAATTTTGAAAATTTTAAAGTTTCAAAATTTTGGAACTAATGCACAATGGAAGTATTTTCTTTTCTCGATTCTTCCTCTATATTTATTTTGGTCTTTGTGGCTTTTCTTTCATTGTTATATCTTTGGCCATTGAGGACAATGTCCAATTTAAGTGTGGGGGGTTGGGGGGGGGGAAGAATGAGGTTGAAGAAATATTTTTTCCATATAATTTTTGTGAAAATTTTTCAAAAATTTCAATGGTTTCATTGTTAAGAAAGGTTATAATTCTTTTTCTTACTTAGATAAGAGTTTTGTCATTCATTAGGTGGAATTTGATAAATTTGGTTTTATTGTAAAAGATATTTGTCAAGACATGAGAATTTTAATTAATCTTATTTATGCATTGGTGTTTGAATGTTATTTTACTTATGTAGTTGAAATATAGAAGACATGATGAATATAGGAAGAGTTTATTGGTTAACTTGTGTATTATGAGTTTAAATTTTGCTAGTTTTGAGTTATGATGAAAAAATTGCGAGTTGAAAAAAGACCTTTGAGAGGAAAGATTGAGGAGATTGTTGAAAATTTTAGAATTAAGTTGAAGAAAAAAACAATGAGTGAAAACAACACTATTGTTGGTGTGAATTAGGAAAAGGCTCTTATTGATGATATTTGAAAACCTTCAGCTGAAAAGGGGGTCAATATGGGGAAAAGTAGCAAGTGTATTCGGTGCACTCTCTTAAGGCTATCCCGAAGGCAAAAAGGCAAGCAAGAGCATAGAAAAAAGAACTGTGAACAAAATGATGAGTGATGACTAAAAAGGTGGCCAATACGGTGTGTGAAGAGAAATTCATATACTTGAAGCTATCAATTCCCTAAGTCATTGAAAAACTTCGAGAGAATTTTTTTTTTTTCAATGCTTTCCTCACATCATAACTTGAGTATGCAATTTTTGGATTTATTATGCTTAAGTTGGTAGATGACTTGACCTATGTGATTCATGTTAGCTAAATTTTTACTTGAGGAGTGAAATAACTTTCTTAGACTAAAGTATGCACTTGATTAATTTAACTTCATGAGTTTTGTGATGTCTTGGCCAATGTTTCAAAGTTTGAAATTATTTTAAAAGGGTATGAATGACAAGGGTTGTATATAAAGTTTGAAAGAAAGACATGATCTTTGCTATAATAAAGAAACTTCTGGAATGAGAAGAAAACCTTGTGTTGTCCTGATATTTTTTCTTGGATAAAAGTGTTTTGCTTGAGGACAAGTAAATGTTGAAGTGTGGGGGTATATGATAGGGGCTAAAATCACCATTCTTTTTCTAGTTATTTTAAGATACATTTGTTGTAATAACTAGGCGTATTCCTTCCTATTTGACATTTTGCTTGTAAAAGGTATTTTTGGGACATATGTGCAAATGTAAGTTAAAATCGAGCAAAAAGTGCACAGAACCAGAATGCGCTTGGCGCTAGGTCGAGCTAGTAGACCAGGCACCAGGTCCATTCTGTCCAGCAGCAAAGACTGACCATGCTTCTTGGATTTTTCTAGAACAGACTTGGCATCTGGTCTGGGAAGTGTACCAAGCGCCGGGTCCATTCCGTCTGCTAAGGAAGAGACGGCAAAAAACAGAGCAAAATAGAGGAAGAACAGAATATACCTGGCACTAGGTGGGTCAAAGTACCCGGCGGCAGGTAGGTTCTAGAGGCAGAAATTCTGTATGTGGAATTAGGGCTTATCCAATGATTTTGGTATTTTCCTACCAAGACATCCTCAGCCACAAAATTGGCATCCAAGAGGCCTATAAAAGCATTAGAGAACACAAGGATTTGATATATACAACTAAGAGAGGTGAATTAAAGAGGAAAAAAAATCTGATTCTCTCATAAGAGAAGGAATTCGCCCAAGCCGAGGATTGTTCAAAGGGCATCTTCAAGGATGAAGAAAGAGGCTTGTCTATAAGTGCTTTCTTTTCTCTTTATTTTCTTTTTCCTTAGTAATGATGTATTCAATGTTTTTATTGTAATATATATTTTTTTTGGGATTCATGATTTTGGGTTAACTTAGTTGTTTGATCAATTCTCCGTCATCTTTGGTATTTAATTAGTAGAATTCCTTGGTTATTGATGTGAGTTCTTCTAATTGACTTGGGATGACGATGTTAGGAGTTTCATCACATTAATTTCGTATTTATCTAATCTTAATGGACTTGAGCGATGAAGTTAAGGTTATAGAACTAAGTGATCAAAGGTTAGTTAATTTCGTCTCGAGCAAAGGGATATTAGCTAATTTCATGTTTATAAAGAATTGAGTCTAATGCATGTTTTCATTAGGATTATCTTGATTGGAAAATCTATTAATATAATCAAAATATAGTATTCCATATATTGGGACATGAAGTGGGATTTACCTAAGTAGAATCACGACTTGTGAGATGATTGAGTTTTACTTTATATTCCTTCATGATTCCAAGATGATAATTAGTTGAGAGAATTGCTAATTGGTTCATTGTTATGTTTTCTAGGGAACTTTTCTAAATTGCATAAAACTACAACCTTGAATTGTATATGTTTCTTTAGTTTTTGTTTTTATTCTTTTCTTACTTTATTTGGGTTGGTTAAACAATGAAAGAAATGCGATTAGTGTGCACTTGTTCCTTTGAGGATCGATACTCGTTAATTCCCTGTACTACGCTTGTGATGAGTATCCTTACTCACATGTATATTTTGGGTTTAATATTTTAATTAAAACTTGATTAAGGGATTTATTTAAAATTAGTGATTTTATATACCCAAATTTTACGCATTAATGTCTCAATGGCAACCACATATAGCATGCATCAGCTTGGGGCTACAAAAACCTAAACAGGGTTATTCTACATTTTGCTTCAGGAATTAAATTTCTTTATTAGTTTTTCAAGAAACAAAATTATTTTACTAAATTTGATAATTTATATATCTTAATTATATTCTTTCAAAACAATATGTACTATGGAGTCTCCAAGAATTCATATGATTTGATTCCTATGCCTGAGCTACATTCGCTTCTGCCACCAAACACCAATTGGAGTCAGCAGTCTTTTACTTCTTTATTTTCTTTTGATTCAAAATATTTAATTTGCTTAGATATTGTTAAACCATCTCTACACAAAGAGGAATCGGCCATTGTCTTCTTAGATGAAGATATTTCTTCTCTTGCTGAGCTTTTCAAACATGCTTTGGTCGAAAAGTTCGCACAAGGAAAACCTTCAACGGAGACTATCCATCAGGAGTTTTGCACAATTGGGCTCAAGAAAGAAAAGAAGCTTGGATGGCTAGATCTTCAGCACATTCTTATATTGCCTACAAACGAAGAAGACTACCTGAGGCTATAGTTGAAAGGGCTATAGTTCTTGTTGGGGTTTCCCTCGCACATACTCAAATAGACCTCAGATTTTAAGGTCTCTTCTAATCCTTCTATAGTGCCTGTATGGGTTGGTTTTGAACAGCTCCCTATCCATCTTTTCAGGAAATCCCTATTTATTCATTGGCTTCCACGATTAGGCATTTACATGCCAAGTATAGCTTGAGTCTACATCGAGCTGGGCTTATCTAAACCAAGGCCTAAGCATCTTTGGATTGGTTGTGGTCAAAGTGTAGTTTTATCAGCCAGTTGATAGAGGCAAAATTCATCTATATTTTTCTAGTTATTTGAGGGTGTTTTATGATACATTTGTTGTAATACCTAGGCATATTCCTTCATATTTGATATTTTATCCTTGGAAAGGCGTTTTAAACTTTTATTGTAGAAAACAATGAAAAAATAACAAAACTGTCACTATTAGAGCACAGTCGGCGCTTGTCATGGCCATGGAACCGGCACTGGCCTCGATCTGGATGAACAGGGGATTTTTTTAGGAAAAAAAAAAATAGCGCATGACCGGGCCAACTAGAGCACAGTTGGTGCCGGCTGTGGCCCACGAGCCGGCACCGGCTCTGCTTTGTCCCATGTCAGCAAGCCTTCCAATTTTGCGTAGATTTGGTAATTTTTCAAGAGTTTTGATATTTTTCAATCTCTACTCGGCCCAGAACTCTTATGGGAAAAATTTTAGCCTTTTGGAAGCCTATTTAAACAAGAAAAACACAAGACAAAAGTATGAATTTAAGGATCAAATCAGAAAATCACTCATTGAAGAAGGAATTTATCAAATCAAGAAGGGTTGTTCAAGAGAGTCTTCAAGGGAGAAGAAGGAGGCTTGTCTATGAGTGCTTTCTTTTACCTTTGTTTTCTTGTTCTTAAACAATGATAGAATCAATGTTTTTATTGTAATTCAACATTTTTTGGGGATTCATGATTTCTTAAGTTAATTTAGTCTTTTGTTCAATTAATTATTTTTCTTGGGATTTGATTACTTGTTTTTCTTACGAAGTTGATGGGTTGATTCTTGTTATTAACTTGCTTGAAAAAGGGGGTTGATAATAACTTCAAGTAATTAATTTCATAGTTATTATCTATTAACTTACTTGAAAAAATGGGTTAATTGTTGAGAACTTAGGTAATCAAAGGTTGGTTGATAATTGCTAGAATATGGATTCATTGACTAATTTCATGTTTTAAATCACCTAGAATATAGGGGTTCATATGAAGGATTGATTTTAATGCATCTTTTAAGTAAGACTAGTGAGATGGAATATATCCATTAAGTTACTTAGAAGACAAGGAATCATAGAATGCAGACGAAGTAGTTCTAATTGAATCCTTCACGAGACCAAGAGGATAATTAATTGTGATATTTGCTAAATGATTCATTATCATGGTTTCAAAAGTTATTGTCTAAATTGCATATTTTTACATCATTGAGTTGCATATATTTTTCTTTATTTTTCTTGTTATCTTGTCACTTTATTAGGTCGGTTAAACAATGAATGAAAAGTGATTAGTGTGTACTTATTCCTTTGATGATCGATACTCATTAATTTCCTATACTATGCTTGTGATGAGTATACTTTCTCGCATGTGTATTTTGGGATTAATGTTTCAATTAAAACTTGACTAAGGGATGGATTTAAATTCAATAATTTTTATACACCTAAATTTTACGCATCACCTGTATCTTATGATAATCTACCAAAGTACTACTTCTCAGATACCCAGTTAGGACATGATGATTCTGAATGCAGTAATAAAGATGGCCAGCCAAAGGATGATGAGTAGGTCACACTGCCAGTCGGAAGACACAGTGTAGCGAAGTCCATCAGATAGAGTCCAATCGTAAGGGGTTATCTAAACCACATTGGACTCCAAAGAATGTGCCTATTATTCAACACTTGGTTCCTATACAAACTCAACAACAAACGAATAAGCCCCCAGAAGTTTTGGTCCCACAGGAAATGGAGATCTAGGGTAATTCATCAGAGAGGGAGGTCAGGCTAGTTGTCAAGGATAATGAGGTTGGGTTGTTGATTTAGAGTAGGAAACGGAGGACATAGAGGAAAGGAATGCTCCAAAGTCATCTCTAAAGTCTCTTAAAAACAAGCATTTCTTTAAGCGGGTTTCATGTAAAGACCATCCAAAGATTTTTGTTCATGTATCTCATGCTTACCAAAGAATCCTTAGTGATATTTGTAGTGGCTCTTAACAAACATTTTCAATTTTTACTCTTTTGCATCTGACTACTGATATTTCACTTTATATACATAGAGGAGTTGCTGCTATAGGCACTCCTAGGAATTTTCAACAGCGGTAGACAGCTTCTGAAATTTCACATAGAGATACTGCTAATTCACAAGGAGATGTGCTAAGGTAGATTTTGGATGCCCTCTCTATAGATAATCCACAAGTTGATACTGAGACTCAAGAAGTAATTGTGAGAAGGCCTTTAACAACTCTTAAGGCACAGATTGTAATGGATCATGATCAAGATACAACTCAATTAGCTAATCTTTAAATTGATGACTCACAATTAGCATCTATTCTTCACATTGTTAAAAGTGGTCAATTAGCTTCGCTAGCTCCTTCATATGCTACAACTGATCATGAAGAAGGGCAAGATTTGAATTCCACCACTATAGACGACATTGTGCTACTACTACAAATTTTATAGAAGTAGTTTTGTCCAACAGGTTATATTTCTGACTCAACTATCTGTAGAAAAACACTACAACCTAGCTTTAAGCGTGAAATCATGGTGCGCATTTTGTTTTCATATGTTTTACTTAGGAAGAATCACCAAAAATCACACAACAAATCAAGTTTTAAATAAAATGCCACTATCACTCACACAATATCACATATGTGGGCAAGTATAACCATCTTGTAGTATTGAGTTCTAATGGTAAGTATCGAAGATCCTCGGGAAAAGGATAAAAGTACCACTACTAAATCTTGTTCTATTGTTTAGCATAACGAATTAATAGATTAGATTAACAACAATGGCGAACAAAGAGAATTAACACACCCCCATATAAGATTGGCCATGAGAAAATCAAGGATAGGAAAAAAGGTGAATGGCATGTGCTTGTCAGAACCCCCCATAATTAGCCAAGTTCTAAACATAACCTAAGATAATCAAATCTCAATTCTAACACCGGAAGAGGTTATGACTGCAAAACTCACTCTCTCTTAAGTTATGGATTCACTATTCTTGGGCTAATTGTAAGGGTATCTCTAAGTCCCCAATTGAACCCGAGAAGCATTAAGTGCAAGGCTTCTAATTTCTAAACGAAACCAAGACCTAATCTCTATGCAATATCAATTCCCAACGATTACCAAGTTCTAATCCCTCAACCCTTCTCTCAAAGTGATCTAAGGACATTCCACATTGAACCCATTAGTTTGGCACTAACTCCTAACCACATCTCTCGAATTCATTAAAAGAGAGTAACCAAACCATGAATCTAACACAACAAATGCAAGTAATCATTCATTAGAAATTAAAATCCAACAAATTAATAGTATATTTATTAAACAAACTAATTAGGGACCATCCTTTCAAGAACAATTAAAGTATTTAAATACACATTGTCAAGTGAAAAAAATAAAAGAGAGAAAGAGAAACTTATTAACAAGATCTCTTTATCTTCAAGCTTCAATCTTCCCTTGACAATCTCTAAATCTCCCCAAGATTTTCTCTTGTGAGTGGGTGTTTCTCTCAAGTGTTGGCCACCCATTTCTATCCCAAAATTTTGTATTTACAGGCCCATTTTTGCCCTAAAAATTGTGTACAAAATCTGAGCGCAGATCTGATTCATAACGTGAACCGACACTTGTTAAGAGTGAAAACAGGCACCTATTATTTACTTTTCTTTTTTTTTTTTGCTTTCAATGCAATTTGGCACCTGTTAGTGTTAGAGTTATGCTCTAGAGCCATTCATTTGTACAGTGTATTTTTTCACATTTATTAATAAAATGCATTATTTATTCTTTTAATTTAATTAATCATTTAATGTGTATATATTAAATTAGTAGATAAATTCCCAAGCACATAGCATAGTTTTAAGGAATTCAGGATAGTGACCTTGATGTGAGATTCTTATTACACTATGTAGTATTTGTACTTAAATTATTCCTAGTCATAGTGGTAATGAGATAGAACAACATTAATGCGCAAAGACAAGCACATGTTGTACTTCTTGATTAGATCAAGCGGAGGTTCTCATATCTATGACTATTATAATACTCAAAGTTAATATGTGGATACTTGTTAATTGAGCAAATTTATTTGATGACCTAACTTTGAGATAATCACATAAATAACTGTTTAGTGACAATGATAGAATCTCATTATAACAAATATGCAAGTATATTTAGACTTAAGATCTTCAAAGTACTTTATTTACTAAGCGTTATACTTTAATTCTAATCTTTGGAGTCTTATTGGGACGGCCTATAGGATAGATATTACGTAAAATGCAAAGTAAAAAAAAAAGTAGTTGAGAAGGTCGATAAAGGATTTATCACTCATAATAGTATGGGTGTATATCTCACGGCCACTTGTATAGAATATATATATATATATATATATATATATATATATGTACATATGTTGGACGCTACTTTGTAATGTGAAAAATCTGAAGTTTCTTTTTCCTTTTGCTCTTCTCAGTCAATCGAGTTTTTTTTCTTTTGGAAACAAGATTTTCCC
The DNA here is from genome assembly GCA_026120185.1 of Voacanga thouarsii. Lineage (NCBI taxonomy): Eukaryota > Viridiplantae > Streptophyta > Magnoliopsida > Gentianales > Apocynaceae > Voacanga > Voacanga thouarsii. The sequence goes on along the minus strand of JANUWF010002184.1, from coordinate 312,183 downwards.
TTCTCTTCTCATTAGAATAAAATCCCCAGTGCACCGTGAAATTTTGCTAGCACAAAACTTCTGCTGGTTTTTTTTAGTGACATCCTCATGTGGACTTTTATTAGAGAAATTTCTACGCTTGGAATTTTGGTGATTTGTGTGTTTAGAAAAATTTACAGAAGATTTCATGCATGAAGAAAGATTTTAAATGACGTGTTTTGTGGTAACGAGTTTTCCTTCCGTCTTTTATCCTATTTAATTACATACGAGTGATTATTTTGCACGAATTTCATTTTAATTTCCACTGTGCATAAACTATTTTTGTATGGTCGAAATCCGACAGTGGTATCAAAGCCATCTCGTATGGTTTTTATGGGTTTTTATTTACATTGTGAAATTGTATCACTATTGTGCTTGAGTTTATTAAAATTATTTCATAAATATTTTTTGGGTTAGTAAATATTGTTTCATGCAATTTTGATTTCTGGAAAATTGCTTTGGGTAAGTTTTAGATGAACAAAATGTTTGCTCTGTAAAAGAAAAAAAATTTGTTTTGGTGGGTTTAGTTTTCTTGGCATGAAAGTTATTGAAGTTGTTTCTATTAAGGTTTATGAAACCTTATACGGTTGATTAAAAATTGATTAAGAAAAATCAATTTTGTTGGATACGAAATCATTTCTAGCAATTGGAAGAAAATGAAAAGGAAAAGGAAATCAGTTTTTGAATGTTGTAAACAGGAAAAAAAAACTGATTAATGAAACGAAATAAAAGGAAACAAAATGAAAGTGAAAAAAAAAAATGTTGCTAGCCTGGTTCCAGGCAGCCCAAAAGAAAAAAAAATTAACCCACAAAAGTTTTTTTTTTTCAAAATGAATCCCAATAGTTTGCAAAATAGGATTTTGGATATGTTGTTTATTTCATATATAATTTATATTTCATATATATTTAATTTTCTTATTAGGTTTTACGCATGATTTTTGCATGTTGGCTTGGTTATGGACTTAGACCAATTAATTTTGAATAATTAAATTTGTGTCATGCATATTTATCTCTTTGTTTAAGTAAATAGGGCTTGCGTGTACTGCCTTTCTCTATAATTCTTTTGTAATTTCTCTACTCATCTAATTCCCCTCAAATGTAACTCGTGGTTTTTTCATTATGAATTTATGTGATTAGATTAAATAGGTTAAGTATATTAGAAATTATTTTTTTTCAAAATTATGGAGATGGCGACCATGAATAAAGTGAGAGGATGTTAAGGCTTTCTTCTCAAACATGCATAAACACATAACTTTGACCAAATAAATTTCCTACTTGGCTTAAGGAAATTAATTTAGAAAAGTCCAAAACCAAGGCATGTAATTCAATCTATTATAATATTGCCAATGTGTTGATATTTATACATGCCAAATGATGAAACCACTAATACACAATTAAATCATTCGAACTATATTAAATCTAAAGCCCTCCATTAATATAGTATGAATGAGAGTTCTATTTTGAGATTAGGTTATTGGGCAACGTCAATCGTCTTTGGCATAGAGTATATTCAAGTTATGGTATTTGATTCCAGATTAACAAGTTGGATTTAACTAATATTTTTATTCCGGTTGGGTACACCCAAGCATAAATAATATTAGAGGCTAAGTTGGGTAGCACTAAATGCTTTAAGATTAAAAGATGTTATTATCACCTATTGATTCGACAATAACATTTGATGTAATTGGCATCAGATACCTACCATTGAACTTAAGAGTGGTTTGTTGGGTACATTGAAGGTCATTCTTAATGAATTTAGATACTGGTCCATTAGAAAAGCTTCCAATGGGCTTTCCCGAATTAATAGTGGGGGCTATTGATTTGAGTAAAACAATTGAATAAATACGCGTTTAACTGAATACCTAATTAAATGTCTTTTATGTGCATACATATTCTCTAATGTCTCTTATCTTTCGTGTAGGTCATTTGTATCATAACAACCAATTTGAACTTACGTAGTATATTGGAAACAAATAAGCTTACTGAAACCAATTTCTTGGACTAGTATCGAAACTTGAGAGTTGTTATTAAGTTAGAAAAGTTGCTCTATGTATTAGGTGATCCTATTCTACCACTTCCAACTATAGATGCTCCTGTTGATGAGTATGAGGTTCACAAGAAGCACAAAGAGAATAGTAACTCAACATCTTGAATCATGCTAGCGTTAATGAACTTTAAGCTGCAAAAGCTGCATAAGCATATGTATGCTTACTCTATCATCTTCCATTTAAGGGACTTGTTTGACCAACAAGCAAGAACGGAGAGATATAAGATCTCTAAATAGTTATTCCATTCTAAGATGGTAGAGGGTGCTTTAGTAGCAGCACATGGCCTGAAAATATTGGGCTTAATTGAGAAGTTTAGATCTCACAGTTTTGTAATAGATCATGAATTAAGTATTGACTTAATTCTATAATTTTTGCTAAGTAGTTTTTCATAATTTGTAATTAGCTACTACATCAACAAGATTGAGACCATGTTATCTGAGCTAATTAACCTTCTCAAAACTACTGAGTCATCTATGAAGAAGGAAAATAAAGTAGTTATATTGTTGAATTCTTCTACTCCTAAGAAGAAAGTTCTTAAGAAGAAGAAGAAGTATCCAACAAACCTAAAGGTGGTGTAAAAATGAAGAAGACAGACACCAAAGGCCTATATCACCATTGTGGGAAGATGTGCTATTAGAGGGGTAACTACAAAAGCTACATGAAGACCATCAAGAAAAAGAAGGCGCATGAGAAGCTTGCTGACATTTTGACTTCTATTCCTGGTATGTTATGATTGATTGAGAGCATACTGCTTTTAATATTCTTTTGATATTGAGATTATTAAATCTGATAAGAATGTTTTAGCAGATTTCTTAACCCGAGATGGCAGAGTATGCTCAAAAGTTGATTGAAGCCATCAAGGCTTTGGATAAACTGGTACATTCTATTGAAAAGAATGTGTCAGACATAATTGATATTGCTCATTTAGACAGCAATACAAAAGAAGTACATACACTCCTACTCACTGAGTGTTCGTTGATTAATGCCAAGCTAGGCAACTATGTCAATGTCTATAACAAAGTAACTTCTCTACTTCAATAGATTACCTTTGAAAAGGTAGAAACTGAAATATCATCCTCCGATGAAATAATGGAATCTGCCTCTGATACAGAAAAAACTGTATCAAAACCTGATTTGTCTTTACGTCCTCAGACTGCATTAAAGCTGCATAAAAGCTTGAAAATGGATTCGGCAGAAAAAAGTTCTGTTGATAAATCTCCAATTGAATATCAGTATGCCTTGATGCAAGAATTGTATTCCTTGTGTAATACTAATACAAGATATATTGATTTTTCAGGAATTTATCCCAGACTAAATTATTTACAGGATTCCTCCGCCAAGGAAATCCATTATTGGTATGACTTTGGAGCTATTAACTCCATATATCTGAGTACCCCTAATTTCCCTGAGATCAGTTTGCTACCACAGTGGTTAAAGGAAGGAGTTAAGGATAGCTACATCCACAACCCCATCTTTACTCTAAAAGATATTTTGGTTTTAAAATTCTATTCTGCTGGCCCTGACTTTTATCAGCAGGAAAGATATGGTTCCTATCATCTGATGTAGCTCAGTAAAGTAGAAGCATTTTCTATTTTCTCTTCTTTAGAGATTAAAAAGGAATTTCGACAGTTTGGTGAAAAAGATATACATTATCGTCGAGCACTTGGTCTTAAAGTCATATTACAAAGCATGCAAGCATGCTTTAAACGTGGATTCAGATCTACTGGAGGAAAAATGATGTTCTCTTCTGTTTTAATAACGCCAGCCCGTTATACCCCGCAATCAGCGGAAAAATATCTCAAGAATAAAATCAAGATGATTGATAGTGGGATTATTCGATCTCATCCACAATCCTAACTACGCTTGTGCCAATTTAGGTAACATGGCCGTGACATTTGTCCTACATGTACAAAAGGCAAGGAGAAAGATTCGACAAGCATGACAGAAGACGACAGCGATTGACGTGTCTATGGCGCACTATCTGGCGCACTATCAACTATCGACAGAAGTTCGTGGCGCATTAAGTAGCGCATTATCTAAAGTTTGTCGGCCATTGTTTAGCCCACTTAGCTCATATTATTGTACTATAGAATGTAATTCAAATCCGCATTTGAAGTCCGTGGATGCCTATAAATTGAGAGATCATTTGATCTCAGAGGGCAAGCCTTCGAACCTCAACTTCTCTTTGTAAAATATTTGCTATGAAATAAAAACTTCTGTTTTAGTAATCTATCACCTTTCATTACTACAATACGATTCTTTATCTTATTGTTCTTACGCTTAAGGGTAGGAAACGAACTTAAGCTGTACTGTTCATTACTGAAGGAATCGAGAGAAGTTACCTTAACCAAACGTTAAGGTTGGTGCTGAAACGCACGGTAAAAGTCTCCGAGATACCCGGTGATGCTGCGGTCAAAACGACAATAAGGTACGGAAGCATGTTGGACCCTAATGTTTGTGTGTTTAGATTACTAAAGTCCTTTACCAAAGTCCTTTCTTTATTCCAGAACTTGCATCTATAATTCACATAAACTGTTATTATTTAACCAATGATATTGCTATTATAAGTATAAAACTTGATAATGTTTTAAAAGCCTTAGTGATTTTGGACCGAAATTCCGCACTTCTCCAAAATGGTATCAGAGCCTCAGTAGAAGTGGCAAACGTAGAAATTACTGTTAGTGAAACCTTGCACTCTATTGATTTTGATTTAAGATTTCTTAGTTTTGAAAATGAAAGTTTGATTTCTGATGAAGATTTTACTACTTTCGAAAATAGACATGCCCAAGAATGGGATAATCATCAACCAATTCCTATTTTTAGATATGAAGACAATCTTATTGATGATTCAGATTGGTGTTATCGATCTGATTAACTATGAGCTCTCAAAATAGTTGTGGTAATTGTACTTTAGTAAATGATTATATAAATAAATATCATATTCATATAAATCTATTGCAAAATGCTTTAGATACCTTAGATTTAGCCTTTGCAGGGCTAGAATCCACCGGATTTGACAGTACTCAATTATTTAATACAAGAAGATTTTATGCTGAACGATTAGAACAGTTACACTTTTTTGTGATCAATAAACTAAAACTTGAAGAAGAATTACAACAACATAAAGATAGATATCATAATAGATATGGATTGTGAGTCAAGTACCACATCTTCTTGTCGTCTCCCTAGTACCTGTCAAATCTGTAATCAAATTTTTAAACAAATTAAAGAAATAGACGAAAAAGAAGATGATTTATCTAAATTATGTGATTTTTATGAATGGAATCTAAATAATTGTCGCCTGAACGGAGTTCATAAAATTGCTGTTAAAATAGCTGAAGAAAATTATCGAACTTTGATAATTAATTGGAAAATAGTTAAAGACGAACAAGTTAAAATTCATAAGAGTTTAACTAAACATTATGAAGTACATTTAAACTCATCAAGTTGATTTATGGAACAATCAACGGATTCATCAGCATATAAACTCCTTTCGTCTAAGGAACCTCTTTTACCAATTGATAAAAATTTGATAGAATTACAAAAAACGATAATATTCTATAACACTCAAATTCTTAAATCTCTTGATGAACTTAAAAAGATTCTTTTAAAAGAAACTCCTAAAGTTTCTGAACAGACTATAGCACATCAGCTAAGTCAGATTAAAATACCCGATGGGTATAAAGGAAATAGTTTGAAATGGTAAATTCTGATTTAGAGTCAGAACAAAATATAGATAATTTAATAACTCAAATAGGAGATCTTAATCTCTTGGATAATTTTATTAATATTAAAGTTGGGGATGTTATAAAACTTGAATGGAACCCCAATATAACTGAAGTAGCAAGCTCAAGTTCTAATCCTCCTGCTACTTATTCTGGGTTTAATAGACCACCACAGGGATATGCTGGTGTAAGCATGGCTATTAAATCTGACGATACTTTTAATCCAGTTGGTTCTATGCGAAATGAACCGATAAATCCTTTTGGAATTTATTTAAATCTAGATTGTGTTAATAACACAGATGAAGCCATTGATAAATGGGAAACTGCTTTAAGGATAACAGTTACTGTAAATAAAATGGATTATAATACAACTAGACATTTTTTAGAACAAAGTCTGATAAATAGTACTTTAAGATTTTGGCAAACTCTTGATAATGCCTCAAAAACAACAATTTTTGATACTGATACAAATATGTCTAATCTAATAACAAGAGCTGCTGAGGCTTTAAGATTAGAATTTGTAGGAGAAGGAAGTATTCTCCGTGACCCTGGTACAATTAACAAATATAAAATTGCTTTATTACAACTACAGTTATGTGATATTTGTGAAATTGATAAATATATTTGTGTCTTTCAAGATTATTAATATCATATCTATAATCGTGTTAGTGAAATGCAAAGTTATCTGCCTTTATTTTTTACTAAGATTCCTAACCCTTGGGGTAAAAAATTGATTGATACTTATAACCCAGGAACAACTGATACCTTAGGTAAAAGGATAACACATGTTAAAGATAAACTTAGTGAATGGTATGCAGATGCCATACTTGCTAAACGAACCAAAGGTTTGCGAAAACGTATAGCACTTTGTTGTGATTCACCTAAAATGCCACTAATGATAGGATGTGATAGTCCTTTTTATTATAATAAAATTAAGTCCAAATATAAGAAAAGAAAACATTACAAGAAAAGATTCTTTAAAAAGAGAAAGGCTCGATATTTTAAAAAGAAAGGTTATAAAAAACCAATTAAGAAAACTTTCAAAAGAAAGAAACATAGTAGTACAAAAACTAATGAATGTCGTTGTTATTATTGTCATGAGTTGGGACATTATGCAAATCGTTGTCCTAAAAAGTTTGATAAGAATAAAAAACGATTTGAAATTGATGATGATATTGAACAATTAATTGCTCAAGGAGATTTTGTTCAGATTAATGAATTTCAAGAAATTGATTCTGATGAAAGCATATTCATCTTGACAGATACAGATTATTATTCTTCCACTGACGAAGAAGAAAATAATGGAAATAACTGAAAGTTCTAGTTCTTCTAGTATTATAAATACTATAGACGAAAATTTTGGTGAATTTAAATAAGAAATATTAATTGATAAAAGAAAGCTAAAACAAATTCAGAACGTAAGCTTTTCTTTATCTAACTATGATGGATTTAAAGTAAATATTCTTGATAAATTTGGATTAACTAGAAAACATCATTTATTTTATGGATTAAATTTACAGGAACGTGCTTTAGATATTTCTCTTACAGAAAATAAAGTAATGATTCCTCTCTTAGCTAAAAGAGATATTCAGAATAAATTACAAAAGATAAAACCAGAAATTAGAAATACCTTAGGATGGGTACATATTGGAGCAATCCAAATAATAGTACAATCTACTTTTAAGGAAGGTTTAGATACTCCCATAGATTTGGCCATTATGGACAACAGAATCAATAATAGACAAGAAGCTTGTCTTGGTATTCTTCGTGGAAATCTGCAATACAGAAAATTGAAATTCAATGTATTTCCTCGAATATCTTATTCCCTAACAGACAAAGATTTTGATAAAACTTTAAGTTTGATTCATGATTTTAAAAGAAAATATTTCTTTTTCAATTCTAATTGTCCTTATTCTATTACTTACATGATTTCTTATGCGATATCAAATACACATCATTCTGAATGTTTTGTTATAAAAGATACAATAGATTTTCCTTATTTATTTAATGAAGTAAGTCAGATACAATTTCCTAGTTTACCTCTAATTCAGGAAATTGATTCAACTCCTTTAAATTTAGATTTACAACAGAAACCTTTAATGTTGCATAATAATATGCCACCTAGATTATCTTTTACTACTTCAGGTGTTAATAGCCAAAGTCATAGTTTAGCTATGATAACTAAAACTGATTCTCGTACTAATTACATAATTCAAGGAGAGTACTTTAATGGAATAAAGTTTCTTCCTGATAATGTTTTGATTGACACAGGAGCAAATGGTAATTACATTAGCTCGTCTATGTGTAATCATTTACAAAAATATAAATTAGATGATAAACATCAATACACTAATTTTAATGGTGAGATTCATGAAATAACTGAAGCAATAGAAACAATTTTGAAATTTGGAAAAGAATCTATTGCTTTAAGATTATTAATAGAATCTGAAGGTAGAACTGATTCTTTAGAAATTATGCTTGGGAATACATTCCTGGAAAGTGTTAAACCTTATAAGATTACTGCTTATGGTATTACTTTTACTTATAATGGTAAAACAATATATATTCCTCGATGACGAGTCCATATAGTATTTATATACCTATTGGATTAACTTATCCTGATTATAAAGCAGAATATTTTGCTGCTTATATTGACAGTGGTTCTGGATCATGCTTATGTAGATCTGATTGTTTTCCTAAACAATATCATCAGACTCTTCCAATCATTAAAGGAAAAGATATTTCTAATCATACGATTGAACTAAGTCAAGGTATTGAGAAACATATAAAGAATTTAACTGGTACAGATATTTTGCTTGGAAATAATTTCTTACAATTATTTCATAAGGTTACCTTTGATACAACCCTCCATCAAATTCAGTTTAAAACTCCCTGTCATTCTTTGATTGTTGTTAAACGGTTTAAGCGTGCTTATGCAAAGATCTCTCCGATTCCTTTTATTCCGCGCACAGCCCAGCGTGGTGGTATTGGCTATACCAACAAACCAATTTTCCCTAAAGGAACTCCTTTGTTGTAGTATACTGTAGTATTAAATAAGTTAGAAACTACTGTAACACGAGTATTAGAAAAATTAAAACAATGTTACACAGAAAACCCACTAGCATTTTGGGATAAAAACCAAATCATGGCTTCCTTAGAAATGAAAGATAAGGAGAAAATAATTAGGGTACGACCCATGAAATATAAACCTGAAGATCAGGAAGAAATAGCAAAACAAATAGATGAACTACTTAATTTAAAGTTGATTCGAGCTAGTAATTCTGAACATAGCTCTCCTGCATATATTCGAGGAAATACATTGAATTTCAATTTTCTGTATTGCAGATTTCCACGAAGAATACCAAGACAAGCTTCTTGTCTATTTTTGATTCTATTGTCCATAATGGCCAAATCTATGGGAGTATCTAAACCTTCCTTAAAAGTAGATTGTACTATTATTTGGATTGCTCCAATATGTACCCATCCTAAGGTATCAGTTGTTCCTGGGTTATAAGTATCAATCAATTTTTTACCCCAATGGTCGGGAATCTTAGTAAAAAATAAAGGCAGATAACTTTGCATTTCACTAACACGATTATAGATATGATAATAATAATCTTGAAAGACACAAATATATTTATCAATTTCACAAATATCACATAATTGTAGTTGTAATAAAGCAATTTTATATTTTTTAATTGTACCAGGGTCACGGAGAATACTTCCTTCTCCTACGAATTCTAATCTTAACGCTTCAGCAGCTCTTGTTATTAGATTAGACATATTTGTATCAGTATCAAAAATTGTTTTTTTTTAGGCATTATCCAGATTTTGCCAAAATCTTAAAGTACTATTTATCAGACTTCGTTCTAAAAAATGTCTAGTTGTATTATAATCCATTTTATTTACAATAACTGCTATCCTTAAAGCAGTTTCCCATTTATCAATGGCTTCATCTGTGTTATTAACACAATCTAGATTTAAATAAATTCCAAAAGGATTTATCGGTTCATTTCGCATAGAACCAACTGGATTAAAAGTATCGTCAGATTTAACAGCCATGCTTACACCAGCATAGCCCTGTGGTGGTCTATTAAACCCAGAATAAGTAGCAGGAGGATTAGAACTTGAGCTTGCTACCTCAGTTATATTTGGGTTCCATTCAGGTTTTATAACATCCCCAGCTTTAATATTAATAATATTATCCAAGAGATTAAGATCTCCTATTTGAGTTATTAAATTATCTATATCTTGTTCTGACTCTAAATCAGAATTTACCATTTCAAATTATTTCCTTTATACCCATCGGGTATTTTAATCTGACTTAGCTGATGTGCTATAGTCTGTTCAGAAACTTTAGGAGTTTCTTTTAAAAGAATCTTTTTAAGTTCATCAAGAGATTTAAGAATTTGAGTGTTATAGAATATTATCATTTTTTGTATTTCTATCAAATTTTTATCAATTGGTAAAAGAGGTTCCTTAGACGAAAGGAGTTTATATGCTGATGAATCCATTGATTGTTCCGTAAATCAACTTGATGAGTTCAAATGTACTTCATAATGTTTAGTTAAACTCTTATGAATTTTAACTTGTTCGTCTTTAACTATTTTCCAAATAATTATCGAAGTTCTGGTATCCTGATTATAAGTATATACACACACACACTTACATACGCATATATATGCAATCAATATACTATTTTAATATATATATATATATATATTTATGTATATATATATATATATATTGATATATTTATATAGAAAATACATACCAAATATAAATATATATATATATATATATATAGAAAAATATATATACACCAGACTTTTTAATATATCAATAAATACACATATACATACATATATATAGACATATATGAATATATACATACATATGTGTGTATGTGTGTGTATATACAAGTATATATGAATGTATGCTTGTATGTATATTCGTATGTATATATAAACATACATATATGGATATGTACGTATGTACGTACGTACATACGTACATACGATGTATGTATGTATGTATGTATATACAAAAAATATATATGCAAATATGAATATATAGACATACATATATATATATATACATACATATATATACATATGTGTATATGTATATACATATATATGTACATACATATATATATGTACCTATATATATATATATTCATGTATGTATGTATATACAAAAATATATATATGCAAATATGAATATATAGACATATATATATATATATATACATACATATATATACAATTATGTGTATATGTATATACATATATATGTACATATATATATATATCTATATATATATATATTCCTATATATATACGTATATGTATATATAGACATATATATAAGTATGTACATGTATATATACATGTATATCTATGTCAATATATATATACATGTACATACAATTATATATCTCTATATATACATATATACATATATATATATATATATGTATATATTTATTTATTTATATAAAACACAAATAAAAATATATATCCGCACCACACATATACACATATATATATTTATATACACACCCGTATAGACACACAAATATATATGCACATATATACAACCATATATGCATACACACAAATATATGTATATATATTTACATATATAGCATTTTAATACATATATTAATATATGTATATATATATACACACATTTATTAATTAAATATATTAATATATATACATATATATATATTAAAATAGTATATTAATTACATATATATGGGTATGTATGTATATATACACACACACACACACATATATGTACGCAATTGATAGACTATTTTAATATATATATATATATTGATATATTTATATAGCAAATGCATACCAAATATATATATATATATATATAGTTATAGAAATATATATATACACCATACTTTTTAAAATATTAATAAATGCATATAGACATTTATATGTATATGTAAATAGTATATTAATTATGTGTGTGTGTGTGTGTGTGTGTGTATAGCATGTGTATTAATATATATACACCAAATACATATAAGCATATCAAATTAACGATGTAACTGTTAGATTTGTTAAAATTACTGAGAAAAGTGTTATAACAAAAGTTGAAGGTAAGCAGATATATTTTGATATATAATCTAGTATAATATTTAAAAAACATATCCAATACCTAATGCATTTACAAAGATAGGCGTATCAAATTAACAATTCAACCATTAGATTTGTTAAAATTTCTAAATAAAATGTTATGACATAAGTTGAAAGTAATCGAATATATTTTGGTACATAATCTAATATAATATCTAAAAAAAAATCCAAAGCCTAAGGTATTTACAAAGAAAGGCATATCAAATTAACAATCCAACTGTTATATTTCTTAAAATTGCTAAGAAAAGTGTTATGACAAAATTTGAAGGTAATCGGATATATTTTGACACATAATCTTGCATAATATCTAGAAAAATTTTCAAACCTAACGTACTTACAAAGATAGGCATGTGAAATTAATGATCCAACCATTTGATTTGTTAAAATTGTTAAGAAAAGTGTTATGACAAAATTTGAAGGTAATCAGACATATTTTGACACATTAGCTAGAATAATCTCAAGAAAAAATATTCAAAACCTAACGCATTTACAAATATGAGCGTATCAACTTAACGATCAAACTGTTAGATTTGTTAAAATTGTTAGGAAAAGTGTTATAACGAAATTTGAAGGTAATCGGATATATTTTGGTGCCTTATCTAGCATAATATATAGTGAAATATCCAAAATCTAACACATTTACAAAAATAGACGTGTCAAATTAATGTTCTAATTATTAGATTTGTTAAAATTATGACAAAATTTGATGGTAATCAGATATATATTGGCATATTATCTGTCATAATGTTTAAAAAATATATCCAAAACGCATTTACAAAGATAGACGTATGTAATTAACTGTCCAACCGTTGAATTTGTTAAAATTACTAAGAAAAATGTTATGACAAAATTTGAAGGTCATCAAATATATTTTGACATATTATCTACCATAATATTTTTATTTAGAAAAATATATCCAAAACCTAACGCATTTACAAATATAGGCATATCAAATTAACAATCTAACTGTTAGATTTGTTAAAATTGTTAAGAAAAGTGTTATGACAAAATTTGAAGGTAATCAGATATATTTTGGCTCATTATCAGTATAATATTTTGAAGAATAACCAAAACCTAACAAATTTACAAAGATAGGCGTATTAAATTAATGATCTTATTGTTAGATTTGTTAAAATGACTAAGAAAAGTGTTATGACAAAATTTAAAGATAATCGGATATATTTTGGCACATTATCTAGCATAAAATCTAAAAAAAATATCCAAAACCTAATGCATTTACAACGATAGGCATATCAAATTAATGATCCAACTGTTAGATTTGTTAAAATTGCTAATAAAAGTGTTATGGCAAAATTTGAAGGTAATTAGATATATTTTAGTACATTATCTAGCATAATATTTATAAAAAAAATCTAAAACCTAATGCATTTGTAAAGATAGACATATCAAATTAATGATTCAACTGTTAAATTTGTTAAAATTGCTAAGAAAAGTGTTATGGCAAAATTGAAGGTAATCAGATATATTTTGACATATTATCTAGCATAATATCTAGCAAAATATCCAAAATCTAACGCATTTACAAAGATAGGTATATCAAATTAATGATCCAACCGTTAGATTTATTGAATTTGCTAAAAAAAATTTATTATGGCCAATTTTAAATGTAATCGAACATGTTTTGCTATATAGTCTAGCTTAATTTCTATAAATCAACTCAAAATATAATTCATTTATAAATATTTAAAAATTTAGGGACTAATTGTAAATTTTTGGGATTACATTTTACATATTCTAAAATTTTATGACGAATTTATAAATTTTTAGCTATCATTTTATAATTTTACAAAATTTAAGGAGCAATTTGGTAAATTTGCTGTCATATTTTATATATTAAAAAATTTAAGGACCAATTTATAAAATTTTTAGGGTCCTATTATTAATATTTCAAAATTTAGGGATCAATTTACATATTTTTTATGTCATTTTATATTTATACAAAATTTAAAGACAATTTACAAAATTTTTGGGGCCATGTTGTAAATATCTAAAAATTTAAAGACAGTTATTAGTTAGGAAATATGAATTTTGTTGCTAAAAGTATGGTTAATAGTGATAAAAGTTAATATTTTTAGCTAGGAAATGAATTTTTGTCCCTGATGATGCATTATTAAGGAGGAAAATTTAGCTAGGAAATGAATTTTTGTTGCTATGATTCATCATTAGCGAGGAAACTTAAATTTTCCTCGCTAATACACTTATTTCCTAGCTAAAGCCATCATTTTTAGCTAGGAAATAAAAATTTTGTCGCCTAAGGTCTTAATCAATAGCAAAAAAAAAAAAAAAAAATTTTGTCATTGAAGAAAAATTTTCCTCAATAAAGGATATTTTTAGCGACAAAACTTTACTGAGGTAAAAAATTTTGTGGCCAATATATCATTTTCTTGTAGCACCTTTTAATTAACTACAATCGTACATCCAACGTGCTAGGTTATTGGCTATGCGACAAGACCTCACCCAACAGAAATTAAAGTGTACAAGTTTAGCTTCACCAAACCGCCAACTTATACTCAAGTATTAGGGTATTCATTCACACACTAGTTGTGATAAACCAATCTTTATTTATTTGAGTACTTTTATAAAGATTATTATCGCGTGATACAATTCTACGTATTCCAAATACACTTACACTATTGGTGTAAGTAGACTACTCACTGGTTAAAGGTAAACCATTCCCCATTTAGAAACTATAATGTAATGATATAAACTTTGATGAAGTGCCCTGCTCTATCAATCGATCAAGAACAATTTTTTACTTATGTGTTAGTTGCCCATAATCTACACCTTACTGTGAAAATACCACCTAATCACATAGATTATTCACTAACACATTTAGACCTTAATGAGCAATATATGTAAACAAACAACAGTTAATAAATGAAACTTCTATTAATTTCTAAAATACAGAAATACATAGGTCATTTTGGGCATACATTCCAACAATCTCCAACTTGCACTAAATGAATTATGATAATCCATATGTGCCTACCCCTAGGACATCTAAGTGTTTTTGAAACACCTTCTCTGTCAAAGGCTTGGTAAATGGGTCCGCTAGATTGTTTGTAGAGGAAATCTGGTCAACCACTATCTCCCGTTTCTAGATAAACTCTCAGATCAAATGATACTTCCTTTCAATATACTTGCCCTTCTGGTGGTTTCTTGGCTCCTTACATTGTGACACAGCTATAGAATTATCACAATATATAGTTATGAGCCTATTCATTTGTGGTACAACTCCAAGTTCTGTAAGTAACTTCCAAAGCTATAGTGCTTCTTTAGAAGCTTCTGAAGCTGACACATACTCATTTTCTATGGTAGAATCAGCAATACAAGATTGCTGGACACCCCTCCATAAAATAGCCCCTCCAGATAAAGTGAAAACATATCCACTAGTACATTTTCTTTGATCTTTATCCGTCTAAAAGTCCAAGTCTGTGTACCCGATAGGAACTAAGTCATTGGCCCTGTAAACAAGTATATAATCCCTTATTCCCTTTAGGTATTTGAGAATATGCTTTATAACTTGCTAATGTTCTTCCCCTGGATTTGAGTGATACCTGCTAACTATGCCGACTATAAAGTAAATATTTGACGTTGTACAAAGTATAGCATACATGAGACTTCCCACTGTCGAAGCATAGGGAATCCTACTCATTTTTTTCCTTTTCTTCCTATGTCTTATGATACTATTTGGAAGATAAGATCAATCCGTGTCTAAATGGTATGATTGCCCCTTTACACTGATCCATGCTAAACCTAACCAATATCTTGTTAATGTAAGCATATTGGGATAAGCCTATCATTCTTTGCTTCCTATTTATAAGAAGCTTTATTCTAAGAACACAGTTAGCTTCTACTATATCTTTCATACTAAATTCACTTGATAGCCAAACCTTTATGGATGACAATATCCTTATATTATCTCTAATGAGTAGATGTTGTCCACATAAGCTACTATAAAAGACACGTTGTTGCCATCTGTCTTCTTATACACGTATGGCTCATTCACATTTTGTATGAAACTCTTAGACTTTACAATCTCATCAAAATGTATATTTTATGCCCGTGATACTTAATTAAGTCCATAAATAGACTTCTCAACCTTACGGATCATATGCTATTGGCCTTTCGCAATAAAGCCTTCAGGTTGGGATATATAGATGCCTTCGCTAAGATGTCCATTAAGCAAAGCTGTCTTAACATCTATTTGCCATATTTTGTAGTCATAATAACATGTGATAGCCAAGAGAATGCGTATAGACTTAAGCATGGCAACAGGTGAAAAGGTATCTTCCTAATCGATCCTTTCTTTCTGAGTATAACATTTTACAACCAACCTTACTTTAAAGGTTTCTATCTTTCCATCCGCATCTCTCTTTGTCATGTATATCCACTTGCACGTTATGGTTTGAATCTCTTTAGGTGCTGTGACAAGATCTCAGACTTGATTGATATACATAGACTCAATCTCGGCATCCTTTACTACTTACCATTTGTCTGCATCAACATTAACAATGGCCTCATCATATCTAGTGGGATCTTATTTTTTATGGTCAGAGACTATCTCAAAGGCTTCTCCAATCCATCTTTCTGGAACCCTAGATATCCTCCCGCTACGACGTGGTTCATTTTGTATAGGAACACCTGGCTATGTCTCTTTAGAATCCTTAATCAGGGTACTAGAAGTTGAAGTGTCAATCAACTTTTCTTCCAATTCCACCTTACTAGTGAATACACTTTGTTCAACCTCCAAGTACCTAGCATGAGTAATAATAAGTACCTTTTGCTCTTGGGGACAATAAAAGTATCAACCTCTTGTTCTTTTTAGATATCTTATAAAGTAGCACATTTCTAATCTTAGGTCAAGCTTACTTCCTTTAGTCAGTACATAAGCTGGATAACCTCATACCTTGAGATGATTTATACTAGGCTTTTATCCAGTCCACATCTTATAGGGTGTCTTGGGCATTGCCTTGGAAAGTACTAAATTCAGAATATATGCTGTTGTTTCCAGAGTATATCCCCAAAAAGAAATAGGAAGAGTTGCATGACTCATCATGCTTCGACTATTTCCATCAATGTTCTATTTCTTCTCCCAATTACTCCATTCTGCTGGTGAGTCCCAGGTGTAGTTAGCTAAGATACTATACCTTGATGTGCCAAGTAGTCCTTGAGTTCACAAAAAAATATTCTCCTCCACGATCCAATCTTAGCTTTTTGATTAGTTTACTTATTTAATGCTCCACCTCAGCCTTAAACTCCTTGAATTTATCAAAGGAGTTAGACTTGCGTCTCATCAAGTAAACATAACCAAAACGTGTATGACTGTGAATGTGATGAAATATTCATAACCTCCTCTAAAGGTGAAGACAAAAGACCACAAATATCAGTATGAACTAACTTTAAAAATTCCTTGGCCTTTTCTGCCTTTTGATTAAAGGACCTTTTGATTATTTTACCCATAATACAACATTCACACTGAGGCCATTCTTTTAATTTCAATTAGTTCAAATATCCATTTTGGATTAACCTCTGAATTTGATTAGGATTTATATGTCCTAGCCTCAAGTGCCATAAATAAGAGTTATTTGATGTGGCCTTCCTCTACTTATTATTAGGTTCCGTCTGGGTATTATTTATTTGAAACTTAATATGATTAATATAGAAACGATTCCCATACATGTTTCCAGAGTAAATAATATTTCCATTTCTACTGATTGAAATACTAGAATGGAAAGAAATCAAATATCCTTGATTAATCAATCTTGAAACTGAAATCAAAATTTGTTTAAAACTAGAAATATATAAAATATCTTTCAAAACTAAAATCCTATTACAATAATAATAATAATAATAATAATAATAATAATAATAATAATAATAATAATAATAATAATAATAATAATAATAATAATAATAATAAAAAGCTCCAAGTCTCCCATTGTTTTGGCCCACACTTATGCTCCGTTGCCTACTTTTAGTCTATGCTCTCCTCTACTGAGTAGCCTTATCTTATTGAGCCCCTGTAAGGAGTTATAGATATGGTTAGTGGCTCTGAAAACAACAATCTATGTGGATGATGGCCCAACCATCAATATATAATCTAATATAGAGTAATACCTGAAGAGAACTTGGCTAAGAAATCTAGACAATTCTTTTTGAAGTGTCCTTTCTTGCCACACTTGAAGCACTTACCCTTGAGCCTGTCACTAGGCTTGGATAGACCGGACTTGGATCCCTTGGACTGGGCCCTTGCCTTATTCTAAGCCTTTTTCTTCTTGAACTTCTTAAATTGGGCCCTATTTCTTGAAGATGAACCAGAACGAGTAACCAAAATCTTTGACTCAAGCTTTATTATTTTCTCAGCAGTCTGCAATTATTTGATTAACTCTGCTAAAGATATATTTAACTTGTTCATGTTACAATTTAACTTGAACTGAGAATATGAATTTGGCAAATCCTCAAGAATCATGTCAATTTTGCTTTTAGCATTGATTGTTGCCCCTAGAACAAGGCCTCCTCAAAGTGAGCAATCATCGTAAGCATATGCTCACGAATTGATGCCCCTTCAACCATCCTAGTGAAGCTTGAAAGTAAAAATGGAATGCATGCACACAGTAAATAGAAGCCAAAAACACGCACAGAGAACACAATGTAGCAGAAGAAAATTTTTCTTTTGTACCTCTGCGCGTGAAATTTTTCCTTGGTGCTGAAGGAGTTGACTGAACAACAAGGATAGCTTCATAAGTTGATTATGTTTTTGGATCAAATCCTGCAATTCTTCTACTCCTCCATGGCATGAACGCACAACTTCTTACTTCTCAGAATATTCCACCGCCTAAGCCTTGTTGGTGAAGCAAATAGGCAAAGAAAATAAGTCTTTATACCTCTTGATTCTCTGTTATTAATTAACAGAATCAAGAAGAACAAGAAGGGTAGAACGAACAAGAAAGAAAGGAAGAACTGAAGGCTTGTTCTTGTTTTTTTTTTACAAAGTATATTACCAAAGATGAAAAACACACAGCTTTTCACTTGATAACAAAAACATCGGGGTTCTAGTATTTCAAAAATCCTCGGAAGTTATCAACAGAGGATGTTTAACTTAGCCTAAACTCTTTCGTATCGGGTATGATAAAAACAACCCCTTAATCCAGGCTATTGGGCCATAATTATTTTTATTATTTTTCTTGGACCCAATGAACCCAAAAATAATAAACATTAATGATACATTTTTTGGACTTATAAAACCAACGCAATAAATAATTAATGTGCCCAAATAAACTAAAATAATTATTCAAGACTTTTATCTAGTTTAAGCCTCAGTTAATTTTTCTAATTATTCAATTTGGGCTTAGACCCTGAATAATTAATTAACCAATTAAACCAGATAATAAAATTAATTTAATTTCTCTCGTCCTTCTATTTTATTCCAATCTAATAATAAATTAAATTTCTTGAATAAAATAAAATCCTCTTTAACTGAGACCATTTCCTCAACCCAAAATTAATTAGGACTTACGGGCTATTTCGAGGACTAAAAAGACACATTGCATTGGCTATTAAAATGATCAAAATACCCATACTATAAAATAGTTGTATTTACATTTTAAATATTTTCTAATATTATCATAAGAAAATTTTGAGCCAAAGGACAATGCTACATTAGCTATGTCTCTGACCTATCAGTATAATGACTAAAACACCCCTCTATATATCGTCGTTCATTTAGAGAGGAAAAAGTGTACTAACACCTCTCTTAAAGACATCTACCATCCTTAGGCTTCTAGTCCAATGATCCACAACTTATTTGAATATTTTCGTTTTCTAAGGCAGCAACCTTAAAGTAAATATCTAAGTCATATTCCCCAGGGCCCTGGATGTTTAGATCATTTGGACAACCACAAGGGGCGATATAGAATAGAAGCTATCTTGTACAAGTCTGTCTAGATTGACAAGTTACATATACCCAATAAACAAGTATATTTGTCTGACAATAGAACTCCAACTATAGTATATCAAATAATACGCTTCTAGCATCGTCAGACCACAAATTCATACTCAACTATAGAGTATAAATCGATGTTGTAGCAGTAGTAGTTTAGGTTTCTACCATATCTTACTTTTAGAAACTACTACTACAGGTCCAGTTCTATGTATTCGAAATACGTTTATGTTATAAAATGAGAAGACTATTCATTGGCTAAAGGTAAGCCATTCCATATTTAGAATTTGTAACACAATAAGCTTAACATGATGAGATTTCCATTCTTATCATTCAGTTAAGAAAAAAAGTTTATGTGTTAAGTAATTTATGATTCATACCTTACTCTGAAAGACCTCCATTCACATGAACTATTTACTTAAACACAATGGGTCTTTTCCAGAGAAATTGTGCCCAAAAGTAAAGAAGAATTCACAAATAATTTTTGAGAATAAAAATTTATTAATACAAATCAAAATTACGTTAGAAACCTAGTCTAAGTGGGCATACACCCCAACACTAGTGTTCATGATTGCTCTAAGAGCTTCATGCGTTGCGGGCCAACTCTTATAAGCAAACATAGTGTATAATGATACATCGATGTCATATGGAGTAGGCACATTTTTATGCTTAGACTGGAGAACATTGGACATAGAGGCTAACATATAACATCGAGCCATTTCATCAGCTTTCCTCCATGCCTTCTTAGCCTTACAATTCTAGTCCATGGAATCTTTTCCAATTTCAAGACAAGGGTCGGTCAGCACATACTTGTACTACTCTGCAGTGAGTATTATGTTCAGATTCCTTTTCTAATCCACATAGTTAGGATCAGTTAGCTTATTCTCCTTAAGAATAATGGACAAATGACTTAAACTAGATATCTCTATTGATTGGGAAAAAAAAAACTTCATTAAAAAAAATATTGGTTTTGGAAAACCATAGAGAAATACACATTTAAAACAACATATTATTTCCATGATATGGTTAACCTATTAAAACCATTATCAAAAAATATGAAAATTGTTGTTAGAAAAATTAATAGAGCTTCGTAGGAAGGTTAATAATTTTGTAAGATAAGTCTATAACCATTACGAATTGATAGGTAATGATCTAAAAATAGTTTCATCGATAGGAAGGTCACTACTCTCACCACCTACGGATAATCCATCATTAATGCCTCCAATGATAGGCTGGCCAACACTAACACATACTAGGTTTTAATTATAATTCCTCTAGATTCTTGTGAAAATCCATCGTATAGGGGGTCATGCTCAAAATGATGCGAGAAAAACTAAAATCTTTAACAGGAATCCGTGATAGAAGCTGTGGGGCCATTAGAACCCCTCTCCCACTTAATCTTTTGAGAAAAATAGGTTTTTAGGAAAAACGTTTCTTTAAAACTTAATTAGATTTTATTAAATTTACTAAAACCCAAAAATTCAACCATTGTTTTCTGTGTCAAGGATAAAACCCTTTAAGAGAATAGACTATCATTTTTTATTTCAGTCCTTAAGTTAAAACCATTTTCTAGGAACTAAATTTAAAATTCTTAAATTCAAAATTATTCTCCATATAAAGGATAAAACTTGTTAGAAAAATAAACCGTGAATTTATTTTTTAAATTACGTAGTTCCAATTTTTAAAAAAAATTCCATAATTGTTTTATCTAGAGAAAAAAATTAATTTCTAAAAATCCTTTGTACATTTAATCACAAAATTAAATAAAATAGACATGCTCCCAAAAATAAAATTTTTACATGCTATTTCTAACCTTTAATTCTTATATGACCAAATAATGGATTAAGCATCATCATAATAATAAAATTAAAATGATCTTATTTAATCCCAAGGTGATTCTGCCTTTATTAATAATTTTCATACAAAATTATTTAATTCCATAAATAAACCATTGCTAAAAAATAACCTCGTATGATATATGACCCCAAAAGAAAAGAAATTACAAAGAAATTAAATAACCAAAAACTTCCAGAAGACTAAAATTGTAGCTTGCAACCTGAACTGGCCAGCAATAAAAAAACCCAGTCCACCAGTGCATAAGCCAGGTCGGGCTTCTTGGTAGGCAGCCACGGTTCCAAGGAACAAAACTCCATGAAGTTGGCTATAGCTTTAGGGAGAAATTCTCCCTAAAGGCAGCCGTAGCTTATGGGAGAATTTCTCTCCTATCTGACTGCGGCTTGGCCAACAGCTGGCCATGGCTAGCCCCTGCATTGCGCTTCTATTTTTCTTTCGTTTCATCTACAATTTCTGTTCCTTCTTTAGGTTTTTCAACATTGATCTAGGCACCATTTTTGTTACAAAATTCATAAAATAAATTGAAATACAACTTGAAACGCTTATGCCTTTCAAAACGAGGTGTACACGAATTCTACGGACAGCGGTAAATAATAAATTTCAAGTGTCTGTTCCTCCAAGTGCAAGGAGTACACAAAATCTATGCATATCGAAAATCACGAGGGATTTATGAAACCATAAAAATCATATTCTTATTAGTAAAGGAACCACATTTTTTCGGTTATTAACCCTAAGCATGCTCCTAGATTAAACCTGGCTCTGATACCACTTGAAGGACCGCAGGAAAATTAAATACGTAGCGGAAGACAACAAATTAAAACTTCTCTCGAGCCAAAACATAGGAATACTTACTTCTAGGGTGTTTTACTTGAAAACCGAAGTTGGATTTGGGTTCATCGGCACTTCTTAAACTGGAGCGTCTATTTGTTTTATGGGTATACCAGCTAACTGTCGGCTCTTTCGCATCAAATATTTTCCACATTTGCTAACTCTTAACCTTCTAGAGTATTCTCAAACCTCTTGTGGACTTCTACCGGTGAAAGTAGAACTAGGGTGAAGAAGATTGGAAGAAAAATGAAAGAGCTAAAACGGTAAAGGAAAAATGGTGGCTTCATTTTTGTTCGTTCAAGAAAAAATTGAAAGCTGTAGCTATTTGGAAAATTGGCCAACCCTCACCGTATGCACAAAACCTCTATTTATTTGAACAGTAGCTTTTCTTTTCCTTTTCAAACACAGCCACTGAATTTCTTTTTTCTTTCTTATTTTCTTATGTGTTAGCTGCTCCAAGTTTCTAAACTTGTAGCCATCCCATTCAAAAAACCTGGTGAGTTAGGGCTTTTCTTAATTAGTCCAAGACTAATTAAATTGCTCTTTTATTAATTAGTTAATCTACTTGGGCATAATATAAAATTACCTAAGATAATTAATTAATAAATTAATTAATTAAATTAACTTTTTCATTAATTAATTAATTCACTTGAGCTCAATATAAAATTAGTCAAGATAATTTATTAATAAATTAACTAATTAAATTTGCCTAATTAATTATTCTAACTCAAATAAATAATTAATTGGACTCTTAGAATAATTATTCCAGTAATAAATTCACCTAATAATCCCATATAGTAAGTAAATTTACTAAGATTATTTGAGCTACTTTAGGAACCAAATGATAAATTATTCTCTACTACTAAAATGACTAAAATACCTTTGCTAACAAATAGCTGTATTTATTCATTTTAAATTTCTATTTATTACCATATGAAAATATTGACCTCGAGAATAATATTGCAAGTGTAGTGTCTTCGACTTATAGGTGTAATAATGAAAATATCGCTTTACGTAATGCCCATCATTGATATAGGAAAAATGCACTAATTCCTTTCTCAATGACATCTACTATCCTTTGATAGTTGGTCCGATAATCCATGACTTCCAGTATGTATTCACTTATGACAATGAGCTACCCAAAAGTGTACATAAATAGTCACGTTTCTTAGGGCCCTAGATTATTTAGATTATCCCAGATAATCATAAGGGAGTGATTTCTTCATGTAATGAAGTATAGAAACTTAATTGTATAACCTGTTTTAATTAACTAGAGTCATACAACCAACATATAAGGTTATTGGCCTTGCGATAAGACCTCACCCAATATACATCAAAATGTACAAGTCTAGCTTCACCAAACCACCCATTTATACTCATGTATTAGAGTCCTCATCTACGCAGCAGTTGTGATAACCTAATCTTTATTTATTTTAGTACTTTTATAAAGATTATTATCTCGTTGTCTAGTTCTACGTATTCAAAATACTCTTACACTATTGGTGTGAGTGGATTGCTCACTGGCTAAAGGTAAAACCATTCCCTATTTAGGAATCATAGTGCAATGATCTAAACCTTGATGAAGTGCCCAACTCTATCAATCAATCAAAAATATTTTTTCGCTTATGTGTTAGTTGCCTATAATCTATACCTTACAGTAAAAGCACGACCTAATCACGTAGATTACTTACTAACACATTTAGACCTTAATGTACAATATATATAAACAAACAACCATTAATGAATGAAACTTTTATTAATTTTTAAAATATAGAAATATAGGCCATTTTGGGCATACATTCCAACAACACTTGCTTTCTGGATTGATTCTAGAAATAGAAAATTGTTATTATGTACCATTTTTACTTAAAAATATTATCTCAGTTGCTTGTTTAGATTTACTTCGATTTCATTAATTTTTAAGAATAAAAGTTGTTCTTTTTAATTAAATAATATCCATTATGGTACTGCAACTTTGATAAACGGTTTATATTTTCTAAAAAAAATATTAACATGTCGTGTAAGTATCCTAAAGAGCTTTAGGAGTTTCTAAATTAATCCAAAGATAGTTTAAATTTCCCAGTTCTATTCAAGTACAGTTTAGAGGGCTTCTATAAAAGCAAGGGATGTCCAAGAACATATATACCTAATATTCTTGAAGATACTTCTTCAAGAAACATAATTCTTTGAGTGAAAAGCATCTAAAAAGGCTAAGGAAAGAAGGAAAAGGCAAGGAGGCAAGAAGACTTGAGATTATAGACTTCCCAAGTTTAAATCTTCCACCTTTTCTCTTGTTCTTTCTTGTTTCCAAGTTTGTTTGTTCTTATTTTCCTCATAATTTAAACAATTCAATTTTTACATATGTTTTGAGGCTATGTTTGTTATCAGATTTTGATATTTGGAGATTCATATATGTTGACAATCAATTGTCATCTTCGCATCATGAAGGAATATAAAGTAAAATTCAATCATTTTCCAAGTCATAAATCTACTTAGATAAATTCCACTTCTTTTTTCAATCAATACTATCTTTTCATTGAATTAACAGATTTTTCAATCAAGCTAACATAACCAAAACATGCATTAAACACAATTCCTCCTGACCATGAAATTAGCTAATGACCCTTTGTTCAAAGTGAAATAAACTAATCTTTCGATTACTTAGTCCTATAATCTTAACTTCGTCATTAAGTCCATTAGGATTTAACAAATACGAAATCAATGCAATGAGACTCCTAACATCATTTTTTCAAGTCAATTAGAAGAACTCGCATCAATAACCAATGATAGTACGTAATCAAACACCAAAGATAACAATAGATTGATCAAAAATTCCAATTAACTCAAAATTATAATATCCAAAATAATATCGAATTACAATAAAAAAAATAAGCACATCATTGTTCTAGAAAAGTAAACAAAGGATAAAAGATAAAACTCATAGACAAGCCCTTCTTCTTCTCTTAAAAATCTCTTTTGAACAATGCTCCTTTGAATAGTGATTGAGTAGCTAGCATGGATCTTCAAATCACACCTTTCTCTTATATTTTTCTTGTATTCATAAGCCTACTTGATACCGAAATTCATTGCTTAAGAAGTCTAGTCCAAGTAGAATTCAAAAAAAAAAAAAAAAATACCAAAATTGCGTACAACCGCTTCCGGGCAGAGTGGACCTGGCGCCAGGTCCAATCGGCCCACCTAGCGCCAGGTTTGTTCTATTCTTCTCTATTTTTGTTGTTTGACCAGAATGGACTAGGCGCGTGGTCTCTTGGCAGGACCTGGCACCAGGGCAGTTCTGGAATTTCATATTTATGCTAAAAATCAACTTAAATCTGTACAATTTTGCCAAAAATCTTTTTACAAGTAAAATGCCAAATAGGAAGGAATATGCCTAGTTATTACAACAAAAGTATCCCAAAACAACCTCATATAATTATTAAAATAATGATGATTTTAGCTCATATCACATACCCCCACATTTAAACATTTGCTTGTCCTCAAGCAAACAAGATTTAAAATACTAAGCATTTAGAACAAGACAAAATAATGTAGCAAACTTTCCCTTAGAAAGTTTATCCATAATGAAGACATAACCTTCTTCCAACCTTAAATATAAACTTATCATTCACTTAACCCTTTCCAAGCCTTATAAACTCTTGTATTAAATCAAACAATCCCAAGGCCATCAAAGTTAAGTTAGACAAGCTTATATCTAATACAAGAAAATCATTCTACTCCTCAAGCAAAAACATAGATAACATAAATCATAGAAGTCAAGCCATTTAAATAATTCAAATATTATAAACTCAAATTTACATAACTCAAGTTAGTGAAATAAGGAAAACACTTCACTCTATTTTTCTATGACTTAGGGAATTTATAGTCTCAAGTGAATGGATTTCTCTTCAGCACTTCATTGGCCCCCTTATAGTCATCATTTATCATTTTTCAGCAATTTTTTTTTCTTCTTTCTTTTCTTACCTTCTTGCCTTCAAGATAGCCTCGAGAGAGTATGATGCTTCTTTGTTTCTTTTCTTCCACTCACCGTATTGGCCCCATTTTCAGCAAAAAGTCTCTCTCTCTCTCTCTCTCTCTCTCTCTCTCTCTCTCTCTCTCTTGTTTTTCTTATCAGATGAAATCAATTTTTTTCAACTCTATGTTTTTTTCAACTCACATATTTTTTATTTTTCATTCAAAAAAATTTTTTCCTCACATTCCTTATTCACAACTCAAAGTAAAGTAAATTTTAAATCCATAATATAAGAATTACTCAACAACTCTTCTCATATTTATCATATCATCCATATTCAAATTCAAAGAATAAAACAAAACTCAAATATCAAATATAACCAAGGTTAACTTAAATTCTAAAGACTTAGCAAACATCCAACTTAATACACAAATTTACTTTTTAATAAAAATCAAACTATAATGAATGACAAATCCATATCCAAAATTAGGAAGAAAATCATCATTCCATTATACACAAATAAGCTCAATTTAGCTCCAAAATCTCCACACTTTCTACTTTTCAACATTTTTCAATTTTTTTAACAAAATTGTTTGATACAAAGAAAACACCAAGCTCATACCAAGAAAACACTAAGTTCATTGATAAAAACTTAGACAAAGAATATTACTATACCACTCCCCCACACTTAAACTAGACAATATCCTCATTGGCCAAAAATTAACACAAGAAATCATCTCCAAATGGACCAAATCTAATAGAAAGGTAGAAATTTTAAGTAATACTTCCCAAGTACAATAAAGTTCCAATAAATATTAAAACATAGAATAGAGAGAAAAGCTTGCCCAAGAGGACTTAATTCTGACTTAAAAAAGAAACCACAAAGAAAAGCACAAAAAAATAATAAGAAAAGAAAGATACACTCAAATAAAAGAAAACAAGCTAAAAATCCTAATAAAGCAAATAAAGACACGACTCACTACCCCACACTTAAGATGGAAAATATTTTCTTAAAAACTAGGGGAAATAACACCTAACAACTCCGAACATAAAACAAAGATACAAACTATTTCCACTCATCATGCTTCCTTATCAAACATTTGAAAAAGAAATTAATACTCAAAGTAGAAAATAGGCAATATGAATGTAGAAAGAAGAGAGGTTAAGGAAAAAGGTCATGTTTATGAAAACAATTTTTCTTAGTAGAACAAAACACATGAACCTCATTCTCTAACATTCCTTTAGACCCAAAAATAACTTTTTCAACATATGAGTGCACATGGTATCTAAAGAATGCATTAAACTTGAAATTGCCATTTTTCCCTTCAAAATAATTTTCACAATTAAAGTTCCCCTTTAAACTTATTATTTGAGTTCTTAAAGATGGGATCAAGAAATCCTTACTTTTCAATACATCAACAAATACCAAGTAACCTTCCTTTGGATGGGGTGAAGGGTAGAAATTACCATCATCCTCCAAGGACTTTTATAATATAGCGTTGAAAGATCCAACTCCTTGAGGTATGTCAAACTGAACACATCATTATTTGGACTAAAGTGCTCCAAGGATTGAGAAGAACCTAATAAATCATCTGACAAAGAGAGATTAGGTTATTAGCACATACAATAGAATAAAATACCTCATTTCTACATTGTGCACTTGTTCCTTGATAGGGGCTAAATTAGTCATAGTTTTCCTAGTTATTTGAGGTTCATTTGTGATACATTTTGTTCCATAACTAGTCATATTCCTTCATATTTGAGATTTTACCCTTGGAAAGATATTTTGCTCTTTATTTCAGATTTTTAGGGTAAAACGAAACAAAAAACGTCACAAAACAGAGAAGAGGCAGCGCTGGCTAGGACCCTAGAACCGGCGCCGGCCATGCACTGTTGAAACGAACTTTGAAGTGACGGAAAAATTATTGAAACAGAGCAGAATAGAACCAAGGCGGTGCCGGCTGTGAAGCTAGAATCGGCGCCAGCTGCATTTTGGAACACATTATGTAAAATTTGAAGAAAAATCGGTGAACGAGTGGAGGAACAGAACACAACCGACGCCGACTCCGAGTGCCAAGGCGGCACCGGTTGTGCCCTGAAGCTAAGGTGGTGCTGTAATTTTTCTACGCGGTTTTTGGTAATTTAAAGAGTTTTAGTATCTTCCAACTTCTACTAGGCCAAGAACTTTGTACCTAAGAGTTTAGGAACTTCCTGAGCCTATAAATATGTGAAAAAACACAAGGGAAAATGGGTGAATTCATTGATCATCATAGAAAATTACTCAATCAAATGAGGAATTCTTCAAGTTCAAGGAAGGTTGTGCAAGAAGGTCTTCAAAGGAAGAAGAATGAGGCTTGTCTATGAGTGCTTTCTTTTACATTATTTTCTTTTCTTGACAATGATATGTTAATTGTTTTATTGTAATTCAACGTTGTTTAGATACTCATGATATCTAGAGTTTTCTGATGTTTTGATTAGTTGGTTATTATTCTTGATATTCAATTACTTGTGCTTATTACGAGATTAGTTGGTTGGTTCTATCCATTAACTTGCTGGACTAAAGGGGGTTGATAGTAGTTTTAATTTGTTAATTTCATATTCTGTTGGCTATTGACTTGCTGGACCAAAGGGGTTTGATTGCTTAGAACTAGTAATTGATGTCTTCCGAGACCAAGGGTTCATTGATTAATTTCATGCTTTAAAATTTCTGAGACCAAAGGAATTTAATTAAGGATTGTGTTTAATGCGTCTTTTGGATGAATTGGTTGATATAGACCAAGTGATTCTAATTTATCTAGAAGATAGTGATTTCATGGATTGACCATCGAAGTGAATCTACTTTAATCCTTCATGATGCCAATGAAATAATTAGTTAAGATAAAGGTTGGATACTTTAAGATCATGTTTGCCTAACCAATGGTTCAAGTTACATAAACCTATATCCTTGACATGTACATATTTTCATTTTATTTTCTTTTTTATTTATTTTTCACTTTATCGAGTTGGTTAAACAATGAAATAAAAGGGATTAGTGTCTACTTGTTCCTAAAAGATCGACACTCATTTGAACCCTATGCTCGGTTAATGATGAGTACGCTTGCTCATATGTGTGATTTGGGTTGAACGTTTTAATTTAAACTTGATTTAGAATGTGCTTGGTTTTTGTATGATTTTTATGCCCAAGTCCGAACACATCATTCCTCATATCCTTTCTCCTCTCCTTGGAGATCCTCTTAGTCAATCATATGGGCCTTTATGGCATCTTCAACAAAGTTGGCTAGTTGTATACTTTGATGGCTCATATGTGGGGATACTTCTTTATGCCACTTAATAGCTAAATTTGTATTGGCGATAAAAAAATACATTGAGGCTTCAAGTGAAGTCTCACAAAAAGCATCAATCCAAGCTTGCAAATTTGCCAATCTATCATCATTGTAGCTCCTTTGTTCTTGTGCCCAAAAGTAATTGTCCGTGGCGATATCAATCTCGTGCTCAAAGAAAAATAAAAATAATCAAATTCAAAATAAAAATAAAAATAAAAACAAACCAAAAATAATAAAAGAAAAGAAAAGAAAATTACACAAATTAGAAATATTCACAAACTACCTAAACACAAAAGTTAGTAATATCTATAAATACAACAAAGGCTAAAGCAATAAAACTTGAGTGTTTCCGATAGTGCCCATTCTCGGTAACGGAGCCAAAAACTTGATGCGTGTTTTTTAGAGGAGAAAATATTACTAACAAATTGTACAATCAATCAAATTTTAATTAAAATGCTAACCACTAAAACCACACTTACAGGTAAGTATACCCATCGTATAGTATAGGGAATTGCCATTATCGAATCTACAAGAACTTAGATTACCACCTTACTTTACCCAAATCTTTATTGTTTAGCTAATTAAATAAGAACCAACTCAAAAGGAAAATAAATAAAGATAAAAATACATATAACTCAATGATGCAATTTCATGTAACAAGACAATTATCTTGAAAACACAATATTGAATCACTTAGCATTCATCACAATCAATTGTCATCTTCGCATCATGAAGGAATATAAAGTAAAGTTCAATCATTTTCCAAATCAAGAATCTATTTAGATAAATTCCACTTCTTTTTTCAATACATGGAATCACTATCTTTTGATTAAATTAACAAATCTGTCAATCAAGCTAACCTAACCAAAACATGCATTAAACACAATTCCTCCTAACCATGAAATTAGCTAATGACCATTTGTTTGAGGTGAAATCAACTAATCTTCGCTTATTCATGGCTACGCCAGGGACCAAGAGATATATTATTCATGACTACTAAAAGGACCAAAATGCCCTTACTATTAAATAGCCGCATTTTAACATTTTAAATATTTTCATTTAACACCATATGAAAATATTGACACCAAGAATAATATTACTAAAGCAATGTCTCCGATGTACAGGTGTAATGACGAAAATATCCCTCTATGTAACACCCATCAATGAGACTGGATAAATGTACTAACACCCATCAATGAGACAGGATAAATGTACTAACACCCATCTTAAAGACATCTACTATCCATAGATCTCTAGTCCAATAATCCGTGGCTCATTTAAATGTACTTACTTATCATTGGAAACTACCCAAAAGTACACATTCTAGAGTCACGTTCCTAGGGCCTCGGATTATTAGATTATTCCAGACATTCACAAGAGGGTGATTTTACTTCACTAAGTGAAGTATAGAGAACTTTGTTGCATGAGTCTGTCTTAATTAACTAGAGTAATACACCTAACGTACAAGGACATTGATCTCATAAAAGAAATCTCGCCTAACATACATCAAAGTATAAAACCCTAGCTCTATCAGACTACCAACTAACACTCAAATATGAAGGTATCCATCCACGTTGTAGCAGTAATAGTCTGGTCTCTATAATTATAGTACTTTAAGAGAGACCACTACTACAGGTCCAATTCTACGTATTCGAAATATACTTATGCCAATGATGTGAGTGAACTACTCAATGAATCAAGGTAAACCATTCTTTATTGGAAATCATGGCATAATATTCTTACCTTAATGAAATGCCCAGTTCTATTCAATGACTAAGAATTTAATTTTACTTGTATGACAAGTACCCATGGTCTATACCTTATTGTAAAGAACAACCCAACACATAGACCATTACTTGTCATACTTGGACCTTAAACGTACAATAATATAAGAAACAAATTAAATTGAATGAATAAATATTTTATTGCAATATATTTACACAGAATTCAAAGTCTTTAAGGGCATACTTTCTACCACTTTCTTTGCGGGCCTACTCTTCTCTAAGTTGTCATCAGTCTCCACTCTGGGCTCCTCATACTCCATCTCTCCAAGACCCTCACTCTCTAATGCTAAGGGTTTTTTAGATAGCTCTACCTTAGGTGCAACAGCTACCTCATCTTCACCCTAAGAAGATACCTCTGTGATCTCGATCACATCCTCTTCTTCTAATTCTGAAGCAGAGGAATCCGAAGAGTCTGGGTCTACAACCTCCGGTGGTGGTGGTTGCCAACGGTACGAGTTCATTTCTTGTGAGCAAGTACTCAATATCCTTTCCATCCTACAATAATTATCATGTGCTTAGTCCCAAAAGGTTTACCAAAATAAATCACCGAATAAGTCAAGATTATTCTAAACCTAAAAATATCCATTTAGGATCTTCAACTGAGTACTCAAGTCTTAAAATATGTGCAATTCAAGAAAGTCCCATTCTGTTGTGGAATATACAATTTTAGTTCCAAAAATTATTAATCCAAATTCCCAAAACTAATATTTCCAAATTTAGCCGACCAGAAAATGAAAGTTCATGTTTTTTTTTCTCCAAATTTCCCAAAGGTAGAAAATTCCTTCATCCATCAATAATACTTGTCCAAAGTGTGATAAATTATTCAATTTCATAATTGGCTTTGAAAGAGATATCAATAGGAATCACATGTCATGCTATGAATTTTGCAATTATTCACATGGATGAAAACTTGGAATTAGCTGCATACATTGATGCATAACTTCTAATCAAACATTAATTATAAAGGAAATTTTAAACCATTAATTAAAAAGGAAATTCCATAGCTAATCCCTCGCTAATTTGCGAAGGATTAGAGACGGAATAATTCCCTAGTTATAGACATTTTAAATTTATTAAATATTAAGATAAATATGTCACTAATCCCTTTCTATTTAGCAAGGGATCTGCGACGAATCTTAAAAATCCCTCGCAAATCCATTTCAAAAATCATTGCTGCAGGTCATTAACTGCTAACTACTTCCCTTCCAAATCCGTCACTACTTGTGAGGAAGAATTTAGCAGGGAATTTTTCCCTCGCTAATCTGTCACTAATTAGTTTAGCGACGGATTAGCAAGGGAAATGTCCTTCACTAATTCTCTGTTTTCTTGTAGTGATATATTTCATATAGAAATTCTCTATGGAAGAGCAAATTTTCCCTTGGTCACCAAAGCTGGTCGGCAGCCATAGGGAAGAGAAGGGTAGGCTATTTTCTTGTGTGGAGGATGGAGAGAAATTGCAAAGAATGGGGGAGTGATTTTCGGCCAACATGGGGGCAAAATGGAGAGAAAATTTCTTTTTATACTAGGGCATTTTTCCATCCAAGGGTTGGGATAAGTTCATTTAAAATATACCCTATATTCAATAGCTAAGATGAAAGGTATTTGTTGGGTTAAAATGATCCATGGGTCTTGGATATGCATTTTAGGTCAAATTGTGAAATTGGATTAATTAGTCAAAATTAATTTTGACATGAAATTTGACTAAGATACTTAATAAACAAGGCCAAATCCCTAATTAAAATTAAGTTCATTCAATAGTGTATTTTTTTTTTTAAAGGGAAAATTCATTGTTATCATATTATTTGAAAATTGATACACTAATTAATTTGACTCATTTGTCTACTACACACAATACATAGATACATACAATGCACAATTACTTACATATAAATCACCTACTATGATCCACTCAAATAATTACATTAATACACTTACTTCCCTTATGAGAATGCAGATAAGGATCACATGAAATAGCTACAAATAGTATAGTTAATTTATGATACGGGGTTAATTCGATCAAGTATTTTGTTCCCTAGCACTCAATTTAGTAGGTATTACATAGGTCATCCAATGAACTTGTTCACTTAACAAGCATCTAAGTCTTTACTTTGAGTATCACAATACTCACGTATGTGAGAACTACTGTTTGATCTAACCAAGAAGTATAACATATCTAGTCTTAGTGTATTAATGATATTCTATCTCATTAATACTACGACTATAGATAATTTAAATACAAGTACTACATAGTGCTGTAGAAATCTCACATTATAATCTCTATTATAATTTTCTTAACACTATATTATGTGCTTGAGATTTTATCTAACAATTTTATACACATGAAGTATAAATGAAACAAATTAATAATATAAAGAATGACTTTAGTATATAAATATTGCAAATACAATATACAAGTGATTGCATTTAGGCCATAACACTAACAATAGATATATCAATTTAACTTTATGACAAACTTTTGTGAAAAATCTGACCTTTTTATATTTGACTTTCGCAATGGAGTGCTGCAAGTTTCTCTTACACCATTAGAGCTGACAAGGTGATGCTTCTTGCCCCGGATTTATCTCGAAATTGCTATATAAATTCAAAGAAGAAGAATAATGTTTGTAATAGCAATGTAACATCAAATATGTGCCACAGAAGTTGGTTGCCAAAATTAATTACCCAAGACTAGCTTCAGCAATTTGCATTGCTATTTGTCTCTTCTTCCCTTGAATTCAAGACTCTACATGAAAAAACATTGTGAAACCAAAAAAAAAAAAAAAAGTCCTGTTAATATTTGTCAATTAAAAAGTCTCAAGTAAGCATTAGCATTTCAATTAGAAATTTTTGCGTTTAGAAACAATATTTGTTGGAAGATATACAAAACCTAATTTCTGAGTGGCAGAAGTCCCAGTCCCATTTTTGTACCACATAATTAAATTGAAAGACATAGTCAGAAACTTTCAGAAGTTAGGCACTTGTATCGACATAATCAAGAAAAATTCTTCTGACCCCCCTCCCCCTCTTTTTTCGAAAAAACAAAACCACAAAGAATGGTGGGTAGCTGTGGGGGGAAGGGGAGTGTAGGTGATGGCATTCACCGTACTAGCTTATTAGGTTACTTCTTCATTTATTTGTTTTTATATTTTTTTCCTTCTCAGCTACTGCTTTGTTATTATTACTTTTTCTCCAGAGAGAAAATGTTTGAACAATAGCATTTAAAGCAACTGAATGCGTAGCAATAGTAATTGACAATAAGAACTAGCACAATAAATTGAAACTTCAAGAGCAAAGCAGCTCAGTTGTAAAATTTTATTATATCTAACCCCATAGAAAATTAGAAATCGTCTTTTTATCTTTATTTTGTATTTATGCATGTAGACAATTGTGATTTAAAGAAGAGCATGGGAACTCAATTGTTCATTCAGATAGCGTAATTTACCCACTTCATTTCTCGCGGTACCAAACGCTTCTAGCTTTTCCAGTTTTTCCGTCATGCATACAAATTGTTAGTACATTTTGCAATTCTTTTTGATATGAAAGAAATCTACGACAACTGACAAACTCGCTTTCTTTATGATTCTATCAAGAATCTTTAACAACTAAGCATTAAGTACTTGCACTTTTTTGACATAGCTGCACATGCCACATAACTGTTAGAAATAGGGTACCTATGAGCATAGAAAGACAACTCAACTGAATTGAATAAACACCGCCTATACCTGACTAGGGCTCTAACAAATTCAATTAACAAATATCAATAATGACGGCAAGGCCAAATAGTCCAAGCATAAAGTAACTAGACATAATTCTCAAAAATTAAAAGACAAGTTAGTAATAGACTTGAGAGACTTGCTCGCGGTTCCACCAGAAAGTACCAAGTGCTGGCACTACTCTGGACAAGCTGCGACGCAACAGACAAAAGTGTTGACCGAATCACCAATTCAATATTGGTTTGCCTTCAAGAAGTTATTCGCTCCACTCCGATGGAATGGGTACAATGATTTTCCTTGCAGGATAAGATGGTCTCAGATCGCTAATGTGTTTGAATTTGGGTATAAAAATCATATAAAAATAAGTACATTCCCAATCAAGTTAAATTAAAATGTTAACCCTAAATTACACATATGAGCAAGCATACTCATCATTAAGCATAGCATAGGGTTCAAAACGTGTGTCGATCCTTAAGGAACTAGTATGCATTAATCACTTTTCTTTCATTATTTAACTGACTAAATAAAGGGAAAAATTTTAAAAATAAAATAAAATAAAGTAAAAGAATATGTACATGTCAAGGATGGAGAATTATGTAACTCAAACCATTATTTTGACAAACATGATCTTAAAGTACCCAATCATTAACATAGCTAATCATTCTCGTGGTATCATGAAGGATTTTAAGATAGATTCACTTCTTTTTCAATCCATGAAATCACTATCTTCTAGATAAATTAGCATAATATATTCTGTTTCAACTAATTCACCCAAAAGATGCATTAAACATAATCCTTGATTAAATTTCCATATTCTGGCAAACTTAAAACATGAAATTAACAAATGAATCCATATTCTGACAGACATCAATTACTCTTTAATTACCCAGTTCTTAGCCATTAACCCGTTTTTCAAGCAAGTCAATAGACAACAAATATAAAATTAATGAATTGACACCACCATCAACCCCTTTTTTCAAGCAAGTTAATAGAAAGAAATAACAAAGTAATCTCGTAATTAGCATAAGTAATGAAATACCAAGAATAACAATCAATTAATCAAATGATCAAAGTAACTCTAAAAATCATGAATACCTAAAACAATGCCAAATTACAATAAAACAATTAATACATCATTGTTCAAGAAAAGAAAACAAAGTTAAAAGAAAGCACTCATAGACAAGCCTCCTTCTTCTTCTTTCGCAGACACTCTTGTACAATCCTCCTTGATCTGATGAATTCCTCCTTGAATTTGAGGATTTTCTGTTATGATCTGTGAATTCTCTACCTTTAATTTGTGTTTTCCTCTATTTATAGGCTTTAGAAGTGCCTAAATTCATCCCTCTAGGGTTTTTGGCCGAATAAAAGTAGGAAACTACTAAAACTCTGTAAATTGCCAAAAAACGTGCACGAAAATTGAGGCACCGCCTCAGTACCAGAGCATAGTTGGCGCTGCCTATCCTGCCTAGGGCCGGCGCCGGTTGTGTTCTGTTTCTCCGTTCATTCGTCGATTTTTCTTGATTTTCACTCCAATTCTTCCAGACTACAGTCGGCACCTCCTCTGACCTTCCAATCGGCTCCAGCTGTGTTCTGTTCAGCTCTGTTTTCACTGATTTTTTATCATCTCGAAGTTCATGCCAGAAGCATGTGGCCGGCGCCACTTCTCCTGTCCTGGTCGGTCCCGCCTCTATTTAGTTTAGCAATGCCTTTGTCTTATTTTACCTCTAAAATCTGAAATAATACACAAAATACCTTTCTAAGGGTAAAATCTCAAATATGAAGGAATATGACCAGTTATTGAACAATATGTATCACAAAATAGCCTCAAATAAGTAGGAATATATGACTAATTTAGGTCCTATCACATTCCCCCACACTTAGCTCTTTGCATGTCCTCAAGCAAAGTATCAAAAATAAGTAGAAAAACACAAGTTTTCACATAATCACTCAATCAATTTCAAAATAATATTTCCAATGTTTTCTTTATTCAAGAAAACAAAACATATGCTATTATATCTTTCATAACAAATGCAAAACTTGTGTAAATGAAGAATGACTAGTAGAACCATCTCAACACTAAACATCATTCTCAAACCATTGGAAAGAATTTAGTTCAAAAGAAATATGCATTCCATAAGCTTACTTTTTATACACTCTTTCCACTAATCTGAGAAATATCATGATTCTACTTAAGTCAAGTAGGACTTTTAAACTTGTAATGTAAGGCTAAAGGGTTTGTAATGTAGCTCGTCAAACGAAGGATATAGGAAAATCAACTATCAAAGAAGCTGAGAGTTTGCAAGAAAAGGATAAACAAAATGTACTAATAGATTCCAACTATTCTTGCTCTCCTATCTCAAAACCAATCAAAAACCTATAACCTCGTATAGCAATCATATTATAGCTCAAGCACATCTTGCATTATTTTCATCAATTATTCTCAACTCATTAATAATTTTGTACAAAATCATCAAAATTTCAGCAATGGGGCCAAAAACTTGATGTGAAATCAAGTTTTTCAAAAAAAAAAAAAAAAAAAACCTCCATGATGAAGTAGAAAAATATCTTATTCTCACCCAACATTCTTCCTGTGCTCTTCTTTTCTTTTTCTCTTCTCTTCAAATGCTGATTTTGTTTGTTTCTTAGTTTTTTTCTTCAACATTTTCTAGCAGCTCTCTAGTTTTTCTCAAGTTTTCTTTTCTTTTTCTTTTCATCCTCCTTTCTTCTTTTACAACTCCAACTCAATATATAAAGCATGACTGAAAGTAACAAGTCATGACATTTACACAAGCATTTTCCCTCATCATTCTTCTACTTGTACTTTTATCCATCAAGAGCAATCAAAGTTTTGGAAGATAAATCAAACTCTCAAAAAGAAGTAATGGACAAAGTATGATAACGGGTTTAAGAAAGAAATTAACAATTTAAGCTCAAAATTGGCACTAGGGATAATATCAAATAGGTAGTCTTGAAAACCGCAAACTATCCAAAGAAGGTCTATTACCGTCATCCCTAAGTTAAATCATGATTGTCTTTCTTATTTCGCCTCAAAAGGTATTCAAGCAAGTTCTAGAATGCTCAATGAATTTTAGTAGAAAAATAGGTTTAAGAACAATGTAAAGTATTTGATCAAGAACCACTTAGTCCAAGTGCGTGCAAAAAGTCATGCATAAGCCACCAATAATATAGAACATATGCTCTATGATCTAGCACAAATACATGCGTTAAAAATATATCTTGAAAGCTCAAAAATCAGAAAAAAAAATTGAAATTTTTGCTCAAAAGGTTCAAAGAATTTCAAGAAGAATGAAGCATAGAATAATTCTCATTCTAACCACTCCCTCACATTTAAACTGGACATTGTCCTCAATGGCCAAACAAATAGAGCGAGGAAATATTGCCATGGGACCAAAAATAAAGGGGAAAAGAGAAGAAAGAAAATACTTCCATCCATTGTGCATTTTCCTACAAAAGAGTCAAATTCCAGCGAAAGGAGCATTGTCGAAGTACCTAAAAAGAAAAATACACAAAAGAAACACACTAAAGAATAAAAGCTAGAAAAGAAAAATAAGCAAAAAGTAAAGAAAATAGTACGAAAAAGAAAAGTACAAGAAATAACCAAAAAAGTTTTATTTTGCAGTGTCAAAGAGCATATCTACCTGATTTGTGTTGTGAAGACTTTCACCAACATAGCATTTCACTCGATTGCCATTGACTTTGAAAAGAACTTAACGCTCAAAATAAAAGATAGGCATGATGAATATAGAATGAAGAGAGGTTTTTGAAAAATAGAAGGTTTATGAAAATAAATTTTCTCACTAAAGCAAAACACCTAAACTTTTTCTCTAACATTTTTTTAGACAGACAAATAATTTTGTCAACATATAAGTGCACATGATCTCTAAAGAATGCAACAAACTTGAAATCACCTTTTAACCCTTCAAAAGAATGTTCATAATTAAAATTCCCCTTTAAACTTAGTATTTGAGTTCTGAAAGATGGGATCAAGAAATCCTTATTTTTTAATATATCTACAAATACCAAGTTACCTCCCTTTGAATGGGGTGAAGGGTAGAAATTACCACTATCCTCGAAAGTCTTCTTATGATGTAGCATTGAAATATCCGACTTCTTGAGGCATGATAAATTTAACACATCATCCTTTGGACCCTTATTCTACAAGAATTGAGAGGAACACAAAAAAAAAAAAAAAACATGTGATAAAAAGAGATTAGAATTATTAACACATAGAGTAGAATTGAATACCTCATTTTCCACATTGGACAATTGGTCCTCATATCCTCTCTCATTTCCTTGGAGATTCTCTTGTTCAAGCATATGGGCCTTTATGACATCCTCAACCAACTTAGCTAGTTGTGTTCTTTGATAGCTCAATCGTTGGGATACTTCTTTATGCCACTTAATATAGGAATTTGAATTGGCGACAAAAGAATGCATCGAGGCTTCAAGTGACCCCT
This sequence comes from Voacanga thouarsii, assembly GCA_026120185.1. Taxonomy (NCBI): domain Eukaryota; kingdom Viridiplantae; phylum Streptophyta; class Magnoliopsida; order Gentianales; family Apocynaceae; genus Voacanga; species Voacanga thouarsii. The sequence goes on along the minus strand of JANUWF010002184.1, from coordinate 272,318 downwards.
GACAAAAAGCATCGATCCGAGATTACAACTTTGCCAAATTCTCATCATTGTAGCTCCTTTAATCTTGTGCCCAAAAGTAGTTGTCCATGATGATGTCAATCTCGCGCTCAAAAAACAAAAATCAAATCGAAAATAATAATAATAATAATAATAATAATAATAATAATAATAAATAATAATAATAATAATTGAGAAAAACAAAAGGTAAAAACAAATAATATACAAATAAAGAAAAGAAAAACACACGCATTCCCAAACTATTTACATATAAAAGTTAGTGGTATTTACAGTACAACATGAATTATGTTAGTCAATTAAGTCACACAATGTTACAAACAACAAGATATATCACCGATTTACACAAAGGACATATATACATATTTACATATAGACATATGGGCATATAAACATATAAACAAGGTTAAATCAACAAAATACAAGCTTTCGTGATATTGTTCCCCGGCAACGACACCAAAAACATGATGTGTTTGAATTTAGGTATAAAAATTATAAAAAAAAATAAGCACATTCCCAATTAAGTTAAATTAAAACGTTAACCCCAAATTACACATATGAGCAAGCATACTCATTATGAAGCATAGCATAGGGCTTAAAACGAGTGTCGATCCTCAAGGAACAAGTATGCATTAATCACTTTTCTTTCATTATTTAACCGACTCAATAAAGGGAAAAAAAATAAAATAAAATAAAATAAAGTAAAAGAATATGTACATGTCAAGGATGGAGAATTATGTAACTCAAACCATTATTTTGACAAACATGATCTTAAAGTACCCAATCATTATCATAACTAATCATTCTCGTGGCATCATGAAGGATTAAGATAGATTCACTTCTTTTTCAATCTATGAAATCACTATCTTCTAGATGAATTAGCATAACATATTCTATCTCAACTAATTCACCTAAAAAATGCATTAAACACAATCCTTGATTAAATTTCCATATTCTGACAAACTTAAAATATGAAATTAACCAATGAATCCATATTCTGGTGGACATCAATTAACCTTTAATTACCCAATTCTTAGCCATTAACCCCCTTTTCAAGCAAGTCAATAGACAACAAATATGAAATTAATGAATTGAAGCCACCATCAACCCCCTTTTTAGAGTTACTTTGATCTTTTGATTAATTGATTGTTATTCTTGGTATTTCAATTCTTAGCCATTAACCCCCTTTTCAAGCAAGTCAATAGACAACAAATATGAAATTAATGAATTGAAGCCACCATCAACCCCTTTTTCAAGTAAGTTAATAGAAAGAAACAAAAAAGTAATCTCATAATCAACATGAGTAATGAAATACCAAGAATAACAATCAATTAATCAAAAGATCAAAGTAACTCTAAAAATCATGAATACCTAAAATAATGTCAAATTACAATAAAATAATTAATACATCATTGTTCAAGAAAAGAAAACAAAGTTAAAAGAAAGCACTCATAGACAAGCCTCCTTCTTCTTTCGTAGACTCTCTTGTACAATCCTCCTTGATCTAATGAATTCCTTCTTGAATTGGAGTGATTTTCTATTATGATCCGTGAATTCTCTACCTTTGACTTGTGTTTTTCCTCTATTTATAGGCTTTAGAAGTACCTAAATTTGTCCCTTTAGAGTTTCTGGCCGAATAGAAGTAGGAAAATACTAAAACTTTGCAAATTGCCAAAAAATGCGCACGAAAATTGATACACCACTTTAGTACCAGTGCACAGCCAGTGCCGCCTGTGCTACCTAGGGCCAGCACCGGTTGTGTTTTGCTGCTCCGTCCATCCGTCGATTTTTCTTGATTTTCGCTCCAATTCTTCTAGACTGCAGCCGACGCCGCCTTTGAGCTCCCAATTGGCACCGACTGTGTTCTGTTCAGCTCTGTTTTCACTAATTTTTTATCACCTCAAAGTGTGTGCTAGAAACACTTGGCTAGCGCCGGTTCTCCTGTCATGGGCAGAGCCGCCTTTATTCTGTTTAGCAACGTTTTTATCTTATTTTACCCCTAAAATCTGAAATAATGCACAAAATACATTTCCAAGGGTAAAATCTCAAATATGAAAGAATATAACCAGTTATTGAAGAAAATGTATCCTAAAATAGCCTCAAATAAGTAGGAAATATATAACTAATTTAGGCCCTATCAATTGTCGTCAACGCACACCAACTGCGATCACCTTGAATGTCCCCTAGGTTCATCAGTCCCGTTTAGTCAGAAAATATAGGTCGTGATAGGGAAAACGAAAGAAATGATTTTTCTCTCGAGGAAGCAAAAAATAAAAAATCCTAAAATCCTAGTAGCGGCTCTGTTATTTTATTTTAATCTCGCTTCTAGGGAAAAAATCAAAATCCAATCCAAATTAGGAGATCCTAATTCCAATCAGATTTTATGTTTCCTTTTTCTTTTCATGTTTGAGTTAATTTGGGCTAAATAAAAATAGAGGAACGTGAAAACATGGGCCAAGCCCAAGCCGAGCCGGGCAAGCGGCGCACGTGTGTGGCATACTCCATTCCTTGGGCTTTTCTATTAAGTCTATAGAAAAGCCTTTTAGTATATAAAGGCTTTCACACTCCTCAATTTTTCCTATGTGGGACTCATGTCTAACATGTGTTCCCAAATGGTTATCCACCTAACTTTAACAACATTTAATTATAGATTCCCACTATGAAAATGGCTTCTACCATAATCAAAATAATCTCTAACATATCAAGAACAACTCCTATTAATTGTTTTATACTAACTAATCATGACTTAAAAGTTATTAACTCCTAAAGTTTCCATTTTCAACAATCCCCCACAAATCCATAGTTAAAGACTATCCAGGATTTACATAACTTACTTTCAATAATAGTACCTTCCAGTTTGAACCACTACCTAAGTTATCTAACTTATGCCCCCACAGGAACAGATGGACTTGAACCTTGAATCTGAACTTTGAATGTGATGGCGTCCATTGGTAACAACAGACTATCGGCTATAGAGACAATCTTTAGGGTTGACATGTTATGGCCATGTGTCCTGATCCTGTCTCATGAGTGTTTTCATAGAAAACTTAATTCCCTTTAATTGCGGCCACACAACAACACTCACATAGTTGACGATCTCCAAGGATGTACTGCTAGCATCCTATCCAAAAGACTTGATCCCATTCAAAGTCAAAACTCTTACTAATTGAAGTAAACACACCACAGGTTTTCAGGGAAAGGACCTAGATACAAAGTTATTAGAATAGGTGCTAGATTCACTCAAACAGCTTGTTTATACCACATTGAACTGCCTTGTGGGATCTCCACCTGGTCAGATAAGTAGCCACTATAAGTGAATCATTGTTGGGTTATCATCCCATTCCCAACCTGGATTTAAGGAACAAGGATGTTTTCAGTCCCTTAGTTAGTAGGTCTGCAATGTTATCTTTGGATTCAACAAAGTCAACAAACACTACCATTTTAGACACTAATTCCCTTATAGACTTAACTCTAACTTGGATGTGTCTCTTAGCCTTTTGATTATATTTGGTACTCTTTATCTTTGCAATTGTAGTTTGACTCTCATAATGCACAGATATAGCAGTAACGGGCTTGTTGAATATTGGCAAAGAGGACAATAGTCTATACAGCCATTTTTCGTTCCAGTAGTATCCAAGGCATATAACTCAGCCTCAAAAGTTGACTGAGTTATCAAAATCTATTTACAAGACTTCCAGGCGACTGCTCTACCATCTAATGTAAACACATATCAGTGCAACCATTACTACCAGGGTTCTTAGCTATCCAGCTTACATTACTATACCCTTCAAGTACAATAGGGAATTTCCCATAATACAGCCCAAGGGATACTGTTCCCTTCAAGTACCTTAGTATTCTATCCAAGGCCTCCCAGTGATTTTGATTTGGACAACTTGTATATCTTGCCAGTTTAGATACAGAAAATGAAATATCTGGCCTTGAGCCATTTGCAAGATATTGCAAGCTACCAATAATTTGAGAATATCTTAATTGAGACACAGGAACTCCACTTTCATTCTTGAACAAAGTTACAGAAAGGTCACTTGGAGTTTTAGCAATTCTACAATTTTGATAACCATATTTCTGAAGAACAGTCTCAACATAATGAGTTTGAGAAATGGTTATCCCTTCAGTTGAGCAAATCAACTTTAAGCCAGGAATCACATTTGCTACTCTCATATCCTTCATTTCACATTTACTTTTCAAGAATGATTTGGTCTCATTAATTATCTCAACATTGGACCCAAATAGTAAAATGTCATCCACATACAGGCATAGTACAATACATGCATTACCTTTAACTTTACAGTAAACACACTTGTCATTCTCATTTATGATGAAGCCAAATGATAAAATAGTTTTATCAAATTTTTCATGCCATTGTTTTGGTACATGTTTTAGACTATATAAGGATTGAACAAGTTTACAAACTTTTCGTTCATTTTCTTTGGCTACAAATCCCTCAGGTTGATCCATATATATCTCTTTTTCAATATCACTATGAAGAAAAGCTATCTTCACATCTATTTGGTGGATGGTGAAACCATATATAGAAGCCAATGCAATTAGCACTCAGATTGTAGTCAAACGAGCAACAGGAGAGTATGTATCAAAATAGTCTATTCCCCTTTTCTGTCTAAACCCTTTGGCAACTAATTTGACTTTATACTTATCTATAGTCCCATCTAGTTCAAGTTTCTTCTTGAATATCTATTTGCATCCAATTGTAGTGTACCCAGGAGGGAAATCTGCCTATTCCCATGTACCATTGGAGACAATAGAATCCATCTAACTTTTGACAACTCATTTCCAATGCCCTGCTTCTGAGGAAGTCATGGCTGCTTGAAAGGTTAAAGATTCGTCCTCAACATTGTAAGTGACAAAGTCACTTCCAAAGTCCTTGACTACCTTAGCTCTCTTACTCCTTCTAAGTTCTTCCAATTTCGCAATTTGAGTGTTGGAACTATTTTGGACCTGCCCCCACATCGTTCATCCTTTCCACATGATCAAGAATAGAATCAGATGTTAAGGCTGAATCTGAAGTAAAAACATCTTGAGGCAAACCAGTTTTCATGGGAAACACATCCTCAAAGAATATAGCATCACGGTATTGAATAATAGTTTAAACATCTATGCTAGGTATTTTAGACTTAATTACCAAAAACCTCATGGCATAACTTGTTTCCACATAATCAATAAAGATGACATCAACAGTCTTTGGTCCTAACTTCTTCCTCTTGTGCTAAGGGATTAGAACTTTTGCAAGATAACCCCACACACGGAAGTATTTTAAGTTAGGTTTCCTACCTTTCCAAATTTCAAACGGAGTTACCTCTTTATGTTTATGAGGGACTCTATTCAGAATATGGCAAGCCGTATTCAAAGACTCACCCCACATATACCTAGGCAATCCCGAATTCAAAAGAAACTGATGATCATGTCTTTAAACATTCTATTTATCCCTTTAGCAATCCCATTAGACTGGGAAGAATAAGAGGGTGTCTCTTTATGAATTATGTCATTATGTTGGCAATATTCAACAAATGGATTAGACCCATACTCTTCACCTCTATCAGATCTTAACCTTTTATGTTTCCTACCAATTTGAGTTTTAGCTTCATTTTTAAATATGAGAAACTTTTCAAGTGCTTCATTTTTTTGTTTAAGTAAATAAACATAGCAATATTTACTGCAATTGTTAATAAAAGTAATGAAGTATTTCTTATGATCCTTAGTCAACAAACCATTGAATTCACAAATGTCTGTGTGAACTAAATCAAGTATTTTTGAACCCCTTTCAATTGAATGATAGGGTTTCATGGTTGTTTTAGCTTCCACACACACTCAACATTTGTTCTTCTATCAACTGAATGTTTAGGGATCATGTCTAAATTCATCATTCTTTTAACAAAATCTAAATTTAAATGTCCAAGTCTACTATGTCAAATATCAGTAGATTCAATAATGTGCACCATAGGATAAATAGAATCCTTAACAGAAGAAGCTTTATTCAAATCAGAAGTAAATGGTTCAACTCTTAATTTAAACAAACCATCAGACAAATAACCTTTGCCAACAAAAGAATTGTAGTGCATAATCACTAATATATTACATTTGAAAGTGAATTCATAACCCTCTCTAACTAAACATGAACTACTAAGAATATTCCTACGAATTGTTGGAATATGCTGCATCCTATAAAGAGAAAGAATACACCCTGAAGGAAACTTCAAATCCACGCGTCCAATCCCCAACACATTGGTTGTAGCTGAGTTCCCCATCTTCACAGTTTTTCCTTTAATAGGCTGGTAAGACATAAAAAGTAATTTATCAGTACAAACGTGCACATTTGCTCCAGTATCAACTAGCCATTCATGTGGCCCATAAATAGTTAAGACTTCTGGGTTAACAGAAACATACCTTTCATCATCATTGGAAGTAGTGATGCCAGTCCCAGCCTCAATGGTACAAACCTCAGTAAGGTGTGTACTCAAATCAGCTTCCACTTAACTAGTATCCTTTACCACCACATTAACTTGGGCTTCAGAATTTGATCCTTATTTGACTTTGGGCTTTTTAGACGGACAATTCTTAGCCTAATGTCCAACCTTACCACAATTCTAGCAAAGTTTGTTCGCTTTCAGTTTCTTCTTGGCCTTGCCTTTTGTCTTGTTAATGTTCTTAGAGTTTGAATTAACCCTCACATTCCTTTGATTATTGCTCTTCTTCCCAATAGTCACCACTTGGACATTAGACTCCACAGGTACAATATGACTATTCTTTCTATTTTGTTCCTCAATGGATATTGATTTGATTAGATCGTTTAGAGAAATCTTCTCCGACTTGTGTTTGAGAGATATACCAAAGTCCTCCCAAGACTTAGGAAATTTCTCTATCAGTTGGAACTTCTCAAGAAGTTCTATATCCGATTCATAAAGAGAGTGGATAATCAATTGCAACTCTTGAGTCTGTTCAATCACAGACTTGCCCTCAACTATCTGAAACTTCAGGAATTTGGAGACATAATACCTTTCCAGACCTTGATCCTCGGTATTATATTTCCTATCCAATTGATCCCATAGCATCTTTGTTGTGTATGACTCAGAATAGTAGACATCAAAGAGAGCATTTGTCAATGCTTACAATATTGCCCACTGCCTACATTGTTCTGTTCATCCCATGCAGCAATCTCAGCTACTCTAGGATGCTTATTAGTTGGTATAGGCCTGTCTACTTGCACTGCTGACAATAAGCCCCTTATGGTCAACCAAATTTTCGTGCGTTGTTGCCAACGCTTGAAGTTCTACCCTGGACCAAATTTGTCCGGCAGACCATTCAAGTCAACCAAAGGCTTATACGCAACAGATGCAGTACCTGACGAACTAGCCATTGCACAAAAATAGATAATTACAGAATAACTTCTTGAAAACTGTTAGAAAATAGGGTACCTACGAGCATAGACAAGCAACTCAACTAAATTGAATAATCACTGCCTATACTTGACCAGGGCTCTAACAAATCCAATTATCAAATATCAATAATGCCGGTAAGGCCAAACAGTTCAAGCATAGAGTAACTAGACAGAATTCTCAAAAATTAACAGACAAGTCAGTAATAGACTTGAGAGATTTACTTGCGGTTCCACCAGAACGTACTTGGCGCCAGCACTCCTCTGGACAAGCTATGATGCAACGAACAAAAGCACTGACCGAATCACCAGTTCACTACTGGTTTGCCTTTAAGAAGTTATTCGCTCCACTCTAGTGCGATAGGTACTGCGACTCTCCTTGCAGGATAAGACGGTCTCAAATCGCCGTCCACGCACACCAACTGCGATCACTTCGAAAGTCTTCTCAGTTCACCGGTCTCGTTCAGTCAGAAAATATGGGTCGTGATAGGGAGAACGAAATAAACGATTTTTCTCTCAAGAAAGCAAAAAATAAAAAATCCCAGAACCTTAGCGGCGGCTCTGTTATTTTCTTTTTAATCTCGCTTCTAGGGAAAAAATCAAAATCTAATCCGAATTAGGAGACCCTAATTCCAATAAGATTTTATGTTTCCTTTTTCTTTTCAAGTTAGAGTTAATTTGGGCCAAATAAAAATAGAGGAACATGAAAACATAGCTCAAGCCCGAGCCGAGCAGGCAGCGCGCGCGTGTGGCATTCTCCATACCTTGGGCTTTTCGATTTATCAATTTTATAGAAAAGCTTTTTAGTATATAAAGGCTTCCACACTCCTCAATTTTTTCCATGTGGGACTCATGTCTAACATGAGTTCCCAAATGGTTATCCACCCAACTTTAACAACATTTAATTATGGATTCCCACCATAAAAATGGCTTCTACCATAATCAAAACAATCTTTAATATTTCAAGAACAACCCCCATTAATTGTTTTAGGCTAACTAATTATGAGTTAAAAGTTATTAACTCCCAAAGTTACCATTTTCAACAATAACCGCCAGGCGTCCATGCAAAGAAAGTGTAGAAATCAATATGTGTTGATAAAAAAGAATGACTAAATCACGAAGAAATGAGTCTCAAAGAAAAAAGAAAAGACGAAGAAGAAAAAAAAGGAGAAAATCCAAACTTCGGTCTTTTCTCAGCAGGTAGATTAACATAACATCCAAGAAAATCTTCCGTCCTATGAGAAATGATAGACAAAAGGAAAGAAGAAAGATAAAGAGTGAAAAAACATTATGGCAAAAGAAGAAGGCACTTATCATGCATGATTGATCATTTTTCCTTATTTTGTAAAAAATGAGAATGTTGGTTCTATGTTTTGGAACTAGAAAGCCGAAAAGTTTCTTAAAAAAATAAATAAATAACTAAATGTACCATAGAGATGGACCTTGGATGGTTGCAAATTTACTAATGCGACCAGAAGGCGAGAATGCCAGAAATGCAACATCAATACCACAAATGATTGAGACTCTTCAGCCTTTTTCCTCAGACAATACCCGCCGTCTTGAAAAAGTCACTTGACGTTTGGTATTGTCTCGGATCCTCTTGATCTCTATTTTCCTGCCCATTGTTGGAGTGAAGATCTGTGTAGAAATCTATTTGGGAAAGGAAAGAGTGAGACAGCAAATACGCTAATTAGAGTAGAACTTCAAGGTCTTAATCAACTATACCTCTTGTAGGGTAAAGAACTCAGGAAAATGAACAATATTTATAGGCGGCTTCTCGGTTTTAAGAATAATGGGGCTTTTATTTAGCAACAACCATGTAATTTGGAAGTCATTTAGCATGAAGAAATTTCCAAAGTGAAGTAACAAAGTGTACTAAACATTACAATTAATACCAAGTTATTGAAGAATAATTTTTCTTAAGACATGCATTGGTAAAGTCTTGTTCGGTGCACAACAACTGAATTGGATTATATTTCTCATTGTAATATTTATGATATTTGTTCATCCTAATCTTGTATTCACACTAGATTTTCAAAATTGCATTGAAGATAAAAGCTACGAAAATATGTTGTTTTCCTAAAGTCAATGGGGTTGGATAAGCAAACCTAAAATGAGGTAAATGATATTTTCACAATCTGCGTCAAAATGGCAAAGCAATTGTTACCATATTGCCATTTGACCTCAGGCATTTTGCTTCAAAATTAATTGATATTACATATTACTACAACAATATGAACGATAGTTAGTATTTTCTTAAAAATACGAAACAAAGAAAGTCTTTAATACTACGATGAAGAGGTTCCTATATTGAATCAATGACTAACCTTCAATATACAAAAGTGATTTTTCCTAATTCGCATTATCGTATCAGCATACAATAAATTCGAGTTTAATTAGCCTTGTCGATATAACTTCAAAGCTGAGTGTTTCTTGGAAATCTTAGCCCAATTAGGGGTAAAATGTTCTTGCTGCCTAGGAATAGGAAGGAAGGCGGTTGGAGCAAGTACGAGATGAAAAATTGAAAGGACCTCGACAAGAGGATGCATTCATTCTCGCCCGTCATCATTTTTTTTTTTTTTTTTTTTGGGTGGGGGGTCAAGACTGCCTGAGAAGGTCGGGGTTAGACAGACCGTATCCATTGATTAATATACATAAACAGAGACAGCCTTAAGGCGGCTCTTCTGGCCAAATTGCACGTCATCTTATAAAAATGGTGAAAATCTATTTTAAAAAATTTTGGGTAATACACACCAAATCCTTCTAGAGCCCAAACCTCCATTTTTCCTACCGGCTGTCCCCCTTGCTTTGCCCTTCCTCTAAGGGTTTGTTGTGTAACAAGCACATAATGTCCATTGGAACGTCCGTGAATTTTATTATCAACTTGATGAATTAATTTTGAGATATAAAGTTTTCCTACTAGAATGGTTGTTCAAAAGGAATCTACTCAGGTTCAAATACCCATGGAAATAAAATTATAAAGAATCTATCCCACTCCAGTTTTTATTCCTTCTTCAGTGACAACTCCCATTCCCATGAAGAAATGAGACTCAAAATGACGCCACTATTATCCGCACGAAATCTCAAAGCAGTCCAGCCATAAGGATGACTGGAACAGTATTTTCCGTGATTGGAGTGACAAGGTTGTGTTAAATTTTCCTGTTCCAAAGAGAACCCAAAAATCCTGACCATGAAGATGCCATACGGTTGTGTTTTAGCGTTACTTGCTGCCATTGCCTTCACATTTTTGTGGCATGATATCCACGGTTGCTGTAAGTTACGCTTTTTTGCTGTGCCGAAAATTTTATAATTTGCAGTTTCATGACCATCAGGGGCTGCTAAAAGAATATAGCACCTAACCTATGCTTTAGTGAGACCAGATACAGTGTATGACGAGGGTTGAAGGAAAGACATTGTTGACTGACCAGCGACACAAATACGGAACGATATTCATTAATGAATCCCTCACAAATCCAAAGATACCTCCAAGATACAAGTTACATCAACAGTTGCCACATTAAAAGTTGGTATATCTCCCTCACAATTTCTGTTGGGTAGCTGGCTCCCAATATATAGAGTTCAACAACCAAAAAGCAACAAAAAGTATATGTTTTCGCTTTCTGGTCAACACAAAAAAGGAGACAGAAACCTAACAAATAGACAGCAGCTGGTGAATGAGAAATAGATAGAGAGAGAAAGAAAAACAGCTGGACAAAAAAGAGAGAAATGAGGGCACTTTTTGCATATCTTGCTTCTCTTCTCTGAGTGGAAGGACATTTTTTACACTTAATTTGAAGTGACTAGTAAGAGTAGTACTCATAACTTTGGACTTATCCATCTTGAATCAATAGTGCACCTTTTGAATGTAGTTTTCCTGAGATAACCAAAGCTTCTTGGCATTCCTATCACATGAAATCTTCACTCCAAGAATCTACTTAGCTAGTCTCAAGTCTTTCATAACAAAAGACTTGCTCAACTCTTGTTTTAACTTGTCCATCCTGGAAGCATTTTTTTCAACAATAATCATGTCATCAATATAAAGCAAAATAATAATAAAATCATTATCAGAACACTTTTGTAAAAAGACACAATGGTCTAAAGTAGTCTTCCTGGAGCCTTGCTACCTCATAACAGACTCAAACTTCTTATGCCACTGTCTTGGTGTTTGTTTTAATCCATACAAACTTTTCTTCACTTTGCAATCATAATCTTCTTTTCCTTTCACTTAAAATCCCTCTGGCTGTTCCATATAGATTTCTTCTTCAAGATCACCAAGAAAAAAAAGGTATCTTCATATCCATCTACTCAATCTCCAAGTCAAGACTAGCAGCTAAACCAACCACAACTCTGATAGATGACATTTTTACAATAGGAGAAAATATCTCTGATAAGTCTATACCTTTCCTCTTACTAAAGCCCATGACACCTAATCTAGCTTTGTACAGTGGGTGAGAAGAGTTCTCTTCGTACTTCAATCTGTAGACCCATCTATTCTTCAATGCCCTTTTGCCCTTAGGCAACTTCACCAAATCAAAGGTGTGGTTGTCAAACAAAGACTTCATCTCATTTTTCATTGCATTGGACCACTGACCCTTCTGCTCACTTTTCATAGCTTCTTGATAACATTCTGGTTCTCCCCCGGCAATCAGAAGTATACACTCATTTGGAGAATACCTGGTACAAAGCTAACTATCTATGGTAGATCTCTTGAGTGGAGTATCCTATCGTTCCTCTGGCAAATCTGTAACTGCTAGAATCTGAATATCAGTAGCATCATCATCTGGGATGTCTAAATCAACAACACCATAGTCATTAGCATCAAGATTATCCTACTGCACATCTGTCTATTTACCATCCTTAGCTGTATTAGGATAATGATGTCTAGTCTCTGAATCCAAATCAACCAGATCATGCTGAACCCATGACTCTGTCTTCTGAGCTTTCTCAATGCTATCAATGGTCTGATCCTCGAAGAACACCACATCTCTACTTCTAACTAGCTTCTTCTCAACTGGATCATAAATTCTATATCCAAACTCATCCTAGCCAAATCCAAGAAAGATACACTGTCTTGTCTTTGCATCCAATTTAGTCCTTTCATCTTTTGAAATATGAACAAAGGCCCTACAGCAAAAAACACGCAAGTGATCATAAAAAGCTTTCTTACCAGACCAAACATTCTTAGGAACATCTCCATCTAGAGCAATAGTGGGAGATAAATTAATGATATGAGCCACTGTATGCAATGCTTCACCCCAAAGGAATTTGGTAACTTAGCCTCAGAAAGCAAACACCTAACTCTCTCAACTAGAGTTCTGTTCATCCTTTCTGCCAAACCATTCAAATAAGGTATCTTAGGAGGAGTCTTCTGATGTCTGATACCCTGCTGTCTGTAGAACTCATCAAATGGTCCACTGTACTCACCACCATTATCTGATCGAATGCACTTAATCTTCTTTCTACTTTGTCATTCAACAGAAGCCTAAAACTGCTTGAACTTATCTAAAACCTAATCTTTAGTTCTCAAGGTATAAACCCACAGTTTCCTTAAATGGTCATCAATGAAAGTCACAAAGTAAGATGCACCATTGAATGGCTATACCTTTAATAAACCACAAACATCATAATGAATCAACTCTAATAACTTAAATTTTCTTAAAGGAGGGTTAGTCTTGATTGACACCCTATTTTGCTTTCCTACTAGACAATGAGTGTATTTTTCTAACTTTGCAGTACTGACTCTAGAAATTACATTATTTCTAATTAAACAATTAAGTCCTTTCTCACTAATGTGACTGAGCCGCTTGTGCCATAGTTCAGGTGAGATTTTGTTATTCACCACATTAATACTAGCACCAAAAATCAAAGCCTGCATTAAATATAGGTTAGAACATTTTTCCCTCGAGCCATAACAAGAGAACCCTTAGAGAGATTCCACTGTCCTCTATCAAAGTTGTTGCAGAAACCATCACTGTTAAGTCTACCAACTGAAATTAAATTTATTTGAACATTTGGAACATGTCTAACATCTCTAAGCAATAAATGACTGCCATTATTGGTCTTCAAACAAACATCACCCATGCCAATAACTTTGTTTATACCATCATTGCCCATCCTTTAATCTCCAAAGTCACCAGGAGTTTATGTAAGGAAGAAGTCTCTCTTGGCTATAACACGAAGTGAAGCATCTGTATCTACTACCCAATCAGTGTCATGAGAGGCATAATTGATCCCATCCTCATCAAACACAAGAACAAGGTCTCTTGAAGAAGTAGTAGTAGCAACCTGATTTCCACTATCATCCTTTGCTTCTGAAGTACTTGTACCTTTCTTGTTTTCCTTCTTCCATTTGAAATAGTTTCTTTTAATGTGTCCCTTCTTGCCACAGTGATGACATTCAACATCCTTATACTTGGACCTAGACTTACTTCTACTCTTATCTCTGTTTGGTTGAACTTTACTTTTACTCCTTTCTCAATTTTCAATAACAAGAACCTCAAATCGAGAAGATGAACATCGTGAAGTTCTCTTTCTAACCTCTTCATTAAGGATACCATCTTTACCATATTCCAAAGACATAGCATCAATAGAAGCAGGTTTAGTATAAGAAACCCGAAATGTCTCCTAAGAATCAGGCAAACTGCTAAGCAACCAGAGTCCAATAATCTCATTATCAAATTTAATTCTCACGTTTGACAACTGATCAATAAGACACTGAAAGTCATTTACATGGTCCATCACAGGAATTCCTTCTTTGTATTTCAAATTTATCATCTCCTTTAATAGGAACAACTTGTTGTTACCAATTTTTGAAGCATACAAATTTTCAAGTTTCTTCCATAATTGCTTGGCATTAGTTTCATTTGCAATTGGCTATGAACATCTCCTCAACCCAACATCTAATATAACTACAGACTTGTTGATGCTCAAAGTCTCATTCTTTATCAGATTTATTTTCAGGCTTTTGAGAAGTAAACACAGGCAAGTGAAAACTCTTCACAAACAATAAATATTTCATTTTTCCTTGCCAATTATGATAGTTTGAACCATTTAAACTAATCATTTGATTAGCAATATTCTCCATAATTCAAACAAGCAAAATTCACCAAGCACCAATCAGGAGCGCTCTGATACCACTTTGTTGGGGACAAATAGACCAAGGACAGGGGAACATACAAGTAGTAGAACAAAAATAGAAGCTAAAGTTTAACAACAAATCAAACCACACTTCAAACCATCTTCTAAACCCCTACTCCTTATCAACCCCACACTTGAATGAAAATTAGGAGCATCAAGAAAATAAAAATGGTAGCAATAATGGAAGACAAAAAGCACAGTCAAAAAGTAAGAACAAGGCACATCAAATTTTTACATGGAAAACATCTCCAATATGAAGAGGATAAACCACAAGATCTTCGAGTCCATGCTAAAAAGCTCCACTAATCAACAAGAAGAATACAAGATAGAGTTCCACAATATACAACTAAAATCAGCCACAATGAAGCTACAACTTCATTAAAAACAAAATATATAGAAGAATAATTGGAAAAAATGCACCAGAAATTCATCACTATTCGGCGGCAATATTTTTGAATCTAGCCATTAAAACTTGATCACCACCGTTACAATGTAGTTCTACCTCTCCTCTACAACATATCTAAAATTGCGCCAAATTGGAGAAGAAATCGCCATCCAAAACAAAATTTCTGCAACTTCCTCTATGCCTCAGCAGTTGGTAATTTGATATATACTGTGATTTGTACAAGGCCTGATATAGCTCATGTTGTTGATATCGTTAGCCATTTTCTTTCTAATCTGGGAAGAGGACATTGGGATGCTGTGAAGTGGATTTTGAGATATCTCCGTGATACTTCTAGTTTGAGACTCTGTTTTGGCAGTGAGAAACATGTTCTTGATGGCTATACAAATTCAGATATAGCTAGAGATGTTGATTCGAGAAAATCTACTTCTGGTTACTTGATTACCTTTGCATGAGGAGTTGTATCTTGGCAATCTCGATTGCAAAGATGTGTTGCATTGTTTACTACAGAAGATGAATTCAATGCAACTACAGAGGCTTGTAAAGAGTTGCTTTGGATGAAGAGGTTTCTTCAGGAGCTTAGTTACTCTCAAGGGAAGTTTGTGCTGCATTGTGATAGCCAGAGTGCTATTCATCTTGGTAAGAATCCAACTTTTCATTCAAGATCCAAACACATTGATGTGAGGTATCATTCGATACGTGAGGTATTGGATGACAAATTGGTGGAACTTCAAAAGTTTCACATAGATGATAATGGGGCTGATATGATGAAAAAGGCGTTGCCTAAATGGAAGTTTGAGGATTGTTGCTCCATTGTAGGGATGGTAAGTTCCTCCACAAAGTTGGAAGGGGGAGATTTGTTGGGTAGTTGTCCCCAACATATGGAGTGCAACAACCAAAAAGCAACAAAAAGAATATCTTTTTGCTTTTTGGTCAACACAAAAAAAAGTGACAGAAGACAAAACAAATAGACAACAGCCAATAAGCGAGAAATAGATAGAGAGAGAAAGAAAAATAGCTGGACAAAAAAGAGAGAGAAAAGAGAGGAAGTTGCATATTTTTTTTTTTTTTTAGCAGTCTACTTCTACTGGATGATCGGATGGTGATTTCTTTTCCGATTTGGCTCAATTTTGGATATGTTGTAGAGGAGAGGTAGAACTACATTCTAATGGTGGTGATCAATTTTTTATGGCTGGATATAGAAATATTGCCGTCGAATAGTGACGAATTTCTGATGCATTTTCTCCAATTATTCTTTCCTATATTTTGTTTTTAATGAAGTTGTAGCTTCATTGTGGCTGGTTTCAGTTATATGTTGTGGAACTCTATCTTGTATTCTTCTTGTAGATTAGTGGAACTTTTTAGCATGGACTCAAAGGTCCTATGATTTTTCTTCTTCATATTGGAGAGATTTTTCACGTAAAAATTTGGTGTGCCTTGTTCTTGCGTTTTGGCTGTGTTTTTTGTCTTCCATTATTGCTGCCATTTTCATTTTCCTTGGTGCTCCTACTTTTCATTCAAGGGTGGGGTTGATAAGAAGTAAGGGTTTACAAGATGGTTTAAAGCGTGGTTTGATTTGTTGTTAAACTTTAGCTTCTATTTTCATTCTGCTACTTGTATGTGCCCCTGACCTTGGTCTATTTGTGCCCAACAATTTTTTCGTTCATCTATTCATCATTCATGTCAATGTCCAACACTAATGACATTGAACTTGATTTGGAAAATAAAAGCATTTAAGAAATACAAAAAATATTCAACTTCATAACTCAAGTTTTTTTTTTTCTTCTTTTTTTGTTAAGGAAATACGTTAATATAAACCTAATCTGAAGTTTTAGCACCATCATTGAGGCGCATGCTACTAAATTCAAGTGCCAGAGCATCGGATTGGCTGTTCAGGGCTCCTAGCCATGCCTCTATTTCATTGATCTGAGAGCAAGCATAGTCAAGCTCTCTCTGTGCGTTTACGAGTATTGTTCTATGCATAGGAACATAGTTGTTGGCGACCAACTCGAATTTCCTAGTGAGGCGTTCCTTGTTTTCTTCATAACATGTACGAGGAGCTGCCAACTGTTGCTGAATTTCACTTGAAGTGGCTAAATGCTTTTGCAAATTTGCATTGCCAGTAGCAATTCTTTTCTCTAGCAAAACGCGCTTCCACTTGTAATAACGTAACATTTTTACCCTCGTATCAATGGTTTTCTCCATTCTTGTCTGACCTTCTTCCCTATCACAAGGGAGAAATCTTCTGGTTCTCTTTCAGGTTTTGGCTTTTTGACTTTGTTACTTTGATAATGAATTTTCTCATCTAAATTTATAGCGATCTCAGGATTGAGATTAGATGAATGAAAGGATGATATCAGATTTTTAAAACCTTGTTTCAGTTTATGCAACTACAGAGGGGATTCATGCAATTGTTCCTTTACTTTATGGGGGAAGCTTTAATTTCCCATTTTATTTTGAGGCATCTAGGGAAGCTTTTTCAGTACTACATTGCTTACCTTCAGTCAATTGAGGAAATATAGGTAAGGTTCTCAGCACTATATTGTTTTCCTTTCTTTATCTTGAGGAAATATAGGGAACTTTTTCATTACTAGATTATTCCAAGAGTGAGACTGCCATTTTTTTCAGTTTTGCTTTTTAGGAAACCTTAAATCGCTAAAGGATGGCTATACAAGAGTTTAAATACTGATAGCAAGATGTCTTTATCAAGTAACATGAGTTTCAACAACTGAGCTATTTAGCCTTGGCACCCATATAACAATTAAAGTACCTAAAAAGAAATTCGTAACTCTATTGGTTTATGAAGCTTATGCATATATAGAGAAAAAAAATTGTGAATTTTGGACCTTTTTGTTAAGAATGACATAACAAAATTTTACCACAAAGTTAAATGCTATCACAAGATTGAAAACATTTGTAGAAATTTCCATCCGTAGAAAAAAAGAGAGCTGATGTAGTGCCTTCTGTACTTGAAGGGTGAGAAAATGGCCTGCTCACATATGAATTGCATTTAAGTGCCCAAAGGACAATGTGGCCTATTTTTTGGCTAGTTTTGCACCTATTGCACTGAAAATATTTTTTTGTAGCCTTTTTTTTTTTCAAATTATTATTGTTCATGCATGTTGCTTCTTCTAGCTAGACTATATTTATGAAAGACGTCAAGTACATACTTAAAGAAGTGTTAAAATACATACAAGCACAAAATCAGATACCGAATTCAGATTCATTGGCGTTGCACGAGATTCAGGATACTTCCGTTCAATTGATTCAAAACTGCGAAACCTCTGGCATTTTCCCTCTTCCCACAGCCCCTAAGCCTTTCAAGTTTCTTAAGATGTGGCATCATCATCATAAATTCAAGCATGTGATCAAAGAGGCTTGGGAAGTTGAGGTGTTTGGCAATGGAATGCAAATACTACTTGGGAAGCCAGTGGCTGCTAAACAAGCTCTAAAGATATGGAACAACACTACTTTTGGGAATGTGTTCAGCAATATTAAATTTATGGAAGATAAAGTTTTAAGCGCTCAACTGAAGTATGATGATACGGGGCTACCTCAGGACCATTCTGCACCGCTAGAGGAAGCTTTCTGAGAGAAAAGGCTAGAATTAAACTGATAAATGAAGCAGATGCAGGCTTGTCATTTTTCACTCTTATTGCAGAAGTAAACGAAAGAAGCTTCTTATATCACAAATTGAGGATGATTGAGGATTAATTATATCAGGTATGAAAGCTATGCAAAATGAAGCGGTGGTTTCTTTCAAACTTTACTTAGTCAAGACCAAGAAGTTGATGCTTCCAGTCCACTATACTCAAGTATTCCAACGCTTATTTCAGAAGAAGACAACAGCAAGCTTTCAGCTTTGCCAGCACTTGATGAAGTACAAGAAGCTGTATTCTCATCGGTTGTTGACTCAGCTCCAGGTCCAGATGGCTTCACAGGTTTTACGCCAGTTGTTGGGATTTTATAGCTTTTGGTGCGCATAATGTTGTGCGAGATTTTTTTGCTGGTCTTTTATTGCCTAAAGGCTTTACAAGCACCTCTATAGTCCTTATTCCTAAAACAGACTCTCCCAAGTCTTTTAAGGAGTTTAGGCCTATTAGTTTGTGTAACTATTGTAACAATATAGTTACCACGGTGCTGGCCAACAGATTTGCTGGTTTGTTGCCTCGGATCATTTCACCTAATCAAACCGGTTTTGTAAAGGAAAGGGGTATATCAGATTCTAGCTTATGAGCTTATTCATTCATTGGACATGCAAACATTGGATTGTCATTATGTTTTCACGCTTGATATGGCTAAGGCATTTGATCGAGTGAGTTGGGATTCCCTTAAAATTCGGGGCCGTTTTAGGTTCAATGCTCATGGACCACTGTTAGCTTGGAACAGTCTAAATAATTGTTGGTACTAGGTGTTGGTGAATGGAGTCAGTTGTGGATTTTTTTTTAAGTCTACGTGGGGATAGTCCAGTCAAGGCAATCCTTTATTCCCAACTCTCTTCATAATTGCTCAGGAGTTGGTGGCTGGAATGATTTGCTGAATCCCTCTTCTTTTGTTCCTTATTCAGTCACAAGGGATTGTTCTATTTCAAAAAATGTTTTGGAAGCTTGGAGACGATTAATACAGTATATTGTAGGATTTTCAATTAAAAACTGCCTTTTGCTTATTTGGGTTATGTTAGGAAGAAAAGAATATTTTTCCAACAGCTGATTGATAAGATCAAGCAAAGAATGCCAGGATGGAAGTTTAAGCATTTGTATGAGGCAAGACGTATTCAGTTGACAAGGCCCGTTCAAATATCAATTTCTTTGCGTGTATTACATTTAATAGGAGCTCTTCCGTCTATCTTTCATTATATTGAACGTCTATGTTCCGATTTCATTTGGGGATATTCAGATTTGGAACAAAGATTCATTGGAGAACATGGAATGCCTTGTGCTTTCCACGAGAAGAAATGGGGTTGCACATTCAGTTCTTCGCTGATTTGAATCTTGCTTTTGTGGTGGGACTATGCTGGAAATTCAGGTAGCAGAATTCTCTTTGGGCAAGGTATGTGTCCGCAAAGTATAGTACTAAAGGAGTTCATCATTGTTGAGTATGTCAAATGTTGTTTCGCCAACGTGGAGGAGA
This sequence comes from Voacanga thouarsii, assembly GCA_026120185.1. Lineage (NCBI taxonomy): Eukaryota > Viridiplantae > Streptophyta > Magnoliopsida > Gentianales > Apocynaceae > Voacanga > Voacanga thouarsii. Next base: position 252,225 of record JANUWF010002184.1, on the reverse strand, counting down.
ATTGTTAGGGTAAGTACTATTGCTGAAGAACATATGTGTAGACAAATTTGTCCAGGAACAAGTTCCTTTTGGTTTGACAACTAGATAGGGTATGAGAAATTATGCACGCTGCAATAATGTACTCCCTCCATCCACAATTAACTGGCATAATTGTAAAAACTATACATATTAAGAAATTGTAAAATTCTATAGTAAAAATGATTAAAATGTCTATTATACCTTTTGAAGTATTTTTATTATCTTTCTTACCTCATTAATTTGAATCTTACAACTTCTTTAATTACACCACTCTAAAATTTTTCTTTTCACTCATATCACCTCATTAAATTACACTTTTGATTATTTTTATAGGATAATGTGATTTTATTATTGGCTAAAATAATTTTAGTATAAGTAATTGTAATACTAATTAATTGATAGAAAAATATATTAAGGGTAAAATTAAAAAAATAATTAAATATAACTTATATTTAGAATGTGAATAGTTATTTTTAAATAAATTAAAAAAAATTAGATTATTTATTTGTGGAGAAATGGAGTATTTGTAATCCTTTAATGAAGGTGCATGACAGTGTTAAAAATGGCTTTTGGAATGTCACTTTGTTGACCAAGTTACTGGAGCCACACGTTGCTTTTAAAGTGCTGAGCATTTGGCCTCCCTTTTCGCCAAACTTTGAGGAGTATTCTTCACATTGGAAGCTCACTGGAGACAAGTAATTCACTATTTCATCAGCCAGGGGATTAGTGAGGCAGAAAGGACAGCCATCTAAATTTGGGAGGATATATGGACGGTGAAGGTACAGGCCCAAATCTTATTTTTGGTGTGGAAATTTCAAAATTGCTGTCTGCCGTATGATTCAATTCTAAGGACAATGGGCATTGCTTTTGTTTCTCGATGGGAATTCTGCACATGACTGAGGAAACGATATTGCAAAGTTTTGTGACATGTCCAGTTTCGCAGCACGGGAAAGTGTTGCACGAGAACCAGGGGTGTGAAGACTGGGTGTTGAAATGCGTTGCATCCATTTGAGTTTGTCCCGTATCAAAACCATCAAACATCATCTACCGTCATTAAGGTTTTGTTTGATTTCAGGTCCCACATCGAAAGCTTAAGATATCATCCACCACCATTAAAGGCTTTGTTTAGTTCATGAAGGTGTCTCACATCGGTTACCAACAACAATAGCCCTCTTGTGAAGCCTTATATATATAAGGCCTTATTCGACTTTGTAACAACATAACACCAATACAAGTGAGCTTTGTAGCCTTTAAGGCATTTATTCTTTGTGACTCGCTTATTCTGTATTAGTGGTGTTTATTAGTAGTTTAGGAACACTTTTCTAAAATCTTGTAAATTTATTTTTTTCATAGTGATGTTTTGTTCCGCCTCCACACGTGGACATAAGTCATTTGACAGAACCACGTAAGTTTTTGTATCTTTCTCTTTTATTTATTTCTCGTTATTTATTTTTCTTCGCATTATTTTTTGTTATTATTATTTCCTTATTATCGTTTTGTGCGATTTTGCCATTGAAGTTTTGGTTTGTTCTTGGGGCCTATCCCTAGCAAACTAGTATCAGAGCTATTAGCTCTTAACTCTGTGGCAATGACGATAACAAAGACCAAGGTAGAGAAATTCGATCGGGGTGTCAACTTCAGAATGTGGAAACACAAAATGGAGGCCATCTTCATTCAAGACGGGGTTGACTTAGCCTTGAAAGGAATAGAGGAGAAGCCAGCAAAGATGACAGAAGCGGCATTTCAAGACTTTGAATATAAACGAGAGAGATCAAGTATCATTCTAAATCTCTTTAGTGAGGTTTTAAGAGAAGTTGTTGTTGAGACTTCTGCCAAAGCTATATGGAAAAAGTTGAAGTTTTTGTATATGAAGAAGATAGTGGAGAATCGGGTCTACTTGAAACAAACTTTGTTTATTCTTCGGATGGCTGAAGGTGCATCTATTACTTCACATCTTGATATGTTTGATTCTCTCATTATGAATTTGAGTAATATTGATGTGAAAATAGATGATGAGGATCAAACCATTTTATTGTTTGATTCTCTTCTCCAATCCTTTAAGCATTTTTTAGATACTATGTTGTATGGAAAAGAAATTATCTCGTTTCAGGAAATTAAATCTGCTTTAAAATTAAAAGAAATGATTGATAGAGATTTAATTGGGGAAGTTAGTGGAAATCAAGCTGAAGGTATTGTAGCCAAGGTAGATCCGAATATAGAAATTGTGGTAGTAGTAAAACAAACTCCATATCCAAATCCAGATATAGAAATTTGGTTTGCAATTATTGTTGTAAAAAATGGCACATTAAGTTTGAATGTTTTAAATTGAAAAATAAAGATAAGCATAAAGAAAAATCTATTGATGCTGCTGAAGCTAGTGTTGTAGCAGATGAGAGTGAAGAAAATATTATCTTTGTGACTGATAACAGGATAGGGTCTGAAAATGAATAAATTTTAGATTCGGGTTGTTCTTACCATATGTGTCCCAATAAGGATTTGTTTTCCACTTATGAAGCTTATAACGGTAGAGTTTTTTGATAGGCAATTATGTCATTTGTAATGCTGTGGGTAAGGGCACAGTTCACACTACAAGAAAATAGAGAATTAGCGAGGGAATTTTCCCTCACTAAATCTGCGAGGGATCAGCAAGGGACAAATGACAGATTGACTTTTCGTTGCTAATCCCTAGCTGATTAGCGACGGATCAGCGTTAACTATAATCCCTTTCGAATTAGCGGTAGATGAAGAAATCCCATTCTAATCCATCGCTAATTTGATAGGGATTAGCGACGGATATTTTATTTTTACTTAATATTTGCTGTAAATTTTTAGCTTTGGATTTTCGACTTTACCCAAACTATTCCCACGCTAATTTGCGAGGGAATAGCGTAGCGTGGGAATAGCGACCAAATTTTTCGTCACAATTCATTACTGGATTTGCGATGAATTCGAGTTTAATTAGCGAGGGATACTAAAAATCACTCACTAATCCATCGCTGATCGTTTCCTTCACTAATCCCTCGCTAATTCCCAAGGGATTTGTGAGGGATTCTACATTTTGTGAGTGCTCAAATTTTTTCCTCACAATACTTTTGTATGTGATAAATTTTTTTTATGTAATATCCTTATGAATACTTAATTCTTTATTATTTGTGTAATTATAACCAATGGATTTACATTCAATATATATGTAATTACCATCGGCAAGTTAAGAAGTATAGATTATAATTAAATGATATGCATACATTATACCTCTGTCCAAGTTCGTCATGTGTAGTATATATATAATTTATTTATCACTTTATATGCATATATACTATATATATATATATATATATTTAATGCATTGATCATATGGTCGATGTATAATTATGCAATACGAACACACATTTAATTACTATAAGAGTTTACATGTGCACTCGGAGTTTTACATATTACGTTTTATTACATTTGATTAGTATAATAAATACAATTTTAGGATATGAAAACACATCAATACTAATTAAACTTTTTATATATTAGTAAGTGTAACAGGATTGATGTTAATTAAATCTAAACAAACGCCATGATAATTATTTAGAATTGTTCATTGGCGAAATATTTCATGCATTTAATCCGTAACTAAGTAGGAAGTAGCTAAGTGTTGCTAGAAATAAATATATTTTCTCAGTAGAATATTGAAAAAAGTGAAGAAAATGTCAATCATCGCTAATCCTTCTCTAAATAGCGACGGATTAACCAGTGAGGGATTCGAGAGGGATTAGCGAGGGAATCAAAACTTATAACTTTAAAGCAACGCGAAATTTTTTGAGTGGAATATGAAATTCAGAAAATCCCTCGCTAATACTTTTCTAATACAACGCAATTAGCAAGGGATCAGAAAGGCATTAAAACTCCATTGAGGTTGACCCTCGCTAATCCGTCGCTGAATAAATCCCTCGCTAATCGCACACTAATTAGTGAGTTATTATCGAGGGATTATGCCATCCCTGTTCTGTCTTCCCTTTCGTTGTGTTCTTTTCCATTTTCTCTATCTTCTCTGGCTAACCCCTCTCAAATCCCTTCCAACCCCGCCGGTGACCTTACCTCCTCATTGGCTAAACTACCACTGAAAGACCGACCAAAGTTGCAATTCCCTCCCACCATCGAACCACCGGCGACCAAACTTGACTGTTGTGGACGACTACCGCCGACGCTGCTGCATCTCGACCTCAACCACTATTGTCGGAGCTTGGGCACCGGACTGGACCACAATTGATCGAGGTATCCCTCAACTTTTACTGGCATCAATACTAATTTCTGCTACTGAGTTGCATTGGACCGCAATTTATGCTTACCAAAGCTGTCAAAGTTTAATGCCTTCTCTCCGGCTACTGAGTTGCATTGTGTTCTTATCGCATTATCAGTGGCTTTGACGATTTCCACATTTGTTCTTTGTTAGAAGGAAAATTTTGTTTTCAGGAAAATTTCTGTGCTTTATAAATTATTTTTTCTTCTTTGCTGCTTTGTAGGAACTAGTAATTTATTCATTTAAGAACACCTATGATGGGAACTACTGAATTCTCATTCAGTTGTTTGTATTACATTGGATACCTCAAGGAGGCCTGTATTGCATGACAAATTGATTTCTCTAGAATGTGAAGATCACTTCTTTTTCCTATCTAGCTTCTTATATCAATCAGATTCCATAGAGATGGGCATTTAGACTTGGAGCCACACATATTTATTTCTGAATAACTTTATATTTGAAGCCTACTTTGTGAGTTTTCTGGAACTATTAGATCTAAGAAAGGCTTCTAATTTGCACCTATACATGATAGAGGATCATTCATACTTAAAAACAAGTCTTAGTATCTCATGGATTCCTGTCAGTTAGTTCTCCAATAGTGGTTTATTCATGTATGTGTAAGTACTTTCTTAGTTTATAACATACCCTATAAGTTTAGATCTCACTATTGTTAACATTGCATAATAAGGATAGAGGAGTGATTTTTATTAAACGAGTGAATGGAAAGTAGATGGCAGAAGCAAGTGAAGTAGGTTATTAAGATGGGTTTTCAGACCAATTGGATTTTTTGTCAAGCAATTGATGTCGTGCAACATTCCCATATACCTCATTGATAGAGGTTGAAATCTTATTTGTAGTAGGATCTTACACCTTAATTCATGTGCTGTAGTTTTTACAAGGACAAAGAGTATATTCATTGCTTTCATTTTAAAATCATCCATTCACCCTCACTCAGCCACACACACACACACACACACACACAAACAGAGTAATTGTACCTATACTTATTACCTAGGTTCTTATAAAATCTTGGGGTCTTCATAGAGCTTTGTGTTACTATTTTATCTTTTTTTATCAGCTACTTTTCATATTGATTACGCACAAGGTTGCATTAAAGATGTGCATATTTTGGTCTTCTAATTGAGTGTTATTCTTTTTTGTATCAAAAGACTTGAGTACTTAAAACAAAGAAAAGCGAGTGTTTAGTGAATGCAGGAAAGTAGCATTACACTATCTTTAATGTTTTTTGTGGTAGCCAAAGTTAGTGCAAGCATAGTATCTTTTTGACAAAGAATGAAATTACCACTAGTGCAAGCATAGTATCTTTAATGACGATTACCATAGTATCTTTCTTTCTTTTCTAAGGGATCTAGTCTTCTTGTGTGTTATGATATAATAAGATGATGACAGTAAAATGTGTAGTTGTGATCGCTGGGAAGGTATGCATTTTGAGATTTATAGGACAGCCGAACACACTACTGTCATCATTGCAATTCCTAGGCAATGATGAAGTGTCCAAGCTATAGGATACTAGAGCTATGTAAATCATGGTTTGTATATAAATCAACATAGGCCTATAGCACCATCTCTTATCCCACCCTATAACTTCTTTTGGCAAGAAAAATCATTGAAACTTGTTATGTTGTTCTGAAACTTGTTTTGTATATAAAAGTTTTTGTCCTGCTAACTTGATATTATTATCTAATATGTTGTTCTGGAATATAGCTTTTTCAATAGTTGAAACTTGTATATGGTGTTTAGATTGTTTTCCTTGTGATATTATGTGTGCAAAGATTAAAGAATATACAGAAGAAATTGTTCTCATAGTGGATAGACATTAGTAAAGCAATAGTGTTTACGAAACTTTTGTTTAAATCTTCTTCTTCACTTATGTTAACTGTTAACATATATAAGAAAGAAGTCTAAGCCACACTGCATGCAAATGTATAGATAAAAACTTTAGTGCATTCATGGTAGACATGTTTGACAGAGTTTAATTCATCTACTTTTAGAAAATAATCGAGATGAATATATATTCATTAAATGTTTTGAATTTGCATGAGCAGAACATCATTTGTGGAAGTATTTTTCTTCATTTGGCCTCTTTTTTCTCTCTAATCTAATTTTGAAGAATCTCGTTTGTGTTCAATATAATTTTGTTACTGATACTACTCCATTTACTTTATGTAGATATTGTTGGTGGTTGATTACTTAGTATTCTTTTGGCTTTCTTAAGCTTCCAATTGAGGATAAAGGTCTCATATTTATTGCTTTACTTTCATAATTGTTGCGTAATATGACCATCAATTTCATATTGTCGAACTTTTTTCTAAAACATAAATATGAAAAATTGATTATATTATGGACTTTTTGTAAAATCTTTTTGATTGAATAAATGTTGAGTTATTTTCCATTGTTGACCTTTTTGCCATTTTGAACTTAAAAGTTTATTGATGGATAATACCTTTTAATCTCATTCTGTTTACTTAACTAATTAAGAGTTCATTCCATCTGATATTTCAAAAACTATGTCACACTTATAATTTGTTCTACAGTAACCTTATGCTATTGTTACACACAGGTTATACCTTTAGCTCTTCACTGATTTGCCCGGATGGACGACCTTTTCTTAGGTAAGAAAACACTTGGTAGGCATCTTTAGAATCCCGTGAGTGATGGGTAATCATTCCCCATGAATGATGGGTGATCATTTCCTATGGGTAATGGGTGATTACCCTCAAATTTGGTGTTGTTGATTAAATGTTTTAAGGTTATTTGTGTAGAATACTTTATTGTCCTGATTAATTGTTTCGAGGTTATTTGTGTTTTGTGAGCCATTTAGAATCAATGTTGGGATGTGTGAGGTGGCTTTGTGCTTGGAAAATGTTCAAGTTATAAGGGAAACTCTGCCAATTTTTTTTTTTTTAAATTGAGCATGATTATTATTCTATGTAGTCGGTTTTAGTTGTGGTAATTATGGGATTTTCTGCTTTCATCGTGGCTGTAATTAGAATGGTTTTATGATGTTAACATGAGTGGTGAAGTGAATAAAATGAGATGTATTATGATGCATGTTTAATAGTGAATTATAAATACGTTAATAGCTTTGTGGTACTTGATGTGTTATAATATAGTGATATGGTTTTGTTGGAGATTTGTATGGTGGTTAACCTATGAATGGCTTTGGCATGATTTTTGTTGCTAATATATGATGTTTTGGAGGAGTGATGGAAGAATATGCATGACAGCAAATCATGACTAAATGAGTAGCCGGTTTTAGTTGTGGTTAACATGAGTAGTAAAGTGACTCAAATGAGATGTCAGTAGTAAAATGAAGTTGGAATAAATGGAGTGTGAATCAAGAAAATGCTTTGTCAAAAAGAAAATTCATGATGTTTTGCTCCCAGTAGTTTTCTACCTCTTCAGGATCGGTCCAAAAAAGACTTCATAATTTTGTAGCCAAGGATCTTAGGAGCGTTTTGGCACAAATTTGAGGTTAATCGAACTTGTAAATAAAACGTTATGGCTAAAATACAAAAGTGTGCCATGATAGTGAAACTCCGTTGATTGTTTTATTTTTGTATAACTAACAAATGCTTATATTGATTCCATTAGCTACACTTATGGTGTATTTATGTGTGACATGTTAAATATGTGGTAATTGTGTATAATGTTAACTAATGGTATATTTTGAAAAATCAAGATATACACCATATATTAAATATATGCTAATGGTGTATTAATTGTGTATGTTTTGGACAGACGAGCTATTCTTTGGTAAGAAAATTCTCCAATTGCATCTTTAGAATCCCGTGAGTGATGAGTGATCATTCCCTGTGAGTGATAGGGGATCACTCCCTATGGGTAATGGGTGATTACCCTCAAATTTGGTGTTGTTGATTAAATGTTTTGAGGTTATTTGTGTTTTGTGAATTTTTTACAATGAATGTTGTGTGAATTGTGGTGTCATTGTGCCTGGAAAATGTTCAAATTATAAGGGAAACTCTATCAAATTGATTTTAAAAATTGAGGTGGCATGCCAAAAGATTCTTATTGATTCTTACCTAGTGTATCTCCATATGTTCTTTTCATTGTGAAGTTGATCTATACATGGCGAGGAACATTTTGAACCTATCCCATCTAAGCCTTTCTAACCCATGTTGAGACTCAACTGAAAGTGTTTTAGCCACCCTTCCATTCTCATGCCTTTATCTTGTCACAACTCCTCCCAAATCCAGTTCTACAATCATCCTAACATCTCAGGGAATGTTTATGTTTAGGCACTTCAGTTTAGTACCTCAAAAATGGATACACTAACAACATTTGCACAAAAAAGGTGTATTTCTTAATTCGAATTATACAAGCGCTATTAAGCCACATGGTTATGGCCTAAATGTAGATGGATGATCGTAGTTGGATGTACAGAAAACACGTACAGGGGATTAAAGGAATTACATCTAAGTTTGAACAAGGGATCAAGCGATTCATCGCATATTATTTGTTAATTGGTCCAGCCTCAGTTATAAGGTGTCCATGTGGAAAGTGTAAAAACAAAGCGTACCTTTCCCCAGACGAAGTGGAGCTGCACTTGCACAGATTTGGGTTTGTTGCTAATTACCGAGATGGACTAGTCATGGTGAGGGTATTAATCCGTCGCCAACTGCATTAATTACTGGCATTTGTACGACTGCAGTCGAGTCAAGCTCCAACAATCCGTATCGAGATATGGTGATTGATGCAGTTGGACATCAATTTTCGACTAAGCCTTCATCATCGGAGAATGTTTGGGAACCACCTAACCCGGATGCGCAGAAATTTTATGACATGCTGAGAGCTTCGGAAATTCCTATATAGGATGAATGCAAGAATCACAATACGTTATCAGTTGTTTCTCGGCTTTTGACTATTAAATCCAAAAATAACGTGTCGGAGAAATGCTTTAATCAGGTGATGCAATTGATGAAGGAGGTATTACCAAGTAGTAATAAGCTTTCGGATGACTTCTATCAAACAAAGAAGTTGGTATCTGGTCTAGGGCTACCTATTCAGAAGATAGATGCCTCCCCAAATGGATGCATGCTCTACTGGAAGGACGACAGTGTTAGGAAGGACTGCAAATTCTGTAGACATGGTAGATATATGGCGAAAAGGAAAGTTGGAAAGGACAAACAACAGAAAGACATTCCTTTCAAGAAAATGTATTACTTCCCATTAACACCTAGACTGCAGAGACTGTTTACATCATCCACAACAGCGGAGCACATGAGATGGCATGCAGAGAGTTTGCCGGAAGAGGACGTTATGTGCCATCCATGTGATGGTGAAGCTTGGAAACACTTCGACTATAGTCATCCTGAATTTGTAGCTGAAGTTCGTTATGTGCATCTTGGGTTATGCACAGATGGATTTTCACCATTTGGAATGTCGAGAAACAATACTCTTGTTGGCCTGTTATTGTTACTCCATATAATTTACCTCTGTCGATGTGCATGAGGGATTCATTTATGTTTTTTACCGTCATTGTCCCAGGCCCTAGGATTCCGAAGCATAAAATTGATGTCTATCTACAACTTTTGGTAGATGAATTAAGGATGATGTGGTTTAGTGGAGTCTCTACATATGATATTTCAAAGAAACAGAACTTCTGTCTACGAGCAGTACTTCTTTGGACAATAAACGATTTCCCGGCATATGGGATGCTAAGTGGTTGGAGCACATCTGGTAGATTAGCATGTCCGTATTGCATGGAGCAGACAAAATCATTTTACTTGCAAAATGGAGGTAAACATTCTTAGTTTGACTGCCATCGGCGCTTCTTGCCTTTAGACCATCCATACCGAAGAGATGCTAGGTATTTCAGGAAGGATAAAGGTCGCGAGACAGCACACTCTGTACAACGTGCTTCTGGAGATGGTATGTGGGATAGAGTGTACCATTTACCAAAAATAACCGAGACAGCTATGGAGCTTGGTAGGGATGATGGCAGAGGAATATACCATAATTGGACCAAAATGAGTATCTTTTGGGATTTCCCATATTAGAGAACACACTTAATCTGTCATAACATAGATGTGATGCACAATGAAAAAAATGTGTTCAATAATGTCTTTAACACAGTCATGAATGTAAAGGAAAAAACAAAGGACAATGTGAAGGCGCGATGTGATCTGTTGGCACATTGTGATAGACTTGAATTACACGTGATTGACTTGGGTAACAAGAGGACATTAATGCCAAAGGCTAAATACTCTATTACACCCGAACAAAAGAGACTTCTACTTGAGTGGGTTAGAGATTAGCGACTTCCGGATAGATATGCTTCGAATTTAAGCAGGGGTGTTGATTTGAATGAGTTCAAAATGTTGGGTATGAAAAGCTATGACTGCCATGTATTTATGGAAATGTTGCTTCCAACTGAATTTAAAGAATTACTCCCGGTGTCAATTTAGAACATTTTAGTAGAAGTCAGTCTCTTTTACTGCGACTTATGTTCTCTTAAACTCTCCACAACTCATATGAAGCAATTGGAAGATAATATTGCTTTACTCATCTATAAATTGGAGAAGATCTCCCCACTCGGCTTCTTTTACGTGATGGAGCACCGTATGGTCCACCTGCCATATGAGGTTAGAGTTGGTGGCCCTGTTCAATATAGATGGATGTATCCATTCGAGCAGTAAAATATTGTGTATTATTATATCTATATACATTTCTACTATGTGAATTAGTTCTAACTGTAAAAAATGCATTAGGTTCTTATATCGTTTAAAGACCACAGTTAAAAATAAGGCGAGAGTGGAGGGATCAATTTGCCATGCTTACTTAGTTGAAGAGGCATCTACATTCTTCTCCTATTATTTTGAGCCACATGTGCAGACTCGACATACAGCTATGGCTCGGAATGATGAGGGAGTTCATGATACAAACTCAAGTGACACTGTGTTGTCTATATGCACCGTTCCAAGGAGGGTTTTGGGAAGTATTCACAATAGATATCTTACCCCAGATGAATTTAAGGCTGCCATAAATTACATATACCTAAACTGTGAAGAAGTTCAACCACACATTACGTAAGTATACAGCTATTTTGCACACTTCTAGATTTTATATGGCAATACTTTGAACAAGTATCATTATGTGTTCGTTTTGGTCATTTTAGGAAATTCAAAAATGACTTGCAGTTGTATGAGTCGAGTATAACTGACCCTGAAGTTGATAGGAGAATAGAGTCGGAGTTTGCAGGATGGTTTAAGACTTATGTGAGTTGAACACATCCAAAATGAGACTTTAAAATAAATTACATAAATATGAAGGTGTGTTAACGCTTTGGTATGATTTTTGCTAGGTTCATGATCCACAAAATCAAGTGACTAAGCGACACTTAAAAATCTTGGCCTGGGGACCTTTGAGACAAGTGAAATACTTCAATGGCTACTTCATAAATGGTTTTAGGTTCCATACACATAATCGATCATTCGGGAAAAAAAAAACAATTAACAGCGGAGTTTGTGTTAAAGGCGACGGAAATAGTGCCGAAGATTATTATGGAGTGTTGAAGGAGATTGTCAAACTTCAGTTCCGTGGGACTCCTTGTTTAAAAGTTGTCCTATTCAAGTGTGATTGGTTTGATCCAACGCTAAATCTGGGGGATAAAATTCATCTTCACTACAAACTTGTTGATATCAACTGCAAGAGGAATTATCCAAAATATGACCCATTTATGTTAGCTCAACAAGCAACTCAAGTGTATTTCCTATCCTACCCGGGGAGCAAGAGACCAAAATCTGATTGGGTAGCTATTTGTAAAATGAAAGCTCGATATGTTATTGATGCAGCAGTTGTCGAGGCACCATATCAAGAGGAAGTAGATGATACATAGGCAATCAATGTATGTGTTGAGGATGACAACTTTGGAAGATTAGAAGATGAGTCTGGTATTGGAGATACAATCGATTTTATGGATTTGAGTTTAATGATGGAGGAAGCACAACCGAACAATGAAAATGATGACGAGGAAAAAGAATAGGAGACAGGATCCTCTACAGACGACGATGTGGAAGGCTACTCATTTGAAGATGACAAAAGTCCATAGACTAGATCCAAGTTTAACTAATGTATAGATATAATTATTAGTTCTGCCATCGTTACATTACAAGCATTTTACTTTGCTTTATACTTTTAAATTTATTTTTTTTTCTTCTATCAAAATATGACCATTTTTATGTATTTAAATAATTCCAAATACATATGGCTTCCAATGCCTCACCCGACGATCGGTCAATGACTCGTGAGTCGTCGAGGCGAATGAGACACCATTCGCGAGCATCGCCCCACATATACCTGCTCCACAGCCATTGCTTCTAGACGAGGCTTGATCAGAGCAGGTCCCTACCTTGATCCCAGGTTTTTCAGGGTCCACAGTTGGTGCTCCACCTACTGACGATACGCGACTGCTGATTGAGCCAGTTGGTGACTCGTAAGTCGACTACAAAATTACTTATTATACGCTTTTCTAAATTTTCAAAATTATAACTTTGTCTAATATTACAAAATCTATTTTCTCGAAACAGGTTCACACATTCGGTTCGATGTGTGAGGGAGATTGTTGAGATTTTTAGGCGACACTACACTGGAGCCTATACTACCTTCTCACAGGTTCCGATTGATGTTTGGAACATGTGGTTCGATCTTTGGAGTGTGAGTTCGATTTGTAATTATTACTTGTAGTCTTTTTATTATTTTTAATATGTTTTCTTATTTGTAATTACTTGTAACGATTACTTTGATTTTGCAGTCTTTCTTCTATTGGCGCCCCGAGCATGCCGCACAGATCTGGGCTAATTGGGAGAAGAAGTGTAAGGCTAGACTTTTGGATATATTGTCCAAGGCTTGGAAGAAGCATGGGGGTAGCTGCCCCAAGTGGATTTCGCCAGACCATTGGGCTTCTTTATCGGAGCATTGGGGGTCCGATAAGTGGTAGCGTATCTCTTCCACTGCTAAGCGGAACAGATCTACTGGTCAGGCATCCCACATAGGAGGATCCATTTCTTTTACTGATCATGAGGAGCGGATGGTAAGTGTAAAATTTTTTACTGTTCGATACATTCACTATTTCACACTTAGTCCATCATAAAAACTAACATCTAGTCATTTCTTGTTACAATGATAGCGGAGACAGTTAAGTCCTGACTTCAGCTACATCGACCTCTTCAAATGCACCCATATGTTCCAGGACGGGCCGAGGAAGGCCAATATATCAATGATCGATCGTCCCATACACTGGTAAGAATACACAATCTTATGCGTTTTTAAGTTTAATACTATTTATATTTTGTTCGCTAATTTTAAATATTTTATGCCTGTTTTCTTGCCCCAAATTTGATAGGATACTGTTACTACTATTATTGAGCTCTGCATGCAGGCGGGTTCCCGACTGATTCTACGAGCACAGCTGCACCAAGTAGGGTGCCCAACGAGAAGACGCAGTTCGTCGAGGTAGATGACAGAGCATGCAAGAAGGGGCAAGTGTACGGATTGGGCTCCGAGTCTGCGAGGGTGAGACGGAGGTTATAGCAGCCAGCCTCATCTGAGTCATCGACTTCTTCTACCTCGTTGGATGTGAGCCAGCTGTAGAGAGAGTTACACACCAAGAGGAAGAGGCAGGAGAGAGTTGAGCATCAGGTACAGGTATATTGGATCCACATCCAGAGCTTGACTGAGTACCTGATGCTTGTGTCTCAGAATTTGATTCTACCTCCGCCACCGCCGATGCCAGCTGTTCAGGAGGATGATGCTGAGGATGAGGAGGACTTCGTCATCAGTCCTCCAGATTCATATCTAGATCATCAGCCAGGCCCTTCTGATCCACCCCACCCCCCCCCGTCGACTCCAGCATCCACACTGATTCCTGCTTCGTAGTTAGGATATATACGCTACATTTTCATGTATTATTCATATGTTTTCATTATTATATTTATTTAGGACATTTAGAAAACATTTTTATGTATTATTCACATTTGTCATTATTATATCTATTAATAATGACTATTTGGTGATTTTTTAATTTAATTAAATTTTGTATTATTTTAATAGATGAATTTTCTTCAATTACAGGGTATTTTTAAAAATATTTTTTAAAAATATTTTAAAATTATACAGTACTATTGAGGGATTAGTGACGGAATACAAGGTAGTTAACTCAAATGCTATTCCCTCACTAAAAGCCACGTTTTTCCATCACTAATCGCACGCTATTAGCGAGGGATTAGAAACATAATTAACAATCCGTCACCAATTCTTCACATATTTGCATGGGATTAGCGACGGAATTATTCAAACCATTTATTTAAAATGACTATCTGTAGCTAATCCCTCACAAATTAGCTTGGGATTAGTGACGGAAAATTAAATCATAAAATTAAAAAGAAATATTCCGTCGCTAATCCCTCACAAATTAGCTTGGGATTAGTGACGGATACTTTAAACTGTAAAATTAAAAAGAAAACTCTGTAGCTAATCCCTAGCAAATTAGCGAGTTATTAGCGATGGAAAATTCCCAACATTTTACTTTTAATAATTACTAAAATAATCCGTCGCTAATCCCTTTCTAATTAGAAAGGGTTCAATGATGGAATAAACAAATCTCTCGCAGATCCGTTTCAAAATTCCACGGCTGAAGTCTTTGACTGTTGAAAATTTACCTAGCAAATAATCGCTATTTGCGACGGAAATTTTAATCCGTTGCAATTTTTTACCTTTGCGAGGAAGAAATTAGTGGGGGAAAATTCCTTCGCTAATTGTATTTAGCGATGGAATTGTCTTCTCTGTTTTCTTGTAGTGTTGAATTAAAATGCATGATAATATTGTGAGGACTCTCACTGATGTTAGACATGTTCCTGATTTGAAGAAGAATCTTATCTCTTTAGGTACCCTTGAGGTTCTTGGGTGTAAATATGTAGCTAAATGTGGAATTATGAAAGTTTGTAAAGGTGCTCTTGTTGTTATGAAATGTTGTAGGTCTGGTAGTTTGTATACTTTGTAGGGAACTACTATCACAAGTTTTGCTACAACTTCTGCATTAGTTTTGTCTAATTCTAACCCACTAAATTATGGCATATGCATTTGGGGAACATGAGTGAGAAAGGTCTGCGTATGTTGAGCAAGAGAGGCCTTTTGGATGGACAAAATACCGGTGCGTTGGACTCCTATGAGCACTGTATTTTTGGGAAGTAGAAAAGGGTCAACTTCAACTCACCAGTAATTCACCGAACTAAAGGAACTTTGGATTATATTCATTCAGATATTTAGGGTCCATCCCGTGTTGTTTCTTAAAGTGGTGCCAGGTATTTGTGGACTTTTATTGATGATTATTCAAGGAAAGTTTGGGTCTATTTTCTGAAGAATAAGAGCGATGTTTTGATTGAGAAATAGATAGGTAAACAGATAAAGCGGATGAGGACAAATAATGGCATAGAATTCTGTGAAAAAGAATTTCAACAATTTTGTAAAAATGAAGGAATCATTTGGCATCGTACAATAAGAATGACACCTCAATAAAATGATGTTGCAGAACATATGAACAGAACACTTTTAGAAAAAGCACATTACATGATATTAAATACAAGGTTGACAAAGGATTTCTGGGCAGAGGTAGTTTCTATAGCATGTTACAATGTCAACCGTTCTCCTTCTACAGCTCTTGATTTCAAAACTCCTGAGGAAGTTTGGTCAAGTTCACCTACTAATTACTTTAATTTGAAAGTTTTGGGTGTCCAGCATACATGCATGTAAATGATGGGAAATTGGAGCCTAGAGCTAAGAAATGTATTTTCCTTAGGTATGCTTCTGGGGTAAAAGGATACAGATTGTAGTATCTAGATCCCAAATAACTAAAATTTTTAATTAGTAGAGATGTTACATTTGATGAATTGTCTATATTAAATTCCAAAAGGGAGTCTTCTAGTTCTTCTCATGTAGATAAAGATGGTACGCAGGAGCAGACGGAGCTTGAAATTGGCAGTTTTGGTCCTTCTAATTTGCCTTCTTCTGTTTAGCAAAATACAGTTCATAGTGATGAAGAAGATACAGAAGAAGAATATTCCATAGCCAAGAATAGATCAAGAAGGGAGATTCGACCATCGTAAAGGTATGCAAATTTATTTTTATATGTTTTGTCAATTGTAGAAGAAACAGATGGAGATAGTGAACCGTCTACCTACAACGAAGCTATTTCATGTGAAGATTCCGCTAAGTGGTTCATTGCAATGAATGAAGAAATTTAGTCCCTCCACAAGAATGGAACTTAGGTCCTTGTAAAGTCACCTTTGGGAAAGAAAATTGTTGGATGCAGGAAAAAAGAGATTACTCCTAGGGCTGAAGATGGAAGGTACAGAGCAAGATTGATTGCGATGGGCTATAGTCAAGTATAAGGTGTTGATTTTAGTGACGTATGTTCACTTGTTGTTAAACATTGCTCTATCCGTGTTTTTCTTGCTTTAGTTGCTACGTATGAATTGGAATTGGAACAGCTTAACGATAAAACAGCCTTCTTGCATGGTAATCTTGAGGAACAAATTTACATGAAGAAATCTAAGGTATTTGAAATTGAAGGAAAAGAAGACCATATTTGTCTTTTGAAGAAATCCTTGTATGGATTAAAGCAATCTCCAAGATAGTGGTATAAGAGGTTTGACTCGTTTATATTGAGTCGTGGTTATTTAAGGATCATGTACGAAAGCTATGTTTACTTCTAGAAGTTACATGATGGTTCTTTCATTTATCTGCTGCTCTATGTTGATGACATGCTCATTGCTGCTAAGAATGTGCTAGAAATTGATGTCTTGAAGAAACAGTTAAAGAGTGAATTTGAGATGAAAGATTTGGAAGCAGCTACAAAGATTCTTGGAATGGAGATCAAGAGAGATCGAGCTCTTGGAAAGTTATACTTCACTCAAGTGTTAGAATTCATGGACTCCTAAACGCGGAAAACATCCACGAATCCCTCCCGAGGACCCAAGTAAACGATTAAGATGATCTAAGGTTTAAGAATTACCTCTGGTTGCTGTAATCAAAATCCTTCGATTCTGGTTGCACTGTTGTACGTTCAACCCGAACAATCACCAGACGCTGCAGTATGCGAACGTCCTCTATCGGATACATACCGCGAACTCACTCGATACCCGAGAGTGCTAGCGCCTAGGGTTTGAGAGGGTTTTTTTTTTCTTTTCTGGTAGAGAATGGCACGAATGTTCTCAACCGAAAAATTGGACTTTTGAAAAGACGGCTAGGGTTTTCTTAAAAAACCCCCGAACCTCTTAGAGTCCAACCCTAATAATATCTTATCATATTCTAATTTAAATTCAAATTAAATTAAAACTGATATGATAAGATTCTGCCATTATCTCGGTAATTTAACTAATTAATTTACCGAGTCAGATTCTTATAATCTGGATATCATCCAGATTCATCGAACCTGGTCACCAGAAAAATAACCTAACAAGTTCGCTTATTGTGTGACCCTATAGGTTCATTTAACACTGGCAGTGTGCCTAAATCATATTTAAATGGCCCACAAGCTATAAGCGATTTCTAGCAAAACATTATAACAATCCAGGTTAAATGAAGATCAGTGATCTCTTTGAACCAAACCAAAATTTTATATTTAGTCCTTTTGTCACACGATATCCAGATTAAGCATAAGGCACGGAGCATGTCATCCTTATTAAGCTTAATCAATTATTTCTTGATTTTATAGTAGACTGTTCAAACAAATGATATCAATATCTTAGATTGATATATTTGAGCACGACCATGCATTTTTAACAGTCTAACTTATCAAGGGGCCCATGGATATCTCTCCCATAACTGAGAGGGACAAATTCCTTCACAATCAATCATATTCCTCTCCTTGATTTATTCTATATCCAACAGTAGTCTAATTTATTATCTGGTTAAAGACAACTTTAGACAATGTCAAAATATAGAATTTATCAAGTAGGAAACTATGATGAATTTAGGTCGAAGGACTTTTAATATTATTATGGCTAGAAAGTACTTATGACATATTCCATGAAGTACTCTCACAGTGGGTCATGTCCAATACAATGTTCTCTAACATTTATTTATGTCTTGACTCGATATCACAAATATCCATGGCCAGTAAAACATAGCCATCGAGTCACAAACATACTAATATTAATTTATTATTATTCCAATAATAATAATCGATCAGGGACAGTTTTAGAATAGCCAATGTATTCATTGTAGGGTTTTACTATCAAGTCACGTACTTGATGACCAACAAAACAAAACTCACTATTCATGGAAAGGAAAGCCTCATATTATTGTATAAAACATAATGACAATTGTATAAGTACAAATTGACTCTAGGGCAAATCCCCAACAGTCTCCCACTTGAACTAAGACCAATTTGGCATAAGCCGTAATCCCTTTGATCTGGTATGACTATCATGTTTAGACGATGGGAGATGTTTTGTCAGTGGGTCTGCAACATTGTCATCAGTTGGCACCTTGCATACATTGACATCTCCTCTATCAACAATTTCTCGAATGAGATGAAAACATCTAAGTATATGTTTGGATCGCTGATGTGATCTTGGTTCCTTAGCTTGTGCAATGGCTCCATTGTTGTCACAATAGAGATCCACTGGGTTCACAATACTAGGAACTACATATAGTTCTGTAATGAACTTTTTAATCCAAACTGCTTCTTTAGCTGCAGCTGAGGCAGCTACATACTCGACTTACGTAGTAGAATCGGCCACGGTGTCTTGCTTTGAACTTTTCCAACTTACGACACCTCCATTCAAACAAAATAGAAAACCTGATTGCGATCTATAATCATCTATGTCGGACTGAAAACTAGCATCAGTGTAACCATTTACAATTAGCTCGCCTTCTTGTCCTCCATAAACTAAGAACATATCTTTAGTTCTTCTTAAGTACTTTAGTATGTTCTTGACGACAGATCCAGTGTGCCTCTCCAGGATTTGATCGGAACTCGCTTGTCATGCTCAATGCATATGATACATCGGGTCGAGTACATAACATGGCATACATGATAGACCCTATAGCGGAAGTGTATGGTATCTTGTTCATGCGCTCTTCTTCATCCTTCGTAGAAGGACTTTGAGTTTTGCTGAGCTTAATGCCATGTGACATTGGCAAGAATCCTCTCTTAGAGTCTTGCATACTGAACCTTTTCAGTACCTTGTCAACGTATGCACTTTGACTTAGTCCAATTAGCTTTCTAGATCTATCTCTATAGATCCTTATACCTAGAATATAGGCAGCTTCACCTAAGTCTTTCATTGAGAAACAATTTCCCAACCATGTCTTTACACTTTGTAGAGTTGGGATGTCGTTTCCAATGAGTAAGATATCATCAACATAAAGTACCAAAAAGACTATTACATTCCCATTTGTTTTCTTATAGACACAAGGCTCATCTTCATTTTTGATAAAGTTAAATTCTTTAATTGCTTCATCAAAACGAAGATTCCAGCTTCGAGATGCTTGCTTCAATCCATAAATGGATCTTTGAAGCTTGCACACTTTATTAGAATTCAAAGGATTATCAAAACCCTCAGGTTGTGTCATGTACACATCTTCGAGTAAGTTTCCATTAAGAAACGCGGTTTTGACATCCATTTGCCAAATTTCATAGTCATAATATGCTGCTATGACAAGAAGAATTCTGATAGATTTAAGCATTACAACTGGTGAAAAGGTTTCATCATAGTCTATACCATCGGTTTGTCTATAACCTTTTGCTACCAGTCGTGCTTTGTAAGTATGCATATTTCCCTCCATGCCTGTTTTCTTTTTGAAAACCCATTTACACCCAATGGTTTTTGAACCTTTAGGTGGGTTAACCAAAGTCCAAACTTGGTTATCATACATGGATTGCATCTCAGACTTCATAGCCTCTAACCATTTTCCAGAGTCAGAACTCCTAATGGCTTCTTCATAGGAAGTGGGCTCATCATTAACCATAAGCTCCACATTGTGATCGTCAGTGATGAGAAATTCATATCTCTCAGGTTGTTGACGAACCCTATCAGATCTTCGAGGTCCTTGTTCTATAGATGTAGGCTCATCTTGGACTTGTGAGCCATCTAATCGAGATTCATTATTTGGTTCAAGCACTAATTGTGGCTCTTGAATCTCATCTTGATGAGGTTCAGGCACTAATCGTGGTCCTTGAATCTCATCAAGATGTATTTTACTCCCACTGATTCTTTTGGAAATAAATTCCTTTTCAAGAAAGAATCCATTTCGAGCAACAATTACTCTATTTTCTTTTGGGAGATAAAATTGATATCCTTTAGTTTCTTTAGGATACCCCACAAATATGCATTTATCTGATTTAGGTGCAAGTTTATCAAATAATAAATGCTTTATATAAACTTCACAACCCCAAATCTTCAGAAATAACAAACTAGGTTGTCTCCCAGTCCATATCTCATATGGCGTTTTCTGAATCGATTTAGATGGAACTCGATTTAGTATGAATGCAGCAGTCTCCAAGGAATAACCCCAAAAGGAGATTGGAAGATCAGTTTGACTCATCATTGATCGAACCATATCTAATAAAGTCGATTTCTCCGTTCAGATACACCATTCCATTGAGGTGTTCCTGGTGGAGTTAATTGGGAAATAATTCCACAATTTTTAAGATGCTCGTCAAACTCGTGACTTAAGTATTCACCACCTCGATCCGATCGAAGTGTTTTGATACTTTTGCCAAGTTGATTTTGTACTTCATTTTGAAATTCTTTGAATTTCTAGAACGATTCAGATTTGTGTTTCATCAGATACAGGTAGCCATATCTGCTGAAATCATCTGTAAATGTAATGAAGTACTGAAATCCTCCTCTAGTGAGCGAATTCATTGGTCCACATACATCAGTATGTATTAGGCCCAATAAATCAGTTGCCCTTTCATTTTGTCTCTTGAAAGGCGCTTTAGTCATTTTTCCTAATAAACAAGAATCACATGTTTTGTAAGATTCTAAATTAAACGATTTTAGAAGCCCATCATTATGAAGCTTTGTTATGCGTTTCTCATTTATATGGCCTAAACGACAATGCCAGAAGTAAGTCTGATTTAAATCATTGGATTTCAATCTCTTAGTATTTATATTATAGATAGACATGTCTGAAGATCCACGAAGATTTAGAATATAAAGCCCATTCGATAATGAAGCATCTCCATAAAAAATGCCGTTTTTATTAATGGAGCAAATGTTATTCCTAATAACAAATTCAAAACCTTCTAAATCCAAACAAGAAACTGAAATAATATTCCTACTCATAGCAGGAACATAAAAACAATTATTCAGTTCTAAAATAAGCCCACTGGGCAAAATTAATTCAAAAGTTCCTACAGCTACTGCAGCAACTTTTGCTCTATTCGCAACTCGTAGGTCCACCTCGCCTTTTGCCAAGGCTCTACTCCTTTTTAGACCCTGCACATTTACACAAATGTGAGATCCACAACCGATATCCAATACCCATGAATCAGAAGTAGATAAATTAATTTCAATAACATAAATACCGAGCGGCAGTCTCACTTGTCCTTCTTTTTCTTTGCTTCCAAATAGAGCTTGCAATTTCTTAACCAATGTTCTTGTTCTCCACAATGGTGGCAAGCTCCCTCCTTTGGTGTCTTGGCCTTAGGTTTGGGCTTGAACTTGGACTTTGCCTTGTCCTTACCCTTACTAGCCATGACCTTGCCCTTTTGGTTGTTCTTTTTGCCTTTCCCCTTTTGAACCATTAGAACACTAGGAGTATTCTTCTTAATGTTCAATTCAGCTTGTTTTAGCATCCCATGCAATTCAGTAATGGATTTCTCCATATTATGCATGTTAAAATTCATGACAAACTGGTCATACTCAGCAGGCAAAGAGCCCAAGATCAAATCCGTGGCCATGTCATGATTAACAGGAGCACCAAGCTTATCAAGATGATCTAGATAGCCCTTCATTTTAAGGACATGAGCACTTACCGAGGTGCCAGAAACAATCTTACATGCATTTAACGCCTTGTGAGTTTCAAATCTCTCTTGTCGTGCTTGCTCTTGGAACATTTCCTTGAGATGCACAATCATGTCATATGCCTCTGCTTCTTCAAACTGTTTTTGAAGTTCAGAGTTCGTGGTTGCTAGCATGAGGCAAGTAACATCGTTGGAGTCATCTTTGTGCTTACTATAAGCATCTTTTTTAGCTTTTGAGGCATTATTTGCTGCAGCAGGGGGAATAGGATTTTCAAGAACATAGAGCCTTTTTTCTTGCTTAAGAACAATTCTTAAGTTTCGTGCCCAATCAAGAAAGTTAGTCCCACTAAGCTTGTCTTTCTCAAGCACAGATCGTAATGAATTATTCCAACTGTTTGTTGCCATTATCTACATACAAAAATATGCAAAGTAATTAATTTTTGAGACTCTAACGAAAAACTCTCACTAAAAGCATTTAAACTTTTTGAAACTTCAACATTTTGATGTTTCGTAGTGGGGAAAAATATTTTTTTTTAATCATAAGTAAGCTTTGGCGTTAATCTTATAATTAAATAAAACTCTAATTTTAAATGAGATAGACATCAAATGTCCCGGCTAAAAATATCTCATAAAATGCCCTAGGCCCAAAACCATTTTGATAGCCTAGTTAAGTCAAACCATATCAAACATATGGAAAACCATTTTCCATCTTATCTCACTCAGATAATCAAAAGCATCCTACTTTGGTAGGAAAGACCATATGATGATCCAAGTAATAACAAGTGTTTAATTTTGGAAGGCATTTAACACTTAAATTTTTTCTTTAAAAAAAAATTGATTGGATTGTAGTACGCAGGAAATAAAAATATCAAATATGCATGCAAGACATAAATAAAAGTGACATAGCATGACCTATAACCTATGTTGATCATCACGAGCAAAGTGAAGATCAAGGTGGTCAATCTAGGTATATGAACTCCTTAAACATTCTCTAATGCCTTGAGCATACTCCTTCTTAGTTTGTAAATGTCGGCTGCCGTCTTCTTTTACATTGGATAGTAAAATTAAAATAATTCCTATTCTAGGAAAGCAGTACAATTTTACAACAATGAATAACGACACGTAGGCCGTATTTAAAAAAAAAATTACAACTTAAAACAACCATAATGTAACCAACCAATCACATTGGGATGAAACGGGCCATGCTATGCACTATTCAAAATAATCCACAACTACAATCAAAAACATTGACGAATAACACACAAAGAACAATTAGTTGGGGTTCCAAGGGGCAGCGCCCCTGGCGGGGTCATATTACAGACAATATGCGTTCTTTTAATCATATTTATACAAATAACATATTATCATGGCCGATTAATAAAAGCAATTTGTAAATATAGAACGACGGATAGCATGCTTACAATACCATATCATATTAAAACAGACCAATTTACAGACAATCTGCAACTAATCTGGTCTGATCAGGCGACCAAGACGCACACATTAAACCTAATTCAGGCAGTCTGCATGCTAAGTATTCTAAAATCATAATCATGCGAACATGCTGATACATACCAGTTAAATTCATATATACATATTATACATGTATTCAACAATACGATTAATACAGATGAATCAACCTAATCGTTTAGCAAGTTGCTCTGATACCACTGTTAGAATTCGTGGACTCCTAAACGCGGAAAACATCCACGAATCCCTCCCGAGGACCCAAGTAAATGATTAAGATGATCTAAGGTTTAAGAATTACCTCTGGTTGCTGTAATCGAAATCCTTCGATATTGGTTGCACTGTTGTACGTTCAACCCGAACAATCACCAGACGCTGCAGTATGCGAACGTCCTCTATCGGATACACACCGCGAGCTCACTCGATACCCGGGGAGTGCTAGCGTCTAGGGTTTGAGAGGGTTTTTTTTTCTTTTCTGGTAGAGAATGGCACGAATGTTCTCAACCGAAAAATTGGACTTTTGAAAAGACGGCTAGGGTTTTCTTAAAAAACCCCCGAGCCTCTTAGAGTCCAACCTTAATAATATCTTATCATATTCTAATTTAAATTCAAATTAAATTAAAACTTATATGATAAGATTCTGCCATTATCTCGGTAATTTAACTAATTAATTTATCGAGTCAGATTCTTATAATCTGGATATCATCCAGATTCATCGAACCTGGTCACCAGAAAAATAACCTAACAAATTCGCTTATTGTGTGACCCTATAGGTTCATTTAACACTGGCAGTGTGCCTAAATCATATTTAAATGGCCCACAAGCTATAAGCGATTTCTAGCAAAACATTATAACTATCCAGGTTAAATGAAGATCGGTGATCTCTTTGAACCAAACCATAATTTTATATTTAGTCCTTTTGTCACACGATATCCAGATTAAGCATAAGGCACGGAGCATGTCATCCTTATTAAGCTTAATCAATTATTTTTTGATTTCATAGTAGACTGTTCAAACAAATGATATCAATATCTTAGATTGATATATTTGAGCACAACCATGCATTTTTAACAGTCTAACTTATCAAGGGGCCCATGGATATCTCTCCCATAACTGAGAGGGACAAATTCCTTCACAATCAATCATATTCCTCTCCTTGATTTATTCTATATCTAACAGTAGTCTAATTTATTATCTGGTTAAAGACAACTTTAGACAATGTCAAAATATAGAATTTATCTAGGAAACTATGATGAATTTAGGTCGAAGGACTTGCAATATTATTATGGCTAGAAAGTACTTATGACATATTCCATGAAGTACTCTCACAGTGGGTCATGTCCAATACAATGTTCTCTAACATTTATTTATGTCTTGACTCGATATCACAAATATCCATGGCCAGTAAAACATAGCCATCGAGTCACAAACATACTAATATTAATTTATTATTATTCCAATAATAATAATCGATCGAGAGACGATTTTAGAATAGTCATTGTATTCATTGTAGGGTTTTACTATCAAGTCACGTACTTGATGACCAACAAAACAAAACTCACTATTCATGGAAAGGAAAGCCTCATATTATTATATAAAACATAATGACAATTGTATAAGTACAAATTGACTCTAGGGCATATCCCCAACATCAAGAACATTCCATTGAGAAATTTTTGGAGAGGTTTGGCATGAAAACTGCAAAACCTGTAAGTACTCTTTTTGCGAGTCAATTTAAATTTTTAGCTACTCAGTCACCACAGTCAAATGAAGAAGAAGATTATATGGCATGGGTTCTATGTTCTAGTGCAATCGACAGTATAATGTATGCAATTGTTTGTACTCGTCCGGATATTTCACAAGCAGTTAATGTTGTTAGCAGATATATGTCTTGTCCTGCAAATGCAAATTAGCAAACCGTAGAATGGATTCTTAGATACTTGTGAGGCACTTCAAGTTCTTGTTTGGAATTTGGAAGAAGTGACAACACTTTGATTGGTATTGTGGATTCTTACTACGCAGGAGATCTTGACAGGAGAAGATCACTTACTGGTTATATATTTTGCATTAGAGGTTATGCAGTTAGTTGGAAAGCTAACTTATACTATGTAGTGGCGTTGTCTACTACGGAGGCAAAATATATGACTCTGATTGATGTAATCAAAAAAGCTTTGTGGTTGAAAGGTTAACTTAGCAAGCTCAGTATGTATAAATGTATAACTACAATTTACTATGATAGTCAAGGTGCTATACATTTGACTAGAGATCAGATGTATCATGAGAGGATGAAATATATTGATATGGAGTTTCACTTCATTCAAGATATCATTACTGAAAAGAAAGTCTTTATTTAGAAGATTACCACCAAAGACAATCCTGCCAACATGCTTACAAAGCCTCTTCCTGTCTTCAAGTTCAAGCAGTGCCTGGACTTGATTGGCATTCACTGTTCATAATTTGTGATCTTTGGACTTTTGTGGATAAGGTGGAGGAAAACTGTTATGTTTAAATTTGAGATGCAAGTCAAGGTGAAGATTTGTTGGGATACCTTACATCTATTTAAGTTTGCCACATCGGAACCATCAAACATCATCTACTGCCATTAAGGTTTTGTTTGGTTTCAAGTCCCACATCGAAAGCTTAAGAAATCATCCACCACCATTAAAGGCTTTGCTTAGTTTATGAAGGTGTCCCACATCGGATACCACAACAATAGTCCTCCTTTGAAGCCTTATAAATATACAGAATTGTTTGGTTTTGTAACAACACAACACCAACACAATTGAGCTTTGTAGCCTTTAAGGCATTTGTTCTTTGTGACTCACTTGTTCTGTATTAGTAGTGTTTAGTGGCTTAGGAACACTTTCCTAAAGCCTTGTAAAATTGTCTTCTTCTGTATTAATGGTGTTGAGTGGTTTAGGAACAATTTCTTAAAGCCTTGTAAAATTGTCTTTTTCATGGTGAAGTTTTGTTCTACCTCTGCCCGTGGATGTAGGTCATTTGACCGAATCTCGTAAGTTCTTATGTCTCTCTTTTATTTCCTTTCTTATTATTTATTTTTTTGCATTATTTTTTTTATTATTATTTCCTTGTTATCATCTTTGTGGTTTTTCTATTTAGAGTTTTAGTTTGTTCTTGGGGCCTATGCCTAACATTAGGTTGTCTCATTTTGTTTAATTCTTGTGGAATTTTCTTGGAAGAAGTAGGCTCTGGTGTGGCACCCCATTTAATTAAGGGTTTGGAAGCTTAATTATATGACTATTTGGGATTGCATCATAAATTAAATACATTATATGTGGCTATCTTATGTGCCATTTATGTGTATTAGCTAGAGGAAAATGTGTTTGATAAGATAATTATTTTGTTTGGACGTGGTAAGTGATTTATATGTAAGTAATTGTTCATTTTATACATACATACATACATATATATATATATATATATATATATATATATTATGTGTAGCAAATTAATTTGTGAATTACTTTTTCAATAAAATCATCACAATGATTTTTCTCTTGTGCAAAACACACTCTTGAACAAATTTATTTTTTAATTAGGGTTTTGGCCTTGTTTTCCAAGCTAATAATCCTGGTCAAACTTCGGATCAAATTTAATTTTGACTACTCGACTTAATTTCACCAATTAACCCAAGACCCATTTCTTGGACCTCATGGATCTTTTTAACCCAACAAAACACCCTTCATCTTATCCATTGAATTTAGGGTATTTTTAAAAGAACTCATTCCAACCATTGGATCAAAATCCACCCAAAGATAAAAAGAATTTTTCTTCCATTTCTTCCTCAAGGCTGCCGAAATTCCCTCCCCCATTTCCTCAGCAATTTTTCTTCTCCTCTCACTCAAGAACATAGCTATCTCTCTCCCCATGCTGCCTAAGCTAGCTAATCAGCTTGCCCCCCAACATTCCCTCCACCGAAATCACTTACACAGTCTTCTTGGCTTTACAAACATTTTTTCTTGAGCAAGCACAAATTCTTTGAACTTGGAAGATCAATTGCAGTGGTTTTGAAGCTTCAAGAGGTAAACAAAACATGCATCTTTCCTCCTTTGATTTCTTCTTGGCCGAAAATAAGGTGCTGCTGGATAGAATTCTATTTTGACTTTTTTAAGTGATGTGTTTGGATTTGGGTATAAAAATCAAATAAAAACTAAGCACATTCCTAATCAAGTTTACATTAAAACATTAAACCTAAATTACACATATGAGCAAGAGTACTCATCATGAACATAGCATAGGGTTCAAACGAGTATCGATACTCAAGGAACAAGTAGACATTAATCCATTTTCTTTCATTGTTTAACCGATTCAATAAAGTGAACAACAAATAAAAAGGAAAATAAAATAAAAATATATACATGTCAAAGATGGAGAAGTATGTAACTCAAATAATTGTTTAGACAAACATGATCTTAAAGTACCTAACCATTATCATAACTAATCATTCTCTTGGCACCATGAAGGATTAAGATAAATTAGCATTACTTGGTTTGTCTCAACTAATTACTACCTTCTAGATAAATTAGCATCACTGGGTATGTCTCAACTAATTCATCCACAAGATGCATTAAACACAATCATTGATTAAATTTTCTTGGTCTGGCAAATTTAAAATATAAAACTAATCAATGAATCCTTGGTCTGGCAAATATCAATTAATCTTTAATTACTCAATTCTCAGCAATTAACCTCTTTGGTCTAGCAAGTTAACAACTAATAAATATGAAATTAATCAATTGTAACCACCATCAACCTCTTTGGTCTAGCAAGTTAATGAAAAGAAACAACCAATTAATCTCGTAATACGCCCAAGTAATTAAATACCAAGAAGAACAATCAATTAATCAAAAGATCAAATAACTCTAAAAATCATAAATATCTAAAACAATGTCAAATTACAATAAAATAATTAACACATCATTGTTCAAGAAAAAGAAAACAAAGTAAAAGAAATAGATACTCATAGACAAGTCTTCTTCTTCTTCTTCTTCCTTTCAAGACCTTCTTGTACAATCCTCCTTGCATTATTTATCTCAAGAAAATATTGGTGATACACTCCAAAATAAATCTAAGTCCCTACATTGTACACCCCCATTTTCTTAGGGTCAATTGGCTTTTATTTATAGGCTCACAAAGTTCCTAAAAGAGTCCTAAGTAAAGAAGAAGAAAATACCTAAAGAAATCAAAAACCAAAAAGGATTAGAAATTGATAAAATAAAAACCTAAGAAAAATTAATGAATTCCACCATCTTGACTTTTTGAATTGGAGAATTGGAAATCAAGTTTGACTTTTGATTGATTTGGACTTCAATTTGGATTTTGTCTTGTTGTGTTGTCCTGAAGATTGCAATTCTTGTTGAATTTGGAAGTGTTGAAGTCTGCAATTGGCTTCAATTGGTGTAAAATTGCAATTGCTGAAATCGGCTTCAATTCGAGCCATATGGAAGCCACCGAAAAATTGATGCCGACTTTGTCTTCTTGCATTGCTAATCAAGCTGCTTCCTTTCTTTGTTCTTGTTCCGGTTGCTTCCTTTACAGCCTACCATTGTTGACTTCTCATTTGCACCTAGCCCCACCAAATTTTCTTTGTTGCTGTTGCTTTCTTTTGCTTTTTGTTTCTTTCTTCCGTTTTCGGCTTTGCAAGCTAGGAAGCTGCTGAACAAGCCTTGTTTCCAATTCCAATTTGCAATTTCTCCTCTGTTTCTTCAATTGCGCTTTTCTCTATTCTTCTAGTAACTAACCGGCACCGGTTGTCTTTCTCGGGCTGTCGTCGCCTCTGTTATGGAAAATCACATAATTAGCTCTAATATTTCCTTATTTTTGCATAAAATTACAGAAAAGCATTTTTATAAGGGAAATATCAAATATGAAGGAATATGACTAGTTATTTCACAAAATGTATCACAAAATAATCTCAAATAACTAAAAAAAAATATGACTAATTTAGACCCTATCACATTCCCCCACACTTGAATCTTTTCTTGTCCTCAAATAAACATTTAAACAAAGCACTTAAAACAATTTATTTATTTTCATATTCATTCATAACAAAGCCATAATTTCTTTCCAACCTTGGACACAAAATTGTCATTCATTCACCCTTTAAAAACCTTTGTAAACTCATACATTAAATCAAATAATCCCAAAGCCATCAAAATTAAGTTAAACAAGCTTATATCTAGTACATAAAAATTATTCCACCCCTCAAGCCAAAACATAGATAACATAAATCATACAAGTTAAGTCATTTAACCAATTCAAGCACTATAAACTCAAATTTACCAAGTCGAGTTAGTGAAATAAGGAAAACACTCCACTCTTTATTTTTCTATGACTTTGGGAATTGATAGCCTCAAGTGCATGAATTTCTCTTCACACACCGTATTAGCCCCCTTTTCAATCATCACTCATAATTTTTTCTCTAATAATTTTTCAACATTTTTTCCTTTTCTTTTCTTTTGCCTTTTTACTTTAGGGATAGCCTCAAGAGAGTGCACCGAATACACTTGCTACTTCTCCCCATATTAACCCCCTTTTTAGCAAAAGGTCTTCAACAATTAATCATTAACAAAAGAATTTTTTCAACTTAATTTTTTCTCATATATAGTTTTTTTTCAACTAAATTTTTTTCTCTCACATTCCTTATTCAAAACTCAAAGTTAAGCAAATTTTAAATCCATAATACAAGAATTAATCAACAACTCTTCCCATATTTCATCATATCATCCATATTATAAAATAAAACTCAAATACCAATTATAACCAAGGTTAACTTAAATTCTCAAGACTTAGCAAAATTCAATGTAACACACAAGTTTACCTTTTTTATAAAATCCTACCATACTAAATGACAAATTCATATTCAAAGTTAAAAAAGAAAATCATATCTTCATTATAAACAAATAAACTCAAATTAGCTCCAAAATTTTTCTCTGTTTTTTTTTAAAAATTCAACAATTCATCACAAAGATGCACTTAAGAAAATGTTAAATCTCTCCCCCACACTTAAATTGGACATTGTCCTCAATAGCCTAAAATAGCACACTAAAGCATAACCAAGGGACCAAGAATGTAAAGAGGGAAAAGAAAATAATACTCCCCAAGGCAGATTAGCTCCATAAAAAATAAAAATTTCAAATTCCAAAGTAACTCAACAACAAGAAAAATAAAGATAATTGATAAAAACTTGGACCAAGAATATTACCAAACCCCCCCCCCCCCACACTTAAACTGGACTATGTCCTCATGGGCTAAAAATAAACACAATAAAGCATCTCCAATGGGACCAAAATTGAAAAGGGGTAGAAAGTTTAAGTAATACTCCCCAAGTGTAGATTAGCTCCAAGATATGAGAAATTCATTCTTTAAGATGTTGGAAGAATTATTCCAGCGAACTTCAACCTACAAATAAAAAGATGAACAGACAAGTAGAGGTATAAAGAGTAATTAAAAATAAAAATCCAGAGAGAAGAAAAAAAATAGAAAGTTAAAGCCTTTAGGTCCCCCTCGAAGTAGAGTCCTCCTTGTCTCCAAATTATCTAATACACCACCACGACCTCCAAACAGATCATGAGGTCCTCCTTGTCGCAACCAAATACACTTTGAAATTGGTTCTTTGCTCAAACCTAGGTTGCTCAGGAAAAAAACAAACAAGAAGAGTATCCAACGTAGATAGCAAAAGTACAATGTTAACCAATTTGTAATCAACATAGCCAAATACCACAAGGAGGTTCAAGATTTCCAAATTTGCAAAAATTTCAGAAAAAAAACATAGCAAATGCTTAGAAGCAATCACAAGACTTAAAATTCATTATATGCATTCTTCTATCATCAAATAAACTCAACCAATATCAGTCCATGTTTAATAAATTTTTCTCAAAAACACATATACACAATTTCAAGAAATTCAAGAAGATAAAATCTAGAAGGTTTTGCACCACTATATTCCCCAACGTATAAGTTTTTTAAAAATTTTTAATCCATGGGGGATAATTAGAAAAAGATGAAAAGTAATGTGAAGAAGAAGAAGGGGAAAACGAAGATGAAGGGAAGGAATAAAAGTATCATTCTAGGGGAATAAAAAAATAATAATAAAATAAAATAAGAAAGAATAATAGAAGAACAAGACAAATAAGAAAAACAAACAAGAAAATTAAAGAAAAAGAAAACAAGAAGAAAAAGACAAAATAAGAAAAATTTGGGAAGAAAAGGAAAATTAAGGGAACAAAAGAAAAAAGATTTTTTTTTTTTTTGAAAGTTGGAAAAGGAACAGTATAGGACCGGCGTTGGCCAAGCCCGGAACCGATGCTGGTTGTGTTTTGTCTAGGTGTTGATTTTTTTTTTTTTAAACTGAAAACTATCCTAAATGCATGACCACGAATTCATAAACTAAAAATTAAATTAAAATTAAATTAAAATTTGTAAATAAAGAAAAAAATAACAAAATAAAACCAATCCGTCTCCAATATCGTGTTAGCTAAAGTCAAAACCTGAAAATAAAAAAGAGTTAGTATTGACTTAAAATTATAGATGTAAAAATCAACAAATTAAAAATACTATTATTACACATATTCCATATTAACATTAGGTTAGCAAAAATAAATAAATAAATAAATATACAATATATACAAACAAGAAAGGCAAGTTAGTTATTATTAACATGTATATACCTATGCACATATTTACAAGATATAGTGAAATTAAGATACACTTATACAAACAACAAAACATGGCACCTTTTTGCAAAAAGAACAATTGTACAAATTTACATATTTATATATTTACCGATTTACATATTTACATATTCACATGGTTAAATCAACAAAATCCAAGCTTTCATGCTATTATTCCCCGACAACGGTGCCAAAAACTTGATGTGTTTGGATTTGGGTATAAAAATCATATAAAAACTAAGCACATTCCCAATCAAGTTTACATTAAAACGTTAAACCCAAATTACACATATGAGCAAGCGTACTCATCATGAACATAGCATAGGATTCAAACGAGTGTCGATAGTCAAGGAACAAGTAGACATTAATCCCTTTTCTTTCATTGTTTAACCGACTCAATAAAGTGAACAACCAATAAAAAGGAAAATAAAATAAAAATATATACATGTCAAGGATGGAGAAGTATGTAACTCAAATCATTGTTTAGACAAACATGATCTTAAAGTACCTAACCATTATCATAACTAATCATTCTCTTGGCACCATGAAGGATTAAGATAAATTAGCATTACTTGGTTTGTCTCAACTAATTCATCCACAAGATGCATTAAACACAATCCTTGATTAAATTTTCTTGGTCTGGCAAATTTAAAATATGAAACTAATCAATGAATCCTTGGTCTGACAAATATCAATTAATATTTAATTACTCAATTCTCAGCAATTAACCTCTTTGGTCTAGCAAGTTAACAACCAATAAATATGAAATTAATCAATTGTAACCACCATCAACCTCTTTGGTCTAGCAAGTTAATGAAAAGAAACAACCAATTAATCTCGTAATACGCCCAAGTAATTAAATACCAAGAAGAACAATCAATTAATCAAAAGATCAAATAACTCTAAAAATCATAAATATCTAAAACAATGTCAAATTACAATAAAATAATTAACACATCATTGTTCAAGAAAAAGAAAACAAAGTAAAAGAAATAGATACTCATAGACAAGCCTTCTTCTTCTTCTTCTTCCTTTCAAGACCTTCTTGTACAATCCTCCTTGCATTATTTATCTCAAGAAAATATTGGTGATACACTCCAAAATAAATCTAAGTCCCTACATTGTACACCCCCATTTTCTTAGGGTCAATTGGCTTTTATTTATAGGCTCACAAAGTTCCTAAAAGAGTCCTAAGTAAAGAAGAAGAAAATACCTAAAGAAATCAAAAACCAAAAGGATTAGAAATTGATAAAATAAAAACCTAAGAAAAATTAATGAATTCCACCATCTTGACTTTTTGAATTGGAGAATTGGAAATCAAGTTTGACTCTTGATTGATTTGGACTTCAATTTGAATTCAATAACCAACAAAAATACGACTAATTTGGGCCCTATCATTAAGCATTTTGGATGGTGATTTGGGATGGAAATGGTTATATTTATGTTTAGGGATGTTTTATGATGTGGGAAATGAAGTCTTTTATGCAAAGAAATCATTTTTACCCACTTATATAGCATGAAAGCCGGAATATAAATATTCTGTCCAGATTTTCAAAAAGCATGAATTGAAGCTTTGTTTGGATGATTTCTTTATGGTTTGTGTTGAATAATGTTGTGGTTTCGTTGTGAGAATGAAGCCCTTCGTGTATGAAGTATGTGTTGTGGTTGTTGGATGAGTTTTGATGTTGTTTTGCTCAATGGTTTGTTGGAGAAAACAGGGGACCTTGCTGGAAATTGGGGATTGTAATATGGACGTTGTTTTATTCAAGCTATATTGTGACCATGAGATTTGTGTATGATGTTTTATGGAATCTAGGGTGTGTTTGGAGTGTATTTGAGTGTTTACAAGGGTTTGGTGTTTGAAAATTTTGGTGTTTTGTTGAATTCATGCTTGCTGCCAAAAAATCCCTGTACAAGAGCTCATATTTAACCCCCCAAAAAACATACTTTTGGTTGGCTTTTTTAGCTGAATTTTGGAATGTTCAAACTTAGGGATGTTAGGAAAATTGTGGTTCAAGAATCATCGAAAACCTCGTATTTTGAAAGTTACAATTTTTTGAACATTGTTGCTCCAGTGTGGCCGCGATTCTGGCGAGATTTTTGGAAACTTAATTAACCTAGTTTTTCAAAGAGTTTTGGGAAGGGGATTGCATGGTAATTCACCTAACATATAGGAGTGTCATTCTGGAGATTTTCATCAAGAAATAAAATGATTTCTTAGAGAATTAAATCAACCCTTGAGACCTTTGATTTGCTTTAAAAATAGAATTTTAGACTAAGGGTCAAGAACATGAATTTTGCCTTGAAAATTTCTCCAACTAGTCTAAAATGAATTTAAATGAAAATTATGGATTATTTTGATTTACTAGGAAAAATATTTCTTATGGTTTTTATGCTCAAATAATTATTCTATTTTTGAAATTTTGGAAAACCCTAGTAATTTTTAAGTACAAAGTCCTAAAGATAATTACTTGTCTATTTTGCTAGTTAATTATCTATTTGCTTGTTAGTCTATTTATTTACCTATTTATTTATTTAACTATTTATCTACTTATTTATTTATTAATTAATTATCTAATTATTTATTTAATTATTTAATTATCTAATTATTTATTTATTTTCTAATTATTTATTAACTATTCATTTGTCTACTTAGTTATTATGTATTTATTTATTCATTGACTTATTTATTTATCAATTTGGCTACTTATTCATTGTTTAAATTATTTGTTCTTTTAACTTGGTGGGATGCTTTCCTTCCTAACCTATGTGGATTGATTGTTTGATTAGGCGTTTAGGATTAATAAGATTAGAAGATAGAAAAGATTACTGGGAGCATAAGTAACCTCTTTTTCCTTGGGGATTTATATGATTTTATCTCTGAGGACTTGTGATCAAGAGATTAATTCTTGTATCATTTATATTAGATTTAGAACCGAATTTGAGAGGAAGGAACGCTTGAGAATTTTGAAAAGATTTCTGCTAAGCTTTTGGACGGAGGTAAGTCCTAACATCTCATGACTCGCTTATGCAAAATAGCTCTATTAAAAATTCATATGATCATGCTTAACCTTTTATGCCACAAATAAACTCATGATACGGCTTTCACTTATGAGTTCCATTTTATTGCACTTGGTATCACTCTTATCCCTTTACGGCTTTCACATGGAAAATTATGCACGATCAACTTTGAGAATTTTCTTACGAATGTTATGATATGATTAGGAGACATGCATAAATGTTTATAGCTAATGACAATTTTTTCTCCATGCATATAATTGCAAAAATCATAGCATGAGATTTTGGATACTAACAATATCGCCTTTGAGGCAAGATATGAACTGATTTGGTTTATTTGTGCCTTGAGCAAATTTGGTTAGAACGGTTGAAAGGATTTCAATTTTGGAAATGTTTTGGGGATAAAGTATGATTGCGGTTTTGAGTTGGGCTGAATTTTAAACCAAATATGATTTTGGGGACTAGAACAATGTTTTGGAAATGAAATTGTATATTCCATATTGGAATGGGAATTTCTTGAGCCGCTTTGTTTAGACTTGAGTACTCAAGGGTTGAGGCTATAGGATTAGCTTTCGTTAGACTAGGAGAGAGTTCTGGTTGATAGGCCATCTCCGAAAAACCGTCCTTTCCAAACGGGGCATCAGTCTTAGTAGTTGAGCCGGGTCCTTAGCTAGCAACGGAGTTATGAGAACTCTGACGGATGGACGTGGGGCATCCGAACTTGAGGCAAATGTGTGAGAGAGAAGAAGGAGGAGCATTCTTTCTGTAGGTTGATCACCTACATGTGATTTTTTGGCGTTGCGGATGCCGTGGCCATATTCATGCGGTATCATTTATCTGCGGACTCAATACGTGACATGGTAGGTTGATGACAGGTTCAAGACTTTCACCAAAATAAATTTTTGTGTTCCGGATGTTTGATGTGAATTGATTGCCCAACAAAACTTTTATCTATATTTCATGATTAATCATACTTGAGGTTCTCTCCAAAGATTGATATAGTATTTGAGATGAACAAATGTAAATGTTCTGATGATTGCATCCGTTAGATTTATTACATATTCATGCATCATGTCATTGATTTCGTAACTGTCATTTTCGCACACTACGGACTTATTGAGATTATTTATAATCTCACACGACTTTTCTAACCACGATTTTTAGGGTACTATATGTTTATCAAGACCAAGTACTGTAGATCATTTTGTAATAGATTAGGTTTTGATACTCTTCTAACAATACTCTAGTGATGATGTATAATGATTTGTTTTGGCTTGCAAGGTTTTATCCTTGTATGTCTGTACTGGGATTTATTTAGACAGTAATTCAATTTTTGCTTTAAAGTTAATGGTTAGTTATACCTTATTGCTTTCTTTTCTTCCTTTGTTATAAGGACCCGTTGTCTGAAAGGATGGGGTGACATCCCCAACTCCTCTAGGCTACGTAAGCAGTGGGGTGTTACATTTGGGCTCGAGTTTCTTTTTTTGGTTATTGCTGGACAACATGGAAAGGGAGAAATTACTATAAATATGACTCACTGAAGTTTTTATGCATGAACACTTGGAATTTCTTCGGATTACTAAAGCTGCTCACTTGGCTCATAATCTGCTTGCTATAAGCCCGTGGAAATTAAGCTATTAATCAGCCTGATTTGGGAAAGGTGTGAGAGGGAAATATGCATTCTTATTGTGGATGAAAGCTGAAGAACAAAGATGCAGTCAGCTTCGGGAGTTGGAGCCATAGTCCGAAAGGATGATGGCACATTTATGCGTACCTTCTCAACATATATAGGCAAGGTTGATCATCAGCTACCTGAAACTAAGGGAATATTTTTGGGAGTGAAGGTCTGCATGTCAAATGGTGTCAAAGAAGTTGAAATAGGTTCAGATGATTAGCATATCACAAACATGTTAACGAACACCACAGGTTTTGCTCGGAATGCAGGATATCAGGCTTATCCTGATGTTGTTAGGAAAATTTGAACGGTTGACATGTACTCGTGTTTCGGCAAGCAAATATGGTGGGGGATTCCCTTGCTAAACTGGCTTCTTTGAGTGGCATTTCAGTTTCTTACTCTTTTTTTTCATCTTTTACCATCATGTATCAACGCACTTTGTCTTTTAGATTCTTAACAAGTTCCGAATGTTTGGACGAACTAATACAATATGACAGGAGGTAATGGTTAAGGCTTTTTCTTTGTACTTTTATTTTTCATTCAATACATAGGTAGAGATTCGCTTAATCTCTCACCACAACACTGGAGACTTCGAGAGAGATATATATATATATATATATATATATATATATATATACACACACACTTACACGCTAAGTCTTATCTATTTATAAAAATCAGGTTCCGAATCCAAGCATCACATGCCAAATGTGGACAGACATATAGGATTATATATACTTCTGATTTGA
The DNA here is from genome assembly GCA_026120185.1 of Voacanga thouarsii. Classification (NCBI taxonomy): domain Eukaryota; kingdom Viridiplantae; phylum Streptophyta; class Magnoliopsida; order Gentianales; family Apocynaceae; genus Voacanga; species Voacanga thouarsii. The sequence continues at coordinate 214,301 of JANUWF010002184.1, read as the reverse complement.
ATGACTCATTTCACTTAATATAAAGATTTCGAAGATTATTTGACTTTAGATAAGTTATGCATTATCTTATTTAATAGAGACGTTTAGAAGGTAAATTTTTATATGGACCGGGTTTGTAGTGGATCGTCGCTTTAAAGTGTTGTATTTTTTAAAAAGTGTATAACTCACAAAATATATAGTATAATACTCAAAGTATATAATACACCGTGGACCCAATCCATATAAAAATTTCCCAATCTTGAAATGGGAAATAGCGCAAGGCATTTTACTTTCCCAAGTATAGCATGCTCCCTACGCAGAGAGCTTGAGGAAATCGTGTAGATTATTTATTTATATTGATGGATTGCTTTGTACTTTTTAGTAGATTTTATATTTTTGAAATGACAAAAAGTTAGTTGTGGAAGTTAGAAAAAGAATATCTTTATTTAAAAAAGTGAAAATTCATTTTCAGACGCTGTGAATATTTAATTTTAGATGGAAAGAGTGATAATAATAATAATAATAATAATAATAATAATAATAATAATAATAACAATAATAATAATAATAATAATAATAATAATAATAATAATAATAATAATAATAATAATAATAATAATAATAATAATGTATCTGGCAATTAATTAATGCCTATTTTCGAACTAAGATGTTTTTTAAAAAGGAATTTAAAGCCACCTAAAGGTAAGGGGATAGGTACAAACCCTAACCTATTTGTTTGAAAAAAAGAAAGATAGTACAAAAGTGTCATTGGCAAATAAAATGAATTAGACATGGAAGCCCCTAGCTACTTATCTAGTGATCATGCCATGTTTAGGAATAACAGTCCCGTTTTTCCCTGATGTAAATGAATCAGAGTAAAATCATCATTATCATATGCATCAACACTTCTTCAACCAAGTCAACATATAAATTAAAAATATTTATATTTTTGCGAGAACCCTTACAATGCAAACTGCTTCAACTTGCGAGCTCTTTGCCTCTTTAATTGTTAGAGTTTCATTTGAATTTCCAATTCAAAATCAAGACGAATCTGACCAGTTGTTGATGAATCGGAAAGATATTAATACTTTGAGGTTTGCATCCCTATTCTAACATTGTCTATAATTTGATAATGATTTGGTGTAACATCGCACACCTTATTGAGCAAGTCAATCTCATCACTATTGAACATATTATGCCCACTGAATTGTGTAGCTTTCACGACCAGTAACATGTTAGTGATTTGATCATCATCCACATTCAAATCAGCCAAGTACATTTTTACTCTGTATAATAAAATAATATGCTAAAGTCACAGATCTAGAAGCCCTTGCCACCCTTGCTCTCTCTCGGCCTAAACATAGTTGGTCATCTACCAGTGGCCTAACTATCATCGCTGAAATTTTGAATTTCAAAATTCATTCATGGCTGCACAGCCACTGGCGATGGATCCTCCTCTGGATTCCAGTTGGGAAAGAAAATCAATCGTATCCCTGTTTAATGGTTCGTCTTCTAACACTGTACAGCTGCTTTCGCTACATAAATCTGAATCAACTCTACTATTCTCTAAGTCAAAAATAGAGGCGTTGGTAGCTCCACGCCAATGTGCCTTGTTCTGCAAATTTTCACATGATAGGCCTTATGTGGACACTCTTACAAAGGAATACCCTAAAATTGGACTTAGGGGAATGTCAGTATAGGCTGACTTGATGCTAAACACATGCTTGTTTGACCAGTTCTAGAGGAAGACTATATCTAATTGTAGATGAAGGGACTCTTGCATATCCAAGGTTTTGCAATGCGAATGATCAAATGTGTTAGGTTTGGTATGTCAACTTCCTATGACTTGTTAAATTTTCCTGTTATAGTTATATTAGTTTGATAAATTGTAAAAACAAGAAGTTTAACAGACACAGTAAATTGGTAATGCCGTTCGACTATCAATAAGCCTACTTCTGTAGGTCCATGACCAGTAAAAATATCTATTAAATTTTAACAATAATTATAAGGATAATACATATCTCAAATCACCAAGTGATCCCTCAGTAGATTTTAATAGAATACAACATAGTACTCTTTCTATCAAACTTATAGAATACCCTTTCTGAACTCAACCATCATAATTAAACTCTAATCAATCGTTGTTGTAGTAACTTGACAGGTCTTTATTTGACTTCAGAAACCTTTCCAACCATAAGTCAATTGTAAAGTCAATTGTACAAAGGAAGTATTTGATTCAATCTCTGTCAAGAAGGTATGCAAAGTTGAAGCAAATAATTAGTATCACTAATGCATGCTTTAACAGTGAATAACAAAAAGCTTCAGAATTGTATGTGCATTAGAGTCACTCAAACTATAAGCATGAATTTCCCACTCTATCTTTTGCTCAACTCACTAAAGAATGCTCTCCTCCAAATTGTGTATTGCTTCTTGTTTCTTAGTCAACTTTTATATTTGTGATAGAGTTATTAGTTCCTCATTAAATTAGGAGACTGCTAAAGTGTTTTCTCCTTGCCTTACAAAAATTATTACAATCCCACTTTTACTTGAACTCATCTTTCTCCATGTAAGGTCTTTATTAGATTCTCTTCCAAGATATTCCCTAGATTTTTGAAATTCTTTTGGACTTTGGTTTCTTAGTCCACCTCAAATTATTCATGCATCAAACTTTGCCAATATAGTTGTTTCCTAAAACAACTGTAGAACTGACTTCAAGTTATCAAGGATTTCTATTAAAGATGCTTGTCCATCACGAATATTGAGAACACTAATCCTAATAATCTCCCCCTTTGGTATTGTTCGATGCAAAATCATATGCTACTCAATCTTTAGTGTAACACAAGCTTTATCATTGATTGCAACACAAACTCCCAACAGAATGCACAACCAAGGAAACAAGAACAAGTAGCAACACATAGTAGATATAGTATTAGGAATATCATTAGTAGCAATAGTATTAGCAAATATCCCTAATTACTATTACAAAAGCTTTCATTGTTCAGCAGAAAAATTAGCATCCTAGCATCCACAATCTAACCCCCTACTCCCCCCTAAATTCACCTACTACTCCCTCTTTTTAGATCAAATAAGATGCCAATCAAAAGTTAGAAAGAGTGAGAAGATCAGTCTAAATCTACTGCTGGGTGGCCGAGGCAGTATCAATCTTGCTAAGAATGGCATTCGTAAAAGCTCTTAACAGGGCAAGTTGATTGGAAACAGTAGTAATTTGTTGGTATAAGTTAGCAATATCAGGGGTGGAGGGTTGAGATCCAGAAGCAAAGACATTAGATATATCAAGAGGCACAAACTAATCATTGGAGATCTCCAGGTCGGCTACTTCATAGTGCTTGGAATAGGTGTAGAAATAGATAGCTTCTTTAGTGGAAGCTGGACAATTGATGTCCTTGATAATTTTGTGAGACTTAAGGACCATGTAACTTGGACAAACACTGCAATACTCAGTGAGCAAATAGGGATATAGTAACAAAAATGTGCTACGAGTAGTGAGTTGGGCAAGCTCCACCACTTAGTGAGATATCATGTCCCCTAGATTAAATATCATACTATGCACAATTTTATACAACACTGCTCTATCTCTGAGTACAATAGAAACATTATTAGTATGTAACACCCCACTACCTAGGCCCACCAGGGCCGGGGATGTCGCCCCGTCCAAAGGACAAGTGGTCTTTATAACTAGGTCACACAAATAAAATTGCAGAATAAAAATAATACTTTAAATTAAAATTTATTACATCCCAAGAATAAATCCGTAAATACTAAACCCATAATAAAATTTATCCACTCTCATCTCCCCAAAGCATTACACAAAATAAATTATCAGCAAAAACCTTCCAAGGCAGATACTATTTAGCTACTCATCCCCATAGCAAGATCGACCTGAAATCATGGTAAAAATGGTGATGAGACAAAAATCTCAATAAGTCCGTGCGTGCTTTAAGTATCGAGTGAAAACAGTTCGTGAATGCAAAGTATAAAATCTTTATAAGAGAATTACTGGCAAGCAATAAACATTAGTTAAAATCAAGAGTGGCGTTTTGGCTTCCAGCCATACATAATTATTAAAATCTACCACTCAAAAGAAAGAATCATGGGTTACCACACGTTGGGCACCATAACCAATCAGAATGCCGACACTTTGTGCAGACTAACAAAAAAAGGTAGGTGATCGGCCTATCGGGCAAGATACTCTTCCTTTTCTATACCCAAACAACAACCGGGTGTCCATTCCGGCTAAACACAGTCACTTGACTGAAATAATAATTGCTAGCTCGGACCGGCACGACCTACTGGACTGACATCTTATCCGGGAAGGACTCACCCCTCAGAGGTGGCCACCTACTGAGAGACTTACCATTACCTATCAAAGACTAGTCTTAATAGTCCACCCTTATTGAGTACTCAACGTAACGTATCCCACTTGGGAAAAATGAACAAAATATAGTTCCATTTGAAAATGGCAATTAAGGGTTTCCAAAGTCTTTGTCAAAATCAGTTTTAGAAAGAGTTTTGAGTTTGAGTAAATCTGCTTATTGGTTTTCAAATAATTCATTTGTCTGAAATAAGAAAGAAGTCAATCATCAATTGCCTTTACAGAAATGAGTATCCATGCACTCTACATTTGGCTTGCCATAATAAACATTTTACATCAATCGAGTTTTATGCAAGAGCTTACCTGATCCATAGCTCGAGATAAAATAAAGATCTTCAATCGATGACCCAACCCCGCCTGGGGTAAATATAAATCACAATCAATCTCAAGCCAAGATCCACTTTCACAAATAAAACTAGCTCAACTCACTACTACCATGATCCTAGTGTCCCAAACTTTAAGGCCAAATAATAAATAAAAGGGTTTATAAACTAAGTCTAATTTGACATTTAAAATAATTAGAGTTTTGGGAAATAGGTACTAATAAGTTGAAGGTTTAAATCTTGCTAAGAAAGATTTAGAGTTTATTTGATGAAAAGTCCTAGGTGGTATTAGGTAAAATAATGATTTATTAATACTTAATTGTTTGAAACTAATTGCTAGCAAAAATTAGTTGAAAATAAATTTTAATGGGTCTTGATTGAAAGCTAATAAATTAATTTTAACAGGTTTTGATTAAAAGAAAGATAATAAATTTTAATGATATTTATGAATATAAAACTTACAAAATTAATATTTTTAATTATTATGATTATTTTCATAAAAGGTTTTATTTGATATTATCATTCTATATAATATATATATATATATATTTTATTTTCTAGTAAAGCTATTATTTATCTGACTAAAATATCCTTATTATATATATTATAATCCAAATCTACCATTCCTAGGGTTTTTCGAAATTACTAGCAAAACACATAATATTAAACATCTTATTGAAGAAATAAAATTTAGCTTAGGGACAACTAGATCATGATCATAATTCTATTGCTAACCACAATCATGAACATATACACCCCTTCAAATCATCAAATCATCCAAATCATGCATATAGGCATAGATCTAAATTTACTAAGGCATGATCCAACCTCTACTAGCATAAACATAATCATGACTTTAATGATCGTACACGGATATAAATCCTATTCACCATAGGTGACATAATCTCTAGCATACTTGATCATAAAGACGTGGAGACATGCATTAAACCCTAAAAACACCATAATATCATCCAAGATAAATCATCACATGCATCAATCCCAACTCCATCATATACACACATCCATTCATGCTTCGAATTCAACTCATCACAACAACACATGCTTAAACCACAATCATAGCCCATCTCCTTCTAATATCACTCTAGAGACATTAATCTAGAGTCTAAAAAGAGGGTTGAGGGGACTTACTTGATTGGTGAGTACCTTGAAGGAGTTTCAAATGGATCTCAACTCCTAGATGCCTAAATCCGTCCAACGAAGATAAAGAAAGCATGGCCATTGGTGAAGAACCATTCGGCCAGGAAGAAGAGAGTGTTCAGCCAAGAGAGAGAGAGAGAGAGAGAAAAAAGAGAATAAGAGAGTCCATTAGCAAGCTTATTCATATATATATTCATTAGAGATCAAAGATTAGTGAAGATGAAGTTGTTTGAACAAACCTACCTTGAAGGTGTCCTTGAGCCTTCACAAAATTTCTGATTTTTTATCCAAAAGAGCAAGTTGGATTTCGAAGTTTAATGTTAAAAATGGTATGGATGGACTCATGGCAGTGAGTAGATGAAATGTGGAATTTTTGAAAGAATTTTGAAGTGATTTGGAGAGGTATTAGGCGAAAGAAAGGAGTAGGTGTTCTTGGTGTTCTATGTGTGCTTGAAGGTTGAAGAGAATGGAGGGATTTTGGTTAATGCTGGCCGAAATTCTGAGGGAGAGAGTGACCGAATTGCTAGAGTGTTTTAGGTAGATGATTTTTTGGTTTGAAAGGAAAAAGGAAAGGCTGGTTGTTGAAATCCTAAAAGAATATTTTTGGGAATTAAATTTGGAAACAAAATATAGCAAGAATATCTTGTTCAATGGAAGCCTTTTGGAAGCCGTTGCGGCCGACTGCAGGCTAGGATTTTTGCTGGACAAAAGCTGGATGAAGGAGGTTAATGGTGGCCGAAAAGAGGAGGTACAATGGTGAAGGAAAGGTCTGGTTGTTTGAGGGACATTTTATGGAAGGTCGCTAAATTAATATGGCTAGAATTTTGGTATCCAATCAAGGCAAGATTGCAGTGATTTGCTGGAGATATTTTCGGGCAGCCATGTCTGATTTTCATGCAGAATGCTGGAGAAGACAATGGAGTTCAGTTCATCGCTGTTCAAGAGAAGTTTGTGCAGAAAAATGGAGGAGTTTCGGCCAGGGCTGAATAAGGAAACAAGGCTGGAAAATTCTGCACAGAATTTTCGCTGATTGCTCGAATTTTTCTAGGCAGTTTCGGCTGCCATTTTCCAGCCAACTTGCAGAGAGTTTGAAGGAGATTCCAGGGGTCTTTCATGGCTGGTTTCCAGCCTTCTTCATGGAGGAAAAACATGGATAAGGAGCTGGGAGAAAAATGGAGGAAATCAGCTTGGTTTAGGGTCACCTATGCTGTGATTTTGCCCAGAAATTTTTCTGGTTTTGCACAGCATTTGTGCAGTTCGAAAATGGCCAGAAAATTCCAGGTTTCAAGCTGTTCAAAAGGGCCATTTTCTGGCAGCATTTGGGAGGGAATAATGGCTGAGAATTTCGACACTTTGAAGGCACAAGAAGCTGTAAAGATTTCAGTTCATGACATGAAGGAAAATGAACCTAGCTAGAGTGAAGTTTTAGAAGGTTCACTAGGGGAATTAATTCTCTTGGAACCTTCCCCATCCCTTCCACATTTTCGGTCCATTGCAAGAGAACAATATCATGAAAGCTTGGATTTTGTTGATTTAACCATATTAATATGTTTATATGTAAATATGTGAATATGTACATATGTTCCTTGTATGACTAGGTGTTGTATTTTGTTTCTTGTATACTTGTATTTTAATGTCTCCGTATGTTGTAGTTCCTTGTAACTTAAATTGTGAACATGTACCTTAACTAACTTGATTTTATATTATGATGTATATACATGATGCTAACCAGTTATTTTGTATAGTTAAAATGGCTAATTGGAGCTTGAGACAGTATCCTAACATATCTCATGGGATAACATCTCAACTATTTGACTCCACTGCCATAGAAATGGTATTGGAAAAATTTGCCACCCATGTAACTAAGAGTTTTTCTGAGATAGATGACATACTGAAAAAATTTGAGGGCATGGTTAGAAATATGGAAAGGAAAATTTAGTTTTTAACGGATTTAGTGATAAAATCACCAGTAGGGTAGAAGCACAACATGATTCAGCTGCTATTACACAAAGGAGTGGTAAGGAACTACCCAATCCCAGCATGGAACAGGTACCAACCATCTAAAGTAGATGGACCGGAACTAGCCCCTATTGTTGAACCTTTTGAAAAACAACCTAAAAAAAATCATATTTTCAGCCACCAGTACCCTACCCCACCCTACCCCATTCACACACACAAAGCAAGAAAAGATGCACAATTTGACAAGCTTTTGGAAATCTTCAAACAACTGCATATAAACATTCCACTCACAGAAGCTTTAGTACACATGCCCAAATATGCAAAATTTCTCAAAAGCATGCTTGTAAACAAAAAATGTTGGAGGAATTATCCACAGTGGTTTTGAATGAATAGTGTTCATCTATCCTATAGGACCAACGGATGATGCCACGAAAAGAAAGTGATCCAAGGAGTTTTTCTATTCCTTGTCCTATTAGTACTCTTACATTTTGCAATGCTTTAGCTAACCTAGGTGCTAGTATTAATCTGGTACCGTATAAAACTTTCAAAAAGTTAGGCCTAGGTGAACCCACACCCACTAGGATGAGTATTCAACTTGCAGATTGATCGATTAAATATCCTAGAGGAATAACTGAAGATGTCTTGGTTAAAGTGGATAAATTCATATTCCTTGTGGATTTTGTAATTCTTGACATGGATGAAGATTCAGAAGTTCCTTAATCCTAGGTCAACCTTTTTTAGCAACTGCTAATGCTTTATTTGATGTTCATGGAGGAAAATTAACACTTAGGGTTCACTACAAGAAAATTGTTAATCTGCCAAGGAAATTTGCTACGAAAAAAATTCCATAACAATCTACCACGAATTTGCTATGAAAGAAGACAAGACATAGCGAATTGTCATGGTAATATAACTATAGCAAATCCATAGCTGTTTGTCACGGACTTGCCACGGATATTGTAGCAACTAGTGATGCAAAGATGTTCCCTTACAGATCCGTAGCAAAAAAGGATAGGGGAAAAATTAGCAACTAATTTGTGATGGAAAATGTCCGTGGCAGTTTTTACAATTATTGATACAAACCTCCGTGGCAATCTGCCACCGATTTATTTTTTCTTTTTCATTTTATTTTTTATATTAATTTGTATTAATATTTGTTCCATACCTTAAAATTCCTAATCTTACCTTTAGTTGATTTGAACAATTTTCTTTCTTATTTGTAGTTAAAAATTTTCATTTCCTTCCATATTTCTATTTTTATTTTGACAACAAAAGCCATTGGAAATATCAGTGCAATTACCTATATTACCATTTAGAATATAAAAAAAATAAGTTTTGTAAAATAGTGATAAAATGACTAAGAAAATTTCATTAATTATTTTCCATGGCAAATCCCTAGCAAATTGTGAGGGATTTGCCAAGGATTTATTTTTTCCTTTTTTATTCTAATTTTTATTATTTTTATTTTATTCCATAATTTTGATTAAAATAGTCAAATGTTTTATAAAAATTTTTGTTTTTTATCTCTAACTTATTTATTCTTGAAAAAAAATGATTCAAATTTAAAATAGAATGTAACATTTTTGTGTGTAGAAATATATATATATATATATATATATATGTATTAAAATAAAAAAATTTTAAAGATGTGATACATTTTTTTTTTTTTACAACAAAAGCCATTGGAAATATCAGTGTAATTAACTATATTATCATTTAGAGTATACAAAAATATGTTAGGTAAAATAGTGATAAAAAGAATAAGAAACTTTCATTAATTATTTTTTGTGACAAATTGGCGCGGATTTGCCACGGATAGTCCGTGGCAAATCCCTAGCAAATTGCGAGGGATTTGCCACGGATTTATTTTTTCCTTTTTATTCTAATTTTTATTATTTTATTTTTATTCCATACATTTTGTTTAAAATGGCCAAACGTTTTATAAACGTTTTATTTTTTATCTCTAACTTATTTATTCTTGAAAAAGAATTGATACAAATTTAAAATAGAATGTAATATTTTTGGGTGTAGAAATATATGTGTGTATTAAAATAATTTTTTTTAAATATATGATATAATTTTTTATTTTTGACAACAAAAGCCATTGGAAATATCAGTGCAATTAAGTATATTACCATTTAGAATATACAAAAATATGTTCGATAAAATAGTGGTAAAAAGAATAAGAAAATTTCATTAATTATTTTCTATGGCAAATCCGTGGCAACATGCCACGGATTGTCTTAGTCCGTGTTTTGATTAAAATGGTCAAATATTTTATAAACATTTTATTTTTTTATCTCTAACTTATTTATTCTTGAAAAAAAAAACACTAAATTTATGTTCAAAAAATGATTGTTTCACTTTCAAATGCACCTATCGTTGTAAATGCCTTAGGTTTTTAGTGTCTTTGTAGATATTTTGTGGGATTACGTGCTAAATTATATCTGATTACCTTGAATATAAATGTGTGTGTGTGTGTGTATACATATATATATATATATATGTATATATATAAATATTTGAATATGTGATTATGTATATATGTGTACACACACACACACACGTGTGTGTGTGTGTGTGTGTGTGTGTGTGTTTATGTATATTTATGATTATGAATGTATATGTGTATGTGTGTGTGTGTGTCTATGTATGTTTATGTATATTTACGATTATGAATGTATATGTGTATGTGGGTTATATTGTGTATGAATTTGTGTGTGTGTGTGTGTGTGTGTGTATTTATAAACCTTTTAATAAAAAAGATAGCATAATTGGTAGTATATAAAATTTTAAAATTATATAAATATAAAAAATATTTTTTATATTGAATAATATGGTTTTATACTAAATTTAATTTGATTATTATATTTTGTTATAATACTTTTATTTAAAAAAAGTACACAAAGCATCCGTTAAGAGTAGTTTAAATAAAATAAAATAAAAAGAGTTCCACAACAATTGTCGTAGCTTAGCAACTAAACACAACATACACATTTCAGAGGTCATGGGTTCGAGTCTTGCATTATGCAATTCTTGAACAATTTAGGGGCTGCAATCCGGTATGGTAAGTCTATGGAGATGACTATGGACCAAATAGTTTGTGATCCAGTGTGGCTGGTGCATGAGGAAGGCTATGCATCGAATAGTCCATGATCCGGTGTGGCTGGTCCACAATTCAAAAATTTTTAATTTTTAAATTGCTACGAATTTTCCATGGATAGCTAGTTCAACATTGCTTCTGTGGCAATCTATCACGGATTTGCCACGGAAAGTACTTCTAAATAAAGTATCCGTGGCAAATCCGTGACAATCTTGCTAAATAAAGTTTCCGTGGCAATTTGCCACAGATATACCATGGACAACTTATTTTCATATTGTTTCTGTGGCAAATCCATCGCCAATTGCGATAGATTTGCCACGGTTCCCTCGCAATATTTCTCCCTAAAAGGTGCTACTAGCTTGAACATTTTGTGGAAAATTGCCACGGAAAAAAAAATCCCTCGCAAAAAATGCTTAGCGATGAAGGTATTTGCCATAGACCAATTCCGTCGCAAATCCGTGGCAAATTCCAATTTAGCTATGGATTTGCCATGGATTTGTCTGTGGCAAATTGGCAGATTTCTTTTAGTGGTTGGGGACAAGGAAGTCATTATAAAAATTCCAAAAGCATGCAACATCCTAGTTCTTGTGACGATTCTTATTTAAGGGTTGATATTCTTGATGAACCTATCTTTCACTTTGTGCAGGAATCATTTGTCCAAGGTTATATAGAACAATCTATTGCATATTTGGAGGACTCAATTGAGGGTCTTAGGTTGGAAAATTTTAAGGAAATCAAAAAAGGTAGTTTGGAAAACATGAAGTCATCTATTGAGGAACCACCGGAATTGGATTTGAAGAACCTTCTCGAGCACTTAGAATACGTTTTTTTGGCAAAAGGTGAAAAACTACCTATGATCTTTGCCAAATACCTTATTTATGACTAAAAGACCAAATTGGTAAGTCTTTAGGAAAGTATAAGGGAGTGACTGCATGGAAAATTACGGATATTAAGGGAATTAACCCTTCCTTTTGTACTCATAAAATCTTTTTGGAAGAAGGAGCCAAACCTGTAGTACAACCTCGACGTAGGTTGAACCTAAATATGAGTGATGTGGCAAAAGGTGATGTGATTAAACTCTTAGATTCTGACATCATTTACCCTATTTCTGATATTATTTGGGCTAGTCCAACACAAGTGGCACCAAAGAAGAGAGGAATGACTGTGAGCCCTAATGAAAAAAATGAGTTGATCCGAATAAGATTGGTAACTGGTTGGAGGGTGTGCATTGACTATAGGAAATTGAATGAGGTAACTAGGAAAGTCCATTTTCCTCTCCATTTCATTAACCAAATGCTAGAAAGGTTAGCTAAACATGAGTTTTATTGCTTCTTAGATGATTTTTTTGAATACTTTCAAATTCCCGTATCACTGGAGGATCAAGAGAAGACTACCTTTACATGCCCTTTTGGTACTTTTGCATATCGACGTATGCCTTTCGGTCTTTGCAATGGCCTCGGAACATTCCAACGATATATGATGACTATTTTCAAAGGGCTTGTAGAAGATATCATGGAGGTATTTATAGATGATTTCTCTATTTTTGGTGATTCTTTTGATTTATGTTTGACCAATTTAGAAAAGGTCCTCCAATGGTGTGAAGAGACCAACCTCATGCTTAATTGGGAAAAATGACGCTTCATGATGCAGGAAGGCATAGTATTAGGATATAAGATTTCAAGAAAATGTATTGAGGTTGACAGGGCTAAAATTGAGGTAATTGAAAAACTCCCTCCTCTGACTTCTGTGAAGGTAATTCAAAGCTTTCTTAGGCATGCGGGTTTTTATAGAAGGTTTATCTTGGATTTCTTAATGATTCTTTTCTTAAAAAAAGATGCTATTTTTTATTTTGATGAAAAATGTCTCAACACTTTCAATATGCTTAAAACAAAGTTGATTAATTCTCCTATTTTAATTGCACTGGACTGGTCTCTCCCTTTTAAACTAATTTGTGATGCAAATGACTATGCAGTGGGTGCAGTGTTTGGACAAATAAGGAATAAGCACTTTCAGCCAATTTACTACACAAGAAAAACTCTTATGGTGGCACAAGAGAACTACACCACAACGGAGAAATAGTTTCTTGCAATAGTATTTGCTTTTGATAAATTTCATTCTTATCTTATTTTGTCCTAAGTCATTGTGTATACGGATCATTTCTCCCTTAAGTATCTACTAAACAAGCATGATTCAAAACCACGATTAATAAGATGGGTTTTATTGTTGCAAGAATTTAACTTGGAGATTAGGGACAAAAAGGGAGCTGAAAATTTGGATACGGATCACTTGTCTAGGTTGAAAAATCCCAACCTTGAGTCATTGGCCGAGGGAGACATTAATGACACTTTCCTGGATGAACAACTTTTACTTGTTGATGGTGAGATTTTTCAACTACCTTGGTATGCGGATTTTGCTAATTACTTGGTTGCGGGAATTCTTTTGGACGACTTCAATGGCCAACAAAAGAATAAATTCCTCTCGAGGTAAAGCATTACTTTTGAAAATATCTAAACTTGTTCAGGTGTTGTGCGCATCAACTTATTTGAAGGTGTGTGGATTCTACAGAAATCATCAATATCTTGAAATATTGTCATGAAGGACCCGCAAGAGGCCACTATCAAGCTAACAACACCTCTAGAAAGGTACTTGAGTCTAGTTTTTATTGGCCTACACTCTTCAAGGACGTTCATAGGTTTGTTCACAGTTGTGATAGGTGTCAACGTACAGGTAACATCTCTAAATCTATTGAGATGCCATTATAAAATTTTCAAGCTTGTGAAATTTTTTATTGTTGGGAGATTGTTGTAATGAGATGCCTACTAATGATGCACGGGTTGTTGAAAAATTTCTAAAAAAAAACTTTTCACCCGAATTAGAGTCCCTACGATGCTCATTAGTGATAAGGGAGCCCACTTTTGTAATACCCAACTAGATAAAGTTCTCAAACATTTTGGGGTTACTCATAAGGTTGCTACTCCCTATCATCCGCAAAACTAGTGGCCAAGTTGAGGTGGTCAATAGAAAATTAAAAAGAACTTTGAAAAAAGTCGTCAATCATACATGAAAGGATTGGAGTTTGAAGCTAGATGTTACTCTTTGGGCTTATATGGCTACTTTTAAAACTCTCATTGGTATAACCCCCTATTGCTTAGTGTATAGAAAATCATGTCATCTACCAGTAGAAGTTAAACATAGGGCTCATTAGGCGATAAAGTTTGTTAATTTTTACCTTCATCTTGCAGGAAAAGAAAGAATGCTTCAAGTGAATGAGTTGGATGAGTGGCGCAACGATGCCTACCATAATTCGAGGATTTACAAAAATAAGATGAAATGATGGCATGATAGGCATATTCATTCTCCCCATGATTTTCAAAAAGGAGATAAGGTGTTAGTATTTAATTCTAGGCTTTGATTTTTCCTAGGTAAGTTAAAAATTTGATGGTCGGGACTGTATGAGATACATCAAGTTTGTCCATTTGGAGTTATTGAGGTTTCTCACCCAACTAAGGGAATCATTAAATTCAATAGAAGTCGATTGAAACCATATTTGGGGGAAGAAATAGGCACTTTGAAGTATCTCGACGTTACCTTTAACGAGCCATGATCCACCTTGGCTTCTTTATCTTTTAAGTACTTTATCTCTTCTTTTCTTGTCTATTTCTTTTTCTAGATTTATGGTTTCTTTGTTTTGTTTCTTTTCTTTTAGTATGTACTCTTGTAATGACCCTTCCTTGAGGTGGATTAAAACCTGGTGGCACAACAATGTCATGGAAGTATCTTCTTCACATTATTCTTCTTCTTTATTCATCTTAGTGTTCTTGGCTGTACTTTATTATTTTATCTTTGGTCATTGAAGACATTATCTAGTTTAAGTGGGGGGCGGGTAGGGGGGGGAGAATAAAGGTTAAAGAAATGCTTTTCCATATTAATTGGTGAATGTATTTTGTGGTTGGCATAACTTTTTTGGAAAATTTCAGTGGTTTCACTGTTAAGTGAGGTTGTAATTCTTTTTCTTATTTGGATATGAGTTTTGTCATTCATTAGGTGGATTTTGATGCAATTAGTTTTATTGGAAAAGATATTTCTCAAGACTTGAAATTTTTTATTAATCTTGTTTATGTATTGGTGTTTGAATGTTATTTGACTTATCTAGTTGGAATATAGAAGATATGATGAATATGGGAAGAGTTTATTAGCTTACTTTTGTATTATAAGTTTAAATTTTGCTAGCTTTGAGTTATGATAAAAGAAAAAAAAAATGTGAGTTGTAAAAAGTTCTTTGAAAGAAAAGATTGAAAAGAATGCTAAAAATTTTTATTTGAGTTGGAAAAAAACAATGAGTGGAAACAACACTATTATTGGTGTTAATTGAGAAAAAAAAAAAAGGCTCTTATTGATGATCATTGAAGACCTTTAGCTGAAAAGGGGGTCAATATGGGGAGAAGTAGCAAGTGAATTCGGTACACTCTCTTGAGGCTATCCTGAAGGCAAAAAGGCAAAAAAAAAAAAGCATAGAAAGAAACCATTGGTGAGAAAAATATAATGAGTGATGACTATAAAAGGGGCTAATACTGTGTGTAAAGAGAAATCCATGCACTTGAGACTATCAATTCCCTAAGTCATTGAAAAACATTGAGAAAAAAATTGGAGTACTTTCCTCACATCATAAATTGAGTGTGCAATTTTTGGATTTATAATGCTTGAGTTGGTAGATGGGTTAACTTATATGAGTTATGTTATCTATATTTTTACTTGAGAAGTGAAATAATTTTCTTAGACTAAGGTATGCACTTGATTAATTTGACTTCAAGAGTTTTGTGATGTCTTGTGCATGTTTCAAAGTTTTAAATTGGTTTCAAATGGTATGAATGACAAAGGTTATATCTAAAGTTTGAAAGGAAAACATGATCTTTGCTATGATGAAGAAAATTTTGAATGAGAAAAAACTTGTACTGTGTTGTGATCATAGTGGAACATAAACTTAATGTTTTCCAGTTTAAGCGTGTTAATATAATATGCGATCATATTGGAACTCCAAACTTCATGCTTACCAGTTTAAGCATGTTAACATTATCTATATAGAGCCTAACCATTTTACTAGGATGAAGCTTCTTTTCTTCTTTCATTTTCTAGCATCTTCTCTTGACAATAGTTTTATGGCTCTTGTTTATCATCTTCATGAATGATGGCTTCCACATGAAGATACTTGATCCTACATTGCTTACAGCTTATAGGTCTTTGATTCTTGTTTTGTCTGTGTGCGTGCGTGCGCCTGTGACTTATTCTTGATAATTTTACTAAAAAGTCTATGCAATTTTAAAAGTTATCTTATTTTTCCATACTTAGGCAAATTCTCAACTTAAGGGTATTAAGAAAATGGAGAGTTATTTTTTCATTGAAATAAGTCTAGTATCAATTATTTGCTAAGTTGTATATTAATGTTTTAGCATATGAGAAATGCTATGATTATTGGATTTTCTTTCTACTATTTAAACTGCAAGGTAGAGATAAAAAAGGAAATCCCTTAAATAAACCGAGATGATAGTAACTATGCAAGGAATGGTTCTAGATACTATGGTCTACATTTATTCATCAAACATCTTGTGTTAAAACTCTACAACAAAATGGAATTGCTGAACGAAAACATGATTATAAAGTGAATATTACACGAGCTTTAAAAATAACATCGAATTTACTAAACCCTCGCTAATTTCTTGAAAATTGAGACGAAGAACATTACAAACCGATCTCTATATTACAATTTTCACCATATTTTTTTTAGTGATCTCAACAATGACAACACTATTTAAATTTTTTTCTTTATATATTTTACTTTATACACCCCTTAATCAAAGTGATGGATAAAAAAATTAGACACACACACACACACACACACACTTACATGTTATAATATATATATTAAACCAAAAAGATACTTATAGACATTCTATACTTCATAAACGTATACATTTACTTATATATTACAATAGGTATATAACATAACATAATTAACTATATATATTTACTTATGTAATACATTAAGTGTATAACATAACATAATTACATATACACATTTATAATAAAATTCACCATTTGAGACACGTTATTAAAAATATTTTAGTAAATTTGTCAAAATACACCACCATACAAACACATAAATAAAAATTAAAGAAAAATGTAAGATGAAAACCTTATTTTGTCACAAAACCCTCGCAAATTGCGATGGTTTTGCAAGGGAAGAAGAAAATTCGTCGCAATTAGTGACGAATTTGCGATGAATTTATGAAAAAAATAGAGTATTCAAATTTTCACTGTGCAAAAATTCAAATTTTCAATCCGAAAATTTTATCTAGAAAATGGTGGGTAATCAAAAATTTAAAATTTCGTAGCAAAAGCATCGCAAATTTGCAAGGATTTTGTGATGGTCTAGACTTTTCTCTTTTTTTTTTTAAATTTGAAAAAAAATTTAAAAGCAACCAGCCATCACAGAACCCTCACAATTTTGCGAGGGTTTTGCGACAGTCCACCAGTTAGACTTTTTCCTTTTGTATTTTTGAAAATATAAAAAGTCCATCGCAAAATCATCGCTAATATTGTGGTTTTTGCCGATGGTTCTAACAATTTTTCTTTTTGTTTATGCATTTTATTCTTAAAGAAAAATTAACCGTCGTAAAATCCTCACTAATTTGTGAAGGATTTGTTAGGGCATTCTATTTATCACAAGACCCTCGCAAATAGCGACGGTTTTGCTACGAATTGCGATGACCATTTTAGCCATTGCAAAACCGTCACAAATTGCGAGGATTTTGCGGATTTTGTGACGGTTTTGGTCAACTCGCGAGTTCAATAGTTGTCATCCCAAAATCGTAGCTAATTAGCGACTTTACTGTAGACGTCAGAAAAAATTCGTTACAAATGTTGATTTTTCCTGTAGTGATAGCCTCCTAAAGGATCCTAGTCAAATTGTTCAGCAAAAAGAAACACAAATTTTGGATTTAGTTAGATTTCAAACTAGAAAAAGAAAATGGTTGCACAAATCCGATCAGGGAGTATAAACTTCACCTTTAATGGAAAAAAAAACATGTAAATCACTCGGAACCCTAGGCATGGATGGAGTTGCTTGAACTGAAGGTGCTGAGGGGGGTGGTGATACGATCATATCTATATAAAGACCTTCATATTCCTTGTTTTTGTTGCTTCCATTACCTTTCTTATCAGTAAACTTATCGACAAGGTCAACAAGCAAATCTGCACCATTTTGCAGCATAGATAGATATCTCCCAGAGGTTACAAGCATCGGTCATAGTGTTAGTGACATTTTTGGAGTAGCTAAAAATGATAGAAATAGGGTATCTACGAGCACAGACAGGCAACTTAACAAAATTGAACAAGCACAGCCTATATTCGACCAAGGCTCTAACAAATGCAATTATCAAATATCAATAATGTCGGCAAGGCCAAACAATCTAAGCATAAAGTAACTAAACAGAATTCACAATTAACAAATAAGTCAGTAATAAACTTGAGAGACTTACTCACAGTTCTGCCAGAATGTACTCGGTCGACTCCAGTAGATGTACCTGGTGCCGGCTCTCCTCTAGACAAGTTGCAATGCGATGTACAGTAACGCTGATTGAATCATCAGTTCAATATTGGTTTACCTTCAAGAAGTTATTCGCCCCACTCTGGTGCGATGGGTACAGCAACTCTCCTTGTAGGATAAGACGATCTCAGATTGCTATTGACGTACACCAACTGCGATCACCTCAAAACTCTCCTTAGTTCACCGGTCTCGTTTAGTTAAAATACTATAGATCATGGTAGGGAGAACAGTTGAGGAGATTTTTCTCTCAAGGAAGCAAAACAAGAAAAAGCTTAACCCTAGCAGCGGCTCTGTTCGTTTTCTTTTAATCTCGCTTTAGCAAAAATCAAAACTCAATCCGAAATAGGAGACCCTAATTCTAATAAGATTTTATGTTTCCTTTTTCTCTTCAAGTTAGAGTTAATTTAGGCCAAATAAAAGATAGAGGAACGTGAAAACATGGGCTTAACTTAGACCAAGGCCAAGGCAAAGCCCAAGCCCGAGCCGGGCCAAGCGGGCAGCACGCGCGTGTGGCATCCTCCATACCTTGGGCTTTTCTATCAAGTCTATAGAAAATCCTCTTAATATATAAAGGCTTCCACACTCCCCAATTTTTCCCATGTGGGACTCTTGTCTAACATGAGTTCCTAAATGGTTAAACACCTAACTTTAACAATATTTAATTATAGATTCCCACCATGAAAATGGCTTCTACCATAATTAAAACAATCTCTAACATGTCAAGAACAACTCCCTTATAGACTTGGATGTGTCTTTTAGTCTTCTGATTATACTTGGTACTCTTTATTTTTGCAATTGTGGTTTGACTATCACAATGCACAGATATAGCAGTAATGGGCTTACTGATCATTGGCAAAGAGAACAATAGTCGATATAGCCATTCAGCTTCTGTTTTAATAGTATCCAAGGCACATAACTCAGCCTCAAAATTTGACCGAGTTATCAAAGTCTGTTTACAAGACTTCCAGGCAACTACTCTGCCACTTAATGTAAAGACATATCTAGTGCAACTATTGCTACCAGAGTTCTTGGCTATCTATCTTGCATCACTCTACCCTTTAAGTACAGCAGGGAATTTTCCATAATGCAGCCCAAGGGACACTGTTCCCTTCAAGTACCTTAGTACTCTATCTAAGGCCTCCCAGTGAGTCCGATTTGGAAAAGTTGTATATCTTGCCAGCTTAGATACATAAAATGAAATATATGGTCTTGAGCCATTTGCAAGATATTGCAAGCTACCAATAATTTGATAATATCTTAATTGAGAAACAAGAACACCACTTTCATTCTTGAACAAAGCTATAGAAGGGTCACTTGGAGTTTTAGCAATCCTACAATTTTGATAATCATATTTCTCAAGAACACTCTCAACATAGTGAGTTTGAGAAATGGCTATCCCCTCAGTTGAGCGAATCAACTTTAGGCCAACAATCACATTTGCTACTCCCATATCCTTCATTTCGAACCTACTTTTCAAGAATGATTTAGTCTCATTAATTATCACAATATTAGATCCAAATAGAAAAATGCCATCCATATACAGGCATAGTACAATAAATGCATTACATTTAATCTTACAGTAAACACACTTGTCATTCTCATTTATGATGAAGCCAAATGATAGAATAGTTTTATCAAAATTTTCATGCCATTGTTTGGGTGCTTGTTTTAGACCATATAGGGATTTAACAAGTTTACAAACTTTTTGTTCATTTCCTTTGGCTACAAATCCCTCAGGTTGATCCATATAAATCTCATCTTCAAGATCACCATGAAGAAAAGTTGTCTCACATCCATCTGGTGGATGGTGAGACCATATATAGAAGCTAATTCAACTAGCACTCAGATTGTAGTTAAACGAGCAACAGGAGAGTAGGTATCAAAAGAGTCTATTCCCTCTTTCTGTCTAAACTCTTTGGCAACTAATCTGACTTTATACTTATCTATGGTCCCATCTAGTTTAAGTTTCTTCTTAAATATCAATTTGCATCCAATTGTAGTGCACCCAGGAGGGAGATCTACCAGTTCCCATGTCCCAATAGAGATAATAGAATCCATCTCACTTTTGATAGCTTCTTTCCAATTCCCTACTTCTAAGAAAGTCATGGCTACTTGAAAGGTTAAAAGTTCATCCTCAACAGTGTAAGTGACAAAGTTCCAAAGTTCTTCCTTAACTCTCTTCCTTAAAAGTCACTTCCAAAGTTCTTAACTACCTTAACTCTCTTACTCCTTCTAGGTTCTTCCAATTCCTCAGTTTAAGTATTGAAACTATTTGGACTTGCCCCCACATCTTTCATCCCTTCCACGTGATCAGGAATGGAATCAGATGTTAAGGCTGAATTTAAAGTAGAAACATCTTGAGGCAGAACAGTTTTCATGGGAAACACATCTTTAAAAAATGTAGCATTACGGTATTGAATAATAGTGTTAACATCTATGCCAGGTATTTCAGACTTAACTACCAAAAACCTCATAGCATAGCTTATTTCCACATAGCCAATAAAGATGGCATCAATAGTCTTTGGTCCAAACTTCTTCCTCTTGTGCTTAGGGATTAGAACTTTTGCAAAATAACCCCACACACAGAAGTATTTTAAGTTAGGTTTCCTACCTTTCTAGATTTTAAATGGAGTTACCTCTTTATGTTTATGAGGGACTCTATTCAGAATATGGCAAGTCGTATTCAAAGTCTCACCCCACATATACTTAGGCAATCAAGAATTCAAAAGTAAGCTATTGATCATATCTTTAAATATTCTATTTTTCCGTTCAACAATCCTATTAGACTGGGGAGAATAAGGAGGTGTTTCCTCATGAATTATGACATTACTTTGGCAATAATCAACAAATGGATTAGACCCATATTCTCCACCTCTATCAGATCTTAACCTTTTAACTTTCTTGCCAGTTTGAGTTTTAGCTTCATTTTTAAATATGAGAAACTTTTCAAGTGTTTCATCTTTAAGTTTAAAAAAATAAACATAGAAATATTTACTGCAATCGTCAATAGAAGTAATGAAGTATTTCTTATGATCCTTAGTCAACAAACAATTGAATTCACAAATGTCTGTGCGAACTAAATCAAGTATTTCTAAATCCCTTTTAATTGAATGATAGGGTTTCCTGGTTGTTTTAGCTTCCATACACACATGACATTTATTCTTCTTATCAATTGAATGTTTAGGGATCAAGTCTAAATTCATCATTCTTTTAACAAAATCTAAATTTAAATGTCCAAGTCTACTATACCAAATATCAGTGGATTCAAAAATGTGTACCACCGGATAAACAAAATTCTCAACAAAAGAAGTTTTATTCAAATCAGAAATAAATGGTTCAACTCTTAATTTAAACAAACCATCTGACAAATAACCTTTGCCAACAAAAGAATTGTAATGCATAATCACTACTTTATTACATTTGAAAGTGAATTCATAACCCTCTCTAACTAGACATGAACCACTAAGAATATTCCTATGAACTGTTGGAACATGTTGCACCCTATGAAGAGAAAGAATGCGCCCTAAAGGAAACTTCAAGTGCACGTGTCCAATCCCTAACACATTGGCTGCAGCTGAGTTCCCCATCTTCACAATTTTTCCTTTAATAGGTTGGTAAGACACAAAAAGCAATTTATCAGCACAAACGTGCACATTTGATCCAGTATCAACCAGCCATTCAAGTGGCTCATAAATAGTAAAAACTTCTGGGTTAACAAAACATACCTTTCATCATCATTGGAAGTAGTGATGCCAGTCCCAACCTCAATGATATAAACCTCAGCAAGGTGTGTACTCAAATCAGCTTCTACATGACTATATCCTCTACCACCACATTGACTTGGGCTTCAGAATTTGGTCCTTATTTTACTTTGGGCATTTTAGACGGACAGTCGTTAGCCCAATGTCTAACTTAACCACAATTCCAACAAGGTTTGTTCGCTTTCGATTTCTTCTTGGCCTTGCCTTTTATCTTGTTAATGTTCACAGAGTTTTAATTAACCCCCACATTCCTATGATTATTGCTCTTCTTCCCAGTAGTTGCCACATGGACATTAGACTCCACAGGTACAATATAACTATTCTTTCTATGTTGTTCCTCAATGGGTATTGATTTTATCAGATCGTTTAGAGAAATCTTCTATGTCTTGTGTTTGAGAGACATACCAAAGTCCTCTCAAGATTTAGGCAATTTCTCTATCACTGACATCACTTAGAACTTCTCAGGAATCCATATCCAATTCATGAAGAGAGTGAATAAGCAATTGCAACTCTTGAGTCTATTCAGTCACATACTTGCCTTCAACCATCTAAAACTTCAAAAATTTAGAGACATAAAACCTTTCCAGACCATGATCCATGGTATTATATTTCCTATCTAATTTATCCCATAGCATCTTTACTATGTATGACTCAGAACAATAGATATCAAAGAGTGCATTTGTCAATGCTGACAGTATTGCCCCTCTGTCTACATTGTTCCTTTCATCCCATGCAGCAATCTCAGCTACTCTAGGATGCCTAGTAGTTGGTATAGGCCTATCTACCTACACTGCTGATAATAAGCCCCTCATGGTCAACCAAATTTTCATGCATTATTGCCAACGCTTGAAATTTTGCCCTAGACTAAATTTGTCTGGTAGACCATTCAAGTCAACCAAAGGCTTATACATAGTAGATGCAGTACCTGTCGAACTAGCCATTGCACACAAATAGATAATTTCATAATAACTTCTTGAAGACTGTTAGAAATAGGGTACCTACGAGCACAGAAAGACAACTCAACTGAATTGAACAAGCACTGCCTATACCCGACCAGGGCTTTAACAAATGTAATTATCAAATATCAATAATGCCGGCAATGCCAAATAGTCCAAGCATAAAGTAACTAAACAGAATTCAAACTTGACAAATAAGTCAGTAATGGACCTAAGAGACTTGCTCGCAGTTCTTCCAGAACGTACTCAGTGCCGACCCCAGTAGATGTACCTGGCGCTGGCTTTCCTATGGACAAGCTACGATACGAAGTACAGTAACGCTGACTGAATCACCAGTTCAATTTTGGTTTACCTTCAAGAAGTTATTTACCCCACTCCGGTGCGATGAGTACAGTGACTCTCCTTGCGGGATAAGACGGTCTCAGATCGCTGTTGACGCACACCAACTACGATCACTTCGAAAATCTCCTTAATTCACTGGTCCCGTTTAGTCAAAATACTATAGATCGTGCTAGGGAGAACGGAAGAGGCAATTTTTCTCTCAAGGAACCAAAACTTGAAAAAACTTAACCCCAGCAGCGGCTCAGTTCGTTTTCTTTTAATCTCGCCTAAGGAAAAATCAAAACACAATCAGAATTAGGAAACCCTAATTCTAATAAGATTTTATGTTTCCTTTTTCTTTTCAAGTTAGAGTTGATTTGGACCAAATAAAAAATAGAGGAATGTGAAAACATGGTCCTAATAAGATTTTATTTTTCCTTTTTCTCTTCAAGTTAAAGTTGATTAGTTGATTTGGGCCAAATAAAAAATAGAGGAATGTGAAAACATAGGCCAAGCTCGAGCCAGGCAGGTGGTGCGCGCGTCTGGCATCCCCTACACCTTAGGCTTTTCTATCAAGTCTATAAAAAAGCCTTTTGGTATATAAATGCCTCTACACTCCTCAATTTTTTTCATGTGGGACTCATGTCTAACATGAGTTCCCAAATAGTTAAACACCCAACTTTAACAACATTTAATTATGGATTCCCACCATGAAAATGGCTTCTACCATAATCAAAACAATCTCTAACATGTCAAGAACAACTCCCATTAATTTTTTAGGCTAACTAATCATGAGTTAAAAGTTATTAACTCCCAAAATGGCCATTTTAAAAAAAAAAAACATAAGGTCACTTATCACGGAAATATAACTGTAACCTTTGAGGGAGTCCAAACAAATAATTAGACAAGTAATTCTCTACAAAATTACTACTTTCACCACCAAATGATGTATATGATGCAACTTGCTGCCATGCCATTGGAGCATCCTTCCACAACTAATAGCCCTGCTACCAAAAATGAAAATGCACTAAAAATTGAACCGAGTATTTTTTATGTATTGCAAAAGAGATAAAAGTTTGCAGCACTTATAGATCCCCCTTATGATGTAGCAATCATACCATATTAGAAACATTGTTTTGGCCAAACTGATGTTGTATCCATGATTCAGATTGACCTGCAATTACGATTTTAAAAATATAGATAGTTAATTCATAGATTTCAAAGCTCGAATTAAATAACCAACAAATTACATAGTCCAAAATGTTATCATAATTTCTTTAATAGAAAAAAGGACAGAAATTATCACCAGTGCAAAAGTCAGTTCATTAGAAGTTTTTGTAGCAAAATCAGTTCCTGGCTGAAGCACCGCATATGAGCTTGGTGTTGTCACATTGTACATGTTGTTCAGAAAGAAAATTATTAAGATATATAAATCATCAAAATAATTAAACTAATTTTGTTTCTTGACAATATAATAAAGAAATTTAATACCTGAAACAAAGTGTAGAATAATCCTGTTTGGGTTTCTGGAACTCCAAGCTGATGCATGACATATGCGGTTGCCATTGATTTGAGCCATTGAAAGCAATACTTCGTACGGTTGTCACTGCACCTCTATAAGCGTCAACCACGTCCTTTCCTTTGCCTTTCCCAAACATCACAGTGAATGGATTCTCTGCAACTACAGTTACCAGAAACACAAGACATTTCGGTACAAGGTACAGGGACAGGTATGCGATTCTTTATTTTGAAAAAATCGAATTCGATAAGTGGTAAGCTTCTTCTATACCTTAAGGTACATTAGGGTATGAAATCATAATATGAAAAAACATATATATATATATATATATTATTAAACATATGAAGAATATTTTTATGTAAAATATAAAGGTTATCTTTTTTAATACAATAAATAATTGTTATTTATTTGTTCTTAAATAATTTTTTTTTAATCTATACAAAGTGATGAGAGTCTATAATTTTATAAGACCAGCAATTAAATCCATTTAATTTTAAAGGAAATTTCAATTTGATAATTTGGATACTTCTGTTGTCAAAGGAATAGAAAGTTAATAATATTGGACTAAACAAAAATTTGGCAAAAAAAAGAAGGATATGTTTATAATTTTATAAATTAAAAAATGAAAAAAAAAACCCTACTTTTCCCACTATTCTTTCTCTTTCCCACTATGTTCCTCAGTGCTACTGTTCCTCCACGCCACTGCAATTTGTTCCCCCACCCTTGCTACAACAGGCTCCATCTTTGTCATCTTGTTCATCTCCATCACTAACAAACTCTCTACTCTTGTTTAGTTCTGCCGCTGAAATCTTCCTACTTTGTTCCCTTCCCTCTGCCACAGTTGCTCCTTGGATTTCCAATTCGCTTATGGCAGGGAACCGAAACATGAATATGGAGGAATCCAAGCATCCCGGTACCGCGAATCCATATGCACGAATTGATTCAATAGCAAAAGTAGTGAATCTGGTAACTATACTATTATGAGCAGCAATGCATTTCAGTGCAGTTAACAGATTACACTGAATTACTGGGCTTGTAAGGTTTAGAGAGAGAGCATCTGCTGTGCAACATCTTGTTTGACTAATACACTTTCAGACAGAGCTATCATTGCAAGAATTGCTGATACTGGTTCACGTAGAATCATGAGCACAAAAGTAACCAAGAAGAGAAGCTGAATGAGAGGAACTACAATACCAGAGTTTATCAACTGTTGTATGTTCTCTTTTAGGCTAGATATATCTTGCAATGCATTTAAGGCTGCCAGTCTAGCCTCAAGGTTTCCTCTATTGAACATTCTGACTAAAGGTTCAATAGCTCCAACTTCTCCAAGGGAAGCCTTACTTTGATCAGTGAGCTCCATCTTTGAAAGCGCGGTTGCCATTAGAATCTTACTCATATAAGAACCTGAAAGAAATTATACCATCCTGAGCTACCAAGAAAATATTACAGACCTCTACCAATACAAAAAAGATAAGAAAGAAATTATACTAATCAATCACAAGTCTCCTTAAATGTAATACCAAGACCAAGAATATCAAAATCCTTTTTATCACCCTCCTTCCAGAATCCCAAAAGGGGGAACTAAGCTTTTCTATTTAACAATCTCTTCATGAATGTCATATCAATTTCAAACTTTAGAACAATATTAAATATCAACATAAAACAGAGGCTGAATGAACAGTCATGAAGTGAATAAATTCTTAAATTACCTTTCTTCTGGTAGTGTACCAAAGGCTTGAAGTAACCAGCCTCTGCCATGTTCAAAACACACTGAGAATTGCTTGACAAAGAGTTTAATAACCTTCCGGCATCATGTGATGCTACTTCATCATCTCCATTAAAAATGGAAACCAACATTACAGTACGTCCTTGAATTTTCCCTATTCTTCTCCTAATTGCTGCAAGATCTGAAAGACCTGATAAGAGCCCCACTGCCTCTCTCTGTTCTTCCATATCACTTTTCAGCGATTTCACCAATACCAATAGAAATCCCACATCTACTATTTTTTCCTGCACAACACTAAACAATGTAACAGATAATAACAAACGGAGATCTAAATCTAAAGAAATAAACCAAAATTTTGTTAGGGATAAACCCAAGGAACAAACCAAAACTCTAATGGCAAAACCACAGAAGACGATAAAAAAGAAATAATAATAACGAAAATAACGTGAAGAAAAATAAATAACAAGAAAGGAAATAAAAGAGAGAGATACAAAAACTTACATGGTTAGGTCAAATAACCTACGTCTACGGGTGGAGGCAGAACAGAGCTTCACTATGAAAAAGATAATTTACAAGGTTTTAGGAAAATGTTCTTAAGCCACTAAATACCACTAATACAAAACAACAAGTGAGTCATAAAGAACAAATACCTTAATGGCTATTCAAACTCTTGTGTTGGTGTTGTTGTGTACATCAAAGAACCAAACTAAGCCTTTATTTATAGGCATCCTGAGGAGGTTATAGTTCATAGAAATTCGACGTGGGATTCCTTCATGAAACAAAGTATTAATGGTGGTGAAGAAATCTTTGGTTTCCCGATGTGAGATGCAAGCCACCCCAACAAATCTCTACCTTGACTTGTATCACAAACTCAAACATAGCAGTTTTGCTCCACCTTCTCTACAAAAGTTCAAAGACCACAAATCATGAACAGTGAATGCCAATCAAGTCCACAAAAGTCAGCAGGATTTTCTTTGTTGTTAATCTTCTGAACAAAAACTTTCTTCTCAGCAATGGTATCTCGAATAAAGTAAAACTTCACATCAATATGCTTCGTCATTTCATGATACATTTAATCTCTAGTTAAATATAATGCACTTTGACTATCACAGTAAATTGTAGTTGCACCTTTATGTAGGTTGAGCTCGCAAAAAAAACCTTTCAACTACAAGGCTTCTTTGATCGCCTCAGTCAGAGCCATATATTCTTCCTCTATAGTAGACAATGCCACTATATGTTGTAAGCTAGCTTTCCAACTAACTGCACAACCTCCAATGCAAAATACATAGCAGTAAGTGATCTTTTCCTGTCAATATCTCTGGTGTAGTCAGAGTCCACAAAACTAACTGAAGTGTTGTTATTTCTTCCAAACTCGAAACAAGTATTTGAAGTACCTCGCAAGTGTCTGAGAATCCATTTCACAGCTTACTAATGTGCTTTTCCTGGACAAGACATATATATGCTAACTACACTAACCGCGTGGGAAATATCTGGATGAGTACAAGCCATTGCATACATTATACTGTCGATTTCACTGGAATGTAGAACCCGTGACGTATAATGTTCCTCTTCACTTGACTATGGTGACTGAGCAGCTGAAAGTTTAAAATGACTTGCAAAAGAGTACTTACAAGTTTTGCATTTTTCATGCCAAACCTCTCCAAAACTTTTTTTATGTAATGTTATTGAGTTAGGTACAACTTCCTAAGAGCTTGATCTCTTTTGATCTCCATGCCAAGAATCTTTTTAGCTGCTCCCAAATCTTTCATCTCAAATTCACTCTTTAAATATCTCTTCAACACATTGATTTCTACTAGATTCTTAGCAGCAATGAGCATGTCATCAACACAGAGCAATAGATAAATGAAAGAACCATCATGTAGCTTCCGGAAGTAAACACAAATATCGTGCATGCTCCTTGAATAGCCATGACTCAACATAAAGGAGTCAAACCTTTATACCACTATCTTGATGACTGCTTCAATCCATGCAATGATTTCTTTAAAAGATAAACATGGTTTTCTTTTCCTTCAATTTCAAATCCCTCATGCTGCTTCATGTAAATTTGTTTCTCAAGATTACCATGCAGGAAGGCTGTTTTAATGTCAAACTGCTCCAATCTCAAATCACACATAGCAACTAAAGTAAGCAAAATTAACAACAAGTGAAAATACGTCATTAAAATCAACACCTTGTACCTGACTATAGCCCTTCGCAACTAATCTTGCTTTGTACCTTCCATCTTTAGCTCTGGGAGGGCTCTTATTTTTCATGAAGACCCATTTGCAACCAACAATTTTCTTTCCCAAAGGCGGCTTTACAAGGACTTAAGTTCCATTCTTGTGGAGGGACTCAATTTCTTCATTCATTGCAATCAACCACTTAGCTGAATCTTCACATGAAACAGCTTCGTTGTAGGTAGATGGTTCACCATCTCCATTTGTTTCTTCTGCAACTGACAAAGCATATGCAACTAAATTTGTATGCCTTTTCGGTGGTCGAATCTACCTTCTTGATCTATTATGGGCTATGGAATATTCTTCTTCTATATCTTCTTCATCTCTGTGAACTAAATTTTGATAAACAGAAGAAGTTAAATTAGAAGGACCAGAACTGCCAATTTCAAGCTCCACCTGCTCCTACATACTATCTTCATCTACATGAGAAGAATACAAAGACTCCTTTTTAGAATTTAACATAGACACCTCATCAAATGTAACATCTCTGCTAATTACAATTTTTAGTGATTTAGGATCTGGACACCATAATCTGTATTCTTTCACCCCAGAAGCATACCCAAGAAAAATACATTTCTTACCTCTAGGCTCCAATTTCCCATCATTTACATGCATATATGTCGGACACCCAAAACCTTTCAAATTAGAGTAATTAGCAAGCGTACCTGACCAAACTTCTTCAGGAGTTTTTGAAATCAAAAGCCACAGAAAGAGTGCAGTTGATAATGTAACATGCTGTAAAAACTACCTCTGTTTAGAAATCCTTTGTTAACCCTGCATTTGATATCATACAACATGCTCTTTCCAAAAGAGTTCTGTTCATACGTTCTGCAATACCATTTTGTTGAGGCTTCATTTTTATTGTACGGTGCTGAACAATTCCTTCATTTTTACAAAATTCATCAAGTTCCTTTTCACAAAATTCCATGCCATTATCTGTCCTCAACCATTTTATCTGTTTATTTGTTTGTTTCTCAATAAAAAATTTTCACTATTTGAAAGTTAGGTAAACAACACTTTTACTTTTCAAAAAATAAACCCAACCTTCCTTGAATAAACATCATTGAAAGTCAACAAATACCTGGCACCACCCTTAGATGGGACACAAGATGGATCCCAAAGATCTGAATGAATATAATCCAAAGTACCTTTAGTTCGATGAATTGCTGATGCCTTTTCTGCTTCCGAAAAATACAGTACTCATAGAAGTCCAATGCACCGGTATTTTGTCCATCTAGAAGACCTCTATTGCTCAACATGCGTAGACCTTTCTTACTCACATGCTCCAAACACATATGCCATAATTTGGTAACGTCAGAATTGGACAAAGCTGATGTAGAAGCTGCAACAGAACCTGTGACAGTAGTTCCCTGCAAAGTATATAAACTAACATACCTGCAACCTTTCATAACAACAAGAGTATATTTACAAACTTTCATAACTCCACCTTCAGCTGCATATTTACACCCAAGAGCCTCAAAGGTGCCCAAAAGGATGAGATTCTTTTTCAAATGAGGAATATGTCCAACATCAATGAGAGTCCTCACAATCCCATCTTGCATTTTAAATCGAATTGTACCCTTACCCACAATATTAAAAACGACATTATTACCCATCAAAATAACTCCACCGTTATAAGCTTCATAAGTGGAAAACAAATCCCTATTGGGACACATATAGAAAGAAAAACCTGAATCTAAAATCTATTCATTTTCAGACTTTGTCCTGCTATCAGTCACAAAGAAAATATTTCCTTCACTTTCATCTGCTACAACACTAACTTCAGCAGCATCAGTAGATTTTTCTTTATTCTTATCCTTATTTTTCAATTTAAAGCATTCAAACTTAATGTGCCTTTTTTAATGACAATAATTGCAAACTAAATTTCTATATCTGGATATAGATCTCGTTTTTTATTTACTATTGCCACAAATTCTATTCTCGGATCTACCATTAGCTACCAGACCTTCAGTCTGAGTTTCACTAACCTCCCTAATTAAATCTCTATCAATCATTTCATTTGATTTTAAAGTAGACTGAATTTCCTGATACGAAATAGTTTCCTTTCCATACATTAGAGTTTCTTGAAAATGCTTAAAGGATTGGGGAAGGGAACACAACAATAATATGGCCTGATCCTCATAATCTATTTTCACATCAATATTACTCAAATCCATAATGAGAAAATCAAACGTATCAAGATGTGATGTAATAGATGTACCTTCAGCCATCCGAAGAATAAACAAAGTTTATTTCAAGTAGAACCGATTATCCACTATCTTCTTCATATAGAAAGCCTTTAGCTTTTTCCAAATAGCTCTGGCAGAAGTTTCAGCATCAACTTCTCTTAAAACCTCATTAGAGAGATTTAGAATGATTCATGATCTCGCTCTTTTATCCAAGTCTTCAAATGCCTCTGTTGTTATCTCCGTTGGCTTCTCTTTTATCCCTTTCAAGACTAAGTCAACCCTGTCTTGAATTAAGATGGCCTCCATTTAGAGTTGCCACATGCGGAAGTTGACACCCCGAACCATCTTGGTCTTTGTTATCATTATTGCCACAGAGTTTAGAGCTAGTAGCTCTGATACCAGTTTGTTAGGGATAGGGTCCAAGAACAAACCAAAACTCTAATGGCAAAACCACATAAGACGATAACAAAGAAATAAAAATAACAAAAATAATGCAAAGAAAAATAAATAATGAGAAAGGAAATAAAAAAGACAGACACAAAAACTTACGTGGTTTGGTTAAATGACCTATATCCACGGGTAGAGGTGGAACAAAACTTCACTATGAAAAAGACAATTTACAAGGCTTTAGGAAAGTGTTCCTAAACCACTAAACACTACTAATACAGAACAAGTGAGTCACAAAGAACAAATGCCTCAATGGCTATTCAAACTCTTGTGTTGGTGTTGTTGTGTACATCAAAGAACCGAACTAAGCCTTTATTTATAGGCATCTTAAGGAGGTTAGAATTCATAGAAATTCAATGTGAAATTCCTTCATGAAACAAAGTATTAATAGTGGTGAAGAAATCTTTGGTTTCCCGATATGAGATGCAAAACACCCCAACAAATTTGAGTATTCAAAGTACCCTGTTTTCAACATTCTTTTCAACAAGGCTTCTCAGAATCTTAATTATTTCCAGTCTAGCATTTGATTTAGTCAATCGAGTGCACAAATTTGAGACGACACTTTCATTGTCAATTCTCTCATTTGTAATGATATTATCCCGAATCAACATCTCTAAGGCTATAAGTGCACGTCTAAATTCATCATCATTTCCACAGCTAAGCTTGAAACCCACATCTCTAACATTTGAAGAAATTTTATCCTCATCCTCCTCCACTTTCTCCTTCTCGGCTTCTTCCTCTGTATGTTCCCCCGCCCTTGCTGCAATAGGCTCCATCTCTGTCATCTTGTTCATCTCCGTCACTAACAAACTCTCTTCTCTTGTTCAGTTCTACCGCCGAAATTTCCCTTCTTTGTTCCCTTCCCTCTGCTGCAGTTGCTTTCTGGATTTCCGATTCGCTTATGGCAGTGAATTGAAACGTGAATATGGACGAATCCAAGCGTCCTAGTACCACGAATCGGCACGCACGAATCGCTTCGCGATTCCATGGTAAAAGTAGTGAATCTGGTAACTACATTCTAGATAGCTGAAAATAGAAAAAGGTGTAATTTGGGTTATATAATAATAATAATAGTAGTAGTAGATTTACTAAAAAAAATAAATTTTACAACAAAATAATATGTATTAGATTTACTAAAACTTTGCATTCATTGCTATAATTGAATATAAGAGATGATGTGCGCGTAGACTTGCACATATTGCATTTGAAGCCGCCCACTAGAGGAATTGTGCAACCATGGCATTGCACATTTGTTTTCCTCCTGTGTTTTTCCTTTCTGATTAATTATATTTGACAGAAAGAAGGAGATTAGGCGAAACCCTTTCATTGTTCAATTTTGATGAGGTCTAATAGCGGCCAAAATTAGTCCACAATTAGTTGAAAAAGAAAATCTAAAATTTTAAAGTGCTTTAGCTTACCTGATTTGTAAATAAACTTACAGAGTAAAACAAGCATTCATTAAGGCAAAAGCATGAGCTAAAGTATATTGGATTAGTTTTTGTAGATATATCAGTTTGACTTTAAGACAAACTTCTATAAAAAATCCGACCTTTTTCTCTTTGACTTTCGCGATGCAGTGCTGCAAGTTTCTCTCACACCATTGGAGATGACAGAGTGAAGCTTCTTACCCTGGATTTATCTCGAAATCGCTATATAAATTCAAAGAAGAAAAGTAATATTTGCAACATAGTAATGTAACATCAAATATATGCCACAGAAGTTGGTTGCCAAAATTAATTACCCAAGACTTGCTTCAGCAATTTGTATTTCTATTTGTCTCTTCTTCACTTGCAATTCAAGATTCTACACGAAAACATTGTGAAACCAAAAAAAAAAAAAGTCCTGTTAATTTTCGCCAATTAGAAATTCTTCAATAAACATTAGCATCTCAATTAGAAATTTTGGTGTTTAGAAATCATATTTGTGGAAAGATGTTAAAAACCTGATTTCTGAGTGGCAGAAGTCCCAGTCCCAGATTTGTACCACATAAATTGAAAGACATAGTCAACATTCACAAGTTAGGCACTTGAAGTATTCACATAAGAAAAATTTCTTCTTAGACATTACCAATGCTCCTTGCGACCCCCTTTCAAAAAAATATGGAAAAAGAAAACCACCAAGAATGGTGTGTGACTGTGGGGGAAGGGGGTGTTGGCATTCACCCTATCAGCTCATTAGGTTACTTCTTCAATTAGTTTTTTTGATATTTTTTCCTTCTCAGCTACTGCTTTTTTTTTTTTTTTTAAGTGGGAAAATCTTTGAACAAAAGCATTTAAAGCAACTGAATGCGTAGCTATAGTAATTGACAATAAGAACTAGCACAATTAAATTGAAACTTCAAGAGCGAAACAGCTCAATTGTAAAAATTTATTAAATCCAACCCCATAGAAAATTAGACGTCGTCTTTTTATCTTTATTTTGTATTTATGCATGTAGACAGTTGTGATTTAAAGGAGAGCATGGGAACTCAACTGTTTATTCAGATACCGTAATATGCCCTCTTCATTTCTTATGGTACCAAGCTCTTCCAGCTTTTCCAGTTTTTCCTTCATGCATACAAATTGTTAGTACATTTTGCAATTCTTTTTCATATGAACGAAATCTACACCGATCAACAAACACGCTTTCTTTATGATTATATCAAGAATCTTTAACAACTAAGCATTAAGTACCTGCACTTTCTTGGCATGGCTGCACATGCCACTTAACCGCCAGGTCCATGCAAAGAAAGTGTAGAAATCAATGTGTTGCTAAAAAAGAATGAATAAATCACAAAGTAATGAGTCTCAAAGGAAAAAGGAAAAAAGAAGAAGAAGAAAAAGAAGAAAATCCACACCTCGGTCTTTTCTCAGCAGGTAGATTAACATAACGTCCAAGAAAATCTTCCGTCCTATGAGAAATAATAAACAAAAGGAAAGAAGAAAGGTAAAGAGTAAAAAA
This sequence comes from Voacanga thouarsii, assembly GCA_026120185.1. Lineage (NCBI taxonomy): Eukaryota > Viridiplantae > Streptophyta > Magnoliopsida > Gentianales > Apocynaceae > Voacanga > Voacanga thouarsii. The sequence continues at coordinate 179,687 of JANUWF010002184.1, read as the reverse complement.
CATTGTAGAAAAAGAAGAAGGCACACATCATGCATGATTGATCATCTTTCCATATTTTGTAAAAATTGAGAATGTTGGTTCTATGTTTTGGAACTACAAAGCTGAAAAGTTTCTTAAAAAAAAAAAAAATGTACCACAGAGATGGAACTTGGATGGTTACAAATTTACTAATGCGACCAGGAGGCGAGAATGCCAGAAATGCAACATCAATACGACAAATGATTGAGAGTCTTCACCCTTTTTCCTCAGACAATACCCGCCCTTTTGAAAAAGTCACTTGACGTTTGGTATTGTCTCGGATCCTCTTGATCTCTATTTTCCTGCCCATTGTTGGGGTGAAGATCTGTGTAGAAATCTATTTGGTAAAGGAAAGAGTGAGACAGCAAATACGCTAACTAGAGTAGAACTTCAAGGTCTCAAGCAACTACACCTCTTGCAGGGTATAGAACTCAGGAAAATGAACAGTTTTTATGGGCAGCGTCTCGGTTTTAAGAATAATGGGGCCTGTATTTAGCAACAACATGTAATTTGGAAGTCATTTAGCATGAAAAAATGTTCCAAAGTGAATTAACAAAGTGTACTAAACATTACAATTAATACCAAGTTATTGAAGAATAATTTATGTTAAGACATGCATTGGTAAAGTCTTGTTCGGTGCACAACAACTGAATTAGATTATATTTCTCATTGTAATATTTATGATATCTGTTCATCCTTATCTTTTATTCGCACTAGATTTTCAAAATTGCATTGAAGATAAAAGCTACGAAAATATGTTTTCCGAAAGTCAACGGCGTTGGATAAGCATACATAAAATGAAGTAAATGATATTTTCACAATCTGCTTCAAAATGGCAAAGCAATTGTTACCATATTGCCATTTGACCTCAGGCCTTTTGCTTCAAAATTAATTGATATTACTTATTAGTGCAACAATATGGACTGTAGTTAATATTCTCTTAAAAATACGAAAAAAAGAAAGTTTTTAATACTGCGATGAAGAAGTCCCTATATTGAATAAATGACTAACCTTCAATATTGAAAAGTGATTTTTTCCTAATTCGCCTTATCATATCAGCATACAATAAATTGAAGTTTAATTAGCCTCGTTGATATAACATCTAAGCTGAGTGTTTCTTGGAATCTTAGTCCAATTTGGGGTAAAAATGTTCTTGCTGTCTAGGAATAGGAAGGAAGGCAGTTGGAGCAAGTACAAGACGAAAAATTGAATAGGACCTCGACAACAAGATGCATTCCTTCTCGCCCGCCATCTTTTTGGTTTTTTTTTTTTTTTTGGGGGGGGGTGGTGTATCCAAACTGCCTAAGAAGGCAGGGGTTAGACAATCCTCTATCCATTTATTAATATACATAAATAGAGACAACCTTAAGGCTGCTCCTCTGGCCAAATTGCACGTCATCTTATAAAAATGGTGAAATTTTATTTTTAAAAAAATCTAATTAATACATACAAGATAAAATTATATAGAATATATCCCACTTTGTTTTTTTATTCCTTCTTCAGTGACAACTCCCATTCCCATGAAGATAAAATTATAAAGAATCGATTTTTTTTTTTTTTTTGGTTATGGAAGTACATTAATATAAACCTAATCTGAAGTTTTAGCACCATCATTGAGGCGCATGGTACTAAATTCAAGTGCCAGAGCATCAGATTGGCTGTTCTGGGTGTTGGGTATCTCACGCATATCATATATGACACAGTGAAAAAATAAGAACGAGATACCAACCCAAGATCCACATATGTGTGGAAAACAAGATATAAAGAGAACAAAGATAATAGCCTTACCTTTATTGGGCGTTTGAAAAACAAAATTTTTCCTTCTTTAAGTCGAGGAGCAATCCAACAATCCTCTTGATCAAATGCCACGAGAGTTGAATGTCCAACCACTATAATCACAGTGTATGATTACCTTTAACAAAAATCCACACGAAGGATCACACTTAAGTACCAAAACGTTTATGTGCTAGCATAAACCAAAGTGACGGCTAGGGTTCTTCTTGTTTTTTCAGAAAAAACAAGTAGAGAGAAGAGAAGGTTGGAAGTTGTTGTTTCATGAATCACCCTTCATTAGGGTTTTGTGCATATACCTTATATGTCATGAAAAATCACTGAAAAAACTGAGAATTCTAAAACAGTTAGAATTCTCTAATTGTAATTGGAAATATCAAGTTCTCACAATTACAATTTAGCCCATAAATTATAACTAATTATAATTTGAGCATAATAACTTCTCTTTCTCGCAATTAACCCCACTATATTATCAAATAACATCTTGAGTATATAATCATCTATTGCGTGTGACCTATTAGGTTTCTTAGTCAATTGGTAGCGAACATGAATTAATCCAAACGTCTTTGACATTAATAATCCATAATTAATTAGAATTAATCATATTGATTCTAATCAGGATTGGTTTATTAATTCATCAATTAATAAACTCATATTTCTAAATCATGAGCGGTATCTAGCAACACATCATGATCACCCAAGAGTCCAAGAAATCAAGTGGCTTGATATGAACCCTTCAATAACAAACTAAAGTGCAATTAACTCTTTTCACCATACAATATTTCATTCAGTTTGGAGTACGGAATTAGTGCCAACTCCCTCCAGAATATATTAATTCTGGCCCGAATATAATAGTACTTGTACCAGGAACCCACTACTCTAGATGTGTATCAATTGGAACTATTTCCAATACACAGTCGCCTTGGCCAATGACTTCTCAAGTAGCTGTGAGATATTCGTCCCTACTATTAGAAGTAGAGAATCCTTTATAGACCCTTCTAACTACTTTCATTTACCTCACAATGTACCCAATGTCCATCCCATAGGCGGCCTTCGATCTGGCTCTAGAGATTAGAATCAAAGCACAATACTCAACAAACAAAGTACTTTGGAGATCTCAAGTCTAAGGATACTTGCACGTTTGGTATATTGAGATTATATCACTGGTACTAAATAGTTATTGATGAGTTTGGATTTGGGCATAAAAATCATAAAAAAACTAAGCACATTCCTATTCAAGTTTAAATTAAAACGTTGGACCCAAATCACACATATGAGCAAGCGTACTCATCATTACTGAGCATAGGGTTCAAACGAGTGTCGATCCTCAAGGAACAAGTAAACATAATTACCCCTCTTTCATTGTTTAACCGACTCAACAAAGTGAAAATCAAATAAAAAGGAGAACTAAAAAGAAAAGAAAATAAAAATATGTACATGTCAATGATAGAGAAGTATGCAACTCAAACCATTGATTAGACAACCACGATCTTCAAGAACTTAACCATTATCATAATCAATCATTCTCTCGGCACCATGGAGGATTAAGGTAAATTAGCATCACTTGGTCTATCTCAACTAATTACTACCATCTAGATACATTAGCATCACTTGGTCTGTCTCAACTAATTCATGCAAAATATGCATTAAACACAATCCTTAATTAAATTTCCGTGGTCTGGCAAATTTAAAACATGAAATTAATCAATGAATCCTTGGTCTGAAAAACATCAATTAACCTTTAATTACTCAATCCTCAGCAATTAACCTCTTTGGTCTAGCAAGTTAACAGCTAATGAATGCGAAAATTAATCAATTGCAACCATCATCAACCTCTTTGGTCTAGCAAGTTAACAATAGAAACAACCAACTAATCTCGGAATATGCCCAAGTAATTAAATACCAAGAAGAACAGTCAATTAATCAAAAGATCAAACAACTCCAAGAATCATGATTATCTAAAACAATGTCAAATTACAATCGAACAATTAAAACATCATTGTCAAGAAAAAGAAAACAAAGCAAAAGAAAGAACTCATAGACAAACCTCATTCTTCTTCCTTTGAAAACCTTCTTGTACAACCCTCCTTGAACTTGAAGAATTCCTCCTTAGATTGAGTGATTTTCTATGATGATCAATGAATTCTCTCATTTTTCCTTGTGTTTTTCATCTATTTATAGGCTTAAGAAGTGCCTAAACTCGTAGGTACAAAGTTCTTGGCTGAGTAGAAGTTGGAAGAAACTAAAGCTCCCCAGATTTCCAAAAACGCATCAAAAGATCGCAGCACCGCCTCAGGAATAGACCACAGCCAGCGCCACCTTGGTCTTTCGGAGCCGGTGCCGCCTGTGTTCTGTTTCTCCACTCGTTCGTCGATTTTTCTCCGAATCTTGCGTATACGTTCCAGAATGCAGCCAGCGCCGCCTCCAGCCTTATAGCCGGCGTCGGTTAGGCTCTGTTCTACTCTGATTCTCCAATTTTTCCATCGATTTGAAGTCTGTGCATCCAATGTACAGCCAGTGCCGCCTCTGCTTTGTTTCGCGACGGTTTTGCTTCGTTTTACCCAAAAACCTGAAATAATGACCAAAATACCTTTCCAAGGGTAAAATCTCAAATATGAAAGAATATGACTAGTTATTGCACAAAATGTATTACAAAAGAGCCTTAAATAACTACGCAAAATATAACCAAATTAGCCCCTATCATATTCCCCCACACTTAGCTGTTTGCTTGTCCTCAAACAAAGCATCAAGAAGAAGTAGAAAAAACACAAGGTTTTACTCACATCACTCAATCAATTCCCAAAACATATCTTCAATGCTTTCTTTACTTATGAACATAAAACATATGATACTAAATCTTTCACAACCAATGCAAGACTTGTGTAGTGATAAATGACTTAGTAGAACCATCACAATACTTCACAATATTCTCAAACCATTAGAAAGATGTTAGTTCAAAAAGAATATGCATTCCATATGCTTACTTTTCATAGACTCTCTCTACTAATCCGAGACATATCATGATTCTACTTAGATCAAGTAGGACTTTTAAGCTTGTAATGTAAGGCTAACGGTTTGTAATGTGGCTTAGCAAACGAACGATATAGGAACATCAAAAGTCAAAGAAAAATTGAGAGTAAGCAAGAAAAGGGTAACCAAAATAAACCATTCTATTTCCCAACTCTTCTTGCTCTCTTATTCCAAGAACCAATTAAACCATAATCTTATATAACAACCCTTACGCATTTCAAGCAAATCCTGCATTTCTCTTTGTTTTTTTTTTCTTCTTCTTCTTCTTATCATCAATTCTTTTCCTCACAAGATCAATCAATTTTCCAGCAATGGTAGCAAGTATCTTATATGAACTTACTTTTACAGTTCACTCACCATCCCTTTTGTAATTTTTTCGCTCTTTTTGTCTTTAATTCTCTTTTAATTCTTTCTTCTTTTTCTCCTCTTTTTTCTTTTTCTGCTACTGTTCTTTTCTTTTTGATTTACTTTCCTTTCTAGCAGCTTGTTGTTTTCTCTCTTCACTCGTTTCTTTTCTTCTTTCTCATCTTTTTTCAGCTCGCATTCTTTTCTTTCTCAATCTTTCAACTTCTTCCTTTCATTCCACTTCCTCTCTTTTCCCAGCTCCAATTGTAATTGATCCATGATTGAAAGTAACAAATCATGATCTCTCTCCCTGAATTGTTCTCAACATACATACACTTTCATCCTTGAAGAGCATAAAGATTTGGAAATTATACAAACTCTCAGTACAAGTAATGGACAAAATATCGTGATGGGTTGTAAAGAAAGAAATCACCAATTTAAGCTCAAAATAGGCACTAGGGATAATATGGCACTAGGTAGGCTTGAAAAGCTCAAATTATCTAAAGAAGACCTATTACCATCATCCCTAAGTTAAATCATGAATGTCTTTCTTATTTCGCCTCGAGAGGTATTCAAGTAAGTTCTAGAATGCTCCAGGCATTTTAGAGAAAAAAAATAGGTTTAAGAATAATGCAAAGTATTTGATCAAGAACTACTTTTTCCAAGTGAGTGAAAAAAGTCATGCATAAACCATAAATGATTTAGAACATATGCTCTATAATTCATCATAAAGACATGCACTAAAAATACGGCTTGAAATCTCCAGAAAATCAGAAAATTTCTCAGAAAATTTTGAAAAATTTTGTTCCCAAGAAAGCTTCTCCCAAGAAAGCTATAGAGTAAGAAAGCTTCTCCCAAGAAAGCTAAAGAGTATGTAGAAGACTTGTAAATCAAACCAAGTCAAACTAACTAGAACAAAAACATGAAAAGAGAAAGAAAAGAAACAACAAGAGTGAGCAAGACTGCATCATCAGTTCGCCGCAGCATCATCACCCTCATCCTCCTCCTCATCGGCAAGTGTGGAGGTGCCCGTACCATCATGTGGCCTAGAAGAATGCTGCCTCAACTCAGTCAAATGTTGCTCCATGATAGCTTGCCATCGTGCCATATCCTCCATAGTACCCTGCAAGCATAGGAGCATCTCCATTTGCTGGTCGAGGTGCCCCAGTACTGTGGTCTCAAAGTCAGTCCAAGAGTGGGACTGAGTACTGCCAGCTCTAGCACGTGCTAGTGGGTAGTGGCTGCTCCTCCTCCACTGTAGGTAGTCTTACCTGACCGGGATGTTGGACCTCGAAGGGTGTGAGCTATTTCTTCAATTCTGGGCTGTACTTATATCTGCAACTCATAAGAGTTTGCTCGGTGACCATATCGTGCTCAATAGTAGCCTCCATGAGTTCTTCCTCAAGACTCACCTCAAAGTCCTTTAGAATCTTCACGATAACCAAGGGAAAAATAAAGGCTTTCGTGGAAAGACGATGATGAACTACTTCTCTAATAGATTGAATGATCGAAGGAGCAAGAGGGATAGGTAACGTGTTCGTCATCCGGTGCAAAATATAAGTGTCGATAAGCCTAGTTTCATTAAAACCACTAGCCCGGGGGACAACATTAAACCCAAACATATACACCAATGCACAAAAGTTGGCTGCCAAATCATTGTTAGAATAAAAATTGTTAGCTTGGAAGGCATTATGCTTATATAAGCCTAGGGTTGCTTACGCCCCTCTAACATCCCAATCCGGATCTGACAAAATCTTTTTATTATTTACATCAATACCTTGCCAAATATCATCATCAAAGACCTGGAGGAGGTTAGCTAATTGGTTTTGGATGATGACAATAGGAACTCCCTTCACTCGTGTTTCAATATGTGGAAGATGCTTATTCCCCTTGTTCGTCATATTAGCATAAATTCCTTGACAAGTACGGGTTAATACCTCCCTTTCAATTGGACTAAGGATCCCCAACCAAGCCGTCTAAACATCATTCCTAATTTGAGTGCCCGATCTAAGGTGGGGGAAAAGGTACGCTCAACAATAATTTTGTTTGAAGCTCGCCTACTATACCATTCCTCACATGAGGCATCAACAAACTTCGTAGCTACTATACTATTCCTCTAACTTGCTTCTTGTTTTCTTAGGTATTACCCATGGTACATGACCCGAAAATCCAACGACAAGATAGTCACTTTTGATCCTGAAATCGAGAGGACATTATCTAAAATTTGCCGAACAATTCAAAGGAATTTGATTGTCGAAATGAATGGTGCTCAACAGAACAATGCTGGGAATGATAGGAGAGTTATGGACGACTTTGTAAAACCCACAATCTCGGGCACAGGCTCGAGTATCACTAGACCTAGGGTAGATGCCAACATACAAAAATATAAGCTTACAACGTTAGTAATTTAAACTCAGTCAAAGTTAGGTGGTTATGTTAGGTTGGGTTACGAGGTTATACAAGAATACACGAAATATAAAAGATAGCACCGTTTTGCAGCAAGAACAAACATACATATTTACATATTTACATGGTTAAATCAACAAAGTCCAGGCTTTCATGCTATTGTTCCCCGGCAACGGCGCCAAAAACTTGATGGGTTTGGATTTGGGCATAAAAATCATACAAAAACTAAGCACATTCCCATTCAAGTTTAAATTAAAACGTTGGACCCAAATCACACATATGAGCAAGCGTACTCATCATTACTGAGCATAGGGTTCAAACGAGTGTCGATCCTCAAGGAACAAGTAAACATTAATTACCCCTCTTTCATTATTTAACCGACTCAACAAAGTGAAAATCAAATAAAAAGGAAAAAGAAAAAGAAAATAAAATAAAAATATGTACATGTCAAGGATGGAGAAGTATGCAACTCAAACCATTGATTAGACAACCACGATCTTCAAGAACTTAACCATTATCATAATCAATCATTCTCTCGGCACCATGGAGGATTAAGGTAAATTAGCATCACTTGGTCTGTCTCAACTAATTACTTCCTTCTAGCTAAATTAGCATCACTTGGTCTGTCTCAATTAATTCATCCAAAAGATGCATTAAACACAATACTTAATTAAATTTTCGTGGTCTGGCAAATTTAAAACATGAAATTAATCAATGAATCCTTGGTCTGGCAAATATCAATTAACCTTTAATTACTCAATCCTCAGCAATTAACCTCTTTGGTCTAGCACGTTAACAGCCAATGAATGCGAAAATTAATCAATTGCAACCATCATCAACCTCTTTGGTCAAGCAAGTTAACAATAGAAACAACCAACTAATCTCGGAATATGCCCAAGTAATTAAATACCAAGAAGAACAGTCAATTAATCAAAAGATCAAATAACTCCAAGAATCATGATTATCTAAAACAATGTCAAATTACAATCGAACAATTAAAACATCATTGTCAAGAAAAAGAAAACAAAGCAAAAGAAAGAACTCATAGACAAGCCTCCTTCTTCTTCCTTTGAAAACCTTCTTGTACAACCCTCCTTGAACTTGAAGAATTCTTCCTTAGACTGAGTGATTTTCTATGATGATCAATGAATTCTCTCATTTTTCCTTGTGTTTTTCATCTATTTATAGGCTTAAGAAGTGCCTAAACTCGTAGGTACAAAGTTCTTGGCCGAGTAGAAGTTGGAAGAAACTAAAGCTCTCCAGATTTCCAAAAACGCGTCAAAAGATCGCAGCACCGCCTTAGGAGTAGACCACAGCTAGCGCCACCTTGGTCATTCGGAGCCGGCGCCGCCTGTGTTCTGTTTCACCACTCGTTCGTCGATTTTTCTCCGAATCTTGCGCATACGTTCCAGAATGCAGCCGGCGCCGCCTCCAGCCTTATAGTCGGCGTCGGTTAGGCTCTGTTCTACTCTGCTTCTCCAATTTTTCCATCAATTTGAAGTCCGTGCATCCAGTGTACAGCCGGCGCCACTTCCAGGCTTCTAGTCGGCGCCACCTCTACTCTGTTTCGCGATGATTTTGCTTCGTTTTACCCAAAAACCTGAAATAATGATCAAAATACCCTTCCAATGGTAAAATCTCAAATATGAAAGAATATGACTAGTTATTGCACAAAATGTATTACAAACGAGCCTCAAATAACTATGCAAAATATAACCAAATTAGCCCCTATCATTTATCTGTGTGATTATCTCATAGCTAGGTTATCCAATGAACTTATTCTATTAACAAGTATCCACGTGTTAACTTTGAGTATCTCAATACTCACAGATATGAGAACCACCGCCTGATCAAATCAGGAAGTCTAACACATGCTAGTCTTAACACATTAATGATGTCCTATCTCATTAATACTATGACTAGGGACTATTTAAGTACTAACACTATACAGTGTAGTAGGAATCTCATATCATGATCTCTATCATGATTTTCTTAACATAGTGTTGTACTAGGGACTTTATCTAACAGTTATATTACATAAAAGTAAACAAAAGAAACTATACGATAAATAATGCCTTTTATTAAAATAAAATGTGTCATATACAACGTACAAGTGATTGCCTCTAGGGTATAACACTAACACTGGGCTCCTATCCATGCCTCTATTTAATTGATTTGAGAGCAAGAATAGTCAAGCTCTCTATGCGTTTGTGAGTATTGTTCTATGCATAGGAACATAGTTGTTGGCAATCAACTCGAATTTGCTCATGAGGCGTTCCTTGTTTTCTTCATAACATGTCCGAGGAGATGCCAACTGTTGCTGAATTTCACTTGAAATGGCTAAAAGCCTTTGAAAATTTGCTTTGCCAGAAGCAATTCTTTCCTCTAGCAAAGCACGCTTTCACTTGTAATAACATAACATTTTTACTCTCGTATCCCTGGTATTCTCCATTCTTGTCTGACCTTCTTCCCTACACATAGGAGAAATTTGGCTTCTCTAGGTTCTCTTTTAGGTTTTGGCGTTTTCACTTTGTTACTTTGATAATGAATTTTCTCATCTAAATTTTTAGCGTTGTCAAGACTGAGATTAGTTGAATGAAAGAATGATATCGGATTTTTATAATCTTGTTGCAGTTTATGCAACTACAGAAAGTATTCATGCAATTGTTCCTTTACTTTATGGGGGAAGGTTTAATTTCCCGTTTTATTTTGGGTAAATGTAGGGAAGCTTTTTTAGTACTACACTGTTTACCTTCAATTAATTGAGGAAATATATGGAAGGTTCTCAGCACTATACTGGTTTCCTTTCTTTATCTTGAGGAAACATAGGGAACTTTTTCATTACTAGATTATTCCAAGAATGAGAATGCCTTTTTTTTTTTTTTTTTCAGTTTTGTTTTTTAGGAAACCTTGAATTGCTAAAGAATGGCTATGCCAGAGTTTAACTACCGATCACAAGATGTGTTTATCAAGTAAGATAAGTTTCAACAAGAGAGCTATTTAGCCTTGGCACCCAGACAACAATCAAAGTACTTAAAAAGAAATTTATAACTCTGTAGGTTTATGATGCTTATGCATATAGAGGGGGAAAAATCGTAAATTTTGGACTTTTTTTTTAAAGAATAACGTAAGAAATTTTACCAAAAAATTAAATGCTATCACAAGATTGAAAACATTTGTAGAAATGTCCATTCGTAGAAAAAAAGAGAGCTGATGTAGTGCCTTCTGTACTTGAAGGGTGAGAAAATGGCCTGCTCACATTTGAATTGCACTTAAGTGCCCAAAGGACAATGTGACGTATTTTTTGGCTAGTTTTGCAACTATTGCACTGAAAATATTTTTTAGTAGCCTTTTTTTTAATTATTATTTCCCATACATGCAGCTTTTTCTAGCTAGACTATATTTATGAAAGACATCAAGTACATAGTTAAAGAAGTTTTAAAGTACATACAAGCACAGGATCAAATACAGAATTCGGATTCATAAACACGACCACATTGGCACATCAAATGTGATGCATATACTTCCACTTGTGGGTATTACCTCCACAGTAGCGATCCATTCTTTGGTCTCTCACGTTATTTCTTGTGTTCCACGGTATTCCCATATAACCTTAACCATCACAATTTGTCAGTTCCTAAGCTATCCGATGTGGTAGCCCATAGTCTTAATCAACCTTTCAGCGGCACAATTAGTGATACATCATATGATAATTTCGTTCGGAACCAACTCATATGTGATGCATATACCTCACTAATGTTAGAGCGTAGGAAACCTTGATCTAGTATAATACTTGTAAAGTCATCTCAGGTAGGGAGTATACCTTCTACTACTGTCATGTTTGCACTGGCATTCTCTTAGTTCAGTACAAAAACTTTGGCTTTTACTTGGGGTTTCTGTCCCCCACTCCCCAGCGCCCCATTGCGATATTCTCCATTAGCTATTGGTTGAGTAGGGTTTGCTGGGACATTCCTCGGGGCTTCGGGCAGTTGTTCCTTAGGTGATTAGAGTCTCCACAGTTGTAGCAGTTCCTAAGTGGGTTCTTGGACCAGCAATTTTCCTCTGTGTGACCCCACTTGTCACAAAAATTACACGAAGGCAAGTTAGATAAAGCATTTGTATGGGTGGTCCGAGCCTATTTCCCCGTATCGTTCCACTGCTGACCCGCGATCGTTTATGATTGATCTGCTTTGGAGAAAACGATGGTCTATGAATCACCCAACTCTTGTTTCTGTTTTTCGTCCTTTTAGCCGCATCAACCGCGACTGCATAAGTTGTGGGCAGGAAGGGTGCTAAGGCCCTCTATAGTTCTTGCCTGAGCCCTTTCACAAATTGGCAAGTTCGATTATGCTCAGTGTCCACCAGTCGCCTATAATATTGCAATAGCTTGTTGAACTGAGCAGCATATTGAGCGACTAACTGATAGGGGCTAATTTGGTTATATTTTGCATAGTTATTTGAGACTCTTTTGTAATACATTTTGTGCGATAACTAGTCATATTCTTTCATATTTGAGATTTTACCCTTAGAAAGGTATTTTGGTCATTATTTCAGGTTTTTGGGTAAAACGAAGCAAATCCATTGCGAAACAGAGTAGAGGAGGCGCCGGCTGGAAGCCTAGAACCGGCGCCGGTTGTACACTGGATGCACGGACTTCAAAGTGATGGAAAAATTGGAGAAGCAGAGTAGAACAGAGCCTAACCGGCACCAGCTGTAAGGCTGGAGGCGGCGCCGGCTGCATTCTAGAACGTATGCGCAAGATTCGGAGAAAAATCGACGAACGAGTGGAGAAACAGAACACAGGCGGCGCCGGCTCCGAAGGACCAAGGCGATGCCGACTGTGGTCTGTTCCTGAGGCGGTGCTGCGATCTTTTGACGTGTTTTTGGAAATCTGGGGAGTTTTAGCTTCTTCCAACTTCTACTCGGCAAAGAATTTTGTACCTACGAGTTTAGGCACTTCTTAAGCCTATAAATAGATGAAAAATACAAGAAAAAAGAGGAGAATTCATATAGAAAATCACTCAGTATAAGGAGGAGTTCTTCAAGTTCAAGGAGGGTTGTACAAGTAGGTTTTCAAAGGAAGAAGAATGAGGCTTGTCTATGAGTTCTTTCTTTTACTTTGTTTTCTTTTTCTTAACAATGATGTTTTAATTGTTCTATTGTAATTTGACATTATTTTAGATAATCATGATTCTTGGAGTTATTTGATCTTTTGATTAATTGACTGTTCTACTTGGTATTTAATTATTGGGGCATATTTTGAGATTAGTTGGTTGTTTCTATTGTTAACTTGCTAGACCAAAGAGATTGATGATGGTTGCGATTGATTAATTTTCGCATTCATTGGCTATTAACTTGCTAGACCAAAGAGGTTAATTGCTGAGTATTGAGTAATTAAAGGTTAATTGATGTTTGCCAGACCAAGGATTCATTGATTAATTTCATGTTTTAAATTTGCCAGACCACCAAAATTTAATTAAGGATTGTGTTTAATGCATCTTTTGGATGAATTAGTTGAGATAGATCAAGTGATGCTAATGTATCTAGAAGGTAGTAATTAGTTGAGACAGACCAAGTGATGCTAATTTACCTTAATCCTCCATGGTGCCGAGAGAATGATTGATTATGATAATGGTTAAGTTCTTGAAGATTGTGGTTGTCTAATCAATGGTTTGAGTTGCATACTTCTCCATCCTTGACATGTACATATTTTTATTTTATTTTCTTTTTAGTTTTCCTTTTTATGTGATTTTCACTTTGTTGAGTTGGTAAAACAATGAAAGAGAGGTAGTTAATGTTTACTTGTTCCTTGAGGATCGACACTCGTTTGAACCCTATGCTCAGTAATGATGAGTACGCTTGCTTATATGTTTGATTTGGGTCCAACGTTTTAATTTAAACTTGATTGGGAATGTGCTTAGTTTTTGTATGATTTTTATGCCCAAATCTAAACGCATCAAGTTTTTTGTGCCATTCCCGGGGAACAATAGCATGAAAGCCTGGATTTTGTTGATTTAACCATGTAAATATGTAAATACGCAAATATGTAAATTATGTACAATTATTCTTTTCGCTAAAAGGTGCTATCTTTTGTATTGTGTGCATCTTGTATACCCTTATAATCTAACCTACTAACTTTGACAATGTGTAATTGACTAAATTTTTCTTCTTTTAATTTTATTTTAAATTTGAATTTCAATTGTCTAACTTTCTTCTTGTCTTTTCTAGGTGTAGGCCGTAGAAAGCAGTGAAGTCATTATTTATTTATTTTTTTTTTTTTGCTGTTTGAAACAATTTTTATTTTGGTCTTTTTGTTTTGTTCTTTTTATCATGTCTTCATGAATTAAATTTCATTATTCATCGTTACTGCATCTTCATCATTTTTCTTACATTCAAAAAAAAAAAAAAAAATTGCGACCCGGACAGAACATAGCCGGCGTTGGCTCCAAGAGCCGTGCCGGCGCCGGTTCCTGTCGGGAGGACCCCAATTAAAGGGCCATTTTGGCCACTTTTATCTTCAAAACCTTCCTCTCCCTCGCACATCCTCTCATCCCGCGCCGGCTTCACACCCATAAGTGCCCAAAATTTGATTTTTTTCAGCTTCTAAACATCTCCATAACATCTTTTACCTTCTTCTTTGTTGATCCTACGGATCACACACATCACAAGCTTCGATTTTTCACACCAATAGCACATTCAATCCACAAGAAATAGGGGTAGCTTTTCACAGAAAGTTTGCATCTTTTTCTTGCCCATGCATATAAAAGCCTAAAGGTATGATTTTACTTAAGTCCTACGGTTGCATTGATGGAATTGATTTTGTCTAATTATATGAACAATGTTGGCCGAAAATTGATATATATATGCTATGATTGTGCATTTTTCGTTGAGTTTCATTCATTGGATTGCCTTAGGAGTTATTGACCTTTTACTGCTTGTTCGTGCTTGTAAACAATCAAGAATTCATATAGCTCGGGTTAGACTCATGGTTATTGGTGGTACTTGAATATATTGAAACTGCATTGTTGATCACATCATACCATGATTTGCCTTCATTCACATGATCACGTTTACTAGCATGTCTTGAGGATATCAGCACAAGTTATGCTTTATAGTGGATTCTTACATGCATTGTGCAGGTTTTGTTGAAGTGGTTGATAGTGATTGATTGAATGGGTGTTGGAGTTGATATACATTGAAGGAGTTCGGGGTTTGTGCGTTGTGAGCTTGGTTGAGGGTTGTGTGCCACTTTAGGATTTGTTTTGTACGAAGGTTGCTGTACTCTCTCCAGTGATTAAGCATCTTAGTTCCCTCTTCCTATTGTTCCATTCCTTCTTTGGCCATGTCTAGAGCAAGGAGTCAACCATCTAAAAGGGCAAGAACTTCCTCGTCCTCAGTTCCATCATCTGTTGATCCCTTATCTCTTAGACCTACGGAGTTTGTTGATGCCTCGTATGAGGAATGGTATAGTAGGCGAGCTTCAAACAAAATTATTGTTGAGCGTACCTTTTCCCCCACTTTAGACCGAGCACTCAAATTAGGAATGATGTTTAGACGGCTTGGTTGGGGATCCTTAGTCCAATTGAAAGGGAGGTATTGTCCCGTACTTGTCAAGGAATTTTATACTAATATGATGGACAAGGGGAATAAGCATCTTCCACATATTGAAACACGAGTGAAGGTAGTTCCTATTGTCATCACCCAAAACCAATTAGCTAACCTCCTCTAGGTTTTTGATGATGATATTTGGCAAGGTATTGATGTAAATAATCAAAAGATTCTGTCGGATCCAGATGGGGATGTTGGAGGGAAGCGAGCAACCCTAGGCTTATACAAGCATAATGCCTTCCAAGCTAACAGTTTTTATTCTAACAATGATTTGGCAGCCAACTTTCGCACATTGGTGTATATGTATGGGTTTAATGTTTTCCCCCGGGCCAGTGGTTTTAATGAAACTAGGCTTATCGACACTTATATTTTGCACCAGATGATGAACACATTACCTATCCTTCTTGCTCCTTTGATCATTCAATCTATTAGAGAAGTAGTTCATCATCCTCTTTCCACGAAATCCTTTGTTTTTCCCTTGGTTATCATGAAGATTCTAAAGGACTTTGGGGTGAATCTTAAGGGAGAACTCATGGAGGCTACCACTGAGCACGATATGGTCACCGAGCAAACTCTCATGAGTTGTGGATATAAGTACAACCCAGATTAAAGAAATGGCTCACACCCTTCGAGGTTCAACGTCTCGGTCAGGTAAGACCACCTACAGTGGAGGAGGAGCAGCCACCACCACCGGCATGTGCTAGAGCTGGCAGTTCTCAGTTCCACTCCCGGACTGACTTTGAGACCATAGTACTGGGGCGCCTCGACCAGCAAATGGAGATGCCCCTACGCTTGCAAGGTACTATGAAGGATATGGCACGATGGCAAGTTACCATGGAGCAACATTTAACTGAGTTGAGGCAGCATTCTTCTAGGCCACACGATGGTGCGGGCACCTCCACACTTGCCGATGATGAGGAGAATGAGGGTGATGATGCTGCGGCAGACTGATATGCATTCTTGCTCACTTTTGTTGTTTCTTTTTTTTTCTCTTTTCATATTTTTGTTCTAGTTAGTTTGACTTTCTTTTCATTGTATGTTCCATTTTTTCTGTTTTTTCCTTCTTTTCTTTTCTAGATTTATGCTTTGGTATTTTTCTTTTGTATTGTTTATAGGTACTTTGATGATGCCTCCCTCTTCAAGCATTCAGCTCTTATACAACACGATTAATGGAAGTTTATTTTTCTTATCGCTTCTCCTTTATCTTTTTGGTCCCTTGGTATTGATTGTCTTGGTTCTATTTATTTGGCCATTGAGGACAATGTCCAGTTTAAGTGTGGGGGAGTGGTTTGATTGACAGGTCTTCTACATATTCTTTAGCTTTCTGGGGAGAAGCTTTCTTGGGAACAAAATTTTCTAAGAAATTTTCTGATTTTCTGGAGATTTCAAGCCGCATTTTTAATGCATGTCTTTATGATAAATTATAGAGAATATGTTCTAGATCATTTATGGCTTATGTATGACTTTTTGCACTCACTTGGACAAAGTAGTTCTTGATCAAATACTTCGCATTATTCTTAAACCTGTTTTTTTTTCTCTAAAATGCGTGGAGCATTCTAGAACTTACTTGAATACCTCTCGAGGCGAAATAAGAAAGACATTCATGATTTAACTTAGGGATGACGGTAATAGGCTTCTTTGGATAGTTTGAGCTTTTCAAGCCTACCTAGTGCTATATTATCCCTAGTGCCTATTTTGAGCTTAAATTGGTGATTTCTTTCTTTACTACCCGTCATGATATTTTGTCCACTACTTGTGCTGAGAGTTTGTATAATTTCAAATCTTTATGCTCTTCAAGGATGAAAGTGTATGTAAGTTGAGAACAATGCAAGGAGAGTGATCATGACTTCTTACTTTCAGTCATGGATCAATTACAATTGGAGCTGGGAAAATAGAGGAAGTGGAATGAAAGGAAGAAGTTGAAAGATTGAGAAAGAAAAGAATGCGAGCTGAAAAAAGATGAGAAAGAAGAAAAGAAACAAGTGAAGAGAGAAAACAACAAGCTGCTAGAAAGGAAAGTAAATGAAAAAGAAAAGAATAGTAGCAGAAAAAGGAAAAAAAAGAGTAAAAGAAGAAAGAATTAAAAGAGAATTGAAGACAAAAAGAGCGGAAAAATAACAAAAGGGATGATGAGTGAACTGTAAAAGTAAGTTTATATTAGATACTTGCTACCATTGCTGGAAAACTGATTGATCTTGTGAAGAAAAGAATTGACGATAAAAAGAGGTGAAAGAAAAAAAAATATAGGATTTGCTTGAAATGCGTAAGAGTTGTTATATAAGGTTCTGGGTTGATTGGTTCCTGCAATAAGAGAGCAAGAAGAGTTGGGAATTATAAGTTTATTTTGGTTACCCTTTTCTTGCTTACTCTCAGTTTTTCTTTGGCTTTTGACGTTCCTAAACCCTTCATTTGCTAAGTCGCATTACAAACCTTTGGCCTCGCATTACAAGCTTAAAAGTCCTACTTGATCTAAGTAGAATCATGATATGTCTCGGATTAGTGGAGAGAGTCTATGAAAAGTAAGCATATGGAATGCATATTCTTTTTGAACAAACTTATTTCTAATGGTTTGAGAATATTGCGAAGTATTGTGATGGTTCTACTTATGTCATTTATCACTACATAAGTATTGCATTGGCTGTGAAAGATTTACTATCATATGTTTTATGTTCATAAGTAAAGAAAGCATTGAAGATATGTTTTGGGAATTGATTGAGTGATGTGAGTAAAACCTTGTGTTTTTTCTACTTGTTCTTGATACTTTGCTTGAGAACAAGCAAAAAGCTAAGTATGGGGGAATATGATAGAAGCTAATTTGGTTATATTTTACGTAGTTATTTGAGGTTCTTTTGTAATACATTTTGTGCAATAATTAGTTATATTCTTTCATATTTGAGATTTTACCCTTGGAAAGGTATTTTAGGTAAAACGAAGCAAAACCGTCGCGAAACAGAGCAGAGGCGGCGTCGACTGGAAGCCTGGAACCGATGCCGGCTGTACATTGGATGCACGGACTTCAAAGTAATGGAAAAATTGGAGAAGCAGAGTAGAACAGAGCCTAATCGGCGCTAGCTGTAAGGCTGGAGGCGGCACCGGCTGCAGTCTACAACGTACGTGCAAAATTCGGAGAAAAATCGGCAAACGAGTAGAGAAACTATTCACAGGCGGCGCCAGCTCTGAAGGACCAAGGTGGTGCCGGTTGTGATCTGTTCCTAAGGCGGTGTTGTGATCTTTTGACCCATTTTTGGAAATCTATGGAGTATTAGCATCTTCAAACTTCTACTCGGCCAAGAACTTTGTACCTACAAGTTTAGGCACTTCTTAAGCCTATAAATAGATGAAAAAAATAAGGAAAAAATGAGAGAATTTATTGATCATCATAGAAAATCACTCAATCTAAGGAGGAATTCTTCAAGTTCAAGGAGGGTTGTTCAAGAAGGTTTTCAAAAGAAGAAGAAATAGGCTTGTCTATGAGTTCTTTCTTTTGCTTTGTTTTCTTTTTCATGACAATGATGTTTTAATTATTCTACTGTAATTTGACATTATTTTAGATAATCATGATTCTTGGAGTTATTTGATCTTTTGATTAATTGACTGTTCTTCTTGGTATTTAATTACTTGGGCATATTCCGAGATTAGTTGGTTGTTTCTATTGTTAACTTGCTAGACCAAAGAGGTTGATGATGGTTGCAATTGATTAATTTTCGCATTCATTGGCTATTAACTTGCTAGACCAAAGAGGTTAATTGCTGAAGATTGAGTAATTAAAAGTTAATTGATGTTTGCCAGACCAAGGATTCGTTGATTAATTTCATGTTTTAAATTTGCCAGACCACGAAAATTTAATTAAGGATTGTGTTTAATGCATCTTTTGGATGAATTAGTTGAGACAGACCAAGTGATGCTAATTTACCTTAATCCTTCATGGTACCGAGAGAATGATTTATTATGATTAAGTTCTTGAAGATCATGGTTGTCTAACCAATGGTTTGAGTTGCATACTTCTCTATCGTTGACATGTATATATATATATATTTATTTTCTTTTTAGTTTTCCTTTTTATTTGATTTTCACTTTGTTGAGTCGGTTAAACAATGAAAAAGGGGTAATTAATGTTTACTTATTCCTTGAGGATCGACACTCGTTTGAACCCTTTTCTTAGTAATGATGAGTACGCTTGCTCATATGTGTGATTTGGGTCCAACGTTTTAATTTAAACTTGATTGGGAATGTGCTTAATTTTTGTATGATTTTTATGCCAAAATCAAAATGCATCACTAACTGCTCCCCTACTTCAGATTCTGGAATTCATCTTCTCATTTTTCCATAATCCACTGCAGAATGTACTCCGCTCAGAATGCCTCAACAAATCTTCCTCAAGATCAGTCTTGACTCGTCCTCTCCCAGTCTTCCTAAATTCGCTGCCACCAATCACGTGCAGCGCCTCTCAATTGGAAGGCTGCAAATCGCACCATCCTCTATTCCGTATACTAAAGGGTAGAGAAGATGTCCTCCATCTGTTCTGTCCATTATTCTGCTTTTTTTATCCTATTCTACTTCTCTAAGAAATGTGGGTGGTTGGAATTTCAAGAACCGTTCCAATGGCTCGTCTTCTCCACGAGATGTCCTTCATTCCGACAGTGTGTGTAGCAACTCTATCATTTTGCTGAATGCATGTCCTATTGAGACTTCTCCTAGTCCTTCCGACCCTGTTCCCTACCTTTGGTTTCCATCTAATTCTTCCTCGAGCATATAGAGGTGGTGTAGTTTCATATACAAATACAGTTGGCCTTATTGTGCACTTTCCCCTTCCACAAGTAGTCATTCCATGCCTTGGTGCCGTTGGCTTAACTGTTCATGCTCCTCTACCCCAGATGGTTACTGCACATCTTAGTTCTATCTTCATATAAAAGACACATTGAATATATCAAAAGGTTACATGAAGGATAGGTAAATAATTTACCTTAGTAATTGTGTGCTAAATACAAAATCAGTAGATCTTTATCACAATGCAAATAAAAAAAATATAGCAAGTGAATTTACTCATGCATGTATTCATAAAAGAAGTTCATGTTTCTACAGAAGAAGTCGGACGGCACAAAACATCGTTATTCTAATTTAACCGAAGCATGAAAGGAAAAAAAAGGCTTAAAATCCAAAATGACACTCGAACTTTCCAATTTTTGATAATGTTGCCTTTGAAACTTTTTTGGGATAAATTACACCCTTGAACTTGTAAAATTGAGTACAATGCAACCCTTCTTCACAAAACCATTATTAACGGAATAACATGACTGCGTCCATCCGACGTGTCAATGACGTGGCAAGACACGTCACACGCCAGACCCACATGCCAAACATACATCACTTTCTTTTTGAAGGGCAAAAAAAAGGCACAAATGACAGATTGTTAAACGTGGGAAAGCTCATTAGTTTTGGGCAAAAAAAAAGGAAAAAAAAAACACAGATTGTCAAACGTAGGGAAGCCCGCAGCATTCCTTTCTGAAAGACAAAGAAAGATATGAATAGCAGAAGGAGAAAGTGAAAGATGAGTTTCCACTAAGAGGTTGTAAGCTGAAGATAAAGAAAGCTACTGGCTTCTTACAAACCCAAAGGTAATGGTGATGATTTTACAGTTTATTCGATTATTGTGTGTATCGGGTTTGGGTTAGGATTAATCATTCTTGTAAAATGGGTTAAAAACTTAAAAAACTCCAATAATGAAGATAAAATAGTTATGAGAGTGATTTGAGAGTATTTCATTCATAATGCACCCTTAGACTCTTCCGAACTAGAAAATTTAGTTTTTTTTTTCTTTAAGAATTAGAAAACTTTCGAACATAAGACTTAAAATGGAGTATTAGGATCCTGTGATTTAAAAAACCTAACCCAAAATGAAGTATTAAGCTCCTGGAAACTCAAAATGTAGTATTATCACCAGTTAGAAAACCTTTTTTTTTAATCAAAAAAATTTAAATGAAGAATCTTTGGGTCTTGAAAAAGTACCAGCGTTTGTTCTGGTCTGCTATAGTTTGTTAAATGGTGGATAAAAAATTATTACTTCCTTGTCTACGGTCGGTAGAAATAGTAATTGAAGGACATAAATCTTATATCTTTTGTTCTTATCTTTCACTGTGTTTTTTAAATTTGGCAGCATTATAACAGGGACTGCTCAAAAGCACATTAGTTTTAATTATGTCTTACATGTAGATGGGTGGTTCTATTGAGTATTACATGAATTTATACTATGAAGGCAGATTTGTTAATGCTAGAGATCTTAGATATGAAGGTGGGAGTTTGCTTAGACTTAGAGAGATCCCGATACAGTTTCATATTTTGAACTTAGAAGTGTTAGGGATATGCTCTAAAATAATTTATACTTATACTATTGTCTTTATGTTTTATGTAATAATATGATACATTTCTTTCCATGAATAGTGCATTTAGTTTTGTGGTCATCAAGTACATGACTTGATAGTAAAACCCTACAACAAATACAATTACTATTCTTAAATTGTCCTTGATCGATTATTATTAGTGGAACAATAATAAATTAAGATTAGTATGTTTGTGACTTGGTGGCAATGTTTTACTGGCTATGGATATATGTAATATCAAGTTAAAACATAAATAAATGTTAAAGAACATTGTATTGGACATGACCCATTGTGAGAGTACTTCATGGAATATGTCATAAGAACTTTCTAGCCATAATGATATTAGAAGTCCTTCAACCTAAATTCATCATAGTTTCCTACTTGATAAATTCTATATTTTGACATTTTCTAAAGTTGTCTTTAATCGGATAATAAATTAGACCATGGTTGGATATAGAATAAACCAAGGAGAGAAATATGATTGATAGTGAAGGAATTTATCCCTCTCAATTTTGGAAAAGATATCCATGGACCCCTTGATAAGTTAGACTGTTAAAATGCATGGCCGTGTTCAAATATATCAATTTGAGATATTGATATCATTTATTTGAACAATCTACTATGAGATTAAGAAATAGTTTATTAAGCTTAATAAGGATGACATACTCCATGCCTTATGCTTAATCTGGATATGGTGTGACAAAAGGACTAAATATAAAGTTATGGTTTGATTCAAAGAGATCACTGATCTTCATTTAACCTAAATAGTTATAATGTTTTGCTAGAAACCGCTTATAACTTGTGAGCCATTTAAATGTGATTTGGCATACTACCAGTGTTAAATGAACCTATAAGGTCACACATAAAGTGAACACGTTAGGTTATGTTTCTGGTAACTAGGTTTGATGTATTTGGAAATATGTTTAGGTTAATTGAATCTAGAAAAATGACCAGATATAATGAATTTGGAAATTTGTCCACATTCGATATATCTGGAGGATGTCCATATTATAAGAATCTGACTCGGTAAATTAATTAATTTAATTATCGAGATAATGATAAAAGTTTATCATATCAGTTTTAATTTAATTTGAATTTGAAATATAATATGATAAGATATTATGAGAGTTAGACTCCAATAGGTTTGGGTGGTTTTAAAAAGAAAACACTAGCCATCTTCTTAAGTTAGCCCTCTGTCAAAACATTTGTGCCTTCAATTTTACCAGAAAAACTAAGCCTCTCAAAACCCTAGGCGCTAGCAGTCCCGGGCAATGAGTTGGTTTGCCGTGTGTATCTGATAGAGGGCATTCTTATATTGCGATGTCTGGTGATCGTTCGAGTTGCAAGTACATCAGAAAATCGGAAGACAGAGGTCTTGATTACAGCAAACAGAGGTAATTCTGTAACTCCTATATTGATCGTAATCGTTTGGCTTGGGTCCTCTAAAGCGATTCATAGATGTTTTTCACGTTTAGGAGTCCAAGAATCCTAACAAAAAGAATAGTGAGGGAAGCACTAAATATTAACATAGATCGTGTGTATTTTTATAACCCTAAGAGCAACTCATTTAGAGATGGGATTAGATTGATATGGGATGATGTTTCAACTATTGATATGCTCAATGACTAGTGTGAGCATAAGGAAGTAAAGTTGTGTGGAAGGTACTCCATATACTCCTAAATTGGCAAGAATAGACGACAACCAACATAGTTTGGTTGAGGGGCCTATGTTGTCAGCTTTTGATGAAAATAGTCTAAGTCAGGTAGCTAGTGGAGGACCAGTAGGACAACTTTATGATGGGTTGGATAAGTCAATGAATCTTCAGAGTAAAGATGACAATTTACATGATGAGTTTGTGGCTGATGGTGACGAGATTGAAAACTTAGTTGGCATGGACCTTAAAGCTGAATATTTGGTGAGAGTGAGGTATTTGTCTGATGGTGAAAATGATGAGGAATTTATAGCAGCCAGAGAGAAAGCCAGGCAAGAGGCCGACAAGGTCAGAGAAAGCAAAAAAGCTAAACATCCTTTTGTCCTATCAGACGAGCTTAGTGATGATGAAATAACACATACACAAACTGCTGGTAGTGAAAGGAAAAATGCAGATCAAGAATGTGATTCAGATGCTTCAGATATGGACAACGATTGCTATGACAACTCTAATTTTGGCAGCTTAGTTGGATCAGATGAAGATGAAGACCATCATGATACGCAGAGGAGAAAGTGCAGGTTTGTCCATTACAATCCTAATGAAAAATTTCCTAAGTTTTGAACAGGTATAGTCTATTTAGATAATAAAAAATTCAAGAAAGTCATCATAGATTATTCTGTTGTTTTTAGGAGAGAGTTACAATTCATAAAAAATGAATCGAACAGAATTAGGGTTTGATGTAAGATAACAACAAAATGTCCTTGGTCAATTTATGCTAGTTTTGACAAAAAAAAGCTAGAGGTATCATAGTGAAGAGTTTTATTAATCAGCATTGTTGTTGTATTAGTTTCAAAAATAGTTTGGCCAGTATAAAGGTTATAGCATATAGGTTACATGAATTAATTAGGGATAACCCAAGCTTAAAACTGAAGGAGATCCAAAAAATGGTTAGCAATGTGATGCATGCCAATGTTCCTCTAAAAAAATGTGGGAGAATAAGGGCAGCGGTAATGAATGAAGTTGCTGCAAATCTGAAGGAAGAATTCAGTCTTCTATGGTATTATGGGAATGAGCTGCTTGAGAAGAATCCTAATAGCACAGTCAAAGTTGAAGTTGCAAGTGTCACCCCAGATTCCCCGCCACATTTTCAAAGATTCTATGTTTGCTTTAGGGCAATAAAGAGTGGTTGGAAGGTAGGTTGCAGGCCCATTTTGGGAGTTGATGGTTGTTTTTTGAAAGGCCCTTTCAAAGGTGAATTGCTAACTGCTATGGGCAATGATGCAAATGATCAAATGTATCCTGTTGCATGGGCTATTGTGGAGGGGGAAAATAGGCAAACATGGGAGTGGTTTATACAACTCTTGCAAAATGATCTAGACCTTGGAGCTGGTTACAATTTCACCATTATATCTTATCAACAAAAAGGTTTATCCTTCTTTTAGTAGACAAAAGCTATTTGTTTTATTTCATTTATTACTAATATTAATGTGTTTTTTTTTCTACTATAGGGTTTGAGATTAGCTATTCAAAATGTCATCCTAGAAGCTGAGCGTAGAAGTTGTGCCAGACATGTTTTTACCAATTGGTCTAGACGAAAAAAAGACAAGTCTTATGAGTTTTGTTTCTGGAAAATAGTGAAAGCAACAATAGAAAGAGCGTGAGAGAATAAAGTCAGTCAATTGGCATAGAAAGACAAAGGCAGTGCTGAAGAATTGATGAAGAAAGATAAGCAACCTAAATAGTGGACCAATGCTTTTTTTGGTGAACACTGTAAATGTGACATGGTGGACAACAATGCATGTGAGAGTTTCAACTCAATTATCTTAGATACAAGAAGGAAATGTATAATAACCATGTTTGAGGAGATTAGAGAGCATACAATAATTAGGATTCAAAAGAAAAGGCAAGCTGGAAGTATATGGAAGTAGAATTATGGGCCATTAGTGAAGCAAAAAATTGATACTTGCAAGCAAGAGGGCTCGAGTTGGCAAATGGTGAACTATGGTGAGAATAGATTGTTGGGATGTATACCCTCTTAGACTAGGTTTTTAATGTAAAAAATCGAATGTTTTAATAAAAGAATTTATTTTTAGAAATTGTTTATGAATTTACAATTTTATTTGTACACAATTACGTTTGGAAAAGACCCATTGTGTTTAAATAAGTGATCCATATGAATGGAGGTCTTTCACAATAAGATATGGATCATGGTTACTTAACACATAAACTTTTGTTCTTAACTGATTGATAAGAATGGGAATCTCATCATGTCTAGGTTATTATGTTGTGAATTCTAAATGAGGAATGACTTACCTTTAGCCAGTGAGTAGTCCACTTACTTCATGATATAAGCGTATTTCGAATACGTAGAACAGGACCTGTAGTAGTGGTTTCTAAAAGTACTATATGGTAGAAATCTAGACTACTACTGCTACAACGTGGACTAGTACTCTACGACTTGAGTATGAGTTGGTGGTCTTACGAAGCTGGAAGCATATGCTTTGATATGCTATAGTTGAGGTTCTATCGCAGGGCCAATATACTTGCATATTGGGTATGTGTGATTAGTTAGTTAAGACAAACTTGTACAAAATAGTTTCTATACTATATCACCCTTTGTGGTTGTTTGAATGATCTAAATATCCAGGGCCCTAGGAAACATGATTTGGATGTTTACTTTAAGGTAGCTCTTTTAGAAATCGGAAATAATCTAGAAAGTCATGGATCATTGGATTAGAGGCCTAAGGATGGTAGATGTCATTTAGAGAGGTGTTAGTACACTTTTTCCTCTCTGAATGTACGACGATGTATAGAGGGGTATTTTAGTTATTACACCTGCAGGTCAGAGACTTTGCTAACGTAGTACTGTCTTTGGGATTAATATTTCCTTATGGTGATATCAGGAAATATTTAAAATGCAAAATACAGCTATTTATATGGCAAGGGTATTTTGGTCATTTTAGTAGCCAAGGCGGTGTGTCTTTTGGTCCCTAGTATAGACCGTGAGTCTTAATTAAAAACGGGCTAAGGAATTGATCTTAAATTAATTGGAATTTATTTTATTTAAGTAGCCTAATTTAATTATTAGGCTAGAATAAAATAAAGGTCTATGGAGAGAGAATTAATTAAATTAATTTAGTGGGCTAATTAATGATTCAGGGTTTTGGCCCAGTTTGAATAATTAGGGATTAACCTTGGACTAAACTGATTTAGGCTTATTTAATTAGACTGGTTTATCTGGGCTGGAAAATTAATTATTTGTTGGGCCATTAAGTTGGTTCTAACTAGAATAATTAATTAAGCCCAATAGGCTAAACTAAGAGTCCAATGACCCAGTCAGTTTAACCTAGGGTTTTATTTAGGTTAAACAGGAGGATTGGATACAACGTCCTTGTTATAGAACACACAATCTAAGAGTCGGCTTCTTCTTTGTGGAAAAGGCCCGATGTCTGTCTCTCTCTCTCCAAAAAATTCCCTAGCTTATTAGTTATTCACCAAACGGTAGTTAGACAGGCCATATACTGGAAGACCGAGAGTTCGGCATTCACATACATGCAAAGACGGAGTAGGAAGCTTGCAAGAATCGCACCAGAAGCTTTTACCAGTACACATACCCCGGCTGCGCATGTTCTAGTCCAGCCACCTTTGATAACCAGAAGGAGAGGTAAAAATTTTAAAGCCTCAGGATTTGGACAGGGCGCAACCGGCGCCAACTAGGGCAGCGCCGGCCCTGCGCTGGAATCCTTGTTCTTATTTTTCCAGTTTTTTTTATATTCGCTTTCGCTGCGTGCCCTGTGTTTTTCTGCTTTCCGTGCCTTCAATTAGTATCAGAGTATGAAGGTTTTGTGAAAATATAAGGAGAATGCATCTAGATGAATAAAACTAGACACATATGTGTGATTAAAATTGTGATCCATCGCTATTTATGGTATGGATAGATTCTCTGTTAAACCTCGTAGGTGGAGGTATATGAATCTATAATTTACTATTTTTCTTAGTAAATCGTATAAGCCTAATGTTTATGGGTATGGGCGGCTGTTGGTTTTGGTTGGTTTCATTGCATTAAGATTGAAATCGGAGAGCCAATTGCACCAGAAGCTGTGCAGAAAAACCGAGAAAATTCACAAAAGAAAATCGCAGAAAAAAAAACTACAGGAAGAGGCGAACAAAGCCTAACTATCATCGATTGGGGTCTGGAAGGCCAGTCCGCATTGTTTTCTCGTGGGTCCTGGTTCTATGCAGCGGGTGCAGTGGACCAAGGAATTTTTTTTTAAAAATTTTTCCTTGTAATTTTTCTTGCAATGTCTTTTGGTTTTGGAGTCCATACCAGGCGAAGTTAATATTTTGCAATAGATAATATTCAAGGAATATTTTTGCATGAAAATATTAGTAAGGGATTTTAGGATTAAACAAGACCATTAATTAATTAATTAATATGTTTAATTCTATTATCTGGGTACTTAGGTTTAAAAATAGAAGAGCATGAAAACGTCTACTGTTTTTTAGCATGCTATTTATTTTTGGTATCTATGTGCACGTTTTCTCAAAGACCAAAGTCTTTGGGAATGTTTTGACAAGGAAAACATTTTTCTACAAGTTAAATGGTTATTTTGACTAAAACAAAAATTAATCCTTAGATATTTTCTCAAAGGATTTAATCCTTGACATAGAAAATATATTGGATTTAGATATTTTTGTAAGGTTAAAATACAAAGTCATTTAGTTTTAGTTTGGCACAAGAAAAATTATTTTGTCAAATAAACTTGAGACCAAAGTCTCTAGAAAGTTTTAATTGAAAATTTTTTGAAATCATTAAGTTTTCAACTTAAATAAAATTAGTCCATGGGAAAAACTCTCAAAGGATATAAGCCTTGACATAGAGATTTTTATGGATTTAGACATTTTATTCTTGAGTTAAGGGAAAACTTCATGGAAATTTTCAAAAGGATATTTTTTAGAAAATCCTTGTTTTAAAAGACTAAGTGGGAGAGGGATTCCAATGGCCCCACGAATTCCATCACGATCCTTATTAGAGATCGTGGGTCCCCTCGCGTCACCTTGGGAGTGAACCCGTATAGGATAGGGATACCACAAGGATCTAGATCTAATGGAGGGATGCAATTAATCACCTGGAGCACGTACTATGATCGGCTAGCCCCTCGTTGGAGGTCATAGTGTAAGGTATGTCCATAGGAAATGAGAGGAAACGGCCATCCCCTCAATGGAGTTATCTTCTAGATCATTACCTAGAAGGGAAATTAATTTTTGGTGGTTAACACACTTAGCTTAGGAAACTATTAATCTTTCCAAGAAGCTATGTCAGTTTTTCTAAGAGCTAAATTGATTATTATCATTTTTGATAATAAGGATAAAGTGTACATATTTGTTTTGTTTTCACAAACTGAATCTTTTTTCTTTTATTTTTCGATTTTTCAGAAATGGTGGGAGGTTTTTTTTAGTCCATTGGCTGTTATTCTCTGAGAGAATAAGCTAATGAGACCAAACTATGTGGACTGGAAAGGGAACCTGGACATAATACTCACAACGGAAGAGTATAAGTATATCCTTTACGAAACCTGCCCTGTTATCGGGGAGGGTTCCATTGTCAAGGAGCGTGAAGCTGAGAAGGTATGGAAGAAGGCCGATGAGATGGCTTGTTGTTACATGTTGCGCTCCAATCCAAACATGAGTACATGACCACTGCGTATGACATAACCCAATAATTAGCTACGATGTTCACGAATAAGAGCCAGCCCGCAAGGTAGGAGGCTCTTCGAACTATCATTAACACTAAGATGGCTGAGGGAGTATCAGTCAGAGAGTATATGCTCAAAATGATTGCTGCTTTCACGGAGACAAAAATCTTAGGGGTTATCATTGACCTTGAGAGCCAAGTGGACATAGTTCTTGAATCTCTGCCGGGTTCCTTTACTCAGTTCAAGTTGAACTATAACATGAACAAGTTGAACAGGGGCTTAACTGAGTTGATGAAGGAGCTCCAGATAGCGGAGAAGGTCATGAAGCCACAATCTAAGGCTATGATTGCTAAGGCTTCATCTTTTAGAACTGGGCCCAAGCCCAGAAAGTTCAATAAGAAGAAGGGGAATGCAGTGGTCCAGCCTAGGACCCAACCCAAAGACAAACCCAAGGGCAAGTACTTTAAGTGTGAACTGAAGGGACATTGGAAAAAAGAATGTCTAGATCTTTAAGCTAAGAAAAACCTCACATGTAATGTTTTCTATCTATATCTATATCAATGGTTGGATCAACTTCCACTTGGATTGTTGATTCAGGAGCCACTGATCACATTTGTAACTCCTTGCAGGGGTTTAGAAAGATTAGAAGACTCTAGAAGGGCGAACATGGACTACGTGTGAGAAATGGAGCACAAGGTTGGGCCCTTGCAGTGGGAGAGCTAGATCTTGTATTTGATTGTAATAGGATAGTGGTTTTGAAAGATATTTTATATGTACTTAGATTTAGACAGAATTTGATTTTGGTTGCGAAACTAATAAATTAAGGATATTATGTATCTTTCCATTCTGGTATTTCTATCAGTAGAGATGGAGAATTTTTATGTACTAGGCATATGTATGAAATCTATTTTCTTAACCCCTATTAACAATCAATTAAATAACGCTTGATCTGAACCTTTAACAAGGAAGAGAAAGACCAATGTTAATGACTCTTATCTTTGGCATCTAAGGTTAGGTCATATCAACTCAACCAGAATTCAGAGGTTGATCTATGATGGGCCCTTGGGCTCATTGAGATTGGAAAATTGGCCTTAGTGTGAGTCCTGCTTAATGGGAAAGATAACCAAAAGGTCATTTGCCCCTAAGGTGGATAGAGCCAAGGAGGTATTGAGTCTTGTTCACACTGATATGTGTGGTTCCCTGTCTACACCAGCTAGAGGAGATTTTGAGTACTTCATCACTTTCACAGATGATTGTACAAGATTTGGTTATGTTTACCTAATGAGAAGCAAGTCTGACTCTTTTGACAAGTTCAAAGAGTTTAAGGCAGAAGTGGAGCGTCAGACAGGTAAATTGATCAAGACCTTATGATCGGATCATGGTGGAGAGTACCTCCTTGGTGAATTCAAGGACTACATGATACATTATAGGATAGTATCTCAGCTCTCTGCGTCAAGGACACCCTAGCAGAACGGAGCAGCTAAGAGAAGGAACAGGACATTGATGGAAATGGTCCGAAGTATGATGTCTCATACTACTCTTCCAGTATTTTTTTGGGGATATGCCCTGAAAACAGCGACAGATATTCTGAACTTGGTACCTTCCAAGTCAGTACCTAGGACTCCCTATGAGATGTGGACTGGGCGTAAGCCAAGTCTGAATCATCTCAAGATATGGGGTTGTCCAGCTTATGTACTAGTCAAGGGAGATAAGTTGGAACCAATATCAGAATTATGCTATTTTGTTGGGTATCCAAAAGGGACAAAGGGTGGTTACTTTTATTATCCTAAGGAGCAGAAGTTGCTGGTTAGTGCCAATGCTAGATACTTAGAGAATGATCAAAGTACTTCCACGAAAGGTTCAACTAGGTTGGAATTGAAGGAGAAGTTATCTTCGAAAGCAACTTCTTCTGACTCGATTGTGGAACAAGAAGAGGCACAACCTCAAAAGCCTGTACAAATGGAGGCTCGTCGTAGTGGGAGAATGTCTAGGGTTCTAGAAAGGTGGACTGGAGAAGTGTTAGAGCTAGTCTCTGACCATCAGGAACAAGACCCCACTAGATACGAGGAGGCTATTGCTGATGCCGATGCAAATCTGTGGCATGAAGCAATGAAAGCCGAGATTGAGTCTATGTATCTCAATCAGGTTTGGGATCTTGTAGCTTCACTTGAAGAGATAAAAACCATAAGGTGTAAGTGGGTATACAAGTGAAAGAGGGGAGTACATGGGAAGGTGGAAACCTTCAAAGCTAAGCTTATGACTAAAGGGTATACTCAAAAAGGGGGAATCGACTATGAGGAAACATTTTCCCCAGTAGCCTTGCCTATGTCCATCCATATCCTCCTTGCCATCGCATGTCATTATCACTACGAGATATGGCAAATGGATGTTAAGACGGCATTTTTAAATGGCCATCTTAGTGAAGACATCTATATGTCCTAACTGGAAGGCTTTATTGCTAAAAGCCAAGAGCATATGGTTTTCAGGTTTAAGAAGTCTATTTATGGACTTAAGCAAGCATTAAGGGCATGGAACATTCATTTTGATGAGACTGTAAAGTCTTATGGTTTAGTTCAAAACGAGGATAAACCATGCGTGTACAGGAAATTTGAAGGCATTAATGTGGTTTTTCTTGTCTTGTATGTGGATGATATTCTACCCATTGAAAATGATGTAGAGTCATTATCATCTACAAAAGTTTGGTTATCTAGTTAATTCAGTATGAAGGATATAGGAGAAGCCAACTACATTCTCGTGATTAGACTTTTTAGAAATAGAAAGTAGAGAATGTTAGGATTATCCTAAGCGACATACATTGACAAGATGCTGGCCAGGTACAACATAGACTTATGCAAGGGAGCTCTAGTTCCTTGTAGACATGGGTTGTCACTTTCTTCAAGGGACTGTCCTAAATCTCAAAAGGAAAAGGATAGAATGCGTAGGATTCCCCACGCTTCGGCTGTGGGAAGTCTCATGTATGCCATGCTGTGTACTAAGCTAGATATTTGCTTTACCATAGGCTTGGTTAGCAGATATCAGTCAAACCCTAGGGAGGTTCATTGGCAAGCTGTGAAGCATATACTCAAGTACCTCAAGGGAACGAGAGATTATATGTAGGTTTACAGGGCTGATGACTTGGTTCATACAAGATACATAGACTTAGACTTCCAGGAGGATAAGGATGAGAGAAAATCCACTAGTGGATATATCTTCACCTTGTCTGGAGGAGCTATTTTATGGAGGAGTATCCAGCAATCTTGCATTGCTGACTCAACCATGGAAGCTGAGTATGTGGCAGCTTTGGAGGCATCCAAGAAAGCAGTCTGGCTCTGAAAGTTCCTTTCAGAACTTGGAGTCATGCCATACATGGACAGGCCGATTGTGATGTATTGCGACAACACTAGAGCAGTACCGCAATCCAAAGAACCTCGGAAACACAAGAAGAGGAAGCACATTGAGAGGAAGTATCACCTGATCCGGGATTTCATCCAGAGACGGGAAGTTGTGGTGGAGCAGATTGCCTCCGAGAACAATCTAGCAGATCCATTCACCAAGCCATTGGCTCAGAGAGTCTTCAAGAGAAACTTAGACGTCATAGGGGTGGACACCTACGGACTTACTTAGTCTCAGAGTGCAAGTGGGAGATTGTTATGATGTATGCCCTCTTACACTAGGTTTCTGATGTAAAAAATCGAATGTTTTAATAAAAGAATTTATTTTCAAAATTTTTTTGTGAATTTAATATTTTATTTGTGCACAATTACGTTTGGAAAAGACCCATTGTGTTTAAGTAAGTGGTCTATGTGAATGGAGGTCTTTCCCAGTAAGGTATGGATCGCGAGTTACTTAAGACATAAACTTTTGTTCTTAACCGATTGATGAGATTGGGAATCTCATCATGTCTAAGTTATTATATTGTGAATTCTAAATGAGGAATAGCTTACCTTTAGCCAGTGAGTAGTCCACTCACTTCAGGACACAAGCGTATTTCGAATACGTAGAACATGACCTATAGTAGTGGTTTCTAAAAGTATTATATGATAGAAACCTAGACTACTACCGCTACAGCGTGGACTAGTACTCTATGACTTGAGTATGAGTTGGTGGTCTTACGGAGCTAGAAGAATATGCTTTGATATGCTATAGTTGAGGTTCTATCGTAGTGCCAATATACTTGCATGTTGGGTATGTGTGACTAGTTAGTTAAGACAAACTTATACAAGATAGTTTTTATACTACATCACCCCTTGTGGTTGTCTGAACGATTTAAATATCCAAGGCCTTGGGAAACATGACTTAGATGTTTGCTTTAGCATAGCTCCTTTGGAAAGCGTAAACAATCCAAGAAATCGTGGATTATTGGACTAGAGGCCTAAGGATGGTAGATGTCATTTAGAGAGATGTTAGTATACTTTTTCCTCTATGAATGTACGACGATATATAGAGGGGTATTTTAGTCATTACACCTGTAGGTTGGAGACTTTGCTAATGCAGCAATGTCCTTGGGATCAATATTTTCTTATGGTGATATCGGGAAATATTTAAAATGCAAAATACAGCTATTTATATGGCAAGGGTATTTTGGTCATTTTAGTAGCCAAGGCGGTGTGTTTTTTGGTCCCCAGTATAGACCATGAGTCCTAATTAAATACGGTCTAAGGAATTGATCTTAAATTAAATTAAATTATTATATTTAAGTAGCCTAATTTAATTATTAGGCTAGAATAAAATATATGTCTATGGAGAGAGAATTAATTAAATTAGTTTAGTGGGCTAATTAATTATTCAGGGCTTTGGCCCATTTGAATAATTAGGGATTAACCTGAGACTAAATTGATTTAGGCTTATTTAATTAGACTGGTTTATTTGGGCTGGAAAATTAATTATTTGTTGGGCCATTAAGTTGGTTCTAACTAGAATAATTAATTAAGCCCAATAAGCTAAACTAAGAGTCTAATGACCCAGCCCAATTTAACCTAGGGTTTCATTTAGGTTAAATAGGAGGATTGGCTACAACGTTGTTGTTACAAAACACACAATCTAAAAGTCGGCTTCTTTTTTGTGGAAAAGGCCAGGTCTCTCTCTCTCTCTCTCTCCAAAAAATTCCCTAGCTTGTTAGTTGTTCATCAAATGGTAGTTAGGCAGGTCATATAATGGAAGACCGATAGTTCGGCGTTCACATACATGCAAAGGCGGAGTAGGAGGCTTGCAGGAGTCGCACCAGAGGCTTCTACTAGCACACCTACCCCGATTGCGCATGTTCCAGTCTAGCCACCTTTGAGAACCAGAAGGAGAGGTAAAAATTTTAAAGCCTTGGGATTTAGACAGGCCACAACCGGTGCCGGCTAGGGCAGCACCAGCCCTACGCTGGAATCCCTGTTCTTATTTTTCCAGTTTTTTTTTTATGTTCGCTTCCGCTGTATGCCCTATGTTTTTCCACTTTTCGTGCCTTCATAGATGTGAGATAAAAAAAAAAGGAAAAATTAGGTTTGTGGTTGACTTGAGCCAGAGGACATGTTCTTGTCTAATAAATAGGCCTTATGAATGGAAAAAAAGATAAGTTATGAACCTATTCCATTACAGCCAAAGAAGCCTTGGGGAAGATTAAAAAAAACAAGAGGAAGACTAAGGAGGAGCCCAAGAAGCAACCTAACTCTGGTTTGGCTAGTAGAAATGGCACTATTATATCTTGTTCAAATTGTGGAGATGAAGGGCATAATATAAAAGGGTGTAAGAAGCCACAAATATTTGGACAACAAGTATGTTTCTTTTTTCTGTTAGGAGCATTAATCTCTTTTACTAAGATTTTACAACAAAAGGTTTGTGTGCTTGTTTCAGTCTTGTAAATTAGTTGCAAAAGGTGTAAAGCTTGGGAAAAAAAACTTGAGCAAAATATACCTGGAGCTAAGAATGTAAGTGTGTTCGATAAATTGGTTGTATGCTTATGTCAAAATTAACAGCCCTAAATTTCGGTCATTTTAGTAATGTCTGTGTACTTGTTACATAGGAAAAGAACCAAGGCAGTACAAGTGTACAAGTTGAAGCCAAAGATGCAAACACCATCCTAAACAATGTAGCCATAGAAGTTCTACAATCTGACATGGTTTCCAAGACTGTTGACAAAGGCAAAAAGGCAGTAAAGGAACCAATGCAGAAATCAGGCCAAAAAAGAAAGCATACAATCCAAGGATTTAGCTTATATACAAACCTCAAAAATAGAATATAAACTCTTTGTGTATGTTATGTGAGCATTTATTTGGTTGTTTACAAGTTGACATGATGAACATATCAATAAATAACTGTTGTGCCTTGCTATTTGCAATCTGGATCCGGGTCTAAAACAGACAATTTTTAGCACAAATTATGTTCATATACTATGGAAAATGATGTTCAAACACAAGAATTCGTTAAGAATGGGGAAATTATAGGATCATTTTGGATCAGAAAATCACTTGTTTAACTTTGTTGGAAGTTTGTTTAGAGTCTGTTTTTTAGTATGTGGTGTTCTTGATTGTTTTTGGAATGGGTAGGATATGGATATTGTTGTTGAATTGAAAGTACATTATATTACTAAAAATCTATCAAGAATAGGGATTGGATAGGATATGGATATTGTTGTTGAACTGAAAATGCACTGTATGTATTGGCAGGTTTATTACTAAGAATGCATTGACAGGTTTATTACTAAAAATCTTTTTTCATTAGTTGTTATAATATTGTCACTTGGCTTATTATGTGAATAATGTTGTTGGTAGTTTTTGGAATGGATAGGATATGGATATTGTTGTTGAATTGAAAGTGCACTGTATATATTGGGAGGTTTATTACAGAAAATGCATTGACAAGTTTATTACTAAAAATCTTTTTTCATTAATTGTTATAATATTGTCACTTGGCTTATTATGTGAGTTTTTCTTTGGTAGTAGGACATATTAGTGCAGAATTTTAAGTTTCATCGCTTAAATGATAATCATCCTGCATTTTGTTGCGTGAGATCAACAATAAAATAGACCAGAAATCTATTCATGTTCTATTTTAGAGTTTTGATCAGAAAGGAAATGCAAGATTCAAACTGCATGTTTTCATCTCACTTTGAATATTTGTACAGTTTGCAAGGTAACTTATTGAGGATCATTAATGGAAATAAAATGGTCTTGTTTAATGGAGTTGAAAAATGTAGTGTGCTAAGTTTGTATTTATTGCATTGTACAGGCATCATGCATAGGGCAAAAAGGTATTTTGACTGGAAATTATGCAATGTAGGAACAAATTGCTGATGACATCAGATTGATGAATGAGAATAGAGTTAAGATTAGTCCTAAACTAAAGATAGGAATAGAGAGACTAGCAGTTGGAGTCAGTCAACTAGATTTCTTGTATGACACCAAAAATGAATATGCATTCAAAAAAAAAAAAAAAAAAAGCTTGAGTATGACACTAGATTTCTTGTGTTGAGATGAATATGCAGTAAAAAAAAAAAATCGGAAATTATGTCAGAAGCCTTCATATTTGCATAACTATTGTGATGGTTCCAGCTTGAGAATGATAAAAGACTTTTGTATAGGCATATGTAGATTGTTAATGACCAAAGCATGTATAAAGCTTTCTAGGTTGTTAAAGCAGCTGCAAAAAAGCAATATCTGAATACGGCAAATGAGAATCTGTATTAGGACTGGGAAATGTGGAGTACTCCAGATGACCTTATAAATTGATAAAGTGAAAACACAGTAAATTTTGATTTAGTTGATTAGTTAAGAATAGAAATAGTGAAGAGAAGAGGGGAAAAAGAAATTTTTGTGGCTAATTTCACACATACTCTTTTTTATTTCTGTCATGTATTTAAGGTTGTATAACCAAGCACTACTTAGAGCCCAGTGCACATAGTGATTGGAGTCATTAGCACTATGTCACCTCTTACTTGATTGGAATAAGAGATAAAAGAGTTTAGAAGATGACCAAATGATTATCTTTTGACTACAAAGTTAGTCAATCAAATACACAATTGGTTAGTATTAGTGGGAAACCAGAAGAATTCGAATGCAAGAGCATGGTTAAGCTTGTGAAGTTGGTTTTTCAAAGCATGGTTTATCATGTTGTAGTTGGAAACTTTGATATTATATAGGTTAAAAGGTTAGGTTCTTAACTTGATAGGTAGGTTCTGGTAGAGATTAACCAATAGAAATAGGGTTAGAGGTTAGATAATAGAGGATGAGCTAAATGCTTATTCTTTTCAGAAAGATTCATTGCTTACGGTACAAATGAACAAGGAGAACATGGCTTTTCAATATTCCAGTTGAAAATTGAAATTTATAGTTTGTGTGAAGTGGCTAGCTTCAAATTTTCAACTGAAATGCATTGCTATTGTAGTTTGTGGAAATGGTAAACTTAAGTATCATTAAAGGCTTTTATCTTCTAATTACAGAAATCAACTGCCTAACTTTTCTGCAGGTTTCCAAAATCTTTCATACAGAAATATAATTAAAATTCCCATTGTTTTATAAGCATGGAAATAATATGGCAAAATTTTTTAGATCAAATACTTAAACTAGATTGAGTCACAAATATAATTTACCATGTCAGTATTCAAACCAACTCAAAGGATCCCCATACATTCAAATTATGGCAATCACCCAACGTAGATTTCATTGAACAAGAGCTTACAACTAAAATACAACCAAATAAATCCTAAACTTATCACAATTAACAACAATTTATAGGTTTTATTTACTTTCTCAACTGCATTTGCCTTTTCCTTCATTTTCTTGCTTTTCTTGTTCAAATTTTCTTTCTCCATTTCCAACTTTCTTACCATCTAAACAAGCTCATAATCTGCAACAGATTCCACCCTTACTCTTTTATCAACCACTTTGCTTTCTGAGCTACCTATTCCAAACCTTTGACTTCTACTACTTGAATTTTCCTCATCAAAAGTATCCCCACAGGTCATTTTCTTTTTCTAGAAATTCATTCTCCTTTGCAAGCTTCCTCTTTCTATCTCACAGATACCCCAATAATTCATTTTCTCGTTGAGAAAACTGTTCATCATACCACTTGAAAAATCGATAGCCACCAGCCTACAAAATGCTAGGAATTTTAACAAATAAATAAACCATTAAAATCGAAAAAAAAGCCTCGAACGCAATAGTTAAAAATAAAATTCAATAACATACCTTAAAGTTTCAACACTCATAGAATCTTCTTCCTGGATTGGCATGTATCCATGAGGAAAACATTGGAGCTAACTGTTTGCACCTGCAAATGATTTCTATCTCATTTTCAATAGACTCCATTTGTGAGGAACTCGCACTTGAATCCCCTATTTGATTTTCCATGGAGAATGACAAAATTAAGGAAATAGAAATTTTAGACGAGGGGGGTGGGGATGTGAACTAAACCGAGTTGTTGGGTTTCATTCTTCTTCTCTCCTATCCCTCTCGGTGCTTCCACTATTAAAAGGAACAAAAGAAGAAATGCTGGAAATCTGCATTTGATTTCTATTGGCATGTGGGTCTGGTGAGAGAAGGAACCAACAGCTTTATGGATTTTTTCTTTTTCTTTTTTTTTGCCCAAAATGTGGAAAAAGATTGATATATAGTTGGCATTTGGCATGTAGGTCTGATGTGTGACGTGTCCTACCACGTCATTGACATGTCGAATGGATGCAGCCACGTCATTCCGTTAATAACGATTCTGTTAAGGAGGGCTGCATTTTACTCAATGTTACAAGTTCAAGGGTGCAATCTATCCCAAAAAAGGTTTAAGGGAAACATTGTCAAAAATTAGCAAGTTCGAGGGCCATTTTGGGTTTTAAGCTGAAAAAAATCACATAGAGAAATAAACAATGTCAACCTCAAGTGTTGGACTTATTAAAAGCATAGAAAAGAGTATCTAAAATCCTTAAGGTCCTAGCACTCAGAAGGCCCCATAGGCCTACTCCTCTCCGACTCCTTAGTGTTCTCCTCGTATAGCCACCCCCTCCCGGTATTCTTAAAGAAAACTATGCCGTCCCTATCCATGAATCCCAAGATCTAGGGCTCCTTAGTAACTTAACCGGCACTCCCCACAGCCTCAATAGGCCTCTTTGAACTCTCTACTACTGAAAGCCCTGCCCTCAATCTTGCCCTCCACACTCGTTCGCGCCGTTGAACCATCAATTCCTTATACTTACTCTTGGGTGCCTGGAACTTTATCTTCCTAGGGTCTTCGCTATCAGGGGTCATGTATACTTCTTGTACGGGTAGGTTAGGCTCCTCTAACTCTATCTCCTCTTCCTCATTCTCTTGTTCTAGTTCTTTCGGCTCAGGCTTAGACTTAAACTCGAATGCTGGAAAGGCTACGGGTAGTGGCGGTTTATTTGGCCCACACATGAAAGGCCAGTCTCTAGCAACTTCTACGGATATTCTAGCCATCCTATACATAAATAAAACTAGATTAATACAAGATTTAAAGACTTAAGAAAATAATTTCATCAACATGTAGATATTGCCTAAATCTAGGCTCTGATACCACTTGTTGTTGGAATATATGTCCTCTTAGACTAAGTTTCTGATATAATTTTGACTTATATTAATAAAAGTATTTTTCTCATAATTTATTTGTAAAATATTCTTTATATTTGTGCACAATTTTATTGAAAAAGATGCATTATGTTTAAGTAAATGATTCATGTGAATGGAGGTCTTTTACAGTAAGGTATAGACCATGGGATACTTAACATAAAAAATGTTGTTCTAAACGAGATAGATGATGGCAATGGAGATCTCATCATAGTAAGGTTATTATGTTATGAATTCTAAATAGAGAATGGCTTACCTTTTGTTAATGAGTAGTCTACTCATTTCATAACACAAGCATATTTTGAATACGCAGAACTGGACTTGTAGTAGTGGTTTCTAAAAGTACTATGTGATAGAAACCCTAACTACTACTGCTCCAGCATGGACTTATACTCTACAGCTTGAGTATAAGTTGGTGGTTTGACGAAACTAGAAGCATATGTTTTGATATACTATAGTTAAAGTTCTTAAGAAGGACCAATATATTTGTTTGTTGGGTATATATGACTAATTAGCCAAGATAGACTTGTACAAGATAATGTCTACACTATATCGCCTTTTGTGGTTGTCTGAATGATCTAATGATCCAGGGCCCTGGGGAACATGGCTTAGATATTGGCTTTAGGGTAGCTCCCTTAGAAATCGAAAATATTCCAAGAAGTCGTGGATCATTGGACTAGAAGCCTAAGGATGATAGATGTCTTTTTATTATTATTATTATTATTATTATTATTATTATTATTATTATCAAAATGTAAAGGTGTATTAATGATCAAAAGGAGGAATATGTATAAAGCGTTCAGCTAGTTAGG
The DNA here is from genome assembly GCA_026120185.1 of Voacanga thouarsii. Lineage (NCBI taxonomy): Eukaryota > Viridiplantae > Streptophyta > Magnoliopsida > Gentianales > Apocynaceae > Voacanga > Voacanga thouarsii. The sequence goes on along the minus strand of JANUWF010002184.1, from coordinate 139,397 downwards.
GCTAAGGTAAGGCACCTACTAGTTCAACCAACATAAGACTCAAAAAAGTTCAAAACATGAGGGTACAAGGTAAAGATGACTCTGTAGACATGTGTTTTGATCTTTGAAAAACGTTCAATGGTTGGTAATGCTGGTTGTCAAAAAGTATTCGGTTATGAGTAGTCTATATATGGTATATCGTAGCACACACGGTCGTGGACTTAGTCTTTGCAACCCAGCTAGAGGCCCGATTATGTCTCTTAAGCCACTTGAAGCAGGAAGATAGTAACCTTATAGGTCGTGGCAGTCTCAACCAATTCCAGATATTGGTCCATACGGCTTCTGAAAACTGGCATTGAAAGAATAGGTGTCTTGATGATTCCGGTTCTTATCTTCACAACGGGTACATGATATCGTCTATGACAAATGGAAGAGTATCCAGGGTTTTAAGACTTCCCTTGGTGCACAGCCATACAGAGAAAGAATGCTTGGGCGTCAATCCTTGTTGCCAAAGGGTTGTTGCCCACGAAACTCTAGATTGCCGAGGACAGAAATAATTATAAGCACATCGGGTGCTCAACCTACCCCCTTCTGCCCAAGCCTAAAGCTCACTTATGGCTCGGTTACGGTCTTACTCCTTTGTGATGATGGAATCTCTAATTAGTAGAAGTCTTTTGAACAACGGAGAGTGCGCATAGTTTGGGGTTATGTCCCATAGTAATTACATGTTCATATAGTAGTGGGATACCCATTATACCTACAGAGTTTATTTTTTAGACTGGATGTCCCAAAGTGCATAAGCTAGGAAAGCCAAGTTCCAGTTGCGAAGATCCTTAAGGTCGAGCCCCCCCTTTAGTTTTAGGAACACATATATTTGACCATGCAACTAAAGAATTTTTAGCGTCCCATAAGAATTCCCAAGCCATCCTATTTAGTTGATCAATCATTCCAGTTGGAGAAGGTAGGAGGGAAAGCCAAAAGCAATTAATACCTTGTAGTACTGTATGGATAAGCTCGACTCTACCAGCGTAGGAGAGGAAGCGGGCAGACCATCAACCTATACACACTCCAATCTTGTCCAACAATGGCTGGTAGTTGTTGAGACGAATTTTATCAAACATAATGGGTACTCAGAGGTAACGAAACGGGAACGAGCCTAGTGGAGTGCCATTGGAATTAGCCAGCTAATCTTTATCTCCTTCTAAAATCCCTACCAAGTATAGGTGTGACTTTTGCTTATTGATTTTAAGTCCCGAGCACTCCCGAAAATAATCTAGACATTTGAGTAGAATGGCAATAGATGCCGGTTCACCTTTGGAGTGTGAAACCCCATCTAAAACCAACCCTAGAGTAAGGGGGTCGGGATGCATATCATATTTTTTTGCATGCATAATTATATTTTTGAATGATTTTATATGCTTTGGATTTGTAATTTAAAGTCTAGAAGGCCCAATTGTGCTTATTGAGTAGGAAGGGCAAAATAGTAATTTTGCTTGAGGTGAAAATAGGGAGATAGCTTGAGGATTAAATAGGAAAAATATTTCGGAGAGAAAATAAGAACAAGAGCTGTTGTGGTTTAGTGGTGAGAGCTTTGGAATTAATCTCTAATGTCTTGGGTTCAAATTCCACCAATTAAGTTTATCATGATTAAATTTTATTTTTATAGGGTGGGATATTTTCGGCCCTTGCATGCCATGAGTAGAAGTAGGAGTGTTGTCCTAAGGGAGGCTTGAAGGAAATGTCTTAATCCTACTCTTGTTCCATACAAAAATTATTAAGGGATTCATGCCCTTTTTGCTCTCTAGCTTACCTTAATTCTTCATCAATTAAGTTGTTCAATTTATCCAAGCCATTTTTATTTCTGAAAAATTCCACCAAGGTTCTGTGATTTTGGAGTTTCGAAAATGCGTCTTGGAGAATAGAATTTTGACTATAAATGGGGAAGGAGTTAAGGAAGGTTCTCAAGGGAATTAATCTCCATGGTTGAACCTTCAAACTCCACCCTATAAGTATTCATCTTCTTCATGTAGCAATCTGGAAAATTTTCCAGCTTCTAGGTCAGCTAAACTTTCGAAAACTTCAGCCATTTTTCTCACTCAAATTCTACAAGAAAAATAGCCAAATTGTTCAGCTTCAGGGCTGAAATCTTTGGCCAAAAATAGGACTACACAAAAGCTATGCAAACCAGGAAAATTTCTGGACAAGCTTTGCAGCTTAGCAGGCCAAAAACCAAGCTATTCCTTCTAGCCTTCCAACCAGTATTTCACCTCTGTCTTTCCTTCATAAAGAAGGCTAGAAACCAGCCTTACATTACCCCCCAATTCCCATTCAAAACATCTGCAAGTCGGCTGGAATATTGCAGAAAATCTGCATAAAAATTTCAACGAGCCTCTTGAATGAACAACAAGAAATTCCAGCCTTGTTCCCTCTTCAACCCTATCCGAAACTCACCCCCATTTTTCTGTAAAACCAACCTTAGTCAGCCATGAACTGAACTTCATCAATTCCTCCATTGATTTGAAGGAAAAGAGCTCCATAGCCACTCCTTAAATCACTCATTCAATCACTACAATCAAGCCTTCAATTGGAATTCAAAAATTCAGCAAATTACTCTATCAAACTTCCATGGCTTAAGCCTCAACCAAACAAAAATTTCCTCCACCATAACACACAGAATTTCAGCCACCCTATAGCTTCTTCAACCTTATTCATCTCAACAAAACCTCAGCTAATTCCAGCCGGCCATACCAGCTCCAAGGACCTCCATCAACTAAGCTATTCTTACCATATTTTCTACCTTAATTCAGTCCCTAAATTACTTCTTTTTAATTTCAAACAACTAGCTTTCTTTCTTTTCCCTAATTTGAAAATTCAATCACAAGGATTCTCCAATCCATTCGGCCAACACCACTCAACAGATTTCGTCCAGCCTTTCCTCCATTCTTTCCATTTCTTTAAAGAACACCAAGAACACACACCACCATTCTCCAAGCCTAAGACCACTCTAAACACATCCAATCTCTCCCAAAAACTCCAGATCACGTCTACGCACCCTCTAGAATCCATTTCTATAATTTATAACATCAAACACTGAAAACAAGATTCTACTTTTGGATCAAAAACCATAATTTTTCTTCAACACTCAAGAACTCTCTCAAGGTAATTATGAACAATTGTGTTCATCTTCCTCCCTCTCCGATCTTTGTTGAAATATACTAATACTCTCGTTCTTTCTCCTTCTCTCTCTCTCTCTCTCTCTCTCTCTCTCTCTCTCTCTCACAGCCGAAATGGTTGTTTCAACCATGGCCATTTTTTCTTCTTCCTTCTTGGTCGGATCAAGCCTTCCAAGCGTGTGGACTTTCTTGAGACTTCATCAAGGTAGTCATCAAGTTGTTGTGGTTTAGTGATTAGAGCTTTGGAATTAATCTCTAAGGTCTTGGGTTCAAATTCCACCAATTAAATTTATCATGATTAAATTTTATTTTTATAGGGTGGGATATTTTCGGCCCTTGCATGCCATGAGTAGAAGTAGGAGTGTTGTCCTAAGGGAGGCTTCAAGGAAATGTCTTAATCCTACTCTTGTGCCCTACAAAAATTCTTAAGGGATCCATGCCATTTTCGCTCTCTAGCTTACCTTAATTCTTTATTAATTAAGTTGCTCAATTAATCCAAGCCATTTTTATTTCCAAAAAATTCCAGCAAGGTTCTGTGATTTTGGAGCTTCAAAAATGCCTCTTGGAGAATGGAATTTTGACTAAAAATAGGGAAGGAGTTAAGGAAGGTTCCCAAGGGAATTAATCTTCATGGTTGAACCTTCAAACTCCACCCTATAAGTATTCATCTTCTTCATGTAGCAATCTGGAAAATTTTCCAGCTTCTAGGTCAGCTAAACTTTTGTAAACTTCAGCCATTTTTCTCACTCAAATTCTGCAAGAAAAATAGCCAAATAGTTCTGCTTCAGGGTTGAAATCTTTGGCCAAAAATAGGACTACACAAAATCTATGCAAACCTGGAAAATTTCTAGACATGCTTTGCAGTTTAGCAGGCCAAAAAACAAGCTGTTCCTTCTAGCCTTCAAACCAGTATTTCACCTCTACCTTTCCTTCATAAAGAAGGCTGGAAACCATCCTAACAGTACCCTCCAATTCCCCTTCAAACCTTCTGCAAGTCGGCTGGAACATTGCAGAAAATCTGCACAAAAATTCCAACGGACCTCTTGAATGAATAACTAGAAATTCCAGCCTTGTTCCCTCTTCAACCCTATCCGAAACTCACTCCCATTTTTCTATATAACCAACCTTAGTCAGCCATGAACTGAACTTCATCACCTCATCCATTGATCTGCACGAAAAGAGCTCCATAGCCACTCCTTAAATCACTCCGTCAATCACTACAATCAAGCCTTCAATTGGAATTCAAAAATTCAGCAAATTACTCCATGAAACTTCCATGGTTTAAGCCTCAACCAACCAGAAATTTCCTCCACCATAACACACAAAATTTCGGCCACCCTATAGCTCCTTCAACCTTATTCATCTTAGCAAAACCTCAACTAATTCCAGCCTGCCATAGTAGCTCCAAGGACCTCCATCAACCAAGCTATTCTTACCATATTTTCTACCTTAATTCAGTCCCTAAATTACTTCTTTTAAATTTCAAACAACCAGCATTCCTTCTTTTCCCTAATCTCAAAATTCAATCACAAGGATTCTCCAATCCCTTCGGCCAACACCACTCAACAGATTTCGTCCAGCCTTTCCTCCATTCTTTCCATTTCTCCAAAGAACACCAAGAACACACACCACCATTCTCCAAGCCTAAGACCACTCTAAACACCTCCAATCTCTCCCAAAAACTCCAGATCACGTCTACTCACCCTCTAGAATCCATTTCTATAATTTATAACATCAAACGCTAAAAACAAGATTCTACTTTTGGATCAAAAACCATAATTTTTCTTGAACATCCAAGAACTCTCTCAAGGTAATCATGAACAATTGTGTTCATCTTCCTTCCTCTCCGATCTTTATTGAAATATACTAATACTCTCGTTGTTTCTCCTTCTCTCTCTCTCTCTCTCTCAGCCGAAATGGTTCTTTCAACCATGGCCATTTTTTCTTCTTCCTTCTTGGTCGGATCAAGCCCTCCAAACGTGTGGACTTTCTTGAGACTTCATCAAGGTAGTCATCAATTGAGTATGTCTCTTTAACCCTCTCCTTAATTCTAAAATCATGTCTTTTGGATGTTGTTGGAGAAAGGATGGAATATGATTGGTGATTGAGTATGTGTTTATATGATGGATTTGGGATTGAAATATGAGGATGATTCGTCTTGGTTGAGTTTTATGATGTTTTGGGGTTTGTTGCATTCTCTTCATGTCGTGACTTAGTATGAGTGATTAATCATGATAGGTATTATGTCACCTTTGGTGAATAGGATTTTATGTTCTTGTATTCTTGTTGAAGCCATGAATATGATTATGTTTAGTGAAGTTTGGGTCATATGATGGTCGATATAGATCTATGCTTTTATTCATGAATTGAATGGTTTGTTGATTAGTGTTAGAGTTTTATGTTCATGACTATGGTTAGCAATAGGAGAATTATGATCATGACCTTGTTGATCCTAAACTATTTAAGTTAGCCAATTTTATTACATTAATAAAAATTAATGCTATATTTTCTTCTAATAATTTCGAAAACCCTAGCAAGATTTGGAATTGGATTGATATATGAAATAATGATATTTTAGCCAAATGCATGATGTCTATTATTAAAAATACAATAGATAAATATTATATATAATAATAATAATATTAAATAAAGCCTTTTATATAAACAATCATAATAGGTAAAATATTAATCTTATAAGTCATATATTCATAAATACTAATAAAATTTATTTATTATCTTTTAATCAAGTATATTAAAATTTACTTATTATTAATTTTATTTATCAATTATTTTCTAACTATTAATTATTAATTAAGAGAATAGTAATAATTTATTATTTTAATAATATCATCTAGGACTTTGGACCCTTCATCAAATAAACCCTAGTTTATTTATTAATAACAAAGATTTAAGCCAACAACTTATTAGTAATTATTTCACAATCTCTAGTTATTTTATTATCAAGCTAGATTTATTTTATAAAATCCTTTTTATCTTTTAGCCTTAAAGTTTGGGTCATTAGGGTCATGATTGCAGTAAGGTTGAACTAGGATTATTTATGCAAGCAAATTTGGCTTGAGTCTAATTATGGCTTATGTTTACTCTAGGTGGGGTTAGGTCAGCTTTCAAGGATCTTTGAATTAGCTCAAGCAAAGGATCAGGCAAGCTCTTGCATAAAACCTATTCGATGTAAAAAGGTCACTATAGCAAGCCAAATGTGAAGTGTGTGAACACTTATTTTTGTAAAGGCAATTGAGGACTTTTCCCTTTCTTATTTCAGTCACACAAATTATTTGAAAACCAATAAGAAATTTTTTCTCAAACACTAAATTCTTTCTAAAACCAATTTTGACACAGACTTTAGAAAACCTTAATTGCCATTTTCAAGTAAAGCTGTGTTTTATCAGTTTTCTCCCAAGTGGGACAATCAACATTGAGTACTCAATAGGAGTAGGCTAGTTGTACTAGTTTTGGTGAGCAAGAGCGAGTCTTCTGGCAGGAGGCCACCTCCAAAAGATGAACTCAACTTGGAAAAGCGACAGTACTACTTAGTCATGCCGGTCCGAGCTAGCAAGTTTCAGTCATGTGGACTGTGTGTTGCTGGAGTGGACAACTGATTTTGTTTGGGTGTAGAGAAGGAGGAGTATCTTACCCCGTAGACCGTACACCTACCTTTTTTATCAGTCTGCACAAAGTGTGACATTCTGACCGTTGTATGGTTATGGGGCCCAACGTGTGGTAACCCATGGCCGCCCTTTTGAGTGGTTGATTTTAATGTGCACATGTATGGTTGGGAAAGCAAAACGCCACTCTTTATTTTTAACATTCTTTAATGCTTGCTAGTACTTTTCTTATGAAGTTCTTACATCTTGCATACCTGCACTGTTTTACCTGAACACTCAGAGCACACATGGGCTTACTGAGATTTTTTCTCATCATCCTTTTTACCATGATTTCAGGTCGATCATGCTCTAGGGATGAGTAGCTAGTTGTTACCTGCTTGGAAGATGTTGTGTTATTTATTTTATGTAATGTTTTGGGAGATGAGAGTGAATAATTTATTTTGGATTTGTTCTTGAAATTTTTGGTTATAATAAGTTTTAATTTTCAAAGTATTGTTTTATTTTTGTTTTGTGACCTAGTTATCAAGACTCCTTGTCCTTTGAACAGGATGACATCCCCGGCCCTGCTGGGCCTTGGTAGCGGGGTGTTACATGGAGAACATCATAAGTTCGTCTGCAAAAGCTTAATGCGTATGCCTAATCTGTCGCACTTGGGATGGAACTAGAATCCCGTAGCAGAGGTAGTTAAGTTTATTAATCTTGATAGGTATGCTATACAGTGTACAAAAAGGAGAGGTGTCCTTGTCTCAGCCCACGGCGACCATGGAAGAAGCCATGTACCTATCCATTGATTGCAACAGAATAGGATAGGCATGTGATGCACTGGTTTACCCAATTGGTAAACTGATCAGGAAAGCCATACTCATTCAGCAGGTCAAGCAAGAATTGCCACTCTATGGAGTCATAGGCTTTACGGATGTTAACTTTGATGGTGCACTGCGGTGATGCACTCTTTCTGTTATATGTCCGTTAGCGTTCCTAGACTAAGAAAATGTTGTCAGGTATAAGTCTCCCTTCAATGAAGGCAGATTGAGCAGCATCCACTAATGTCGGTAGAATTCCTTTCAGACGGTCAGCCAAGATCTTTGATATGTCTTTTAGAGAGGTGTTAGTATACTCTTTCCTCTCTAAATGTACGGCGATGTATAAAGGGATATTTTGATCATTTCACCTGTGGGTCGAAGACATAGCTAACGCAGCATTGTCCTTGGGGTCATTATTTTCTTATGGTGATATTCGAAAATATTTAAAATGCAAAATACAACTATTTATATAGTAAGGGTATTTTGATCATTTTAGTAGCCAAGGCAATGTGTCTTTTTCGTCCTTGGAATAGCTTGTAAATCCTAATTATTTTAGGTCCAGGAAATGGTCACAATAAAAAAGATTTTATTTTATTCAAGAAATCTAATTTATTTTTTAGACTGGAATAAAATAAAGGAACTAGAGAAATTAAATTTATTATCTAGTTTAATTGGTTAATCAATTATTCAAGGCCTAAGCCCAGATTGAATAACTAGAAAAATTAACCTAGGCTTAAACTAGTTAATAAAAGGCTTAAAAATTATTTTAGTTCATTTGGACTCATTAATTATTTATTGGGTTATTTTAATTGGCACAAGAAATAAATAATTAATGGTTATTATTTTTAGGCTCGTGGGGTCCAAAGGAAAATAATAAATTATTTTGGTCCAATAGCCTGGAGTAAAGGGTTTTTTATGATTCACGGAACAGAACAGTTAAGGCTAAGCCAAACCTCTTCTATTGATAACCTCCGCATGTTTGAAATATCAAAATCACCAGGGTTGGGTTATCTAGGAGTGAATAGTCGTGGGGTGTTCCTCTCCTTCACAAAAAACACACGACATAAGGAAAAAAAAAGAACAGTGCTTGTTCTCTCTACTCTCTCTCCCTCGTTCATCCTTTTATTTGTGTAACCTTCTTGATTTTGCTAATCAACAACAAAGGTTCAAGAAAAGTCATTCCTCACCTAGGTTGTTTCACCAACACAGATTGGGCAGAGGAATATTCTGAGAAGCGAAAAGCTTCAAGTACATACCAAGAGAAGCCAAAGGATCACTGGATTTTCACCGAAATTGGAGCCAAGACAAGTAGCTACTCCAATGGTTAGGACTTCGTCTTCTCAGCCAAACAGACCAAGGACACACAAAGGTATTGTTTTTTACCTTCCGCTACGCCTTGTCTTTGTTTTTTTTTATTTTCGTTGCATGCATGGTTTCCTCTGTATTCATTGCTTGCACTTGTAACACCCCGCTAAGACATGACCCGATTGGGTCGGGGATGTTGCCCCATCCTTTGGACTAATGGTCTTTATAATTAGGTGAAATAGAAAAATGTATTAACTCAACTCAAAATACTTCACATCCAAAACTTATTACAGGGACTCGGGAAATAAAATTTAAAACGTATAAATCCACAATCGATGACATAATTGAAATAACGTCTAAAGAACAAACAACCTCTCAAACCCAAATAAATAAATGAACAAGATAAACTTGATTAGTACTTGTCTCTAACAATTCCCCACATCAGGCTTAGAATCTCCTGAAATATGATAAAGAAAATGTGTGAGAAAAGAAATCTCAGTAAGTCCTGTGTGTGCTCTTGTCTGATTCAAAAGAGATTTCATGAATGCACTTTGAAATCATTATGCAAACGTTGATTGCAAGTTAAACATTTTTCCATAAACATAGTGAGTGGTATATCATATTGAAGTCATATCACAGTAATAAAATATCATACAAAACCACTCAAAATAAATGGATTATGAAACCTTGCATCATAGTCTTGCCATGAAACTCTACATCAAGACAAACACTATGAAACCCAACGTCATAATGTAGTCAGTGTATGGCCTATTGGGCAATATACTCCTCTATTTATTACCCTAACTTACCGGATGTCCATCCTAAAATAACAGCCTACTTGGACTGAAGTGCTAGCTCCGACTGGCCTAACCAACTAAGTTTGTCACTTTTTATAGAGCTCATCTCTCAGAGGTGGGCTCATATTGAGAGACTTGCCCTGCCATTCAAAGGTTAGTCCCAGAGGCCTATCATTTTTGAGTACTCAACGTTTCCCCACATCATTCAAGATTCAAACTCAATGAAAACACTTCCAAAACACTTTGATCATGCAAGCATGGTTTTCAAATGATTTGGGGTAAAATTGTTTTACAAATAAAAGGTGATTTTCCAATAAAACCCTTTGTTTGTATACAAAAATTTAATGAGAAAAAGTCAAGCTTGCATTCCAAACAATCACATCATTGAGACCATATTCGTTTTCCAAATGACTTGCAATTAGAGTTCAAGTATCAAATATTTGATGCAAGGATTTACTGAATTGGAGTCTTCCGCTACGCCTAAATCACAGTATAGCTAGGTCTAAGATCCCGACCCCGCTTCTAAATGAAATTACAAATCATAATTAAAATCTTCATCCGTTAACTTCTAGTAAGACCCCAATTAAAGCATATCAATGTACATCCACCACACACACACACACACACATATTATGTCGATACAAATAAACAAATAAGCGTTTAATCACCAAATAAAGCCTGAAAAGTTATTTATTTAATTGTCTGGTAAGTGCATATCAGCCCACAAAGTAGTATAAATATTAATTTATTAGACACGTTTGGATGTTTTTCGGAATTGACTAAATTAACCACTAAACATATAAGCAATTAGCTAATAAAAATAAATAATTAGTTAAGCAAATGATTCCTTAATTCAGTAAAATATTGTTAATAATAACTACCTGATACTAAGGAAAATAATAATAATATTTATACTAATTATAACAATTTAATAACTAATAATTCATTTCCAGTTGCTAAATGGATGATAATTAATATTAAGTATTTAATATGTAACTCATAAATAATGACTAAAAAATATTAAAATGGATAATAATTTTGATAACAATCAATAACAACAAAAATAATATTGAATAAATAATAGTGACAATAAGATTACATTATTCAATATATAATAATAAGTTTACATTAATACCATTCATTAGAATAATATTTTCTGAGAAGAAGGAAAATTATATTAACTAGACATGTTAGTAATAAACTGATCACTAATGTTAAAATTCATATATATAAAATAGTGCAGCACTAAGATAATTTTAACACAAGGAGGTTATCCTAGAAGAATATCTCAAAGTTGTACCATAGTTTAACTTGTAGTACTATATTCAACAAGTGTAGTCAAGGCTTCCTCATGGCAGCCAACGATCAAGACTACCCTCAAAGGAATGAATTCTTTATTCCACACCAACTAACTTACCCAAACCATTAAAATATTCATTACCCAAAAATTGGACAAAACCCTGCATTACTCTTACGAAATCTATAGAAAACCCAGAAGCATTTACGTAAGCAAACCAGCGGCATCTACTAGACAATGGAAACCAAAATTCTTAACGCAAAATAGAATGAAATCATGGCAAGCACGCATGGCTGGTGACGTTTAGAGAAAATAGAGGAGAGTTTCAGGTACCTCAGCCCAGCAGCGTTTGACTTAATCCAAGGGAAGGTAGCTACTTGGTCCTTTAGAAAGTGAAATAATAAATCCACAAGAAGGTGGGTCTACTGTAAGTCTTCCGAGTGAATGGGTGTGAGAGCCAGGTCTGTCAAATGAAACTTTTGTGTTTGGGTGAAAAGAAAGGAGTGTGCTGATTCGGATCTTGGTAGAGAAACAAGAGGAACTGTTTTGATCTTGAGTAGGAAAAAGAGGGAGGGACAAGAATGATAATGTTGCTGTCTATGTGTATGAAAAACAAGAGGATGAGAGAAGGGAGGTTTGGGTTTTGGATTTTGGGTGGAAAGATGTTAAGGATAGTGTTGGGAAAATCGAGTAAATTTTCCCTCTAATTAGTGAAATGAACCGATGATTAGTAAATCTTAAGAAAAGACTGGAGGAGACACTGTCTCTTTTAAATTTTAGTCTCCTATTAAAACTTACATACACGGTGTATTATCACAATCTACACCCGTGTATACATAAATAGTACATATACGTGAATAGTAAAATACACCCAAATGAACCGTACAAAACACTACAAATAAACCCGACAAATAATATTGAATACTATATTACAATTGAAAAGAAACTACAAAAATACCAATAAATAAATGCAGAAATAAAGAAAGAACACACCTGGAATTGATAACGGAGTTCGGCCCAAGTTTGCCTAATCTCCGAGCACCACTCAAGCAGACCACTTTTATTTATAGTGAGAGAAAAGATAGTTTTTATTTGGTGTATCTTACAAAGCCAACCAATGCCTTATTATATAGGCATAGAATAGGTGAAGTTTCCTCAACACAAACAATGTGGGAGAAATAAAGCTAAAGGTTAACAAATCTCCACCTTGGCTTAATTTCTAATCTCACCAAATATAAATCTTCTCAATCGAACAAAAAATAAAAAAACAGTCCTCGTGGTGCTTCCAAATTTGCACCGTCAGGCACCAACTCACATGTGCAAGATATTGACCAAGTCTAAACAATGTTCAAACTTGGCTCTTGTAACCACCTTGGTCATCATATCTGCAGGATTCTCTGTAGTCCGAATCTTTTGGAGAAGTATCTCCTCTTCCTTGAGAATTTCCCGCACAAAGTGATAGCAAATGTCAATGTGCTTCGTTCTTGTATGAAAGACTTGATTCTTTGCTAAGTGTATAGCACTCTGACTATCAAAATATATCTCAAGATGTTTCTGACCATCTCCCAAGTCTTTAAGTAATCTTTGAAGCCAAATTTCCTCTTTTACAGCTTCTGTAATCACCATATACTCTGCCTCTGTTGTAGATAAAGCCACTATTGATTGCAAAGTAGACTTCCAACTAACTGGCGCCTTGGCGAAAGTGAACAAATAGCCAGTTGCAGATTGTCGCGTATCTAAGTCACCTGCATAGTTAGAATCACAATATCGAACTATGCATTGACCAAGTGATTCATCCTGCTCAAACCCTAAACCAACATCTACAATATCTTGAAAATACTATAGAATCCATTTCACATCTTGCCAATGACCCTTGCCCAAATCATGCATGTACCTGCTCACAACACTAACAGCTTGTGAAATATTGGGTCTCGTACACACCATTGCATACATCAAGCTTCCAACTGCATTTGCATATGAGACTTTTGCCATGTACTCTCGTTCTTCATTTGTTTTTGGAGATAACTGGCTACTAAGTTTCAAATGAGGAGCAAGCGAGGTACTTACAGGTTTTGAATCTTCATTCATACCAAAACGTTGTAGTACATTCTTCAAATACTACTTCTGTGTCAACCAAAGCTTGCCTTTCTATCTATCCCTATTTATCTCCATGCCGAGAATCTTCTTAGCTTCTCCCAAATCCTTCATCTCGAACTCTTTACTCAACTGAGCCTTCAGTCTCTCAATCTCATCTTGGCTCTTTGCTGCTATCAGCATATCATCAACGTATAAAAGTAAGTAGATATAGGACCCATCTTGAAGTCTATGCAAATACACACAATGATCATATTTGCTTCTTGTGTACCTCTGACCCGTCATAAACTTGTTAAATCGTTTGTACCATTGCCTCAGTGATTGCTTTAGTCCATACAATGATTTGTTCAGCTTGCAAACCCAATTTTCTTTATCAGCAACCTTAAACCCTTCTGGCTGAGTCATATAGATTTCCTCCTTCAAGTCATTGTGTAGGAACGCGGTCTTCACATCTAGTTGAGCTAGCTCCAAATTCATCTGTGCTACCAAGGCCAATAAAATTCTAATAGAGGAATGTTTAACAATTGGAGAAAATACCTCATTATAATCAATTCCTTCCTTCTGAGAATAGCATTTAGCCACCAATCTTGCCTTGTAGCAAACATCATCCTTGTCAGGAAATCCTTCTTTCTTTGCAAATAGCCACTTGCATCCAATTGCCTTCTTTCCCTTTGGTAGTTATGTCAGCTTTCACGTCTTATTTTTCTGTAGAGATTGTATTTCTTCCTCCATTGCACCTTTCCATCAACCATTTTCTGAGTTTCTGATAGGGCCTAAATGAGTCATATTTTTTCTAGTTATTTGAGGCCATTTCGTTATACATTTTGTACAATAACTAGTCATATTCCTTCCTATTTAATATTTTCCTTATAAAAATACTTTTATGTAATTTTATGCAAAAATAAGGGAAAATTGGAGCTAATTGTGTGATTTTCCAGAACAAGACCAGCACCAGCCCAGGAAGGATAGTCGGCACCGGTCTTCCACTGTAAAGAACAGAGAAAAGCACAGGAAAAAAAACAAAGGAACAGGGGAATGAAATTGCAATTGGAATTGGAATAGAGGAAAAGGAAATTTTCGGCAACTTCATGGCTCAATTGAGCCGACAGCAAGACAAGGCAACAACAACAAAGAAAGGAAATAATTTCGGTGGGACCAAGGTGAAAGACAAAGTCAACAAAAGGGGCTGCAAAAGCAAAAGCAAAAGGAAGGAAAGCAAAGGAATTCTATCTTCAATTTGATGGCTTAACCGAGTAAAGCAACAATAGAAAAAGAAAACAGCTTCGGAGGTTTGGTAAACGGCTCCAATCGAGCCGACACTACAACTGAAGGATTTTGGCGGCTGGGCAATTTTGGTCTGCATGGCTTCAATTGGAAGCCAACTTCAACAATTCCAAATTCAACAGAATTGCAATTTCAGCACAAGACGACAAAGCCGAGAGCAAAGTCCAAATTAAATTGAAGTCCAATTCTCAAAGTTAAGGCAATGGGATTCCATTAATTTTTCTTAGGTTTTTATTTTAGCTTTTATTAATCCTTTTTGGTTTTTGGATTATTTTTAGGTAATTACTTCTTATTTACTTAGGATTCTTTTAGGAACTTTGTAAGCCTATAAATAAAGGCCAATTTACCCTAGGAAAGGGAGGTGCACAATGTAGAGATTTAGATTTATTTTGGGGTGTATTACCAATATTTTCTCGAGATAAATAATTTAAGGAGGGTTGTACAAGGTCTTCAAAGGAAGAAGAATGAGGCTTGTCTATGAGTGCTTTCTTTTACTTTGTTTTCTTTTTCTTGAAGAATAATGTGTTAATTATTTTATTGTAATTTGACAATTTTTTTAGGTATTCATGATGTTTAGAGTTATTTGATCTTTTGATTAATTGATTGTTCTTCTTGGTATTTAATTAGTTGAGCTTATTACGAAATTAATTGATTGGTTATTTCTATTAACTCGCTGAGACAAAAGGGGTTAATGGTGGTTTCAATTTATTAATTTCATATTTGCTGTCTATTAACTCGCCAAGACCAAGGGGGTTAATCGATGAGGACTAGGTAATTAAAGGTTAATTAATGTTTGCCAAGACCAAGGATTTATTGGTTAATTTCATGTTTTAAATTTGCCGAGACCAAGGAAATTTAATCAAGGATTGTGTTTAATGCATCTTTTAGGTGAATTAATTAAGACGAGACCAAGTGATTCTAATTTATCTAGAAGGTAGTGATTTCGTGGATTGAAAAAGAAGTGGATCTATCTTAATCCTTCATGATACCAAGAGAATAATTAGTTATGGTAACGATTAAGTCCTTTGAGATCTTGTTTGTCAAAATAATGATTTAAGTTATATACTTCTCCATCCTTGACATGTATATATTTTTATTTTATTTTATTTTATTTTCCTTTTTATTCATTTTCACTTCATAGAGTCAATTAAACAATGAAAGAAAAGTGATTAATGCATACTTGTTCCTTGAGGATTGACACTCGTTTGAACGCTATGCTATGTTAATGATGAATACACTTGCTCATATGTGTAATTTGGGGTTAACGTTTTAATTTAAACTTAATTGGGAATGTGCTTATTTTTATATGATTTTTTTTACCCAAATAAATACACATCAAGTTTTTGGCGCCATTGCCGGAGAACAATATCATGGAAGTTTGGATTTTGTTAATTTAACCATGTAAATATATAAATAGGTAAATAGGTAAATATGTAAATTTGTACAATTGTTCTTTTTACAAAAAGGTGCCATATTTTGTTGTTTGTATAATTGTATTTTAATTTCACTATATGTTGTAAATATGTAAATAGGTAGTTACATATTCATAATAATTAACTTTTGTTTGTATGTTTGTATATATTGTATATTTAGTTATTTAATTTTACTAACCCAATGTTAATGTGGAATATGTGTAATAATGATATTTTTAATTTTTTGATTTTTACATCTGTAATTTTAAGTTAATACTAACTTTTTTTTATTTTCAGGTTTGGACTTTAGCTAACACGATATTGAAGACGGACTTTTTTTTTCCCCGTTATTTACAATTTTTACTTTTAGTTTAATTTAGGAATTCTTGTTTTAAATGTATTGTGGTCATATAGTCAATTAGGAAAGTTTTAGTAAAAAAAAAATTAAATTAAATCAGCACCTATACAGAACACAACTAGCGCCGGCCCTATACTGTTCTTTCCATATGTTCAAAATAAATAAATAAATAAATAAATAAATTTTTCTTTTTTTCCTTTTTCGTTTATTCCCTTACCCTTTTTCTTTTCTTCCCAAATTTTTCTTATTCTTTTTCGTCTTGTTTTCTTTTTCTATGATTTTCTTGTTTGTTTCTCTTATTTGTCTTTTTCTTCTATTTTTCTTTCTTCTTTGATTTATTTTTTTTCTATTCCCCTAGAATGATACTTTTATTTCTTCCCTTCATCTTCGTTTTCCCCTTCTTCTTCTTCTTCACATTACTTTTCTTCTTCTTCTAATTATCCCCCATGGATTAAAAATTTTTAAAACTTATACATTGGGGAATCCATAGTGGTGCGAAACTTTTTCAATTTTATCTTCTTGAATTTCTTGGCATTATGCATATGTGTTTTTGAGGAAAATTTTATTAGACATGGACAAATCATTGTTGAGTTTATTTGGTGGACAAAAATACATAGAATGGATTTTAAATCTTGTGATTGCTTGTAAAGGTGAGCTATGTATTTTTCCTGAATTTTTACTAATCTAGACATCTTGGAATATAGAACCTTGTTGTGATGTTTTGCTGTGATGATTGAAGATTAGTTGACATTGTACTTGTGCTATCTACATTGGATATTCTTCTTTTTTTTCTTGAGTATAAAAATTCTGGAAAAGTCTTCACTAGAAAGAGAACCAATTGCAAAGTGGATTTGGATGTGACAAGGAGGATCTCGTGAACCCTTTGAAGGTCTATTTGGTTTTTTGGATAATTTGGAGATAAGGAGGACTCTACTTCGAGGGAGACTTAAAGGCTTTGACTTTCTATCTTTCATCTCCCTAGACTTCTATTTTTATTTCAATTACTCGTTATGCTTTTACTTGTGCATTCATCTTTCTATTTGTAGGTTAAAGTTGTTTGGCCATAATTCTTCCAACTTCTTGAAGAATGAATTTCTCATATCTTGGAGCTAATCTACACTTGGGGAGTATTGCTTAAACTTTCTATCCCTTTTCAATTTTGGTCCCTTTGGAGATGCTTTATTGTGTTTATTTTTTACCATTAAAGACAATGTCCAATTTAAGTGTGGGGGAGTGGTTTGGTGATATTCTTGGTCCAAGTTTTTATCAATGATCTTGATGTTTTCTTATTGTTGAGTTACTTTGGAATTTGAAAATTGGACTTTTCATGGAGCTAATCTGCCTTGGGGAGTATTATTTTCGTTTCCCTCTTCACATTCTTGGTCCCTTGGTTATGCTTTAGTGTGCTATTTTAGGCCATTGAGGACAATGTCCAATTTAAATGTGGGGGAAAGATTCAACATTTTCTCAAGTGCACCTTTGTCATTTTCAATGGATTTTCAATTATATATGTTTGAGGGATTTTCAATGATATATGTTGAAATTGTTGAAATTAAAAAAAAAAAGTTTGAGGAGCTAAATTGTCATTATTTATTTATAATGAAGATATGATTTCATTTATAACTTTGGATATGAATTTGTCATTCAGTGTGGTAGGATTTTATTAAAAAGGAAAACTTGTGTATTAAGTTGGATTTTTCTAAGTCTTGAGAATTTAAGTTAACCTCGGTTATATTTGGTATTTGAGTTTTATTTTATTCTTTGAGATTGAATATGGATGATATGATGAAATATGGGGAGAGTTGTTGATTAATTCTTGTATTATGGATTTAAAATTTGCTTAACTTTGAGTTTTGAATAAGGAATGTGAGTTGAAAAAAAAAATATGAGAAAAAATTGAGTAAAAAAAAAAATATGAGATGAAAATTTTGAGTTGAAAAAAAATGCTTTTATTAATGATCTTTGAAGACCTTTTGCTAAAAAGGGGTTCAATATGGGGAGAAGTAGCAAGTGTATTCGGTGCACTCTCTTGAGGCTATCCCAAAGGCGAAAAGGAAAAATGAAAAGAAAAAAAACAAAGAAAAATTACTAGAAAAAAAATTACGAGTGATGACTATAAAGGGGGCCAATAAAGTGTATGAAGAGAAATCCATGCACTTGAGGCTATCAATTCCCAAAGCCATAGAAAAAAATGAAAATTAGAGTGTTTTCCTTATTTCACTAACTCGAGTTTGGTAAATTTGAGTTTATAATGCTTGAATTGGTTAAATGACTTGACTTGTATGATTTATGTTATCTATGTTTTTCCTTGAGAAGTGGAATAATTTTCATGTACTAGATATAAGCTTGTTTAACGTAACTTTGATGGCCTTGGGATTATTTGATTTAATGTATGAGTTTACAAAGGTTTTTAAAGGGTGAATGAATGACAATTTTGTATCTAAGGATGGAAGAATTATAGCTTTGTTATGGATGAATATGAAAATAAATAAATTGTTTTAAGGGCTTTGGTCAAAGTAATTACTTGAGGACAAGTAAAGATTCAAGTGTAAGGGAATGTGATAGGGCCTAAATTAGTCATATTTTTCCTAGTTATTTGAGGCCATTTCGTGATACATTTTGTATAATAACTAGTCATATTCCTTCCTATTTGATATTTTCCTTATAAAAATACTTTTCTGTAATTTTATGCAAAAACAAGGGAAAATTGGAGTTAATTGTGTGATTTTATAGAATAAGACCAGCAGTGGCACAGGAAGGACAGCCGACGCCGGTCTTCCACTGGAAAGAACAGAGAAAAGCACAGGAAAAAAAAACAAAGGAACAGGGGAATGAAATTGCAATTGGAATTGGAATAGAGGAAAAGGAAATTTTCGACAGCTTCATGGCTCAATTGAGCCGACAGCAAGACAAGGTAACAACAACAAAGAAAGGAAATAATTTCAGTAGGACCAAGGTGAAAAGAAAAGTCAAAAAAAGGGGCTGCAAAAGACAAAAGCAAAAGGAAGGAAAACAAAGGAATTTTGTCTTCAATTTGATGGCTCAACCGAGTAAAGCAACAATAGAAAAAGAAAATAGCTTCGGTGGTTTGGTAAACAACTTAATTCGAGCCGACACTACAACTGAAGGATTACGGCGGCTGGGCAAATTTGGTCCTCACGGCTTCAATTAGAAGCCAACTTCAACAATTCCAAATTCAACAGAATTGCAATTTCAGCACAAGACGACAAAGTCGAGAGCAAAGTCCAAATTAAATTGAAGTCCAATTCTCAAAGTCAAGGTGGTGGGATTCCATTAATTTTTCATAGGTTTTTATTTTAGCTTTTATTAATCCCTTTTTGTTTTCGGATTATTTTTAGGTAATTACTTCTTATTTACTTAGGATTCTTTTAGGAACTTTGTAAGCCTATAAATAAAGGCCAATTTACCCTAGGAAAGGGAGGTGCACAATGTAGAGATTTAGATTTATTTTAGAGTGCATCACCAATACTTTCTCGAGATAAATAATTCAAGGGTTGTATAAGAAGGTCTTCAAAGGAAGAAGAATGAGGCTTGTCTATGAGTGCTTTCTTTTACTTTGTTTTCTTTTTCTTAAACACTGATGTGTTAATTGTTTTATTGTCATTTGACATTGTTTTAGGTATTCATGATGTTTAGAGTTATTTGATCTTTTGATTAATTGATTGTTCTTCTTGGTATTTAATTAGTTGAGCTTATTACGAAATTAATTGATTGGTTCTTTCTATTAACTCGCTGAGACCAAAGGGATTGATGTTGGTTTCAATTTATTAATTTCATATTTGTTGTCTATTAACTCGCCAAGACCAAGGGGGTTAATCGATGAGGACTAGGTAATTAAAGGTTGATTGATGTTTGCCGAAACCAAGGATTCACTGGTTAATTTCATGTTTTAAATTTGCCGAGACCAAGGAAATTTAATCAAGGATTGTGTTTAATGCATCTTTTAGGTGAATTAGTAGAGACGAGACCAAGTGATCTAATTTATTGATAGGGTCTAAATTAGTCATATTTTTCCTAGTTATTTAAAGCTATTTTGTGATACATTTTTTGAAATAACTAGTTATATTCCTTTCTATTTGATATTTCCCTTAAAAAAAATGCTTTTCTGTAATTTTATGCAAAAATAATGGAAAATTAAAGCTAATTGTGTGATTTTCCAGAACAGGACTAGCACTAGCCCCGGAAGGACAGCCGGTGCCGGTCTTCCACTGGAAAGAATAGAGAATAGTGCATAGAAATTGACAGAACAAATGAATGAATTGCAACAGGAACATGCAACTAAAAAGTCACAATGTCAAGCAGTTTCGGTGGCTCACGGCTTAGCAAAAGAAAGGAAAAGCAAGCAAAAAATGGAAAAAAGACAGAACAGCTAAAGCTAAAGAAAGAATTGATTGATTTCGATGGGGCTAAGGTGGAAACAAAAGTCACCAAAAATGACTAAAGCAAGGAAAGAACAAAAGCAACAGGAGAAGGAAAAAGGAAGTAGAAATTCGGTGGCTCAATTAAGCCGACAACAAAGCACAAACAAAAAGCAGCAACTCGGATGGCGGCCCGAGTAATAGCTCATTCGAGCCAATGCAAAACAAAGGAATTTCGGAGGATTCGGTGGCTCAAATTGAAGCCAATTTTAGCAATTGAAATTCCACAAGAATTGAAGTTCTTCAGCAAACACGACAAAGCACAAAACAACAAAAGCAAAGTCCAATTCAAATTTCCAATTCTCAATTGATCAGATTAAGGCAGTGGACGGTGGAATTTCTTTACATTATTTAGATTTTTATTTTAGACTTTTTAGTATTGCTTTTTGGTTTTGGATTATTTAGGTAATTACTTCTTTTTTACTTAGGACTCTTTTAGGAACTTTGTAAGCCTATAAATAAAGGCCAGTTTACCCTATGAAAGGGAGGTGCACAATGTAGAGACTTAGTTATATTTTGGAGTGCATCACCAATATTTTCTCGAGATAAATAATTCAAGAAGGATTGTGCAAGAAGGTCTTCAAAGGAAGAAGAATGAGGCTTATCTATGAGTGCTTTCTTTTACTTTGTTTTCTTTTTCTTGAACAATAAAATGTTAATTGTTTTATTGTAATTTGACATTGTTTCAAATATTTATGGTTTCTAGAGTTATTTGATCTTTTGATTAATTGATTGTTATTCTTGGTATTTAATTACTTGGGTTGATTATGAGATTAATGAATTGTTTCTTTCCATTGTCTTACTTGGGAAAGGGGTTAATGGGGGTTCCAATTTATTAATTTCATATGTGTTATCTTTTAACTTGCTTGAGAAATGGATTAATTGCTAAGAACAAGGTAATTAGAGGGCAATTGGTGTCTACTAGAGTATGGATTCATTAGTTAATTTCATGTTTTAAGTTTGCCAGAGTATGGGAATTTAATCAAGGATTGTATTTAATACATCTTTTGGATGAATTAGTTGAGACATAGTATGTGATGCTAATTTGTCTAGAAGATAGTGATATCATGGATTGGGAAAGAATTGAGTCTACTTTAATCCTTCATGATGCCAAGAGAATAATTGGTTGTCATAAAGATTGGGTATTTCAAGATCATATTTGTCTAAACAGTGGCTTGACTTACATAATTCTCCATCCTTGACATATATATATTTTCATACTTATTTTCTTTTGTTTTATTTTATTTTTTCTTCCCTTTATTTAGTTGGTTAAACAATGAAAGAAAATGGATTAATGCATACTTGTTCCTTAAGGATCGACACTCGTTTGAACCTTATGCTATGTTAATGATGAGTACACTTGCTTATATGTGTAATTTGGGTTTAACATTTTAATGTAAACTTGATTGGGAATGTGCTTAGTTTTTATATGATTTTTATACCCAAATCTAAATGCATCATTTATCTAGAAGGTAGTGATTTCATGGATTGACAAAGAAGTGGATCTATCTTAATCCTTCATCATGCCAAGAGAATAATTAGTTATGATATCGATTAAGTCCTTTGAGATCATGTTTGTCAAAATAATATATAGTTTAAGTTACATACTTCTTCGTCCTTGACATGTATATATTTTTATTTATTTTATTTTATTTTATTTTATTTTCCTTTTTATTCATTTTCACTTTATAGAGTCAGTTAAACAATGAAAGAAAAGTGATTGATGCATACTGGTTCTTTGAGGATCGACACTCGTTTGAACCCTATGCTATGTTAATGATGAGTACGCTTGCTCATATGTGTAATTTTGGGTTAACGTTTTAAATTAAACTTGATTGGGAATGTGCTTATTTTTATATGATTTTTATACCCAAATAAATACACATCAGTTTCGGACGGCTTCTGGAAAGGTGGATGAAACATTATCAACAACTAGAAGTGCATAGGCCACAATGTCAGTAAAACGAGTAGTTTTATGGATTTCTCGTCTTGTTCTTCTAGCGGCAATTGACTCTGATTGTTGTAGGGGTTCTTGGGTTGGAAACTCTTCCACATCTAACTCTTCTTCTGTCCTGGGAGAGTCACTAGTGATGCTTTTTACAAGGGTCACCACCGTCTATTTAAACTCCACCTGCTTCAGCATACACTCCACCTACTGCGGAGTACCATCAGTCCCTTCTAGATTTATATTTTTCAACATGTCAGATTCATCAAACGTAGCATCCCTACTGATAATTGTCTTATTTGCCTCTAGACACCACAAATGGTATCCCTAAACTCCAGCACTGAAACCCATAAAGATAGCCTTCTTTGCTCGTGGATCCAACTTTGATTCATTCACATGATAGTATGTAGTAGAACCAAAAACAATGAATGATAATTTGTTGCAAGTTTTCCGGACCATACCTCTAAGGGAGTCTTGCCTTCCAATGCAGATGCCAGCAAATGGTTGATGAGATGTTAAGCGTATGTCACAGCCTCAGCCCGAAATTATCTATCCAACCCAGCATTAGACAGCATACAACGAACTTTCTCCACAAAAGTCTTGTTCATGCGCTCCAATACCCCATTCTATTGTGATGTTTTCCTAACTACGAAGTGCCAAACTATGCCACACTCTTGGCATACCTCTAGGAAAGGATTGCTCTTGTATTCCCTACCGTTGTCTGTTTCCTTCCTGTTTGATTTTCAACTTGAGCCTTCCACTTAAGGAAAACTCCAAGCACATCATTCTTGTTCTTCATAGTAAACACCATTACTCTTCTGCAAAAATCATCAACAAAGGTAACAAAATAATGCCTACCTCTAAGAGACGGGGTCTTGGCAGGTCCCCACACATCTGAGTGCACATAATCAAAAATACCCTTGGTATTGTGGATGGCAGTGCCAAACTTCACTCTTCGTTGTTTTTCCAGCACACAATGCTCACAAAATTCTAATTTGCAAGTCTTCGTACCTTTCAATAATCCTTTCTTGGCAAGAATTTGCAAGGATTTTTCACCAGATGTCCCAAACATATATGCCACAACTTTGTTGCCTCTGCATTCTTCTTGCTACTTGAAGTTGTAGCCGCCACTGTCCTAGTCACTGTACAACCTTGGTAGTAGTACAGATTGTTCTTCCTAATGCCTTTCAGCATCACAAGTGCTCATGAAGTAGCTTTAAGATTTCCATCTCCTAGTGTCACAATTAGGCCTTGGCACATACCGCACCTCCTTCAAAATTCTGGTAGATCCGTCATGATTTTGCAGCTTGATTGAACCTATCCCAGATGTTTTACATGAATTATCATTACCCATGTAAACAACCCTGCCATTAAGTTCCTCAAAATCAAAGAACCACTCATGGATGGGTGACATATGATAGGTACAACTTGAATCCAGAATCCATTCGTCTTACTGTAATGTTGATGGTGAAACCACTAAAGAGATATTTGATTCCACATCACTTTTGCATTCGGCAACATTTGCATCTTGCAGATCTTTCCCTTTCTTCTTCAACTTTAGTTAGTCCTTCTTCCAGTGCTCTTTCTCATGACAAAAAGCACACTTATCTTTAGCAACTCGACTTCTTAATTTGGATCTTTCTCTTCTTCCCTTTGATTGGCTTTGATGACGACCTCTTGCCACCAATACTCCATCTGCTATAGTTTTCTTTTTTTTAATTTTATCATGCTTTCTCAATTCATGACTGTACAAAGCAGAACATATAGCATCTAAAGATACATTCTTCTTCTCGTGAAGAAACATAGTCTCCAAATGTTCAAATTCATCAGGAAGAGATGATAACAACATCAAAGCCCAATCTTCATCTGCAAATTTCACATCTAAATTTAGCAAGTCTTTTTCTAATTGATTAAATATAGTGATGTGTTCATTCATAGAAGTACCTGGTCGGTAGTTAAATTGGAAAAATCTTTTCTTCATAAGGAGCTTATTCAAACCACTCTTTTTCAGAAATTTGCCCTCCAATGCCATCCACAATTTATATGTTGAAGTCTCATTCTTGAAAGCATACTTCTGCTCTCTAGACAGACACGATCGACTGGTTCCGCACACCAGTCGATTTATGATACTTCAATCTTTATCTTCCACGTCTTCTGGTTTTTTTTTTTTTTTCTTCAATGGCTATGTCAAGACCCTATTGGAAAAGAGAGTCCAAGACCTCTCCTTGCCACATGCCAAAATGGCCAGTACCATCAAATATCTCTACTACCAATTTCAAACTTGACATCGGAATCCTCAACCATGATGACGAGGACGTAGATATCCCTAAAGTAATCTTCATTGTTTCTTGATCATTTGATGCCATTACAGACTCAAAATACTAGTATTCAATATAACAAGATAACAAACCAAGGATGAACCTTCGGCTTTAATACCACTTGTTGGGAAAATCGGGTAAATTTTCCCTCTAATTAGTGAAATGAACCGATTCAATAGTTCTTAAGAAAAGACTGAATGAGACAATGTCTTTCTTAAATTTCAATCTCCTATTACAACCTACGTGCACGGTGTATTATCACAATCTACACTCGTGTATACATAAATAATACATACATATAAATAGTAAAATACACCTAAATGAACCGTACAAAACACTACAAATAACCTGGCAAATAATATTGAATACTATATTATGACTGAAAAAAAACTACAATAATACCAATAAATAAATGCAGAAATAAAGAAAGAACACACCTGGAATTGATAATGGAGTTCAGCCCAAGTTTGCCTAATCTCCGAGCACCACTCAAGCAACCTGTTTTTATTTATAGTGAGTGAAGAGATAGTTGTTATTTGGTGTATCTTACAAAGCCAACCAATTCCTTATTATATAGGCATCGAGTTGGTGAAGTTTCTTCAACACAAACAATGTGGGAGAAATAAAGCCAAAGGTTAACAGATAGGAGGGCTGGGATATGTGTTGTACTACTCTAAGCAGAAGACCTATGAATGATCATTTGATATGCCATGAAGAGTGAGAGTTTGGCTTGAGAGGGAGGAGGCCAAAGGCTGCTGCTGTGTGCGTGTTTCATGTTTGCTTGCTTTGGTGTACTGAAAGGAGGTTTTGATCGAATTATTTGATGCTTTGTATGAGTGAGTTCATAGTAAGTCTGAGGGAAAAGGTCCAGAAAATCTTCTGAATCTTGCTAAAGGAAATGAAGGAAAACTACCATGTGTGTGAAAGGAAAGAGGATTATTTGCTGCTTAACTGGGAAACCTTTCCCCTAAGTTCACTCTCTTAGTTTCAGCCAGCTATATAAGGGAAGGAAGACTACACACAGTTGGCAAAAATTAAAGGAGTTGCCTAACTACTAAATTGGCTTATTGAAATAACTAATTGGAGGAAGTAAATTTTGGGGATTTAAATTCAAAAGAAGCTTAGTTAAGGGAAGGATCAATCCCATTAAGGTAAAGAAATAATCCTCCCCTAGTCTAGCTACCAAAACACCCTAAAACAAGTGCCTTGGCCGGCTGGAAGAAAAGGTACAGCTTGCTTATGGAAACTAGAATATACCCAGGAAGAGGATTTGGTAAGTGAATAGTATGATGAGTTAGGAAAATATTTTTTTTCCCCCCAAAATGCCTAAATTTCGAATTCAAAAGAGAAGGGAATATTTTCCAGCTTTGGTATGAATTTATAACCAACACTTGAATATTCCTTTAGCTTCATAAGGAAAGTGGCGGTTAGAGGTTTTAATAGAAAGGGGTTCATAAATAATTCCAAGAATATTAGTTAATGTAAGAATGGAAATAAATATAATGTAAATTACTAAATCTAGGCATATAACGTATGGAATTAAGGAAATTATTTTACAAGGTGATTTAGATTTGGAAAAGAAATTCCCTCAACTCAAGAATATTATTCTTGAAGCAAAATAGGAAACAATTATCATATAGCTACTAAAATAAAGGACATAATATATGGAATTTTAGAAGGATTAAGGAAATAGAATTATTTTAAAAGGTAATATAGATTTGGAAATAACTTCCAAGGATGGTAACTAAAATTAATTAGGATTGGTTGGCCAAAGGAGTCACTACGGGAAAAATTGGATTTTGCGACGGCTACAAGACCATCACTAATTGCGATGGATTTGCGACAACAATGAAACAACGACAAGGTTTGATTAGCCGTCGCAAAACCGTCATTAATTATGATGGATTTGTGACGGCAATTACAAACCCTCGCTAATTGAGACGGCTATCGTAAAACCTCACTAATTGCGACGGATTTGCAACGGCTCAATAGAAATATCGCAAAGCTCTCGCAAACTAGCGACAGAATTTTGTAATTATACATTAAAGCTAAATAATTAAAAAAAAATTGTTGCAAAACCCTTGCAAATTGCGAAAGATTTGTGACGGCTCGATAATAAATTTATTTTTTAAAAAAATTTCAAAAAATCATCGTAAAACATTTGCAAATTATGACGGATTTCTGTAACTATAAATTAAAACTAGATAATTAAAAAAGATGGCCCGATAATAATTTTAATTTTTTTAGAATTTTGAAAGAAACCCTCACAAAACTCTCACAAATTGCGATGGATTAGTGACAGAATATTGTAATTATATATTAAAACTAAATAATTAAAAAATTGTTGCAAAACCCTCGCAAATTAGCGATGGTTTAGCAACAGCTTTTGGTACTTATACTTAATACTAAATAATTTAAAAAGCCGTCGCAAAACCTTCGCTAATTGCGACAAATTTGTGATGGCTCGATAATAAATTTAATAATTTTTATATTTTTTAAAAGATCTGTCGCAAAACCCTCGCAAATTAGCATCGGTTTTGCGACGGCTTGATAATAAATTTATTTTTTAAAGATTTAAAAAAAAAAAAGCGTCACAAAACCCTCGCTAATTAGGAGGGTTTTGCAATGCCTCGCAACGGCTTGTAAAAGCCGTTGCAAAATCCTCACTGATTGCGATGGATTTGCGATGGCTCAATCATAAATTTAATTTTTTTAAATTTTTTTAAAAACGGTCGCCAAATCCATGCAAATTAGTGACGATTTTGTGACGACTCAATAATAAATTTATTTTTTAAAGATTTTTCAAAAAAAAAAATCATCGCAAAACCCTCGCTCAATGCGACGGATTTGCGACGGCTCGATAATAAATTTATTTTTTAAGATTTTCAAAAAAACCATGTAAAATCCTTGCAAATTTGCGATGGTTTTGCGATGACTCGATAATAAATTTATTTTTTAAAGATTTTCAAAAACATCGTTGCAAAACCCTCGCTATTTGCGACAGTTCAATAATAAATTTAGTTTTTTTAAAGATTTTCAAAAAAAATCATCGCAAAACCCTCGCTAATTAGTGATGGTTTTGTAATGGCTTGATAATAAATTAATTTTTTTTAAGATTTTCAAAAAAATTCTCACAAAATCCTTGCAAATTAGCGACGACTTGGAAAATCCATCGCAAAACTCTCACTAATTGCGAGGGATTTGCGTGGGATTAGGGTTTTGAAACTCTAATCCCTCACAAATCCGTCACTAATTAAAAAAATCTTGAAAAAATTTTAAAGTTTGAGTATATATATATATATATATATATAATATGTGTTGAAATAGTAGAATGCGTAAAAAGATATTGTTATGTTGAAATATTTATATATATATATATAATATAAATATAATATTATTATGTCTATATGTATATAATATAAAAAGTATGTGTGTGTGTGTGTGTGTATATCTATATATATGTTTGTGTATGTGTGTGTATTAATATATATAGGCACACACATACTAACATAAATAAAATGTATATATGTATGTATGTATATATATATATATATATTAATTTGTTTGAATATGTATATATATATATATATATGTACATTGTAGATATATATGTAGGTATGCATATATATTTATTAATATATTAACAATATATTAATATATTTATATATATATATATTAATATGTGTATATATGTGTGTGTGTGTGTGTGTGTGTGTGTATATGTATATATGTATATATAATTTAAATATGCTATATTAATATATCTGTGTGTGTGTGTGTGTGTCTATATATATATATATATATATATATATATATATATATATATGAATTCACATAGCCTAGTGGTGGAGCACATTCTCTCCCACAAAAGAGACGTAGGTTTGAGCCCTGCGTCTAGCAACAACTTCAATAATTATTAGCAAGGGAGATTGGGACGCCCTATCGGATCGGTTTGGAGTCATAGCTGATTTAATAATTAATTTTTTAAAAAAAAATTAAAATTTTGACAACCATCGCAAATTTAATAAATAATTTTTTTTAAAATTAAATAATCAATAATTAATTTTAAAAAAAATTAAAAATCCGTCGCTAACTTGCTGTCGCAAAACCGTCACAAACATAATTATAAACTTAATTATCATATCATTAATTAAATGACCATCGCTAAACTGTCGCTAAATTAATTATAACTTAATTTAATATTATTAATTAAATGGCCGTTGCAAATCCGTCGTTAAAAAAAAAAATTCATCGCAAAGGCATTGCAAATGACGACGATTTTTCTTTTTCGTAACAAAAACTAACGCCTTTTTTAGCTACGAACAAAACTGTCGCAAAACCATTTGCAACGGTTTTTGGCCATTGCAAAGATCAATTTTTCCTATAGTGAGTAAATCAAGGGAAATAAAACATAAGATTCATGTAATAGATAATGTTCGAACCTTAATTGTCCAACTAAAATCCCAATATTAATTCCAACATATCACTACAACTCTTATGCCCTAAATCATACGAATATTTCTATAAAGTTTGAACCTAACCTCTCCTCATGAAAAATTATCTAACCAAGGTAATCTTATATAGTTCAATAGGCATGAAGCTAAATAATTCACCACAACATACTAACTACCCAATTAAATTACTTGTGAAATTCATCAAAGTAAAATTAAACGCGACCAGATTAGCACATCAAATAAAGAAACGCTCACTCCTATGGCATATTAGGGTAGGGTTTTACATAACGGACTTTTAATAATAGCCCAACTGCATTAATTCAAGAATAATTATATTTATTCATAGATTTATTTTAATTAATCAAGATCAAAATATTTAGTTTTCTTTTAATCTTGATCATATAAAATAAAATATGTTTTCTCCAAATTTCCTTTTCTATAGTATTCACAGGTTTTATGTGGGTGTTTGGAGGAAAAAAATAAAAATAATTTACTAAAATAATGTTATTTTATAAGCTCTTGATATGTTATTTTAGAACAAAATGGAAAACACACACACACACATACATATATATATATATATATATATATATATATATATATATATATTGGCAAGGATCCTTCCCCTTCTCTCCATTCTTGGACAGAAAGGATTATGGGAGTTGAAGTGATCCTTAGAATCCCCACTTCTCTCCATCTCCCTTCCTAAAAAATCTAGCAAACAAGAGAAGAGATTAGCTTTATCTCGAAATCTCGTATTTTCTCTCCATTTTGAACTCCCAAACTAGTCTTAAATCATCTATAACTTTTACTCATTTAGTTTGGAAAGTTAAATCCACTTAGTTCATAGACTAATTTGACTTGTTTATTTTCTATTAGTTTATATTTTAAAATTAAAACTGCTATTGGATAAAATAATATTTAAAATTAAAGCATTATTTTTATTTTTCTTACTATACCCTATTTATCTAATTATTGAATTATTTTAATTTATCATTTTCAGTGCAAAAATTATTAATATTTGACGGTCCAATTGAATTTTGTAATGGATAGTTTGACTTGTTAGGGAAAAGAGAAAATTTAGATATATTTAATATTAAAACAGTTAGGAAAAGTAGTTTGATTTTTTTCTTTACAAATTTTAAAAATTTCTATTAGTTTATGTTTTAAAATTAAAAGTGCTATCGAATAAAATAATATTTAAAAGTAAAGTATTGATTTTTTTTTAAAAAAAATTCCTATTATACCCTATTTATCTAATTATTGAATTATTTTAATTTACACGTAATTTTTTTTTTCCTATATGTCATTTCTTAATGTTGCTTGAACCAAAGGTCTATAATTATAGTACAAGTAAAATCAAAGTGTATTACCTTGAGAAATTAATTCTTGATTGAGAACTCCAACAACTTAACTTTAGGGTAAACATTTACTTAGGAAACAACCACAAGCTGAGTATACATAGATCGAGTTATTTTTTTTCCAATTTTTAGAAGCAAATGGTTATCGTGGTGGTCTTGTTGGGACAGCGAACTTCATAAGAAAATGAAAAACATATTGATGTGGAAAAAGAACGTATTCTTCTCATTCTCAGCTCCCATACCAAAGCATAATAATAGAATAGCCCTCAGGTTGTTGCTAATCACTTTTCTATATTGGAAAATAATAAAAGTGGGTCCAAATAGCAGAATTTGGGCTCCAAATCAATATAGGCAGTATATTTCAAGTTAAATGTGCATTTTAAATTAACCTGTGTATTCTGCAATGACTTTCTTCTATTTTGTTTTTTAATTTTTCTGTAATAAATAGTGGCCTCTTCAATCTTTATCAAATAAGAACCTATAGAAAAGGGGAAAAAATTGGAAGAGCTGTTGAATATATTTTCAAATACAATGTACCTACAAGCCCACTTGAAATTTCTGAGCTTTTTGTTTAGCTTGCATTAGCAAAAAGAATATAGTCCTCCAACAATTCCAAAAATCATAAGTCCCCCAACAATACCAAAGAGTTAGCTAGTTGTTTAAAAGTATGGTTTGAACTACTTAAAACTATCCAAGATAAATGCTTTACTTGTCGTCTTTGGCACCATATTTGAAGTTAAATATATGCATTCCACTACTCGACCTACCATATACAGAAATATGGTCAATATTTAAAAACTTGTTCATCAAACTAACAATCAGCCACCTATTGGTTTCAAAACCTGTACAATAGCAAAACAACCGGTCACCAAATATTCCTTTTTTCGAACATCACCAAACTACCCCAACAAACAGGTAAAAAGTAACCTATAATAGAAGCAAAGAATGTCATGTATATGATATCACAAAAATCTTTGACTCCAAAGTCATTTATAAAGAACCTAAGAATAGGAAGTTAAGTTAAAGTATCAACTTGCTCACCATCTGTACCTCCCCAATAAAATACCTATCCATGTTTCATCCCTTCAAAATCTACATAACCGTTACAGATTATAAGATATAATCTCATAATTACATTTATTCCAACTAAGAAGACATCCTATCCAACTTAAGCCATATACAAATTCAGTCCATATTACCACTCTAATTACCATTCGAAATCTGCATTATCATTTTTAAATTTAACATAGTATCTCAAGCTAATACTCACATCTACTCCAACTCAATAGACATCCAACCATATAGGAGGCATATGCAAAAATCAATACTACCATCCATATGTTAGAATAGAGTAGTAAATTCATTCCAAATGAAAATGCAACCCTGCAACAGGCTTAGGCTATCTGTTGCATAGCATGTTTTATAAGCCTATCCATATTTGCTTGTTGTAATTCCATTTTAGACCATTAGGAGTCCAATTGTTCTTGTTGTTTATCAATCTTTGTTTGTTGAGCCTCCAACTGGGAGCTTTGATTCTCGAGTAATTGGGTCTAAGTATCTAGTTGGATTTTTTTTTTTTTTAAGTTTCAATTTTAGCTCTTTAAGTTTCAATTTGTTCCTTTTGAGCATGAATGTTCTGTTATACCTTTGTATATGATGATATGACTTTAGGAACAGACTTCTTCACTTGCATCTTAGGTTTGGGCCACACCTACGACCAACAATGTAAGCACACCATTTTCCAAAGACAACTTCACATATTTCTTCCTCATTTCTTAGCTCACCATCTTCATTAATAGATTCATTTTTCATTTGCATCATTTGTTGCTAGAAAGAAAATTACAGAAGGTTAACTCGATTTTTTGATGTGGCAATTAGAAATTCAGGTAACTGGAATTTTTTTTTATTTCAAAATAAACCAATAAGAGTTGGTTTTTTTTTTCTTTTCCATTCACATGTGCTTCTTCTGCAATAGGTTAACTCCAACATCCATTCTTTTCCTTGTACATTCAATTAGACCAGGTCTCACAGTTGTCTGAGGATCTCACTGCAATGAAAAATACACAAGAAATCTAATTTTAAATATCGAAGCATGAAAGGAAAAAAGTAAAATAAAAATCATAATAACAATTCCACTGCTGCAGGATTATCCATTCTTGCAACCAATTTCACCCACTATTTTCTCTTTGTTAAACACTCTAAAGAACCCTGAAGTTCAAGGAGCATAAATGGATAATTTCATTTTCTGCTCGTGTCTAAGTTGTTTCCAGTATTTCAGGAAGGGGGGAGAAAAAGAAAGAAAATGAAAACTCAAAGATTCGCAGCACAATAGCATAATAAAACCTTGAAAGCTTGTTAAAGCATATTAGTATCCCAAAACTATTCTATAAGTAACCTGACGATTACTCAAAAAATTGTTTGCATCTTAGGTTATCATATTACAAGCCATTTTGTAAACAATTTCCCCCTAAATCTTGGAATGCTAATCTATTTTAAAGACTTTTCTACAGAACGACAGCCCAAAAATAAAATTTAAAATATTTGTCCTCCTTGTGGCCAAAACCAATCCTGAAATAGACTTCCTCGTTGAAAACAATAAACTTATTGGCGCCAATCTGTTTCGGTTTATGAACAATGTAATTGCACAGGAAAAACCGAGGACAATCACCATATAATACATGTAACTTTACAGACACCAACACATGCACCCATCAAATTCATCCACAAAGAGGATCTCCTGTTCGACCAGCACAATGGGAAAAAAAATGAGAAAATATGCAAAATGAATGTGTCTTTAATAACACCACTTAAGCTAACAAGTCAAGTGCAATTAAATATGGGAAGATATCCCAGCTAACCAGGGGACTTAATTCTAAGAGTCATGATGATGAATGCACTAATATATCGTCACTAATAGTAGTGAGTAATTAGTTCTAAGTTTTAAAGATCACATAAACTACCAACTCAAACCCTCATAGAGAGAAAATAAACAAAAAATACGGGTAAATTTGCTCTTTTTCTGCATTACTTGATTAAAACCATATCTTTTCCGAACCAAAATCTTCTTTTTTCTTATCATATCTCGAAGAAAGTGCTAATGAATAGCATGTAGTTCTGAAGTTAAAAAGGGAGGAAACAAGAAAAAGAAACATCAACCACAAGAAAACAACCTAAGAAGACTTCTTAGGATATGAGAAGTACCATGTCAGAGAAAAATTTCACCCCACTGACCCAGCAGCCACAAGAAAACAACCTCTCATAAAATTATTTCCTTTTTATCCTTTGCAAGACTTCACCATCTCAGAAAATGAAAAAGGGTTACCAGTATTACAAACTATACAGAGACACATTATCCATTCAAAAGGAAAAAATAAACCTTTTCATAGAATTTATGTGCAATAGACTTTGACCCTAGTTTAAGGATATGGTTTAGATTCCCTCAATTTTGTGAATTGGTGATAGACCTTCCCTACATGACAAGTGAAGAAAAACAAATCAGATGCATAGAAAACTCCATTTGTTAGTAAAATGTAAATGCAACATGCCTTCCATTTTTTATCCTCAAAAATGTTTTCACATATCCATCTCCAATCTTCTTGGCGTTCTTCAAATTCTCCAACAAATTCTCTTGTCGGATATTCCTTGCCCACAGTGCCACCTCCCGGCTTCTTACAGTGTTGGTGATACTTTTTTTTTTTCCCAATTCCCATTTATTTGCCCCCATATCCACCTTAACTACAGCTTTCACTTTAGGGTCGTCCATGTCTAGATCAAATTTATCTTGAAATTTTAAGGATTATAAATATTACATATCTCAACAATTCCAAAAATCATTTTAACAGAAATGCAATACCTTTGTAAAGTCAATGTTCTCAAGTTTTGGGATGTACTTCCAACTTTTCACTCTCATAGGTGCATCTTGTCTTATTATAATGCTAAGCTTTGTTGCATAATTCGAGCTCTAGTCACCAACAACTCTATTCTCATCTTCACGAACATCTACGTTAGGCTTTTGCTTAGTTCAATTAATTTCTTTTTTGAGCCTAAAGTTTCAATTAGGACCACACTTTCTGGAGACTTGAGCAGCTTCTAATTACATTAATTCCAACGAAACAATCAAATTTATTTCAAGTCAAGATTCTACTTTACCGATACAAAAAGATTTGGGAAAAACTAGATAGGAAAGTGCATTTGATCTTGATTATTAGCTTGTTTAGTTGCTTCACAAACTCCTTCAATCCCTACTTTAATAATGCAGAAATTTCGAAAAATAGGGCTGTTTTTCCACTGAATTCCAGCAGAGGGGCTGCCTCAGTCGGAATTCCAGAAGTAGTGAGGTCACATTATGTGACCTAGTAAAATGTTGTCGCATTCATGGAATGCAACCATAATCCGCATTTTTTCAACCCAACACAAAAAAATTTAATGGCAAGTGGACTAAGGTTGCATTTATTTCTTGTTGCAGCATTATTTCACCTCTGCGCAAACACTTCTCTTCCTTTCCTCAATTCTTACTTAGCTACGCAACACCGCCGCAGAGCTGCCGTCACCACCACAGTGCCTTCGCCGCAGAGGGGCTTTGAAAATAAAGGTATGGTCTCAAAAGGGGTGCTTTTGAAGGAATAATTTTGGTTTTAGTGAGCAAATGTTCTTCTATATCTGAGGGTATTGTTGATATAATTGTTCTGCTCATAAATATTTTGAATACTACGAGCAAAGACAGTGCCACATTCCTTCTACTTAAATGGTACTGCATTGATTTGGACAGTATCATGTAATTGATCTTGAAAGGCTTGAATGAAGGGAATTCCGATTAGATTTGAAGTCCTTTGTTAGTTTGCCAGGTAAACGATTCCTTCAGCATAAAGTTGAAACCATACAACAAAAAATGGATATTAAATTTGGCTATTCAATTCTTCCTAAATTTTAGATTTGGCTTCTCCTATATAAGTAGAAAAAAAAAATCAAGTTCTTTTGAAATAAGTATAAGGAGAATACAACGTTGCTTGCAACCTTTCCTTGTTAGTTTGAAATCCAATTCAAGACCACAAAGTTATTCTTTTTAAGATCAGAATTTATAATTCTATCTGGAGCTTAACTATTAATTTCATTAAATGATAATAAAGATAGTACAGATCTAATAGTTATGCAGTTCATTAAATAAATATATATATATATATATATATATAAGTAGTTGCGGAAGCAGCCTGCAGCAACACGTGGCACCGTTAGTTATTGACATGCAGCAATATGAAATTTAAATATTTTTTTTTTTGGAAGAAATTTGATGGAGTTTCTTTTTAAAATATTATGATTATTTAAATTCAATAAATTCATATAGATAAGAACCAACATTATGGTTTTCTTTTCAAATTCAGATAATTCGGATGAATTTTTTAATAAAAATTATCCATTTTATCTCTTTATTAAATACCCTTTAGAATAAACATAGAAGTCGAGTAGACAAATACTGAATGAAGCCGAGCAACTACTGAATGAAGCTGAGTAGTCAGCACAATAATCATAAATTGTTGCATATGTCTATTTGGTGATTATTTGGTGACAATAATCATAAATGTCGTCGCCACAGTGCCTTGTCCATTTGGTGAATTTTCTTAGACTTGGAAGGTTTCCAAGGGCAAAAACCTATCTATTATGGTTGATTATCTTATTTATTGCTTAATCAAGATAAATTTCTATGCATCCATGAACTGTTGCATATGTCTATTTTTGGAAACTTTTCTTAAACTTAACGCTTTTCAAATTTAGGAACTTTTTATAAACAAAAGGTTTTTCTTTTTTTTTTTTAAAAAACCTTCCATATCTAGATGTTTTTTCTTTTTAGAAACTTTCTATAATGGAACTTTTCATCTTTGAAAACTTTCTATATTTGGAACTTCCCCATTTTGGAAACTTTTTGAAAATGGAAATTTCTGAAATTTATCTGTTTGATATGGGAGCCAAAGTAAGTTATTCTAAGTCTTGTTGTATACAAGCAAACGTATGTTTCCATGTTCATGCATACAAATTTACGAAAATCATAGCATGACTATTTTTGGTAAATGGTTCCTATTATTTAAGATAAATATTGTATATAAAATTATACTAGTTTGGAAATATGAGCAATGAAAGAAACTTGGTTTAGCTAAT
Source organism: Voacanga thouarsii (assembly GCA_026120185.1). Classification (NCBI taxonomy): domain Eukaryota; kingdom Viridiplantae; phylum Streptophyta; class Magnoliopsida; order Gentianales; family Apocynaceae; genus Voacanga; species Voacanga thouarsii. The sequence goes on along the minus strand of JANUWF010002184.1, from coordinate 102,605 downwards.
GTATTGAGCTAACTTGATTTGATTTGTTGTGGGAGTTTTGGGACTGCGTGTAATTACATATGTGAGTGGGAATTAACGCTGCACCCTTTACAGCACTAATTTTTGGTAATATAGATTACGGATGCTCTATGAACACAAACAAAAGTTTTGGAAATTCTAGAACTAATACTCATTACAATGCTTACATGGATATCTTTAACCTTTGATTGCTAATCATGCGTATAGATACAATCGTAGTTTAATTGTGTGATCCTAATTTAAATAGGTACAATGGATCACATGCACATAGATATCCATCCAGGGCTTCTTGTTGACAGTTTACTATCTCTGTAGTCAAGTCATCGTTCGTCTTTGGTATGGTCTGGTGATCAGCGTTGTAACACCCCGCTACCTAGCCCTGCCCGGGGCCGGGGATGTCGCCCGGTCCAAAGGACAAGGGGTCTTTATAACTAGGTCACACGAATAAAATAGCAGAATAAAAATAATACTTTAACTTAAAATTTATTACATCCCAAGAATAAATTCATAAACAAAATTATCCACTCTCAACTCCCCAAAGCAATACATAAAAATAAAAGACAACATTCTCTTCCAATGCAGATAACACTAGCTACTCATCCCCACAATAGGATCGACCTGAAATCATGGTAAAAAGATGATGAGATAGAAATCTCAGTAAGTCCGTGTGTGCTTAGGGTGTTCAGTGAAAACAGTTCGTGGATGCAAAGTGTGAAATCTTTATAAGAGAAATATTGGCAAGCAATAAACATTAGTCAAAAGCAAGAGTGGTGTTTTCCTTTTTTTGAAACCATACAAGTGCACAATAAAACCAACCACTCAAAAAGGGTAGTCATGGGTTACCACACGTTGGGCCCCATGTCCACATGGTCAGTATGCCACACTTTGTGCATATTGTCGGTCAGAATGCCACACTTTATACAGACTGACAAAAGAAATACTGGCAAGCAATGAATGATGTTCAAAAATAAGAGTGGCGTTTTGACTTTCAAACCATATAGGTACAATAAAACCAACCACTTAAAAAGGGTGGCCATGGGTTACCACACATTGGGCCCCATGTCCACATGGTCAGTATGCCACACTTTGTGTAGACTGACAAAAGGTAGGTGATTGGCCTACCGGGCAAGATACTCCTCCTTCTTTATACCCAAACAACAACCGGTGTCCATTCCGGCATAACACAGTCACTTGACTGAAATAAAAACTGCTAGCTCGAACCGGCATGACTAAGTAGTACTGACGTTTCTCTAAGTTGAGCTTATCTTCTGGAGTTGGCCTCCTGCCGGAAGACTCACTCTTGCTCTTCAAAACTAGTACTACTAGCCTACCCTTATTGAACACTCAACGTAACGTATCCCACTTGGGAAAAATGAACAAAACATAGTTCCACTTGAAAATGGCAATTAAGGTTTTCTAAAGTTTGGGGCAAAATTGGTTTTAGAAAGAGTTTTAGGTTTTGAGTAAAACTGCCCATTGATTTGCAAATAATTTATTTGTCTGAAATGAGAATGGAAATATTCCTCAATTGCCTTTACAGAAATGAGTGACCATGCACTCTACATTTGGCTGGCCATAAAAAAAAATCATTTTTCATCAAACAGGTTTTATGCAGGAGCTTACCTGATCCTTGCTCACAACAAAGGTCTCCAACAGCTGACCTAACCCCACATGGGGTAAATACAAACCACAATCAAACTCAAGCCAAACCACTTTCACAAATAAACTAACTCAACTCACTACTACAACCATGATCCTAGTGTCCCAAGCATTAAGGCCAAATAATAAATAAAAAGGTTTATAAGCCAATGCTAATTTAATGTTTAAAATAATTAGTGTTTTGGGAAATAAGTACTGATCAGTTGAAGGTTTAAATCTTGCTAAGAAAAATTTAGAGTTTATCTGATGAAGAGTCCTAGGTGGTATTAGGTAAAATAGTAATTTATTAATAATTAATTGCTAGAAAATAATTGATAATTAAAATTAGTTGAAAATAAATTTTAATAAGTCTTGATTGAAAGATACTAAATAAATTTTAGTAGGTTCTGGTTAAAAGATAATAATTAAATTTTAATCGTAAATATTTTACTTATTATGATTATTTTCATAAAAGGCTTTATTTGATTTCATTATTTTAAATAATATATATATATATATATATATATTATTTTCCTAGCAAAAGCTATTATTTATTTGACTAAAATATCATTATTATATATAATAATCCAAATTAACCCCTCCTAGGGTTTTTGAAAATTATTAGCAAAATCATATTATGAAATATTTTATTCATAAAATAAAAATTAGCTTAGGGACAACTAGATCATGATCATACTTCTATGTCTAACCACAATCATGAACATATACAATCCTTCAATTCATCAAATCATTCAAATCATACATATAAGCATAAATCTAAATTTATCAAGACATGATCTAACCCCTATTAGCATAAATATGATCATGGCTTCAATAATCCAACATGAATATAAATCATATTCACCAAAGGTGACATAATCTCTAGCATACTTTATCACAAATACTACCTATGACATGGAGACATGCATTAAACCTCAAATCATCATACAATCAACGAAAATAATCCATCCATGCATAAATCCCATCTCCTTCATATTCATACATACATTCATCCTTCAACCTCAACAATATATACTCAAACCTTATCTGCAATCCATCTTCTATCAACATCATCCTAGAGACATGAATCTAGAATTTAAAAAGAGGGTTGAAGGGACTTACTTGATTGATGAGTACCTTGAAGGAATTTTGAATGGATCTCAACTCCTAGATGTCTAAATCCGTCCAAGGGAGATGAAGAAAGCATGGCCATTGGTGAAGAAGTCATTCGGCCAAGAGGGAGGGAGGGAGAGAGAGAGAGAGAGAGAGAGAGAGAGAGAGAGAGAGAGAGAGAGAGGGTCCATTAGCATGTTTATTCATATATATATTCATTAGAGATCAAGATTGGAGAAGATGAAGTTGTTAGAACAAACCTACCTTGAAAGTGTTCTTGAGTCTTCACAAAATTTCTGGGTTTTGATCCAAACTAGCAAGTTGGATTTTGGAGTTTGATGTTAAGAATGGTGTGGATGGACTCACGGCAGTGAGCAGATGAATTCTGGAGTTTTTAGCAGTAGTTTGAATTGATTGGGAGAGGTATTAGGTGAAAGGAATGAGTAGGTGTTCTTGGTGTGCTATGTGTTCTTGAAGGTTGAAGGGAATTGAGAGGTTTTGATTTGCAGCTGCCGAAATTCTGGAGGATTAGGGCTGGCCGAATTGGTTGTAGGGTTTAGGAAGACAATTCTCTGGTTTGGAAGGGAAAAAGAAAGGCTAGTTGTTGAAATCCTTGAAGAATATTTTTAGGAAGCAAATTTGGAAACTAAATATTCAAGAATATCTTTGATTATTGGAGAGCTTTTGGAAGTTTGCCATGGCCGAATTGTTGAGCAGTGTTTTGGCTAGAGGAATGCTGGTTGAGCTGGGAGGCTAAGGGTGGCCGAAAATAAGGAGTGTAATGGTGAAAGGAAGGTCTGGTTGTTTGAGGTTTATTTTATGGAAAATTGTTAAATCATGGTGGCTGGAATTTTGGTATCCAAATCAAGGCATGATTGTAGAATTTTTTTGGAAATCTTTTAGGCAGCCATGACTGGATTTTCATGCAGAAGCTTGGGGAGGATAATGGAGTTTAGTTATTGGAGGTTTAAGGGTTGTTTGTGCAGAAGAAGGATGGAGTTTTGGCTAGGGTAGAATTAGGAAATAAAGCTGGAAAATTATTGCACAGAATTTTTGCAAGGCTGGAATTTCTGGGCAGTTTTAGGCTGCCATTTTCCAGCCAGCTTGTAGAGAGTTTGAAGGAGGTTTCAGGGGTCTTTCAAGGCTGGTTTCCAGCCTTCTTTAGGGAGGAAAAAAGTGGCTAAGGTGCTAAGCAAAAACTGAAAGAAAACAGCTTGGTTTTGGACCTCCAAAGCTGCGAATTTGCCCAGGAATTTTCCTGGTTTTGCACCACCTTTGTGCAGTCCGAAAATGGCAAGAAAAATTCAGGTTGCAAGCTGATCCACAGGGCCATTTTCTGGCAGCATTTGGGAGGGAATAATGGCTAAGAATTTTGACACCTTGAAGGCACAAGAAGCTGGAAAATTTCAGTTCATTCTAAGAAGGAAGATGAACCTAGCTAGAGGGAATTTTTAGAAAGTTCACTAGAGGAATTTAATTCACTTGAAATCCTTCCCCCTCTTCCATTGCTTCGGTCCATAAGATGTCTTTTACTAAGACATTTTGAACCTTCAAAGCCACAGCACCTTGCTAGAATTTTTGGAAAGAAAATGGCTAGAACAATTTGATCAAACTAATGAGTTGAGAAATAGGAAAAATTAAGGATCAAGAGGAAATGAATTCCCCTTAGGAATTTTGTGTAGAGCAAAGGAGTAGGATTTTAATATTCCTATCATGTCTCTCTTAGGGCAACATCTCTACCCTACTCCCAACACATAAGGCCGAAAATGATACTTCCCAAGCAAAAATAAAATTTAACCAAGCGAAAGCTCCTATGATGGAATTTGAACCCAAGACCTCAAGAATTAATTCCAAAGCTCCAACCACTAAACTACAACAACTCTTATTCTTATTTTCCCCCTAAAAATATTTTCCTATTCAATCCTCAAGCTATCGCCCTTTTTCCACCTCAAGCAAAAATTACCATTTTGCTATTCTCACTCAATAATCATAATCAAGCCCTCTAGACTATAAAACACAAATTCAATGCACATAAAATCATATAAAAATATATTTAAACATGCAATAAAATATGATATGCATCCCAACCCCCTTACTCTAAGGTTAGTTTTGACTGGGGTTTCACAAGTGTGCTTGTGAGATTCCGTTGGTGTATAGACGATACAATTCCACATTTTTGGAGCATACTTCCTTTTCTGGTAGAGTTGCGGAGTTAGTGGATAGAGCTGGTTTTGGTGGAGTCAGGCGAGCTGGACACATCCAGGTTGATCATGCTCTCGTAACCACATTGGTAGAGCAATGGCATCAGGAGACCCATCCATTTCATTTCCCTTTAGGAGAGGCTACAGTGACACTGGAGGATGTTGCGATATTATGGGGCCTTAGAGTAGATGGGGATGCAGTGATAGGGCCTCCTTATCACTATAGCAAAGGTAATTGGATTAACCTTTGTAATAGACTTCTTGGCATTAGGCCACAGGCCGAGGACATATGGGGAAATAGGATTAGGAAGGATCCTATTGAGGAGGCCTTGGATTTTCCTTTAACCGATGATACGACTGATGACATCGTCATGCAGCGTACTCGTTGTCTTGTCTTCCTATTGATTGGGGGCCTACTGTTCTCTGATAAGTCAGGGAACCTGATCCACTTGAGATACCTACCTTTCCTCGAGGATTTGGAGGCATGTGGGATGCTCAGCTAGGGTAGTGTTGTTCTAGCATTCCTGTATAGATGTCTGTGTCAAGCCTCTATCGGGTCTACGCAGGAGATTTGTGGACCAATGGTCTTACTCCTGGAACGAATTCAAATATTTTTTATAATTTATGTTTATTTTATAAACATGTGTGCTACGAGTCTAACACATTTGTGACTATGTTGTAGCTATGTGCATGGGAGCATGTTCAGGTAGTACGGCCAAAGCGGAGTATACCTCGCGATGATCTCCCACCCCTTGCACCCTACGGTGCTCAATGGGATGTACCAGTACAGCTTTATCAGATATCTACACATGTTCTTATAACATATCGCTCCCAACTAGATACCCTCTCAGATGAGGATGTGAGTATATATAAATACTTTATTTAGAATTCTTTATTTATTTGACACTAACAATCCCGAACAATGGTATGACAGTTTATCTAGCGGCCTTATCAGACTGATTTGGTTAGTCTTCTCCCCCCTAGTTATTTGGAGGGACCCGATATCTGAAGGTCATGCACAGCGTTGATTAGCTGGGAGGTCATCGAGCTATATTTTCTAGACCGAGTAATGCAGCAGTTTGGGATGCTTCTGTCTATTCTAATAGATTCTAATACAAGGATTGACCTGCACTTAGTTGATAGGCGAAGTAATCCTTCTAGAGATTATAGAAGATATCATGCGCCGTATCTTCAGATGTGGGCTACTCGAGTAAACTTTATCCAGACCAGTATGATGGGCGTTTCAGTCGCAGTGGATTATATGCAATGGTATAGGGATCGTACCTATCAACACATCGGGAACCCCATTACTCGTGCTTCTTTGACCTCGGGATATCATCCTACCGGGTCTAGTACAGTTGTCATGGTATGTAATTCATTTGGTGATGTAGAGTTAATAACTTGATAATTCCTTTAATTATTCACAAAATTTTTCGAATGATGATTTTAGGCTGATATTATGCGATGATGTATGACAGTGGCTGAACGTCACATTCACAATGCAGACTCGGTATCCTGAAGGGCATTTATTGACATTCGAGATATGTGTGCCCAAGGACTTGTAGCAAGTCATCAGGATCACGACCGGTATGCTGGACTAATACCGGTCGATTCAGGCATGCCGACCATCGCAATAACTCAGCCTACGTCAAGGCCCTAGGATCCTGTTGATGGATGTATGCACCCAAGAGTGAGGCGTGGGGCAGGTGACCCTGAGTTCAAGCATATTCTCCACCTCACGATCCTGTTCCAAAGGTGCACCAGGAGCCTGAGGTTAAAAAGGAGACGGGAGATGGCACGCAGTTTGAGATTAGGACAAATGATTTTAGCACCTGGAGGGATAATTTTCACACTGATATTACACCAGATGATCTGATTGGTCATGACTTCGTTGTCATTCCGATTTACTCACCTCGTACCACAGCGGGCGTGTTCGATGACGGGGATGCGGGCCCATCTTTCCAAGACCGGAGGACAGGCATTTCTCGCATTGAGGAGCTTCCAGTACATCCTTTTCGTGGCATAGTCTATCACCAGCAACGTAGACCAGGTGCACCTGCAGCAGGCTAAATTCTCGAACCTAAGCCAGCTCTTGTGCCAGCAGCAGACCAGCTTCCAGATCCCATGCCAGTTCTACCCTAGCTACCAGATCCCGTGCCAGCTCCATAACAGCCTCCAGACGGCAATGAGCTAGCAGGTGGTGGGAGACCAAGAAGAAAGATTAAACCTCACCGTCTGTGTGTACTCTCACCACAATAGAAGATACTCGATGTTAGAAGATACTCTATACTTCACATATCTTTTGCGAACTATCTTTGTTGATTTTGGATGATTAAAATGCCATTTTCATTTTTTTTTTTGTATTTTTGCTTTTGGACTTTGTTTATAGTGTAAAGGTTATGGATTTATGGGTATATTTGTTTTTTTAAAAAAATATTCTCTGAAGGTCGCATTTCACGAATACGACCTTATGCTACCTTAAGGTTGCATTCGTGAAATGTGACCTCCATGGCCAGATTTCACAAAAACCCAGCTTCCGCTTCCAAATCTGAAAATGCATTTCATTTCAAGTGATCCTTAAAACATTGTAATACTGCTGTGAAATGGGTGTTTGATGGGTAGCTCATATTAGGTCTATTGATTTTGGACTTTGATTTACTTAAAAAGGTAACATCAATGCATTCCAATAGCATCCACTTGCGATGCGAATAGTCACCTATTCCCTCTTTCTTTTGCCATCGTGGATGAGGAATCATTGGAGAGTTGGAGCTGGTTCTTAAAACTCCTACGTCAACATGTCATTTTGGATAGACATATATATCTTATTTCTGATAGACATAAAGGTATTGTAAATGATGTATGCCAAATGAATGAGTGGCAAGAACCTTTGGCTTTTTATCGATATTGCCTCGGGCACATAAAGGGAAATTTTCATGCCAAGTTTAAGGACACTAATTTGACAAATTTGATGTACGCTGCTAGTTTAGAGCACAAAAGGACCAAGTGTCAATCATATTTGGATGAAATCAGGATTCGAAAAGAAGATGCATTTAAGTATATAATGGATATTGGTTTGGAGAAATGGACTTTGTCATATGATGAAGGGCATAGATATGGTTCAATGACTACTAGTTTATCTGAATGTATGAATAGTGTGCTAAAGAAAGCAAGATCTCTTCAACTGAAAGTTTTGGTTGAAACTTCATTTCAGAAGTTAGTTAAATATTTTAATGAACATAGAGATGAGGCATCTAATTTAAGACACCCTTTACCATCTGAAATGTGAAAGTTGTATTCTTATTTTGAGGACAAATCCAGAGGGCATGTTGTAACTGAATATAATACACAGGCCAGTATATATGGGATTAAATCATCTGTTCAATAAGGGGGCAGAAGTCCAAATGTTTACAGTGTCAATTTAACGAAGAGATCATGCACATGCCAAAAATGGAGTATATATGGTATTCCTTATTCACATGGGTTTGCAGCATGTTGTCACAAAGGTTGGAACCCAATTAACTTTGTTTTGGAGTTCTATACTAGAAGGAATTATGAGTTGACATATGAGGGTCAGTTTTTTCCTATGGCGGATGAACAATATTGGAGGCCTTCTAATTTAACGCTTGCACTAGTGGAAGAAATTATGTGAATTGAAGTTCCTGGCCATCCGCAAACATCAAGGGTACCTTGTGATATGGATTATCGGACACCCAACTCTCCTCCAAGATGCAGCAGCTGTCATAGGAGTGGACATACTAGGAGGAATTGTAATAATAATAATTTTACAGTTTTGAGAGACTAGCCATTGTCATCATCTATTAGTTCATTTTATGTTTAATTGTATTTTCAATACAGTTTCTCTATGTACTTGTGATATTGTTCTTATTATTTTGAATGCTTCAATCATATATACTATTATATTGAATTTTATTCATGTAATAAGTGCGTGGTCTACTGTCAGTCCTTACTCAAACAGTAGGATGTGAGTTGTAGGTTGGTTGCAGGTGTCGGTGATTTGTTGCAGGTTGAGGTCGCATTCATGGAATGCGACACCAAGGTTGGATAATATAATATATATATATATATATATATATATATATATATATATATATAGTAGAGGTCGCATTCCGTGAATGTGACCACATTTTACTAGGTCACATTCACGGAATGCGACCTCACTACTTCTAGAATTCTGGCTGAGGCAGCCCCTCTGCTAGAATTCAGTGGAAAAACAACCCCATTTTCCGGAATTTCTGTCAATAATGCCAAAGAATCAATCAAAATTATTTCGATTCAACATTCCATTTTTTCTTGAACCGTAAGCTATAGGAACAATCAGACAGGCTAGTACATTTTTACCATGATTATTAGCATGTTCAACTGCTTCACTAACTCCTTCAATCCCTACTTCATTTGTAATTGCTTATGTGGAGGCTCAACTGGTACATCTCTAGTAAATTATTGCCAAAAATAATATAAAGAATCTCATGATAGCTACCTTAGATGTCATGCACACTGAAATGTAGAGGCTGAACTAGTGTAACTAAAGGCTCAGCTGGCGTGTCTTGAGCTTGTACTAGTCATAGTAAGAATTAAAATTTTCATCATTCTTAATAAATAGTTTGTGTAAGAAAAATGATATAATCCTAATTCTCTTGTCATTATATTGTCATTTAGCGAAGGCTGATTGGAATGGATGATTGGTGCTTCTCGTACAAGTTTTAACTGAGATTTTTTTCCCTTACCAGGCATCTCTGTGGAAAAAAAAAAGGTAATAAGTAATATTGAATGATAGTAATATCCTAAGACCAGCTAAGATCAGCTTTGGACCAGCTAATTAAGATCCTTATGATTTTTGTTATGTAACTAAAATACCTAAGATGAGTTAAACTTAATCCATCCTTCAACCAAAGGCACATGTGTACAAAAACTATATCATGCACAAAAAGAAAATAACTTGCAGAATATGCAATTAATGCAACAGAAAAACTCAAGCTAAAGATTTACACACACGAAAAGAACTTTCTAGGAAAAAATTTACACTAAAAACCTTTATTGTTCCATTTTTTTTCCCAGCTAACAAATCCAAATACTAACTTAGCTGTGCATATATGGTAGTAGCCCATATTCTACAAAATGTCATGTAAAAAGTCTAATTTTAGAAAAATCTCATGAATAAGAAATTGAACCACACTATGTCAACATCATGTAAAGAACTGTTAACAAGTGTGTGCAATCCACAAGATACTTCATATTAGGCAAATGCATAATAATGTGGATTGGCATTAATTAGGCAGGTTACATTTCTATTGAGAAGAGTTAGTGTGAATGCCAATGTATCAATTGATATTAACTTAATCCGGTTAAAGCTATATATTAGGCAGATGCATAACAATGTTAGTAGCCACCTCAAATACATGTTTAGTGCAACCTAAGTACATTCAATAACTACTCTCTAAATGGATACTTATACTTTCTCTTTTTCCTCAATCTTACTAGTTGAAAGTTCATCCTCAGTTTCCTTATTATTTATGAAGTCATCAAATTGATAGATCATGTCTCAAATTGTAGGTATGTAAAGTTTGCATTGTTTACTAAATTATCTAGTGAAACTTCATTGCAAAATTCAAGAAGTGTTGGATCCCATAAATATCAATGATTTGTTACTAGAGCCACATGTCAATCTTTCATTAGTTTGGTGTAATGAACATAAAATACTTGAGTTGCCTGAGATGCCAAAATATAAAACTCACTTTTATACCACTGATTCTTTAAATTAATAATTGTGAAGCACCCATCACTATGGACTTCTAACTACTCACTTTTGAACAACACCACCTAACAGTTTTCTCTATATGTTAATACCACAATAGAATTTAGTTTACCGTAAAAGTCAGCAATTACTCCATTATGCTCCCCTTTTACATGAACATAGAATTTTGGATCTTCTAATATCCATCATGCTTCTTATCTACGAACTTCGCTCCATTAACAATATACCCTACACATTCCATTACTCGTAAATTAGGCCCATATGATAATGCACATAACTCATCATTTACCTCAAGAGATCCTTGACTGTGTAGTAGTTCAATCTAGAATACAAAATAAATAAATAAATAATCGTTAAATCAAATTTATAAAAGTGTCTTAGTTTGTGTATTCACGAGAGTAATATAGACTTACTCTTTTCTTAAACCACAAAGTAAAATTATTCTTTTGTGACATTAAACATTATGTTTGCCTTTACTCTTAAGCTTATTCTCATATTCCATAAGCATAAATTATTAATAATTTTCATTAATTTTACAAAATAAAGTAAAAAGGAAAAATATAAGTTTAGATGATTAGATGGATAACTGACAACAAATATGGTTCCAGTTTTTCACAATTATTTAGAACATACCAATGAACCAGATCACGCTCATCTCATGTCTATGTAACACTTCTAAATGAGCTAAAAGGAATACATTATCTAAGAAAATGGATAATCTAGAGCTTGATTGCTCTTCCCCATCACAATTCCTAATTATTCGATTGAATTTTGTTTCAACTCTATCAAGGTACATTGAACAAAATGTTAAACTTTTATTTGTCAGCTTTATTAGTCACTATCCCCTTGAGACTTCCAAAGTATCTAATTCAAACCACAAGTATAGTAGTATTAAACATAAAACCAGTTTGAGGGAGTGAATAAGAAATTAATTAACCTTTTAAATGGATACATCCACTTAACTTGGATTAGACCTCCTAACTTCTCTTCAAGAGGTAAGTGAATTACTATATAGATCATGATATCAAGAAATGCTAGAGGAAAAATCATTTCTAACTTGCAAAGTATGACAACAATGTTCTCATGGAGCTTCCCAATAGTTTCTGACTTTAATGTTCTTGAATATAATTCTTGGAAGTATTTGGCTAACTAATATACTAGTGTGTACAACTCTTTGTTTAAGAGCCCAACATTCCAACATTAGCGTCTGTTGTAGAAGAACATGGCAATAATGAAATTTTGACCCCAAAATATTGCCATCTTTGGTAGTTACACATCTTGAAATATTTGCTACGTAACCATCTAGATGTTTCACAACTTTAAAAAACTTACAAAATATTTGCCTCTCTTTTTGAGATAATGTATAACATGTTAAAAGCATCATAAATTTACTATTCCTAGACTGTAAAGGCAATTCATGTCTAATATTCACATCCTTCGAATTAAGATGAGCCTTATCATTGTCCTTGGATATTTTAGAGTTTATAAAAGTTTATGTCAGACTTTCCAAAAAAAATTTCTCCAAATGCTTTAGGTCAATATTTTGTCTTAATTTATATGTAACCCAATATGGTAATTTAAAGAATATACTCTTCTTAGTCAAATTTCGTTCTTCTGGGGTACACTTAGTTTTCTTGTTACTTAGGTTTTTTCCTATTTAACATTTTTCACCACCTCCAATTGTTCTAATTTTTCAAATCTTGATAGTTCTCTTAGTTTTGGTCCCAACTCATGTTTACCGTTGAATTTACTGCCATTCTTACACCATTTGTAATTTTGAGGAAGAAAACTATGGGGACTTAAATACCCAATCTTACTTCTTAATGATTGAGAGCTTGTTTCATCATTGCAATGTAGGCATAGTAGCTTTCCTTTTGTAACCCAACCAGACAACTCGCTATAAGCAGGAAAATCACTTACTATTCACATTAGAGCTACATGCATTTGAAAGGATTTTTTTTTGTTACATCATCAAATGTTCGCACAACGACACTTCATAATTTCATCAACTCTTCTATTAGAGGCTTAAGATACACCTCAATATCTCTTCTAGGTGACTATGGCCGAGGAATAAGTAGTGATAATTGAAAATGTGACTCCCTCTTAAACTCCTAAGGTGACACCTTATATAATATTAATATAACATGCCACATATTATATGAAGTGCTCATATTGTTGAAAGCATTGAAACCAGCCACATATTATATGAAGTGCTCATATTGTTGAAAGCATTGAAACCATCACTTGAAAATGTAAGACGAACATTACAAGAGTCATTAAAAAACTAAGGATAATTTTTATCAAAGCCCTTCCAAACTTCCCTATCAGTGGGATGCCTAAGAATCCTTAGTTCTTCAACATGTTTTTCCTTATACCACCTCATATGTGATGTAGTTTTTCTGGACAAGAACAGCTTTTGCAACCTAGGTATAAGTGGAAAGTATTAAAGGATCTTATAGGGAATTTTTGTTCCTTTTCCGTCATCAATCTTATACCTCTATTCTGGGCAGTTCTCACATTTATCATACTATTTCCTAAAAAGAATACAATTATTCTTACATGCATGGATCTATTCACAGCCTACACCAATTTCTTTTAGAAATTTCCTTACCTCATAATAAGAAGATGGAAGTAAATTACCATTAGGAAAAGCATCCAATAATTGTTCAAGTAGCATGGAGAATGATTTATTACTCCATTGATTCAATACCTTGATTTGCAACAATTTCACTATAAAAAGCAAAATTGATTTTTTTTTTTTTTTTTTTGCATCATGGATATAACTTTTGGGTTGCATTCTTTAACAATAAAATAAACTAGTTCGAGCCATCTTCTATGTTATCATGACTATTAAAGCATTGACTATATGTTCCCCCACTGAAGTCTTCATGCATTAAATCCCCATCTGGATATCTTCTAGGATTTCAAGCCTTTCATCTTCATTATATTCGATATAATTGTCAAATCCAACATTGCTATTATCATCATCATCATCATCCCAATCTTGATATAATTCCTCACCATGAAATCTCCAACAAATATAAGTACTATTCATTCCCATATTTAACAAATGATTCTTAACAACACCTAAACCATACCATACCACATTTCTATAAACTTTGCATGCATACCGAACCCTTGTATTAGGGCCTTTATTCTCTTTCACAAGTTCTATAAATCTGCCTACATCTTTGGTATATTCTATCTATCATCAACATTTATCCAACTCTTATCCATGTTGTAGTCTACAAGAGTGCTAATGCTATACACATGAAAAACAATTGGAGACGAGGGCATGAAATCAATCATTAACATGGATGGAGAAGGTTTATAGTAAATTTTTATAGGAAGCAAATTCATAGTTCTTTTGTGGCAAAATTAGGTTCCATACTAATAGTTGATTTATATTGTTCTCTCACTATTTAATAATCATCCATATTTGAAATCAAATGAGTCAACAACTTTCATGAACATGAATCATCAAGTGCTAATCATTAAAAGACATTCGAAGATTTTAGCATTTGACAAAGACAATAGTAATCACAAAAAGCAAAACGCTCAATAATCTATGTATGCCTACTATTCAAGACATTAAAAAAAGTAAGAAATACATTACATAGCCTGGTTTAACTATTTCTCCATCAAAGTTTACTAATTCATAATAATTACTTTTAAATATATATGATATAGATGCATGTATATAACTTTACAAATGGGTCATTCAACAGAAATTTTAGATAACCAAGAAACAAAGAGTATGAAATGTGAACATATCTTAGAATTTGTTGTGCGGAGCAAAGATCTTTGAAATTGGAAGCTAAATGTCCAAAGATTTTCTATCGAATTGAGAATAGCCAAATGTAAAAAAAAAAAAAATTAAGAAGGGATAAGATTACTTCTGGTCTTAAAAAAAAATCAATTTTCCATTAATGGAATAAATTTATAAAAGAGTCCTGAAAAGTGCAATACCCTACAATGTCTATAAAGTTGAAGCCATAAATGAGATCCTCACAAATGACAATACATTGTATGGGGTATTTTATACATTGTATAATGGACTTAAAGACAATAAGAAATTCAAATAATGTATGATTGAATCACTCAACCATTTTTGTCCGACAATTAATTTTCCCCTTTAATAATCCTACACCAAATATATATATATATATATATATATATGCATTCCATTGCAAATATTACCTAACATGAAAAATGAGGAAAAATTCTTAGAACATAAAAGAAATAATATGATGAGCTAGTGTAAAATAAAATTTAAATAAAATACTAGAACTATAAAAAGGGGAAAAGTAAAAGAAAAATAGAGGAGTCAATAAACCATATTTGGTTCGTGGAGGACAATTTTATTATTCTTTGTAGTCAAGAATAAAAATGTAAGTTAGGTCACATGATCTTAGCAACATGTTTTTACACCATCAAATATGTCCTATATATATAACTTTTAACTAGAATAGAATTAAATATTTTAGATGTGCTTTTATATTGACTAAAACCAAATCAAGTGATAGTTTTTATACGTACCCTAGACTCTATCTCCAATACTAGATGTCCCAACCTATATTTGAAAACAAAGAGCCAGAAACATATTAATAAATGGAGAGGAACCGTATACAACTTGAATTATATCAAAGGAGGAAGGATAAAGAAAAAAAAAATACTTTGATGAATATATAAACATAAGTACACTTAGATAAATATCTTCATGCCTTACTAGTAAGAGGGAAGAGAGAATTCGACCTTTGTAATGGTTCCACAATTTACAATTCAACCTTCATGCCCCATAAGTATACTTAGATCAAGTCTTACATAATTTACAATGCTGGAATGAGTATATCATTTTTTAAGGAAAAAATAGGTAATGCAATGATAGGGGTCAATTATATGCATATTTTTTAGTCATTTGTGGTGTATTTATATTGATTTTTAGATAGTTGTTCATTCCCTTCACTTTGATATATTTTTGTATAGGATTAATGTTTGATGAATATTAGTGAAAGATTGCACAAAAACGTGTGAAAAGAGGCTATTGAAGCAGAGAAAATCAAAGCCATGTCTGGATGTGAATAGAAGAGAGCCGGCCCTGGCTTGCTTAGCTAAGCCATGGCCGACTCATGAAGGAAAAACAAGAGAAGCTAGGCTTGGATAGAGAACAACCAACCATGGCTTGGATAGTTAAGCTATGGCCAGTTTCACAAGGAAAACAAGAGAAACCAAGGCTTGGAACAGACAAAAGCCATAGCCGGCTCAGGCAAGCCATGGACGGCTTGAGGAAGAAAAATCAAAGAAAATATGGCATTCCAGTAGCAAGCTAGTGGGGGGGAGAAACTATGGCTAGCTGTTTCACAAATCAAAGTGGTGATTTTGCTCAACATTCAAACATCGAATTAGAAAATACTTCTATTGTTTTTGGGAGCTTTTAGGAAGGTTATATGCTTATAAATAAAAGACAAAAGAACCCTAAAACATGAGTGGTGGAAGACAATAAAGAGTACTTTACATAGAAATTTGTCAGAGACCAATAGATGGATAAGATCATTGTTTGAAAGGGGAGTTTACTGAAGCTAGAAGATTCAGCTTGTCTATGAGCATTCTTTAAACTTTTCTTGTACTTTTACTTTTAGAAATGTTTTTTTAATTGGTTTTATTGTATTTTTTAGAGAAAAATTATAGATTTGTGTTAATGTTATCTTTTGTAAGCAATGTTATATAATATTTCTAGTATTTGGCTATTTAAGCATGTTATCTTGTTGAATTGATTGGTTATTTTCTTATTAACTCAAGAAAGTGGTTAGGAGAGTGGTACCAACTAATTAATTCAATTCTTATTATCTCTTAATTAGCTCAAGAGAGAGGTTAATAGTGAACTAGTAATCAAAAAGAGATTAATTTCTTGTAAAGATAGGGTTATTAATTTCTTCCATGATAAAGAAAGGTGTTATGGTTGCCTAGAGAAAGGGACTTTGATTTCTTCTTGTTAGCTATTGAGTTGATAATGTTGCCCAAAGATAGGGATATTTTTTTCCTGATGGATTATTGGGATAATATGCTTAATGCATCCTTATGTCAAATTAATGAGGTAGATATATATATTAATTTTACCTTAGATTGGAAATCCATAACTTAAAAAGAGAGTGTGTTTCATAATTATTATCCTCAATGGTGCTACAGTATTAATGAATTGATCATGAATTTTGCTTGATATTTTTCCATGTTTTGAGGATTTTCTATTGTAAATGCATGATTTTATTCTTCTCTTATTCCATGATTTTCTATGAAATTATCTTGTGAGAGGTTGTATATAATTAAGTATGCATTTGTCTTGTATCTGCTGCACCTTTGAGAATTTATTTGGCTAACAATAGAATGAAAGTTCTTAATTTTGCTTACTCATAGACAATGATACCTGTTGATGCCCTATACCATATTATCCGATGAGTGCACTTCCTCTAATTCTGGTTTCGATGCGTAGTTTATGAGTCGATGTTTTATAAATGTAAAACTATAATTGTGAGAATTGAATTTCTATTTTCTACACCAAAATTTTCATTATCATGCAATATAAAACACCATGAGAAAATCCAGAACAAGAGTTTTGAATTATTCTTAACAAAGACAAGCTAAGATAATACCTAAATGACCATGAAAGACAATGCCCTCGTACAGTTTACGAATTGAATATATTAAAAACTAACAATAGTGCAGGTGCATTAATAGAAAGTGTCTCAACCAGCACCTTCGAAAGCTATAGGAGAAAACTAAACAGAACAACTAGAGATAATCATACCATCTCAAACCAAAAAGAAAAAAAAAAAAAAAAAAAGAGGTAAAGCATGAAACATAAATGTTAGCCCTAAGGGCATTCTCCTTTATTTTAATTTATAACAATTATTGATGAGGACTAACTTGGGTGACCTACATGTGATAGGACATGTTTGATCTCAATTCTTCCAAGGCGTGCAAATAAGACTACTAAGTAGCTCTTAAGTAAATGGAACTCAAATGAGTAATTGACCAAGCATAACGTTGTCTCAAGAGCTTGGATACCATGAAGCCTTTGTGAAAGAACCATAGACTAGGAATTATTGTTAAGGTATTATTTGGAAATTCCTATATCTCTCTACCTTATGTCTAATTTATTTTTACCTTGAAGCACACAAATAAAATGATTTCAAAGAGTTAGTCTTCAGATATTTGGATTGAATAGTTTGGATGGACCTTTGAATCCAGAACTCCATCTAATAATATGTATCCTTTTTTAAAATGTTTCTGCTTAAAAACTACCATTTTGGACTCACATTTTAGATGAACATCATTCCACTTTGTGAATCCAAAATCCTGAAAATCCTGATAGAAAGTAACCAGCCGTTACTAACTATTGGGTCTTCGAGTTTTGGTCCTATAAATGCCTTTAGAACTCAATTTTGAAGCATATTTTTCTGCTATCTTTCTCAGAAATGTTTTTATACTGTAGAATACAAAAGTTTTCCTTTTTATATGTGCTTCAAAGTGAAATAAAATTGTCCCAAGGGTAAAAGGTTGTTGTGCTTAGTTGTTCAAATCTGCTCAATCTGTCAGCTATCTTTGTACTCTCTTTTAAATCTTCCTTGTATCAAAGTTAAGAAAGTAAAACCCAGTCGAGGTGAGCCTTGATTGTTGAGTTTGAAGAGGTTGAGTGTAAAACCAAGTGTGCTAATCCTCTTATATAAGATTGGTGTTACCACCATTCATTTGGAAAAAAGATTTTAGTGATTGTGTTGAAATCCTTAAGGTAGTGGATGTAGATCAGTTGAAGATCAAACCACTATAAATCCTTGGGTCTTTTCTTCTACATTTTTTCTGCATTTTGTCACTGCATTTTCTCTCATTATCAAATCAAAGAATTCTATCCTTCTCTCTGCAATTATTGATCAGCTTTAAAAACTTTATTGTTCTAAGTAAGTCTGTATTTGTTGTCTGAACTACCCATCTTTAAAACAGACCATCTTCTCGTCATTTAGTGCTAATTCAAAAGATTCACGTCTGCACTCCTATAGCTGCAAAGCAAATATGTCATTGTAAACACAAGTATTACACTCCTCCTGGCATTCATTGATTTAATCAATGACTTTATGTAGCTTGGTGAATCTGTTATTGTTGCTTAATTTACCCATCTTAAATATAGATCTTCTTTTTATCATTTAGTGGAGCTTTGAAAGTTCTTTAGCAACTCATTCAAAGCTGCACGAACAATATTTTTTTTTGCTCACTCACTTTGTTGGTTCTTACTTTAAGATTTTCAGAAGATCTTTAAAATCTGAAATTGTTTTCCATAAACCTTATTCACCCCCCAAGGTTTATCAATTGGTATAAGAGCATTGGTCTACATTGTCTTTGGTTTAACAGCCTTGTAGAAAAAATCCAGATGGCAAATACATCCTCTCTGTCTTCTATCGAAGGATCTTCAACAAATAGACCACCCTTATTCAATGGAAGCAATTATACATTCTCGAAAAACATGATGAAAATATATGTTTGCTCAATAAACTTTTACTTGAGGAATCTGATTGAAAAGGGACCATTTGTCCCAACTAAAATTGTTGAAGGTGAAATAGTACCTAAAAAAAGTAATGAGTACAATAGTGATGACAATGCTAAAATAACTTTAAACTATCAAGCAATGAACATTCTATGTTGTGCTCTTGATGCAAACAAATACAACCATGTGAGTGGTTGTGATTCAGCCCATAACATATGGAGACTACTTGAAGTCACCCATGAAGGGACTAATCAAGTTAAGGAATCAAAGTTAGGACTTTTAGTCTGCGATTATAAGCTGTACACTATGAAACCAAGTAAGAACATAGCTGATATTTTCACCAGATTCACAAATATCATGAATGCACTAAAGGCATATGGGAAAATCTATTCTCTCAGTGAGCAAAACAAAAAGATACTTGATGTTTTGCCGAAAAGCTGGCAACCAAAAACCTTGGTTGTGGAAGAATCTAAGAATTTAAATAGTCTACCAACTAAAGAACTGATCGGATCTCTCTTGACCTATGAAATGAAACCTAAAAGGTTTCAAGAACCTGATGATAATGGTAAAGGAAAAAGAGGAATAACCTTAAAAGTTGGAAATAATAAAGCTATCAGTGAACAATCTGAAAGTGATTGTAGTACTGACCTGGACAATGAAGAATTGGCTATGGTAGCTAGAAAATTCAAAAAGATGTTCAGAAAAGGCAGCTTTAGCAAAGGGAAGAAGTTTGTTAAAAAGAAAGGACAAACTTCGTCCTTCAAACCTCAATGCTATGAAGGCAAGAGTATAGAGCATTTTATTGTTAATTGCCCAATAGCTAAAGAAAGAGAAGCCAAGCACAACAAGAAGAAAAGAAAATGACTGGTTGGGACTTGGAACTAAGTTGAATTGGAGACTGAAGAAAGCTATGAATTTGATAGTGAAAAAGTAAATATTTGCTTTATGGCCATGGAAGATAAGGTAAATCCTACTTCCTCTAATTCGATATCTGAATTGCATGATTCTAATTGTGAAAAGCCTGATGATCCTAATGAGCTACTTTTTGACATGTTTCATGAACTCCAAAAGCTTTCTAAAAGAAATAAAAATATTAAAATAAAAATAGATTCCTTGTTAGATGATAATGCAAAGCTGTTGAATGAGAACAAAGTTTTGCTTGATCCGTTATATGCTCAAATGTTGAAAAGGATGTTATCCTAATTTCTTTGCATTGTATGTCACTTGAAAACAAATGTTTGTGTGACAAAATACTTTCTCTTGAAATTATGCTCAGCAATTTTGATGATATGAAAAATAGAGTTGATGACCTCACCACGTGCATTGAGAAATTCACAAATGGAAAAAACAATCTAGAAAAATTACTTGGTGCACATCACGTAGTTGGAAACCGAAATGGTCTCGGCTATAGGCATGAAAACAAATCTGGAAATTACAGATCATACTTTGTAAAAGTTGGTTCTTCATACATGACTGATATTTGTTGCACATATTGTGAAAATTTTGGACACATAGCATCTAGGTGTCATGTTAGAAAGTAAGTGGAATCCGGTACAAAAACAATTTGGAAAATTAGAGAAATCATTACTAACCCTCGTGGACCCAAGAAAATATCGGTACCAAAAGGCATTCTTCCATCTCATGAATAGGTACATCAGCTACAAAAATTGAGCTCCACAAAATGGTTCTTGGATAGTGGATACTCAAGACACATAACGGAAATGTAGCACTAATGGATGATATTCAAGCTACAAATGATGGGTTTGTTACATTTGGAGATAAGAAAAAGGGGAAAATACTCAGTATAGGTAATGTTGGTAAGGAATCCTCCATCATTATCAAGCAAGTATTATTAATTGATGAATTGAAATACAACTTGCTTAGTAATAGTCATTTGTGTGACAATGGTTGCAAGGGTAATTTTCATGCATTATCATTGATAATTCCATTGATGAAATCATGTTTGTTGCCAACCGCATTGGTAATGTCTATGTATTATATCTTGATGATCCTATTGCTCATGATGTAAAGCGATTCTCCATAAATGATGATGATGGCTACCTTTGGTGTAGAAAGTTAGGCTATATTTCTATTGATTTGCTAAATAGATTGTCCTCAAAAAGAGCTTGTTAAAGGACTACCGAAAATGATATTTGACTAAAACCAATTGTATGATGCTTGCCAATTTGGAAAAACAAACCAAAACCTTTTTTAAACCCATGAAAATGATTTCAACATCAAAACTTCTTGAACTCATACACATGGATTTGTTTGGACCAATGAGGACCACTAGCCTATGTGGTAAGAGGTATGCTTATGTATTAATAGATAATTTTTTTAAATTTACTTAAACCTTATCTCTTGCACAAAAAGTTAACAATGATGTAGCAAAGAAAAATGGCATTGAACACCATGAAGCTCCATCACTTGACAACCATGCCAAAGAAGAAGAACTAGAGGAACAACAAGCCGAACAAAATAAACAAAGAAGTATCAAGCACATTGATCAGAATCAGCCAAGAGATTGGAAGTACAAAATTGTCCATCCAAAAGAGTAGATCATTAGTGACCACAGCTGCATAGTTAAAGCTAGACGGTATTTTGTTGATAATTTTGCTTTACTTTCAAGCATTGAACCTAATTACATTAATGTGGCTTTGCATGATGATTTTTGGATTATGGCCATACAAGAGGACTCAAATCAATTTAAAAGAAATCAAGTTTCGAAGCTTGTTCCTAAACTACTTGATCATCTCGAGATTGGTACCAAGTGGGTTTTTAAAAACAAATTTGATGAGCATGGTAGTGTCATTAGAAATAAAGTCAGATTAGTTATCCAATGATTCAATCAAGAAGAGGGCATCGATTATGATGAAACTTTTGCTCTCGTTGCTCAATTAGAATCCATTAGAATGTTGCTTCCTTTTTCATCTTTCAAAGGTTTTATGCTCTACTAAATAGATGTCAAAAGTGCCTTCTTAAATGTTTTTATTGAACAAGAAGTATATGTGGAGCAACCTCCTAATTTTATTCAAGAACATTTTCCAAACCATGTCTTTAGTGGTTTTCTTCTTTCAAAAGATTTTTTAAGAAGCTTAATTGATACCACGTTATTTATCAAATATGAAAATTCTGGTGATATCTTAATTGTGTAAACATATATTGATGATATTATTTTGGAACTACTAATGATTCCTTATGCAAGAAATTTGCCAAGACAATGCAATAAAAGTTTGAAATGAGCATGACGAGAGAACTTAATTTCTTCCTCGGCCTTCAAATCAAGCAAACCAAAGATGGAATCTTCTTATATCAAGCTACGTATGCCAAGGAACTGCTCAAAAGGATTGGTATAAATGAAGCAAAAGAAACACTACAGGAAGAGTGACCTTTAGTGACAACGTAATATTGTCACAAAATGCAGAAATGTTGTCACTAAAGGCATTTAGTGCAAAAAAATTGTTGTCACTTTAATGTCACTAAATCTATGTCGCTAAAGGTATAGAGTGACAACAACTTATTCTTGTCACTAAATGTTGACTGTTAGTGACAATATTCCGGTTGACACAATGTAATCAACTATTAGTGACAACATTTCTGCGTCACTAATTTGTTTCAAAGATCATCACTTTTACCAATATATTGTCACTAATTGCTCACTCATTAGTGACAACAAACGCCTTGTCACTAATTGGCCATTCATTAGTGACAATATACGCCTCTACAGGAAAAAAACTTCATTAGTGACAACGAAAAGTTGTCAATAAATATCAAATTGTTGACACTAATCCCATTTAGTGAGAACAATAATTTGTCACAATGTTGTCACTAAATCACTATCGCTAAAGAGGGTGGGTGACAACAACTGAATATTGTCACTAAAGGCGAGTTTTCATTGACAAGAAATTATTGTCACTAATGCCTCCAGACAATAGTGACAACAAAAGTTATCACTATTTTGCTATGGCTATTGTCACTATTTCTCTTGGCTTGTCCCTAGCATGGCATAATAAGTGACAATTTTCTCCAAATTCTAGTGACAACTTTATTTGTTGTCACTACTATTCAAAAATAGTGACGACTTTTGTTGTCCAAGTTCATTTAGTGACAACTTTTATTTGTCATAACTGTTAAACTCTAAATAGTGACAACTTTTGTTGTCATAATTTATTTTAATATGGTGACAACTTTAATTTGTTGTCACAATTGTATTATAAATAGTGACAACTTTTATTATCATGACTAAAACTAATTTAATGACAACTTTAGTTTGTTGTCACATTGCTATATACATAATGACAACTATTATCATTAATCAAATCATTTTTAGTGACAACTTCATTTCCTTGCCCATGTTGTGTTATATATAATCACCTTGGTAGGCATACAATAAGCTAGTAAAAAAGCCTGAAATAAATTAGAACTCACAATTTACCAAATATCCAAACTAACATAATCCTTTATAATACATAGGTTAATACAACTATTTATGAATACATCCATAATGTGATCAATCCAAAAACTATTTACAAATGGAGCTATTGATTTAGTATACTAACAATGATTACTTCCAAAATATAACTCCCCAATTGTGCAAAATGCTAGCTTGAATTTTCAACCTTGTTGAGGAGCTTATCAAAAACTCTGCATTATTAACAATTCAAAAGAAACATTTGAACATGATTAGTGTGAAAGAACAAGCATCAATGGCAACAAAATAGAAGTAGAGGAAAAACAATACTAACTATAAGTACATTAACTTGCCATTACCATGTTTCATGTTTCCTTCTTGTCTTCGATTGCATTATAGCCTCATGCTACCTTGTTCAATTCCTCAATCAGGTGATAGGTACTGATTTTTATATCAACTTTTAATGTTTGGATTAAATTAGTTCCATTTGCTCATGTACATTAGATAATTATTCCATTTAATATTCCAATAGGCTAGTTTCAATGCTTCTTGTTGTTTTCAATTCCTTAGTACCATATATACTACGAAAATGATTGACTTATTTACCTATAAACTGTTCTTAGCATTTTTTTTCTTGGAGAATCTCTCAAATACTTCATCAATAAATTATCCAATTCTTTGATCAAATTTTGAAAGAAAAAGCTTCCAATTTCACAACATTGCCACAAGCTTTGCAAAGCTACAATCCAGTTTTCACACACAATTTCCCACAAGAAACTGATCAAGCACTTCTCATACATAAAAAAAAAAAAAAAAAAACTATCCTATAATTATTTGTTGTTTAGAACTCAGAGATTTTAAGCCTTTATGTTCATTATTTTAAAACTGTCAAGCACCCATCAAACTGTGTCAAACAATTTTCGAAACAATTATCTCCTAGAATGCAAACTTTATTTCAACAAGCATTAGGTCTAATCATATCTACTCAATTCAGTCTATGTATTTGTATTGAACTTGATCAAGACAACATATATTATGGTTGAAAATTTATGAATATCAATTATCAATTTGTCACTTAATAGCGTGTCGAGCAATCACAATTCATTAGAATTTCACTCAATTCTTCAGTCCACTCAACAAGAGCTCATCAAAACCCACTACTTAACATATTTTTTACTAGTATTTCCAACCACTATTTATCAACAAATACAAATCATATAAATTTACAAAGCATAAATGAACGAACTACTCAATTTTCTACCAACTGAAGAATAATAGGTTATAACTTCATTTTTTTCATATCAAAACTCATTCAAAACAAGTGTAAATCACTTCTAAAATGTATTTCTAAGGAGAACAAAACTTCTTTGTATAGGATAAACATGATTCATTCAAGAAACTCACAAAACAAAGTTATGAAAATGGAATTTCACATGGTAAAACACACCAGCAACTGTAAATTAATTGTAAAATGCCCAATGCATAAAGTTCCAAGAAATTATATTAAGGAATAAAAACATACTCTTGTACACTTCATGCCAAAATAGTGATATGCTCCATCTTTGTTCCAATTATCTAAAAATAGCAAAAGAAAAAACAAAGTAAGAAATATTTGTTATAAAATTAGAGTAGTGTTAGAATAAAATCTACACACTACACACTAAGAAAATTCTAACTATTCTTTGCACAAGAATTTCTCTTCAAACTTCTCTTTTTCTTTCTCTCACAATTCTTTCTCTAATCTTTCTTTCACTAATCTTTCTTTGACAAAATAATGGTGTATTACAAGCTTAGAGAATAGCTCTATTTATAGAGCTCTAATTAGTGGATTACATCATGGCATACATCATCTTCTACTAATCTTAATTAGTGGTGTCTCCACTAAATGGTAGACATCCATAAAAATCTTCTATAATAATTCACATAAATCCATAATTAGTGGAGCCTCCACTAATTAATAAAGATTCCAATAATTCATAACACTCCCCCTTGGATGTCCATCCATTACATAAAGAATATACCTCGTTAAAACCTTACTAGATAAAAACCCAGTGGGAAAAAAAATCTAGTGAAGGAAAAAGAGTACACTATTCTATATGTCTATTTATTACTCCCCCTGATGAGATGATTCCTTTAAATCTTTAAACTGACACATACCGATTTTATATCTCAACTTTTCAAATGTTGCAGTCGGTAAAGTCTTCGTGAAAATATCTGCGAGGTTATCACATGACCGAATTTGTAGCACATCAGTTTCACCTTTCTTCTAGAGTTCATGAGTAAAGAAGAATTTTGGTGAAATATGTTTTGTCCGATCTCCTTTAATATATCCTCCTTGTAATTGAGCTATGCAAGCTGCATTGTCTTCATAAAGAGGAGTTGGAATACCTTTGATTGATGATAATCCACAACTTTCTCGGATATAATGAATCATGGATCTTAGCCATACACATTCTCGACTTGCTTCATGAATGGCTATAATTTCAGCATGATTTGAAGAAGTAGCTGCTATAGATTGTTTCGTAGAACGCCATGATATAGCAATATTTCCATATGTAAATAGATAGCCCGTTTGAGAACGTGCTTTATGTGGATCAGATAAATAACCAGCATCTTCATAACCTATCAATGTTGGACTGGTTTTATTTGAATAAAATAATCTGAGATCAATTGTACCTTGGAGATATCGAAGGACTTGTTTAATTCCATTCCAATGTCGTCGTGTTGGTGAAGAACTAAATCTTGCTAATAAATTGACATAAAAAGCAATATCAGGTCGTATATTATTAGCAAGATACATCAATGTACCAATTGCACTGAGATATGGAACTTCAAGACCAAGAAGTTCTTCAATATCTTCTTGAGGTCGAAAAGGACCGGACGATCATTGGAATACTCAGTGGATGTGCTTTGTCCATGTCAAATCTTTTTAGAACTTTTGCTGTATATGTTGAATAAATATTCTACTTGCCAAATATTCAATTTGTAAACCAAGGCAAAGTATACTTTTACGATCACCCTTGATGTCGAATAATCAATTGTTTCTTGGAGCTCTTCAGGAGTTCCAATAAGATTAATATCATCAACATATATAGCTAATATCACAAATTTAGAACCAGATTTCTTAATAAAAACACATGGACATACCTGGTCATTTTTAAATCCCGCTTTCAATAAATATTCACTAAGACGTGTGAACCACATGCGCCCAGATTGCTTCAGGCCATATAATGATTTCTGCAACTTGATGGAGTAATTTTCACGAGGATAATGTTTATATGTTTCAAGCATATGAAATCCTTTGGGGATTTGCATGTAAACATCATTTTCTAAATTTCCATACAAGTAAGCAATGACAACATCTAATAGGCGCATATCTATCTTTTCATGTACTGCCAAACTGATAATATATCGGAGTGTAATAGCATCAACAACAGGAGAATAAGTTTCATCATAATCAATACCTGGTCTTTGTGAAAAATCTTGGGCTACTAATCGCGCTTTATATCGAACGATTTCACTCTTTTCATTGTGCTTTCGCACAAATATCCATTTGTAGCCAACAGGTTTTACACCTTCTGGTGTTCGGACTGCAGGTCCGAAGACTTCATGTTTTGTCAATGCATTTAACTCTGATTGAATCGCATCTTTCCATTGCAGCCAATCTTTTCTATGTCGACATTCATCAACTGATATTGGTTCAGGATCATCACCATCCTGTATAACATCAAGAGATATTATATGCAAACATATGATCAATAATTATTTCTATCCGATTCCAACTTCTACCGGAAGTGGTATAATGGATAGAAATTTCAGTGTTACTTTCATTTATGTTTGGTTCTTTATCATAAGTTTTCTCTTGGTCTTTCTCATTCTTTGCTTTAATATGATCATCTAGATCAGTTAATCCTCTTTTCTTTCGAGGATTTTTATCTTTAGAACCAAGAGGTCGGCCACGCTTCTGGCGTGTTTTTGACTCAGCAGCTATAGGTATAATATTTTGTTCTGCTGGAACTTCAATTCGAATAGGAGCATTTATAGCTGGAATATGCGATTTTGTAACTCTTCTGGAGTCAACAAAAGCGTCTGGAATTTAATTTGCAATGCTTTGCAAATGAATTATCTTTTGAACTTCAAGTTCACATGCGCTTGTATGCGGATCAAGATAATTTAATGATGTTGTCCAATCACGATCTTTCTTGTACTGTTTCTATTCTCCCCCTAATTTAGGGAATAATGATTTCACAAGAGAATAAGAAAAGAAATATAAGAAAATGATGACAAGCAGGAAATGCCAAGAAAAATATCTCCTTTTTTTTTTTTTTTACTCTTCCCGGTACCGACTTTTCATCTTCCTCTCTTGTCTTTTCTTCTCCTCCGACCCTCTACCTACCATCTACCTCTTCTTCTTCCTTATACATAAATATATATATATATGTATGTATGTATCGATATATATCTCAGTTATCAGCCATTAGTAAACATCAAAAACAAAAATCACAAAGCAAATATGGAGACTCGTAATTCATTTGAGACATGGTCAAATTTTGACTCGGTTTCTGCAGCAGATGTTGAAGTATTTTCCTTTCCAAACCAACCACTTCTGCCTAATTTGAATGCAGAAGATTTTGATATGTTTTCCTTTCCAAACCAACCACTTCCTCCTAATTTCAGGTGAGATACCTTTAAGGGCTTCCATTTGTTTTTAGTGTGCTTGATAATGAAATTAAACTCTCTTTTGGTTTGTTTTTTGATGTGAATCAGTGGAAGTTTTGAACATACTGCTTTGGACCAAGTTGATCTGCCCCTACAAGAGACTGCTTTTGATACTGTTCCTCTTGATGCTATTCCTTTGAATGAGGATATGCTTGTACATGATCCATTCTACTCTCTAATGGATTTTGAACAAAGCCAGAATATGATTCCAGGTTTTTATACATTTAAACATGGATTTTGAATGGTATTACCTTTACTGATATTATTTTCTTTTTCTAGGAGAAATAATGAGTGGTCTTGGCAACGAAGTCGGAATAAGTACTCATGAAATGTATAATATCGAAGTTCAAGATATTATTGCAAACAAAATTTCTGGGGAGAAGAAGATGATTAAGAGGCAGAGAGAGAAGAAGGGCAATAACTCTCAGACACTATCAAGAGAAACAATTTCGCAATACTTTTACCTACCAATCAAGAACGCAGCCAAAGAACTGAATATTGGCATAACCCGTCTCAAGAAAAGATGTAGGGAGTTAGGAATTTGTCGATGGCCTCACAGGAAGTTGGTGAGCTTGGAGACCATAATCAAGAATATTCAGGTTCTCTCTCATACATACTTATAATTTGCAAGTATGAAATTATGAAAGATTTATAAGTAAATAACCGATGATATCACTTCGATTTACAGGAGATGCAAAATAAAGAAGAAGGAGGACATATGGCTGAGAAGAAGTTGAAAGAAGCCATTGCGATACTGGAATGTGAAAAACAGTTGGTGGAAGAAAGTCCTAATACGCAGTTAGAGGACCAAACACAGAAATTGAGACAAGCATGCTTCAAGGCCAAATATAATAAGAAATTTAATTATAATAAACTTAAGGGGATCATAAAATCCCAAGAATCATTTCACAGTAATTTTACGGCTAATTCTGATGCTAGTCTCGATGCAGGCTCAAAGGGGAAAGAAAATGAGGAGGATGTCGAAAAAGAGGAGCTGAAGTCCATAATTACTAATTGTTTGTCTTCCTCCAATGTAAATATTGAAAAAGAACAATTACAAACCTTCATCTTACATTTGTCAGCTCAATTACAAAAGAGCAACTATAAGCATGTATCCTCAAATTCATATGAATACTACTGATATGAATAAAAGATGTGATGCTTATTATTAATGAAAATATCTTTTTCCCTTATTATCTTTTCTGTTCCACTTCAGGTGGCCAGTATTTCTCTGTGATAAGGGAAATATCGAGTGTGTCCATGACCATAACCACAGCCACTGCCACAACTACGACTATAACGATGGCTTCTGCTAGAGCCAACAGCATTCACTTCTGGGAGTGCTGTTGAGCCAATTCATCTGGCTTCATGATTTCTCAATAATAACTCATGTTAAAGCTGTCAATTTTGGATACCCTTTTTCTCGATATTGTTACTGTAGAACATGAAAAGTGGAGAATGTCTTCTCCAATATAACTTCATCAGTAACTTTTTCTCCGTAAAATTTTTAACTAAGATGTAGTTTTATACATCACGGAGTTCACGTTTTTACAATCTTGCAACTTCAGGTGCAACCATTCATACCGTACAGTGGGTAGTACGACCATCTTCAGGTGGTCAAATCTTTCTTTTTATCCACATGACATATGGATCTCCTTTTTTTTTTAGCATTTAGATGCATTTCTGTATGACATATAAATTTTTTTTTTCAGAAATATCAAGAGCTACAAATTCGAATTTAGCGAGATCAATAAATGCGTACCTGTCTTCTGGCTTTAATAACGGCAGAGACTCGTGCTGATAACATGTTATAAAATTAGGGTAATGTTAGAATAAAATCTACACACTACACACTAAGAAAATTCTAACTATTCTTTGCACAAGAATTTCTCTTCAAACTTCTCTCTTTCTTTCTCTCACAATTCTTTCTCTAATCTTTCTTTCACTAATCTTTCTTTGACAAAATAATGGTGTATTACAAGCTTAGAGAATAGCTCTATTTATAGAGCTCTAATTAGTGGATTACATCATGGCATACGTCATCTTCCACTAATCTTAATTAGTGGTG
This sequence comes from Voacanga thouarsii, assembly GCA_026120185.1. Lineage (NCBI taxonomy): Eukaryota > Viridiplantae > Streptophyta > Magnoliopsida > Gentianales > Apocynaceae > Voacanga > Voacanga thouarsii. The sequence continues at coordinate 72,131 of JANUWF010002184.1, read as the reverse complement.
TCTCCACTAAATGGTGGACATCCATAAAAATCTTCTATAATAATTCACATAAATCCATAATTAGTGGAGCCTCCACTAATTAATAAAGATTCCAATAATTCATAACAATATTAACTAGTAATTCAATAAATTTGCAAAATGTACTTCATTTTTTAAAAAAGTGTAATGGGCAACCTTCAACTTATATTAAAATGATGCCAAAATACTCTTCAGTTCTTCCCATCTGTGCTAATATAGTTTTCAGAAGATCATTTGTCTTTTGTTGCTCTTCTTGCTAAAGTTTGATCTCTTCCTTCATTTCAGAAACTTGTTGCTCTACTTCTTCTCTCTTGTGCTTATTCTCTTCTATCTCTGAAATATGTTGGTCCTCATAGAATGATCTTAGCAGCTTCATACTTGCTCCTCTACTATGTATGTACCCTGGTAAGTGGCCTATAGTTTCCTCGCAAATTTCAGCCGAGCTTATTCAAGTTGTGAGGTACTCTTTTTCTTTTCTCCTAAACAATAAGATTACCGAATTGTCAAATAAAGTTATAGATCCTAAACAGTGATATTATTAGACATTTTTCATATCTCTTGCTTTCTTATTCACAAAGGCTTTCTTTTTCTTGGAGAACTGAGTGTGCTCATAGATCTCAATATCATCAAGATCCTTTCCCTCCTTCCTTTGCTAAAAAATCAGAAGATAAATAATTATTTTCCTCTTCTTTGGACAGTGAATTATCGTATATAAATGCTGAATAAAGTTAGTTTTTACCTTTTCATCGTGCAAACGTGCAATAGACCTTGTCCCAATTGTATGTGGTGTGGCTAACTTCTACAACCTCCTTCTTCCTTGGAATCTACTATCAAATTCCAAATAAACCATGCCAAGTCTCCAAGAAAATTCTCACATCAAAAAGGGAATGCAAGAAATGTAGGAGCGGGCATAGCTTTTAAGCTTAAGGGTAATCAACTTATTTAGAGTATCAAGATGGCAAAAATTGACCCATGCTTCACTTAGCATCAAGAATTCTCAAAAATAATATAACTAACCATATATACTTTAAATTCAACCTGTACTGCTAACCAGAAGTCATTTAAGACTTTTTTTTCCCATTAAGGCAGGAAACAAGAAAAAGCGACTTCAAGCTCAAAATTTCAAAATAAAAGAATCCAATAGTCATAACTACAAAACTCAAATTAGCTAAAAAGCAGAGTAAAGCCTAATATGAAGGTGTATATTAAACAAATGAAAGCATTTCTAGAGGATAAAAATGAAAGCAGAAATATTGGAACAGGCCAATTAAATTGCGAATCTGGACATAGAGAAGCCAAATTCAGCAGGGAGTATTATCTGCTATGCAATTGAATATCTCACACTTGAGCCCTGTTTTCACATCAATTATTTTCAGCAAAGAAAAACAATAGCTTTTAAGTTCCACATGCATTATATTTGTCTTCTCCTTATCTAAGCATGCTATGCTTTTTTCTCTTATAAATTTTATTCGTGAATTGCATGGATTTTGGAATTTAGACTCTCTTGGCAGGGGTTGCTCCGAGGCATGTGATCTAGAAGTACATTTCACTACAAGAAATCTATCAATTTGCCACGGAAAAATCCGTGGCAAATCCGTGGCTAAACTGGAATTTGCCACGGATCTGCCACGGAAAAGGTCCATAGCAAAAACCTTCGTGGCTAAGTATTCTTTTGCCACGGAAATATTTTCCTTGGCAATTTGCCACGGATTTGTCACGGACGATTCTCAAACTGGACGTTTCCGTGGCAAATCCGTAGCAGATTGTCACAGATTTGCCACGGAAATAAATTTGTCACAAAAACGTTATTATTTTTCATATTAAATTATAATGGATTTGCCATGGATTATTAAAAATAAGGGTAATCAACTTATTTGGAGTATCAAGATGGCAAAAAAAAAAAAAAAAATCGACAGAGTTTCCCCTGTATACTGGACGTTTCTAGGCACATAGCTTCCACAAAATCAACAACATTTAAAAAAAAACATTAACTATCACAACAATAAAAGAGTAATCACCCATTACCCATGGGGAATGATCACCCATCACTCACGAGGAATGATAACCCATCACTCACGGGGATCCATAGAAATTAGCCACAACAAATTCCAGTATATATAGTATATATTGCCACTGAAGAACTCAAACATGCAAAAGCTAGTTAGAGAAGCAGACTCTTAGTCAATGAAATGATTCAAATACATGGTATGATGCAGATATTTGGAAATATTGCTTAATAAATGTACAAAGACAAAAAATAGAGAACAATAACATTGTAAACACTTCACTAACAATCTCTATGAGTCTATGTTCAAAATTTGCAAAACAGAACATCCCAAAAAAAAAAGCATATCTAAAATAAAGACCTTCAAGCAAAGGATGCTGGTTCAATGTGAATTTAAGACCTCAAACAACTTGCCTAGAAGTTTGAACAGAAATCTATAGCTGAATCATTTAAGCTGCAGAAAGCAAATAACTCTTGAGGGTGTTAAGGTTAATTGACGAGTAAGGACAAATCATAAAGGCAATCATACTAACCTGCTGACGAGCAGCTGCAAGTTTTAACAGTTCATCAGCCTCGAAGAAATTTGTGAACCACTGAGCTAGGGGATGATTTTTGGTGTCATCTCTTCTCCTCTTGTCCGTGTCCTCTATTGGAACTATAGATAAACTCCAAAAGAAATACTAATTAAAGAACATCAATGTGACAAAAGGAATCAGTAAAACTTAATTTGCCATCTCATATTCTCCTTATATATATCCTTCTAAGAATAAATTCACAAGTAAGACATTCTAGAATCTTCAAGAGATTCTCTAGGAAACAAAAGGGAATGTTGGTCATGAAGGGGAAAACAACAAAATACTACTTTCTTGAAGAACATGATAATTAAGAACTACATAAATCATTGGCACGTTTAGGACATCCAACAATCACATGAAAAACCCTGGAAAATGAAAGAACATCTCGTATGGATATTCGGCTGGGGGAAGGGAGAAGGGGGGGTTGTGGGGCGGGGAGCAGAGGTGGGCCCCGGAGGGGGAAGTTCGGGGGAGAGGTGCGCGGGCTGGGGGAAGGGAGATAGATTTCGGTGGGCGGAGGAGGGAGCGGGGAGGGGAGGAGTTACTGGGAGAGGCGCGCGGGCTAGGGGAAGGGAGATGGGGTTGCGGGGGGTGGAGGCGGAGGGGGAGGCGGAGGTGGGAGCTGTGGGAAGGGGAGAGGGTGCATGGGTGGGCGACCGGGGGAGAAGGTGACAGGGGTGAGGGGGAAGGGGGAGTTGCGGGAAAAGTGGGTGGTCGCACGGGGGGAGATCCGGAATTGGGGACCGGCGGGAGCTACAGGGGGCGGAAGGGGTTGCGGGGGGGGCGGGGGGAGGGGAGTTACGCAGGCGGGGGCGGGGGTGCGATGGAGAGGGGCGGCGGGAGGGAGAAGGCCAGATCTGGGGTTGGGAGAGAGGGGAGGCGGGCAGGGGGCAAATCTGGGGTTGGGAGGCCGGTAGGGAGGGGGGGCTACTGTGGGTTGAAGAAGGAAGAAGAAAGATGAAGAAGGACAATGCAAGAAAGGTATCGGTGGAGAAGAAGAGGAAGAGCACGGTACAATTATTATCTAATAGTACATAATTGTTATATATATCGAAAATAATTGTTATTCAAGAACATGAAACCATTGATATAAATATTGAAAATTTTAATTAATGAATTAAAACTCATAAACCCTTGTGAGGATCAAAATATTATTGGACAAGTATGATAAAAAAATACAAGTTAATATATAAGAATAATTAATAATAATTAAAAAATATTAAAAATAATGCCGATGGGAGTTTAAATATTAATTATTGGAGAAGAATGACGAAAAATACAAGATAAAATATGTGATTAAAAATAAAAACCAAGCCCCTGACGAGAATTGAACTCGGGAACTTTTGCATCCTCAATTACATGCACTTACATATATATATATATATATATATATATATATATATTGTGTGTGTGTGTGTGTGTATACATATATAATATATATACACTCACATACATATATATATATATATATATATATATAAGTTTGTCCAAGAATGGCCACTATTGGTTCGGCCGAGAGTGAGAGAGAGAGAGAGCTAGCTTCCTCTTGATTAGAAGTGAAGATTTAATTTTAATTTTGAAAAGTTTTGAATGGAGTAAACATAAGAGTGTTTTGAGTGGAGTAAATCAAGATACTTACAAAATATTTCGTTATTGTTATTTAAAAGGTATAGAACAAAAATTAACACAAACCAATATAACTAATAAATTAGAAAAAATAGAAAAAAAAATTCCGATTATCTTCAAATTTGGTCATAACACTTTTATTAGCAATTTAAACAAATCTAACGGTCGGATCATTAATTCAAAGTTCCTCTCTTTGTAAATGTCTTAGGTTTCGGTATTTTTGTTGATATTTGTTGGATTACATGACAAAATATATCCGATTATCTTCAAATTTGGTCATAACACATTTATTAGAAATTTAAACAAATTATTAGTAATTTAAACAAATCTAACGGTCGAATCATTAATTGAAAGTGCCTATCTTTGTAAATGCCTTAGGTTTTCGGTATTTTTGTTGATATTTGTTGGATTGCATGCCAAAATATATCTGATTATTTTCAAATTTGGTCATAACACTTTTCTTAGCAATTTAAACAAATCTAACGGTTGGATCATTAATTGAAAGTGTCTATCTTTGTAAATGCCTTAGGTTTTCTGTATTTTTGTTGATATTTGTTGAATTGCATGCCAAAATATATCTGATTATCTTCAAATCTGGTCATAGCACTTTTATTAGCAATTTAAACAAATCTAATGGTCGGATCATTAATTGAAAGTGCCTATCTTTGTAAATGCCTTAGATTTTCGGTATTTTTGTAGATATTTTGTAGGACTACGTATAAAAGTATACCCGATTATCTTTAAATTTTGTCATAACACTTTTAATATAAATTTAAACAAATCTAACGGTCAAATCATTAATTGAAAGTGCCTATCTTTGTAATGTCTTAGGTTTTCGGTCTTTTTGTAGGCATTTGTTGGATTCCATGTCAAAATATCTCTGATTATCTTCAACTTTGGTCATAACACTTTTCTTAGCAATTTAAACAAATCTAACGGTTGGATCATTAATTTAAATTTCCTGTCTTTGTAAATGCCTTAGTTTTTTAGATTTCTGTAGATATTTAACTAGATTGCGTGTCAAAATATATCTGATTACCTTTAAATTTGTTTATAACATATTTCTTAACAATTTCAACAAATCTAATGGTTGGATCTTTAATTTGCAGTGCCTATATTTGTAAATACCTTTAGTTTTCAGTATTTTTGTAGATATTTTGAAGGATTACGTGCAAAAGCATATCCGATTATCTTTAAATTTGATCATAACACTTTTCCTTACAATTTATACAAATCTAATGGTTAGATTATTAATTTAAAGTGCCTATCTGTGTAAATATCTTTATAAAAATTGGTGTTGTCACTAATGAGATTTCCCGTTTTCAAATGAGATTGGAGGGAAAGCCTTTAGTGACAAAGTTTTCCATTCACACTAAAAGTTATCATTTAGTGACAATCATTTTTGTTGTCACTAAAGGTTTGTCTTAGCAACATAAAATGTTATCTCCAATTCATGTTATTTAGTGACACGCATTTTGTTGTCACTAATGCCTATTTCTCCAACGCTTTTCGTCACTAAATGCACATAAATAGTGACAAGAAAATTGTTGTCACTATAAGTATACTATTTAGTGAGAAGATATTTTTTTGTCACTATAAGTGCATTATTTAGTGACAACAGTTTTGTTTTAGTGACCACAATTTTTTAGTTGTCACTAAATAGATTTTTTGTTTTCAAATGAGATTAGCGGAAAAGCCTTTAGTGACAAAATTTAGTGACTACATTTTCTACTGTCACTAAACGTTATCATTTAGTGATGAGTTTATATTGTCACTAAAAGTTTGACCTTTACTGACAATTTAATGGTTTGTCACTAATTCTGTTATTTAGTGACAATCATTTTGGTGTCACTAATATTTATTGTCACTAAAGTCCATTTCTCCTGTAGTGAAATAAGTACACCTATAAGCACATTGTTAAAGCTTAATAAAGATGAAAAAGGTAAGAAAGTGGATGAATCAAAATAAAGATGATGCACGGATGTCAAGTATCACTACTAGAAAAATGTAATATACCAACTAACTATTACCAACTAACCACGTCTGTCGGTAATTACCAACCAAAATGAAAATTGGGAAAATTTAAAACTTTTCCAACCACTTACCAACAAACATAATCAGTTGGTAAATAGTTAGTTGGTAATCAGTTAGTAATTGGTTGGTAATTTGGCGGGAATATATTTACCAATGGAATACGAACTAATAATACTCAGTTGGTACATTATTAGTTGGTAATCGGTTGGTAATTTAATGGAAAAAAAAATTATCAATTGGTTACCAACCAAAATATATCGGTTGGAAATATATTCAGTTGGTAATTTGGTGGGAATATATTTACCAACTGATTACCAATCTATAACAATCGATTGGTAATATATTCAATTGGTAATCGATTGAAATTTTAATTTAAAAATTTTACCCGACCGATTACTAATCGAAATGTATTAGTTGGTAATATATTCAGTTGGTAATCGGTTGGTATTTTAATTTAAAAATTTTACCGATCGATTACTAACTGAAATATATCGGCTGGTAATATATTCAGTTGGTAATCGGTTGGAATTTTAATTTTAAAAGTTTACCAACAAATTATTAACTGAAATGTATCAGTTGGTAATCAGTAAGTATTTTAGTTGAAAATTTAGTTTAAAAATTTTATCGATCGATTACTAATCGAAATGTATCAGTTGGTACTATATTCAGTTGGTATTCGGTTAGTATTTTAATTTAAAACTTTTACCGACCGACTACTAATCGAAATGTTTCAGTTGGTAATCGATGGGTATTTTAAATTAAAAATTTTACCGACCGATTACTAACCAAAATGTATTGGTTGGTGATATATTCAGCAATATCAATTGGTATTTTGGTTGGTATTTTAATTTTAATTTTTTAAAAAATTTAAATATGCCACGTAGCAGAATGGTTCACTACGTGGCGCCGCGCTGGAAAATCCAGCCTTTCTTGCGGCCAATAGGAGTCGAACCTGCATCTCCATTGTGGAGGCACAGTATTCCAACCATTGAGCTACATCATTGTTTGTTCAAATTAGTAGCACGTATTATATTTATTTACTTCTTGCAAAATATTACAATTATATGAAATACACTTTTAAAACTTGTAAAATTTGATTTAAATAAATAAATAAAGTAAAATTTTTTATCACTTTTGTTTTTTTTTTCATTTTTAATTTGCTTCTATTAATCAGAGTATATAACTATTCTATATATATACATATATATATATATATTCCTAAATGATATAAATTTTATTTTTGAATTAATAATAAAAGTAAGCAATTTTTCATACCTTTAGTTATACAACAAATTTCTTAGTTATAAATTTCTTTAATATAATAAATACTTTTGAATTTAGAAGACTCAACACATAATTTTTTAATTATATAAATATTCATAACTAAATAGAGATTAAACTATTTATCAATTAGGTTTTTTAAATTTAACAATCAAAAAATTATATTATATCTATACACATAATTTTATTAATAGATATAATTGTTATTCTTTTTATCATAATGTAAAAGTTATTAATTTTATTTCTAGGACAATATAAATACGTAGGTGTCATGTATATGTGTAGGATGTGTTTCCATCATATTTATATTTTTCTATATACATGCACATATATATAAATAGTAATTACTATAAATCATACAAAATTAAATAAGAATTATCTTTATTAATGCATATAGATTGCCAAAATATTCGTAAATTTAATTCTTTTATTTTATCTTCAACTTTTAAATTTATATCATATACAACAAATATTATAAAAATAAAAAGTTTTCTGTATAAAAAGTAGAAATACTTAGTAAAGTTACTATTTTTATCCCATACTTTTAATTACTACATCACATTTTGTCTTTCTGTATACATGCACATATATAAATTATAATTATTATAGATAAAATTTATAAATATTCAAGTTATATGTGAATGTATATTGAGACTTAAGGTCATATATTATTTAATTATTAATGCATTTAGTCATTACTTGAATTCCTATATTTTTTTTAACTTAATTCATTTGGATAATTATATTTAAGACCCTAAAGTTTCTAAAAAAGAAACCCTTACAACCATAAAAGTTTTAAAGCACAACCAATTTTAAATATCTTCTAAAAAATAACAAGCCAAGTGTAAAAATAAATAAAAAACTTTTAAAATAATTATTTCAATCATTATATTGTTTTAACTTAGTTCATTTAGATAATTATATCTATGTCCCTAAAGTTTTCAAAAGAAACCCATAGACCACAAATTTTCACTTAATCATTCCCTCCTGCCCCCAATACAAATGACATTCCTCTCTTCTCACTCTCCCCTTGCTCAAACCCATCCATTTCGTCCATCCGCCTTCTCCCTCTCAACTAGGGATGGCAATTCCCCAGAATAAAGCAGATATAACTAATAAAGATGATCCTAAAGAAAATAAAAAATAAAGTAGTAAAATACTTTAATTTAATATATATTAAGTATCAAAATGTATAATATATATGTACATATATTTATGTCTTATGTATTATTACACTTGATAACTGTTCTAGTAATTTTATTTTTTCTTCTTTTTTATTTTTATCCCCAAGAGTAAGAGTGTGTGTGTGTGTGTGTGTGTGTCACAACATATGAGTACATATAATTAGTATGTAAAAAATAATATACATATATAATAAATGTATGTGTGTGTATAAAATTATTGATTTTAAAGTATTTATATTTGTGATAATAGGTGTATGTATTTGTATTTTATATAATCTTATTTCTCTAATATTCTAAATATTATATTTCTAAAATTTTTTAAATAATTTGACTAAGAGTACTTTAGACAAGTTTATTCATAAAAATTATTATTCTTAGATTTTTTTTATTATTGTATGCATATTTGAAAAGACATTTATGAAATAGTTCAAATTAAAAAAAAGAGTATTTGAGAATCGCATTATAAAGCAGCGTGGATACAGGTTTGTCTCTCAAAGTACTAAAGGTCTTGAAAGGCATGAGCAAAAAATACTTGGTTTAGAAACCTGTATCTAGGTGGATAGTTTATTCCTTTCCTCCTACCTTAGATAATCAAAATATTTTTTGTAAATTATAAATTAAGTACCAAATTATTAAGATTTATAACATACCAATTTAGTAATGTTTTTGCCAAATTCAGAGTTTAAATTGATATTACAAAGATATATAGCATTTCATTTGCTTGAGGGTCATATTAATCTCTCTTATAATTGATAGAGTTTTTTTCTTCTTTGCTAAATTTCATTACATATGGAGTTAATTACTTGATTTGCACACGTCTCACTTTTTTAGACCTTATTTTTTTTATTTTAAAAAAAAATTAAACACAACAATTAATTAACAATAATAGTTAACTAAATTGTGGATGTTTAGAGTAATTACTTGTTTTATTACAAATTTTAAATTTATCTATTTAAATTTTAGATTTAAATCTAAACATAGTCTAAATGTTCTTTTTTTCCTAATTTTTTTTAAGGACATGATCTAGGATTTGGACTATTTTGTTTTGCAAATCACTAGGTACACGTGAATAGAAGTAATTAATTACCCTTAACTTGCAAATATCACAAAAAAATAAAACGGAACCTCAATATAAATATATTTTGATATAGTGTCTTCATTAATTTAACAATATAGAGATTATTAAATGGATGAACAAAAAATAAAATAAGTAAAAGAATTTAATAATTTAATAATATAACTTATATTTTTATTTATGTTAGATCAAAATAAAAACAAAAAACATAATAAAAAATAAAGCTTTATATAAGTTAATCTTATATTAGCTCAAATAATTAAAAAAATACTTTTAAAATATAAAACAAGATAAAATATTCTACCTATTATTCAACCCTACCCAATACCCATCTTCCTCTTCTGTTATTCCCCATGCCACCACTGCCCTCTTCCTTATTCTCTTCCGTTAGACTGTTTCCACACCACCGCCGTCCTCAAGCTCTAAGCCCAGACTTAGCTGATCTTGATCAGCTTCTCTGTTGTGGCTTGCGCCTCCTTCAGTCCTCCGTCTCAAGTTCTCCCATCTCTGCTACGCCTTCTCAGTTTTTCAAATATCAGTAACTCAACTTACCAAAAAGAAAGTTAAAAAAATTCCTAGCAGTTAGTACATAGTTGAGCAAAATAACGGTAGAAAAAAAGAAACCTAATATTCCACAGACTCTCGCACTAATCACATCAGCTAACATTAATCACATCTGCATTTAGGTTCTGATTTTTGCTGATTATCAAATGCTAATTAATTAATGCTTTTATAGGTTCTTCTTTGAATGCTATAGAGTTTGGCTCTATTATAGCTAACATTTATTATAATTATTATTTGGTGTTGCTTTGTGTCGCATTTGATACTCTATCTATCTGCTTCATCTTCTAGTCGTTGATTTGATGTCACATTTGATACTCCAACTATCCACAATTCTCCGAGTTTATTTGATCTTTTTGCTATCAACTGATAGGTGCTTTGTTCAAACCATTGAAGAATCATTTCTGGGCCATGATAGGATTTCTCAACGCTGAAAAATTCAATTCAAATGAAGAGGTTTGTTCTCTCATCTGGGTTTCCATTTAGCTTTTGTTTATTTCTTTCATGGCTATCTGGTTCCTCTTGTTTTGATTTCTTCGAGGGTTTTGCTGAGATTTATTGATTATTTCCCTGTGCGTACACTGTTTTAGACTGAAATGTACGTTTCTACACTAGTTTGACATAATTTTGTAGTTTCGTTCAGTAATGTACGCATTTGATTTGAGAATCAAGCCGTATGGAAGCTTTTTCATGTTTATATAATTTTTTTCTATATGTTACTATAAAAACCATTTGGCTAAAGTTTTGGATATATAGATTTATTTGAGTACCCTTGTATATTTACCTAATAAGGTTATAAAGTTGAATAACCTTATCTATTATTGGAGTTTGATAGTTAATTCAGACAAAGCTTTCTTTCTCTTAATTAATGACCAATCTGGAAACAATTAATTTGTTGTTTGCGTTGACTTGACATGGTGGTAAAATGGTTGGACACAAAAATTTTCACTTGTATTCGTGTGAACACAAATGACTTTGATGTTTGTTTTATTATATTATGGACTTATTTGTTTGGATAAGTGGCTGATTGTACTTATACTTGACAATGCATACATGTTCAATCTAGTAATATGAATATTTTATTTCTTGATTTTATTGAATATATATTGTGTAAACAAGAAATCTATGATAAATAACTGTAGGGAAAAATGAATATCTAAATTTCAAGATCTATTGGGTATATCTATTTCAATATTTTTTATTGAGGATATCTATTTCATTGTTTGCATTTTTAGCTTGTTCGACACAAGTGCTCTCAATGAGGCCTGATCGAGTGTGGATGTACAATAGGCTCCTACCTGGTAAAAAGGGGATAACGAGAGAGTTTGTGAATGGTATTAATGGATTTGTCAAATTTTCAAGCACACAATTGGACTTTACTAGTGGGGGAAAAATTAGATGTCCATGTTCAAAGTGTAGGAATCGAAAATTCTTAAGTGTTGTTGATGTGAAGCTTCATCTATGTAAGAAAGGATTTCCTCCAAATTATTATCAATGGTATTCCCATGGGGAGCCATACATCTTTCCCATAGAGCAAAGTCCTACTGGTGAGGTTCCTAATGTTTGTGAAATGGCCCCTAAGCCAAGCAATCCATTTAGGGATATACTTTTTGATGCAGTTGGATGGGATAGGACATTGGATGAACATATGCAAATAGAAGAGTTGCCTAATGTAAGTGCACAAAAGTTTTATGATTTACTAGAAGTAATAGATGAACCATTGTGGCTCGGGTGTGATAATCAATCCCAATTGTCCACGGCTGCTCGACTTTTGACGATCAAGTCAGATTACAACTTGCCTGAAGCTTGTTTTGATGCTATAGCACAACTCATCAAAGACATTACACCTGAAGGAGATAAAATGCCAAAAAAAAATTATGAGACAAAAAAAGTTATCTCAGGTTTGGGGCTTCCATATAAATAAATTGAATGTTATATCAATGGGTGTATACTTTTTTGGAAAGAGTATGAGCAGTTTATAGAATGCAAGTTTTGTAATCATCCTTGATGGAAACCAAAAAAAGGGAGTTTGGGTGTGGAGAAAAATGTACCATATGCAAGAATGCATTGTCTGCCGTTAACACCAAGATTACAACGATTGTATGCATCAAAAGCTACTTCCCAGCATATGAGATAGCATGCAAAGCATAAACCTCTTCCTGGGACTATTAGTCATCCTTCTGAAGCAGAGGCTTGCAAGTCCTTCAATCATGCACATCCTTCATTCTCTGCCGAGCCTCGCAATGTAAGACTTGGACTTTGCACTGATGGATTCACTCCATTTCGCCAATCTAGTAAACAATATTCCTGTTGGCCTGTGATAGTAACTCCCTACAATCTGCCACCTGGGATGTGCATGAAATCACCATACATGTTTCTGAGTGTCATAATTATTGGTCCTAAAAATCCTATGAAATAGTCAGACGTGTATTTGCCACCTCTAGTGGATGAGTTAGTACAGTTATAGGAAGTAGGAGTTCCAACTTATAATATTTCACTGAAGCAAAATTTTCAAATGTGGGCTGCTTTAATGTGGATAATAAGTGACTTTCTAGCTTATGACAAGTTATCCGGTAGAAGCACGGCTGGTAGATTATCTTGTCCATATTGTATGGAGAAGTCAAAGGCATTTAAGCTTTAACATTCTCTAAAAAATTATTTTTTTATTGTCATTGACAATTTTTGCCTCTTGATCACCCTTTTCAAAAGAATAAAAATTCATTTAGGAAGAATCGAACCAAGGACTCACCACCTCCACAGAAACTAAGTGGGGATGAAATATGGGCTTGAGTGAAAGATTTGCCTACTATGCTTGAAAATGGTGGAAATGGCATACTGGAAGGCAATAGGGAGTCTCATAATTGGGGCAAGAAAAGTATATTTTGGACTTTGCCATATCAAAGAATGAATCTCATTACACATAATCTTAATGTTATGCATATCTTAAAAAATAAATTCAACAATATATTTAATATTGTATTGATGTTAAGGGAAAAAACCAAGGATGGTGAAAATGTAAGGAGAGATTTAAGTGAGATTTGTCGATGAAAGGATTTGGAGCTATCTGACGGAGGTACAAAGAAGCCAAGGGCATGCTATTGTTTGGAAAAAAATGCTCGAAAAATCTTGTGTGAATGAATCAAATCATTAAAATTTCCTGATGGTTATGTTTCCAATTTGTCAAGATGTGTGGATATGAAGGAATGCAAATTGTTTGGCTTCAAATCTCTTAATTGTCATGTATTCATGCTCCGATTGATTCCCATAGCATTTCGGCTTTTGCTCCCAAAAGCTATTAGCAATGCACTAATAAAAATAATCTTATTTTTCAAGGATTTAACTTCTAGGATGTTACATGATGACCAAGTACTAAAGTTGGAAGAAAATATTGTTGTGGTCATATGCAAGTTAGACAGAATTTTTCCACCAAGTTTTTTTTATTCAATGGAGCATTTGCCAATTCACTTACCATATGAAGCTCTAGTTAGGGGACCTATGCAATATAGACGGATGAATCCCTTTGAAAGGTCAGTCAAATAATTCTTACCTTATTTGATGGCATTTACTTTTTGGCGTGCCATTAATACATTTTATCCTTAGGTTCTTAAACACTTTGAAAAAGAAGGTAAAGAATAAGACAAAGGTTGAGGCTTCAATTTGTAATGCATACATAGTTGAAGAAGTGTCAAGTTTTTGCACTCATTACTTTAAAACCCGTGTTAAAACAAAGAGTAGAAGGGTTGATAGAAATGATGATGGTTGTAGTTCAGAGTTATTTGCTTCAAGAATTTCAACTTTTAGCTATCCTGGGCGGGTATCAGGTGCTTCACAAACCAGCTTTCTATCAAACAAAGAACATGATACAGCTGCATTGTATATGTTGTTGAGCACCGAAGAGGTCCAACCCTATGTAGAGTGAGCATTTCTGTCGCTATCCACCCCATCGTCAGATGACCAACATCTTTCAATTCTTGAGCCTTCATCCACTAGAGGATTTCCTGCATACCTAGCATCCTTAGCATCTACAGTAATGAATCTTTGTTATTAACCTCTATGGACGCCTAAGTAACAACAAGAGCAGAACATCCAGAAGAAACATTAAACACTTCTTGGTTTTTAAATGACCCTACATTATAAGCAGACTCATCCCAGCATTTTCGAGCTGCCTCACCAGCAATTTCATCTCTGCACCTCCCATTGGATGAATCAGCAGAAGTTTCAACATAAGCCAAACTGCCTTTCCCAACCACCTTCCTTGGAACATCTCTCCATAGAAAAAAATTACACTCAGCCTTTTTTGTGTTTTGCTTCATGTTTTCATTACGACCAAAACAATTAACCTTTTAACAAAAGTGCAACTTTCATCCAACTTTAGACCTAACAAAGTTGCCATCATGTTTCTAGCATTTGCTTCTTGATCTTTAGTTTCAATGAGGATAGTTTCACCTTTTTGGTCATTTCTTTCAGTCAAGGAATTGGTCTGCCCAATTAAACCATACTTGCTAGGGAAAAATCCATATGGCATCCCCTGAGAGTATTTTCCTGCCTCACTTGATGGATTAACACTTTCTGTTCCACCTAGTCTGAAATATATCCCAACGAATTCAATCATTGCCCCAAAGGTGCAGAGGGGGAATAAAACACACCCACAAGACACAAGGGTAGTACAATTAACTCAAGGCATACAGTCCTTCCAGTAGAGTAGTTAAGAAATTGCCAAAAATGTAATAGACACATACAAACCAACAACCATAAAAATAACAAATGAATGATGAAAAAAAATAGGACAGCAAGTAATCAGAGCATAAATATCCAAAGCTCAAATTTAACCCAACTTTATTGAAATTGTTTGCTTACTTTTCATAACTTTTAAATGCTTACTAACTGACGTTAGAGGCCTCTGTTGTTCTTAACCTCTATATAGGCCTGGGTAGGATGGAACTTTTGCATGTGTAACAGGGTTAAGTTTGTTTCTCTATATGTCGGTACATGTTTGTTGGTCATATGTATACTTGGTTTAGATTGACAAGATGATCATATTCAAGATGGCTTGCAATGATGGTTACTAATAGTTGCAAGACTGTAATGTGTTGAATAGCAGAACACTAGTTTATGCTGCTTTATTTCAGAACTGGAATGACTATTGCATATATTGATACAAATGGAAAGAGATTTCATCAGTTTTCTAATTCTTTTAAGAGAGAGAGATAGAGAATAATCTTTAAAGCCAAAAGCTGAGGAGAAATGACCTTTCCACTCTTTGTTGAGCAAAGTTCTCTATAAGTGCAAAGTTGAGTGCACACATTATCTGATTTACCTGAATCTATTACATTATCACATTATCAATTTTTGTAGTTATTCCTTTATATTCATGTTCATGAGGTTCTCCATTGCTTACTCTTTTTGAAACCACAGTGAAGTAAAGCCATTCATGGTTGAAGCATTTTTGGATGTTTTTACTTGCAAAAACAAAGTTGAAGTTCATAAGACAATTTTCTAGTTGTTGGTTGTTTGTTGTTGTTCGCTAAACCAATTGTTTAGAGTTTATTTTGGATGTTTTTAGCTCTCTTTTGGTATGTATTTCTATGAAGAAAATGTTGGAAAGAGGGCTATTTTGCCATGTTTCTTGGCTAAAACATGTTGTGTTCAAGAGGTGTGAAAATCAGAACTTAAGCTGGTTATCGGAGAACTTAAGCTAGTTATATGAGAAACATGTTTTGAAAATGAGAACTTAAGCTGGTTGTATGTTAATAAATGCATGCTGGGCAGATTTTATTTTGTAGTTTACAGCTATTTATTTGGTGTATCTACGTATATTATGAACCTGACAACAAAATTCAGAAGAACACAAACAAAAGCCTTCATTTTTATTTTTTTTTTGTGAAATGAAATGAATTATAATAGAATTTAATTCAAGTTCTTAAATTTCTATGTCTTTAATATCAGTTTTTGGATCACCTACAAATTTAGAATAATCACGACTAGTGCCTAAAAGAAAACAGTATTGCTGCAATTAATGAGCATAGGAAGAAAAGATGAAACTAATTTTTTTTATTTAAATAAAAGAATCTGCCACTTTTCTATATAACCTAAGGGCTGTTTTTGTTAATTTTTTCTTACATTATAGAATCCTTTGCAAAGATGATAAAGCTAAGAGGTTGCCAGGTAACAAGCCTGCACATTCCATTCGACTAATCATGCAATCAATGTTTCTTGGACTATATGAATCTTGGTCAAAGGTCCCAAACACAGTTATGGATGTTTGGTTTGCCGAGTGGACAGTAATTGTTTCTTTTCTTGCTTTTATTTAAGTGTTATATATAAATCATCTATATAATGTTTTGACAATTCTTATAGCTAATATGTAGAAACAGTTCCAGTGGGATAAGATGCATGGACTCATTAGATCAAAATGGGACAAGAAAGGTGGCAAGATCTACACTTATTTGATGGACCAAGTTCGTAAAGGGAAAGTCTCACATGACATTATGAAGGATGAAGACTATAACAAGCTGCGAGCAATTTGCGATGGTGACAAATTCAAGAAGATTTCAGAGATAATGAAGGCAAATAGAAATAGTGATTGTGGAGGTTTATGAGGTTCACGTCACTTCGGCAGTTCCATACCAGCAACAATGCACAAGTGAAAACTAGTAACTTTTCTTATTTTTAGCACTTCAATTCAAATTGATGAAAATAACTTGTTCTAAAAATACTTAGAATTAATATATATATATATATATATATATCTAACGTGATTTAATACTATTTTATGATTAAACCAAATATAGGATGGGAAATATCATAGGGACTACTCACACTTTGAAATATATGTCTTCATACACAAAATAAACACTGAAGATGAGGTTGAGCAAGTGCTTAAGAAGGAACGCCGAATGTGGGAGGGTGAAGACATGGAGCTTGGAGGCCCAGAACTTGTCTTTGTTGACAAGCGGTCTGAGGAAACATATGTAAGTTTCATAAATTAATAATGGTCTTTAGTATTTTTTTTTTTTATTCCATACTACTATATCCATTATATTTAGCTCAAGTGAAGGTAGCTTTACCGCTTCCATTTTTCCCATCCAAAGTAGAAGACTTTGATGTGCCTACTTATTGGTTTCTATATGTATAGCCTTTTTGTGGGAGTTTTGGGAAGAGGGGGGGGGGGAAGAGCTTGGTTAAAATGTGTTTGTTATGCATGAACTATGAAAGGGGGGTGCATTGTAGACCAAGTCAAATAAAGAGAGGGGGGAGCTTGGTTATAATGTGTTTGTTCTGCATGAACTATGAAAGAGGGGGTTGCGGGGGTGCATTGTGGACCAAGTCAAATAAACTTTTCTAATTGGAAAGATGGCAAAACATTCAAATAATGGTGTCACTTTTTTACTTTTATGTTACAACCAGATGATTCTAATTCCAATGGATGTTCCTTGTTTTAAGCTTCACAATCACTAATATAGTTGAGATTTTCATGGTGTTTATTCCAAAATTCTTATCCATTGTTTATTTTGATATTTCTTCATTTGTTTATGTGTTAGCGTCACTACCAAGAAGAATTGAAGAAAGAGATGGCATCACTTGCTAGCCAGACAGTTGAAGGGAAACAGCCTCCACCAATAAACAAGGCTGATATTTGGTTTTGAGTCGTAGGCCACCATTAGAAAGGGAATGCAGTTTATGACATGGGATCCCTAAGCTCCAGTTGTCTATAGAAATCTACTTCACACATGTCATCGTCTTCTTCATCCATTTCATCAGCACATCCTTCGCATTTTGTGGAGACAACTAACTTTCAAAATACTATAAATGAGTTGGTGCAAAAGGCTATTGACACATAGATTCAAGAAGTGTTGAAGACAAATAAGTGGTTGACAGCGGAGGTTTCTTTGCTAACATAGAAGGTTAAGGACCTAAGTAGATTAAATCAACTAGAAAATTAATATTCCTTCACTGTGTTTCTTAATTGTATTAATATTCCTTCATTGTTGTTAAACCATGGACCTGTAGTTCATCTCACTTTCATATTATGATAATCTTTTATGTTTAATTAAAGATGATGTTTGGTTAGGATTTGTGGTATTTTGTGAGGGAATTATATTTGCTTTGAATTTGTGGAAGGATGATGTTTGTGTTGGATTTGATGATGTTTATGTTGGGTTTGTGGATGTGTTTTGGCTTTATTATTTTATAAATTTGTCAAATGCAGGTGTTTGGTTATATATTCAGATGAACCAGAATTCTGCCAAATTAAAGAAAAATTACCAACTGAAACATCAGTTAGTAATTGAATAGAATTCGGTTGGTATTTCAATTTGTAATTAAAAATAATTCAGTTTGTAATATATCAAATAACAGTTAGTAATTTTCAAACCAACTATCTACCAACAAACAACTTAGTTGGTAATTTACCAACAGATTTTAAATTACTAAAATAGTTAGAAAATTACCAACTAATATTTGGTTGCTTTAGAAAGAAAACTACCAATAGAAAAAAAAAGAATTAGCAACTGAACAACTCGATTAGTAATTTACCAACAAAAAATTACCAACAGATTTTAAATAACTAAAATAGTTGAAAAATTACCAACTGAATGTTCAGTTGGTAAATAAATAAAACTACCAACTAAAAAAAAAATAATTACCAACCAAAAGTCAGTTGGTAATTACCTACGAATATATCAGTAGGTAGTAACATGTCTTAGTTGGTAAATTAGTAAATTATAATCTTATATTCAACACAAATTTATCAACCAAAAATTATAAATTTACAAACTACATTTTTTGTTGATAATTACCAATTGCAACAATCGGTTGGTAACATAAATGTTTGTTGGTAATTACCAACCAAAATAGTCAACTCAAATGGCAAACTTAATGCCAAATTTCCAACCGAAGATTTTACGTTACCAACCGAGTTTTGGTTGGTAATTCTTAACTGAAATAGTCAACTCAAATACCAAACTTCATGCCAAATTTCCAACCAACGAATTTACAGTACCAACTAAAATGCAGTTACTAATTACCAACCAATTCCAAAAAATTTCAATTGGAAAATTTACAAGCTAAGCTTTTTGCAGGCGACGCCATTTGGTTGGTAATTGGTTGGTAAATCATGATTACCAACCAAATTTAGCTAATTACCAACCAATTTTGTCAATTGGTAAATCATTTTTTTCTAGTACTATATGCCAAGTGCAAAGTTGAGAGAAAAAGCACTAGTGGGCACTGTTAGTTTCTTGGACACTCTCTTATCTCTTGGTACAGCAAGAAGTAAGCTTGCATCTTTCTTTCAACAACCGAAGCTAAATTTGCAATGGATATATTCACCAAACCATTGGTGGATGAACGATTCGATCATCCGAGGAAAGGTTTGGAAATTACCAAATTATGTAACTAATGATTTTGCCACAGATTGGTTGTTTATTCTTGTAGAATTCCTAAAGATCTTTTGAGTTTGGATAAAGATATTAAATGCAGTATTTGGACTGTATTTCAAGTCAAAAGTTATAGTATCTTTTCATCAAGTGTGACACACCTTTTGGACAGGGAAATCGGATGGACAATCTGTGTCCAAATGTTCAAATCTTTTAAACTCTAAATGTTCGCGCCTTTTTTAATCCAGCTGCAACACTTTCTCTCTGCTTATCAGAATATCTTCACATATTTTCAAAAATCACCTTTCTTAAATGTACTAAATTGTACTTATACTCTCCAATAACGCATAAATCCTAAAGCAAATTTAAATCTATTTGAATCTTCTTCTCTTTTAACAAAAAACAAAAAAAAACAAAAACAAAAACCTGCTATTTTTCTTTGCATTTTTTTTCTTTCCTCTAGCCTTCATTCTCTCGCCAAAGGCCTAAAAAATCAAACCCTTCAATCCTGTTCGCCATGGGTAAAACTCTAAAACCCAACAAAAGGACTGAGCCAATAATGAAGGAGATCAAAAAATGCAAGATAAAAATAAAAAAAAAAGATGGGGGAAATCCGTTGCTGTCAGACCGATATCTGTGAAGAAGAAGAAAAAAGGAGTTGCCATTGATGAACCAACTCCTCAAATTGTATTATCAAACAACCTCCAGAAGAGGAAAGCACAAAATCTTAGGTACCTCAATTTCTCAGCTTAAAAAGTGAATATGAGTACAATGATTGGGTATTTAGAAATAGAACTATTATTGTGGGCTATCGGGTTTATACCAAGGCATTTTTAAATTATGCGTGCATTCTTTTTTTTTCAGTTAGTTGGGGGTCTTTATGATTTTTGAATGAAAAACTATACACTACACTGGTTTAAGAATTCCACGTGAACCTGAGAAAAGGACGACATAAGGAAACAGTGAACGGGTTTATTGTGCAGTGGTATATATCTAGAGTTGGAGAGTGAACTTCGAGTTTGATCACCGTATGTTAAATAGATTTTTTTTTTTTTTATGTCAGAGACAGTGGAATACAATTTTTTGAAATGAACAAACTGCCTAAAAAATTTTGACCTTTTCGATTTGAGATGAAATTTACTAGTGCCAAGAATTTCAGAAATTCAAGTGATTGAAATGCCAACTGGTTAAATGGAATGGGGAGATTGCTACACCACATGGTCTCAACCATAGTGATACCTAGTTTTGGCTACAAGACATCTGTAAGTATTCTGCAAATAGTATTGATGATGGCTCTGTCATAAGGAAAACAAGTTAACCTTAGGTTTTTGGTTGTGAAACTAATGACTCAATCTAGGAACACATCAAACAAAGTATTACTTTTTGGAAACCTTCTCACCAAGCTATTCAAGTGTTTCAATATTGATTTGAGTGTGGTTGCCCCTAAGCACTACAAGGTAAGCATCTACAGTAGAGATTCATTTGACAAAACAGGGCCCATTCAAGAGGATAATCAATGGATATTACTTAGAGATGCCACTAAAGAAGAGGAAGAAAAATTGGTAAAGGCCAAGGAAAATCTGCTACATTAAGACGAACAAAAAGAAAAGTTGAGACTGAAATTCAAATGAGACGTTAAGTAGAGGGAAGTAGAAAACTCAGGAAAGTAGAATAACTCAAAGTATTTTGGATGCTATAATTATGCTATCCACCAAGCTAGATAGTTTGAGTATAGACATCAAAGGTGAACAAAAAAATTTTGTTGGGAAATAGACTGACAAATGTGGAAGGAAAGCAATTCGACTGAACAATTTCCTCCACCCGTGCCAGAGCTTGAACCTATCATCCTTCAACATGGGAAGAAATTGATGTTCAGCTAGAGTAGGATAGTAAGAAAGAGAATAAGAAAAAGGCTGATATTACTAATGTCACATATCTACACACCAAGGAACCAATAACTGCTCCACCTACTATTGACAAGGAAGTTCCCAAGCAAGACAAACCAGTTGTATTTGGCAGCTTACCTGGCCAAAGGTAGAATCATGTCATGGTAAAACAAAAGTCCAGTAGAACTGTTAGACAACATTCAGAGAAGGGTGACAGTGCTAAGCCTGCGACTATCCTCATTCTATGAGATGTAGCAAATGATGATCAATGACTGATGACCTCTTCTGCCAACTTTCATTCTAATGACACAACTTTATTTTGCCAAATTCATACTATGCACTATATTTTCATGAACACCTTTATTTTGGTCTTTAACTGATATTACTACTAGTTTCCCACTACTTATTGTTATTGGTAATGTTGCTTATTGCTTCTCTGCTGCTTATTGTTATTTTTTTTATTGATGACTGAGGGGGAGAAATAAATATGGATTGTGAACTTGAAATGTGATTTTTGACTTAGTAGTGACTATGATTGTGGCTTTGATGACTATTGTGCCCTGAAGTAAAGAAGAAATTATTCTATGCATTGATTTGAGAATAGCATAGTTGTTGTTTGAATTGTGTGATGAGAAAATTATATGACTATCGTTATGGGTTTATGTTGATAGATTACAATAGGACTGTTTTTGAATGTCTTTTCTTTGCTGAATCTGAAAAACTGTTTTGAGAGTTTTGGATATCTATCTAAGTAAATTTGATATAATTTTTTTTATAAAACTTTAATGCGATTATTGTTTGAAGTTTTTTTTCTTTGAAAAAAATCTTGATGTTGACCCTGCACAGACACAGGGGGAGTTTTGGACATGCATTTCTTCAATCCAAAATATCAACTCAAAATTGACTTTTAAAAAGCTATCTTCTGCCTCATTTTAACCTATTTTAGACCTACATTTTGAAAGTCCAAAACCTTGAAATACAATCTTATTTTCAAACGCACTTCAAAGCTAGCATCTTTCTAACTACTATTCATATGTGCACATACATAGGGGGAGTATTGTTTTTATGATCTATCCTCTACACCTCCGCATGTATATATCTATATTTTTTTTTTGTGACACTATTTGGCTATTTCCTGGAGAAATAGTCCTTTTTATGGAAAAAATGAGGATAAGGAGGTTAGTTAGGTCATAGGCTCACTGAACCATGTTTATGAGACTATATTTCATTTTCCTATCTAAAACTCGTAAGTACTCTTTGAGTCATGTAATGAGATAATACATTTCAGTTTAAATTCATTCTTATTTCTTTCGGTTTAAACATGTCCATACTGTATATATCATTATTTTCATGGCACAATCCCAACAAGTTTGTCATCACTCAAAGAAGGAGAGATTATTTGCCCTAAGGGCCTTCTCTTGTGTTTTGACTTATGACAAACATTGATAAGGACTAACTTATGTGATCTACATATGATAGGACATACTTGACATCAATTCTTCCAAAGCGTTCAAATAAGATTGCTAAGAAGCTCTTAAGCAAATGGAACTCAAAGAAGTGATTGATCAAGCATAACATCATCTTAAGAGCTTGCATACCGTAAAGCCTTTGTGAAAGAACTATAGACTAGGAATCGTTGTTAAGGTATTATTTGTAAATTCCTATGTCTCACTACCTTATGTTCAATTTACTTTTACCTTAAAGTACATAAATAAAATAATTTCAAAGAGTAGGTCTTCATATGTTTGGATTGAGTAGTTTGGATGGGCCTCTGAATCCAAAACACCATTCAATAATCTGTAGCATTTTTCAAAATGTTTTTGCTTAAAAAAGTATCATTTTGGTCGGACATCCTCCCACTTTGTGGATCCAAAATCCTAGAAATCCTGACAGAAAGTAACTTTTTCGGGTTTTGGTCCTATAAAAGCCTTTTGAAGCAGGTTTTTGTACTATCTTTTTCAGAAACACTCTTACACTGTAGAATACAAAAATCTTCCTTCTTATATGTGCTTCAAAGTGAAATAAAATTGTCCCAAATGTAAAAGGTTGTTGTGCTTAGTTGTTCAAATCTGCTCAATCTATGAGCTATCTCTGTACTCTCTTTTAAATTTGTCTTCTATCAAAGTTAAGGAAGTAGCCTTAACTGTTGAGTTTGAAGAGGTTGTGTATAAAACCAAGTGTGGCCTTAATTGTTAAGTTTGAAAAGGTTGGGTGTAAAACCAAGTGTGGTGATCCTCTTGTGTAAGATTAGTGTTGCCTACCACCATTCATTTGGAAAAATGTTTTTGGTGATTATGTTGAAATTCTTAAGTGGGTACTTAAGGTAGTGGATATAGATCAGTTGAGGATCGAACCACTATAAATCCATGAGTCTTTTCTTCTACATTTTATCTGCACTTTGTAATTGCATTTTCTTTGGTTATCAGATCAAAGAATTCTATCCTTATCTTTGCAATTATTGATTAGCTTTAAAGACTTTATTGTTCTATAGTAAGTCTGTATTTGTTATATCAACAACCCATCTTTAAAACATACTATTTTCTCATCTTTTAGTGCTGATTCAAAAGATTCCTGTCTGCACTCCTACAGTTGCGAAGTAAATCTGTCATTGTGAACATAAGCATTGCACTCCTCCTTACATTCATTGATTTAATCAAAGACTTTATGTAGTTTGGTGAATTTGTTATTGTTTCTTAATTTACCCATCTTAAATGTAGATCTTCTTTTCATTATTTAGTGGAGCTTTGAAAGTTTTTTAGTAGCTCATTCTAAGCTGCACAAACAATATTTTTTTGGGTCACTTACTTTGTTGGTTCTTACTTTAAGATTATCAAAAGATCTTTAAAATCTGAAATTATTTGCCATAAATCTTATTCATCCCCCCTCGCCCCTCTGAGATTTATCAATAAAGTTATAGGGCTATCAGTTCAATGATCTACATATGAGGCACCCTTCTAAAGTATATATGAGAATATCATGCTTCTGTGAAATGGAATTTTCATGATAAAATATGCATCAACATTTAT
This sequence comes from Voacanga thouarsii, assembly GCA_026120185.1. NCBI lineage: Eukaryota > Viridiplantae > Streptophyta > Magnoliopsida > Gentianales > Apocynaceae > Voacanga > Voacanga thouarsii. The sequence continues at coordinate 47,483 of JANUWF010002184.1, read as the reverse complement.
TGTCATTCTTTTACTTGTTATTTAAAATGTTTACTACTTTAACAACTACCCTATGATCATGCTAAGCATGAACAATTATATCACAAGTCATTAAAAAAAATCATAAAACCTTTAATGATATTAAAATTTTATTATATGAAAACATAGAAACATCCTATAGATGAACACAAAAACTGCAAATCTAAATATGATAAGGCAGTAATGTAATCTAAGAAAGTCTACCCATAAATACAAGAACTCACAATATGGGCATCAGATAATTTTAGTTGAATAAATAGAGGCAATGCCAGTGGAGCTTAAGCACTTGGAAATAATAATTCAAAAAGATATATACTCCATCCTAAAACCAACAGGCTTATAGTTCAGATCATATTGGACACAGATTCAAAGATGCTTATATTTTGTTAAAGTAGTGTATTGACAAAAACTAAATCAGGTCCATTAACAAAAAGTGTATTAGCCAACATTTTCCAAGGCGGTAAAAGAAAGCTACATAGAACAATTAGAGACAATCACACCATCTCAAACCAAAAAGAAAAGAAAGAGGTAATGCATGCAAACAAAGGCAGACCATTCTTTCACAGAAGTAGAAGTAATCGAATGAGTACAAGTAGGTTACAGAAAATCTCAATTTGTAAGAAATAAAAGACCCTACTTAAAATAATAATAATTAAAAAAATAAACCCTCATAGAAGCAGGAATTTTTTGAACACCAGTAATTAATAACATATAGCAAATAACCAAAACATACGATAATAACCTATAGATTTCTTTCTATTTGCATAATATAAGGCAGTTTTGCATTTCGATGATTTTTTTTGTTCATTCTTCAAGAAATTTCCTATAGCTCACTCTTTTGATTTTAATAACCTGTAGACAAATTGAATGATTTACTACAATCATCCTATCGACTACAAGTCTACTACCTGATGTTATATTTTTCTTGTGACGAACCTTTGTTTTATCTTTTAGATTTTTGAGATTGTGTTGTGGTTAAACACGTCATTATGGCAAATTATTTGAGGGGCAGTATATGGCCATGGGTACAAAGTCAAGAAGATGTTAATGGTGTGAAGTTGGCAAGATTGCAAGCATATATTAATGATGCACTTAGTGAGAGGAATAGTATTTGGAGTGTAATTTTCCTACAAGATCAAGGCATAAGTTGTGAGTTATATGGAGAAGAGCACTTTGGTTATTATCCTCAACCTAATGGAGCCTATCATTTTGAAAACTAATGGCAAAGTAGAGCTTACAAGTTGGAGAGTTATGAGCCTTCAAGTGCAAATTGGAATAATCAATTCCCATATGACCCTCTAACTCCACCTTCACAATCTAGGCTATCACTTGAGGAGATAATGAATAATTTTATGGCTAATATCAATACATCCCTTCAAACATTGAGTAACCAAAGTGTACAACAACAAAGAATTGTTGAGAAGATACAAGAAAGCACTTCATTGAGCACATTGGATACTATATGTAATAGAAGTACAGAACTAGAAATCACAGTAGAGCATATGCAGAAAATAAGGTGAAAAAGTTGTTGGAAAACAAGATGAACCGGTGCCAAATGAGTTAGGACCGTGCTGATTATGCAAAAAAGAACTGAAACAACGAGGAAAAAGCCACCAGAGTTTAAACCACATATATTATATCCGAGCTGACTATAGAAAGAGAAAAAGGATGAAGTGCAAAAAGGAAAATTTCTGAAATGGCCCTTGGAAATTTTTGAAGAAAAAGATTGCCCTTTAAAGGATAACACCAATATGGCCCATACATTTGAGAAAACAAAGAGACTCTTTCACATAAGGATAAAGGGAATAAGATAAAAGAATAAGTGTGTGAGAGTCCCCAAGAAACAAAATCCCCAAGAGAAAAAGAAAAGACATGAGGCACCATGGAATAGTGTGATAAGAGATGGATCCCATTCCTATTTATGTTTTTTTAATGTCTCTTTCTCACTTAATTTTGTAGGTACTTCTCAATTTATGGAATATAATGAAGCCAATGATGATGTGAAGAACTAACTATGCCTCAAGGAATAAAAGTTTTCATGAAAAAATCACAACTAGACCTTGGGGTATGGGGACCAATTATGCCCTTCACCACACTCAAAATGAGGTAACTTGGTAATTGTAGACAACTTATTGCAAAGTAAATATTTCTTGACTATTGCATTAAGAGCTATATTACTAAGTGTGAAATTGGGGAGTTTTGATTTTGATGATGCTCTGTAAGGTATACTTGATGTTTTGATTGATGACAAACTCTTTAGATATTATTTGTATTCATATGTGGAAGACTTTATTTGTTTGTCCAAAGAGATGCAAAGGGACGACTATGTACTTGATTTTGCTGCGACTAATGACTTGCATCCCTCTTACCCCCCTCCCAAAACCACTTTTATTTTCATGTGACTCATCATATCTATCTTATATGTTGAACTTTAATTTTCTTTACAAAAGGATGACATAACTAGAAAAATGCAATATACCAACTAACTATTACCAACTAACCACGTATGTCGGTAATTACCAACCGATTACCAACTAAAATGAAAATTGAGAAAATTTAAAACTTTTCCAACCACTTACCAACAAACATAATCGGTTGGTAAATAGTTAGTTGGTAATCGGTTGGTAATTTGGCGGGAATATATTTATCGACAGAATGCCAACTGATAACACTCGGTTGGTACATTATTAGTTGGTAATTGATTGGTAATTTAATGGAAAAAGTTTTACCAACTAGTTACCAATCGAAATATATCGGTTGGAAATATATTCAGTTGGTAATTTGGCGAGAAAATATTTACCCATTGATTACCAATCGATAACAATCGGTTGGTAATATGTTCAATTGCTAATCGATTGATATTTTAATTTAAAAATTTTATCAACCGATTACTAATTGAAATGTATCTGTTGGTATTATATTTAGTTGGTAATCGGTTGGTATTTTAATTTAAAGATTTTACTGACCAATTACTAACTGAAATATATTGGCTGGTAATATATTCAGTTGGTAATCGGTTAGAATTTAATTTTAAAAGTTTACCAACCGATTATTAACCGAAATGTATCAGTTGGTAATATATTCAGTTGGTAATTGGTTAGTATTTTGGTTGGTAATTTCATTTAAAATTATATCGATCGATTACAAATTGAAATGTATCAGTTGGTACTATATTCAGTTGGTATTTAAAAATTTTATTGACCGAATACTAGCCGAAATGTTTCAGTTGGTAAACCTAGTCATTTGGTAATCGGTTGGTATTTTAATTTAAAAATTTTACCGACCGATTACTAACCGCAATGTATCGATTGGTAATATATTCAGTTGGTAATCGGTTGGTATTTTGGTTGGTATTTTAATTTTAATTTTTTTCAAAAAAAAATTGAAATATTCCACGTTGCAGAATGGTTCGCCACGCGTGCGGCCAACAAGAGTCGAACCTGCATCTCCATTGTAAAGGCGCAATGTTCCAACCACTGTGCGACGTCATTGTTTGTTCAAATTAGCATAACGTATTATATTTATTTAATTCTTACAAAATATTACAATGATAAGAAATACACTTTTAAAACTTGTAAATTTTGGTTTATATAAATAAATAAACATTTTTTTAACACTTTGGTATTTTTTTTTAATTTTTCATTTTTAATTTGCTTCTATTTATCAGAGTATATAATTATTCTATACATATATTCCTAAATGATATAAATTTTATTTTTGAATTAATAATAAAAGTAAGCAATTCTTTCGTACCTTTAGTTATACAACAAATTTCTTAGTTATAAATTTTTTTAATATAATAAATACTTTTGAATTTAGAAGACTCGGTTCATAATTTTTTAATTATGTAAATATTCATAACTAAATAGAGATTAAACAATTTATCAATTAGGTGTTTTAAATTAAACAATCAAAAATTTATATTATATCTATACATATATTTTTATTAATAGATATAATTGTTATTCTTTTATCATAATGTAAAAGTTATTACTTTTATTTGCATGACAATATAAATACGTAGGTGTCATGTATATGTGTAGGGTGTGTTTCCATCATATTTATATATTTCTATATACATGCACATATATAAATAGTAATTACTGTAAATCATGAAAAATTAAATAAGAATTATCTTTATTAATGCATATAAATTGTCAATATATTTCGTCAATTTGATTCTTTTATTTTATATTCAAATTGATAAACTTTTAAATTTATATCATATACAACAAATATTATACAAATAAAAAGTTTTCAGTATAAAAAGTAGATATACTTAGTAAAGTTACTATTTTTATCCCATACTTTTAATTACTATATCACATTTTGTCTTTCTGTATACATGCACATATATAAATTATAATTATTATAGATAAAATTTATAAATGTTCAAGTTATATGTGAATGCATATTGAGACTTAAGGTCATATATTAGTTAATTATTAATGCATACAGTCATTACTTGAATTCTTATATTTTTTAACTTAATTCATTTGGATAATTATATTTAAGACCCTAAAGTTTCTAAAAAAGAAACCCTTACGACCATAAATTATTTTAAGCACAACCTATTTTAAATATGTTCTGAAAAATAACGAGCCAAATGTAAAAATAAATAAAAAAACTTTTAAAATAATTATTTCAATCTTTATATTGTTTTAACTTAGTTCATTTAGATAATTATATCTAAGTCCCTAAAGTTTTCAAAAGAAACCCTTAGGACCACAAGTTTTCACTCAATCATTCCCTCCTACCCCCAATACCGATGACATTCCTCTCTTCTCACTCTCCCCTTGCTCAAACCCGTCCCTTTCGCCAATCACCCTTCTCCCTCTCAACTAGGGATGGCAATTCCCCAGAATAAAGCGGATAGAACATATGTAGAAGATACTAAAGAAAATAAAAAATAAAGTAGTAAAATACTTTAATTTAATATATATTAAGTATCAAAATGTATAATATATATGTATATGTGTGTGTGTATTATGTATTATTATTACACTTGATAACTGTTCTAGTACTTTTATTTTTTCTTATTTTTTATTTTAATCCCAAAAAGTGTGTGTGTATGTGTGTGTGTATCACAACATATGAGTACATATAATTAGTATGTAAAAAATAATATACATATATAATAAATGTATGTGTGTGTATAAAATAATTGATTTTAAAGTATTTATATTTATGATAATAAGTATATGTGTGTGTATTTTATTTATTCTTATTTCTCTAATATTCTAAATATTATATTTTTAAAATTTTTTAAATAATTTGACTAAGAGTACTTTAGACAAGTTTATTCATAAAAATTATTATTCTTAGAATTTTTTTTATTATTGTATATATATTTGAAAAGACATTTATGAAATAGTTCAAATTAAAAAAAAAAAGAGAATTTGAGAATCACATTATAAAGCGGCGTGGATACAAGTTTGTCTCTCAAAGCACTAAAGGTCTTCAAAGGCACGAGTAAAAAATACTTGGTTTATAAACTTGTATCTAGGTGGATAGTTTATTCTTTTCCTCCTATCTTAGATAATCACAATACCTTTTGTAAATTATAAATTAAGTACTGAAATATTAAGATTTATAACGTACCAATTTAGTAATAATTTTGCCAAATTGAGGGTTTAAATTGATATTACATAGATATGTAGCATTTCATTTGCTTGAGGGTCATATTAATCTCTCTTATAGTTGATGGAGTTTTTTTCTTCTTTGCTAAATTTCATTACATATGGAGTTAATTACTTGATTTGCACACATCTCTCATTTTCAAACCTTATTTGTTTTGATTTAAAAAAAATTAAACACAACAATTAATTAACAATAATAGTTAACTAAATTGTGGATGTTTAGAGCAATTACTTGTTTTATTACAAATTTTAAATTTATCTATTTAAATTTTAGATTTAAATCTAAACATAATCTAAATGTTCTTTTTTTCCTAATTTTTTTTTTTGAAGGACATGATCTAGGATTTGGACTATTCTATTTTGCAAATCACTAGGTACACTTGAATAGAAGTAATTAATTACCCTTATCTTACAAATACCACAAAAAAATAAAACGGAACCACAATATAAATATATTTTAATGTAGTGTGTTCATTAATTTAACAATAGAGACATTAGTAAATTGATGAACAAAAAATAAAATAAGTAAAAGAATTTAATAATTTAATAATATAACTTATATTTTATTTATGTTAGCTCAAAATAAAAATAAAAACATAATAAAAAATAGAGCTTTATATAAGTTAATCTTATATTAGCTCAAATAATTAAAAAAATACTTTTAAAATAAAAAACAAGATAAAATATTCTACCCATTATTCAACCCTATCCAATTCCCATCTTCCTCTTCCGTTATTCCCCACGCCACCACTGCCCTCTTTCTTATTCTCTTCTAGTAGACTGTTACCATGCCACCGACACCCTCAAGCGCTAAGCCCAGACTTTTTATATGATTTTTACACCCCAAATAAATACGCATCAGTTGCTATTTCTAAACTGTTTCTCAACTTCAACAGCTATATTGATTTTCATATAGCAATAACTCAACTGACCAAAAAGAAAGTTAAAAACATTCCCAACAATTAGTACACAGTTGAGAAAAATAAGGGCAAGAAAAAAGAAACCTAATATTCCACAGACTCTCGCACTAATCACATTAGCTAACATTCATCACATTTGCATTTAGGTTTTGATTTTTGCTGATTATCAAATGCTAATTAATTAATGTTTTTATAGGTTCTTCTTTGAATGCAATAGAGTTTGACTCTATTATAGCCAACAATTATTTATTTATTTATTTTGTTGTTGCTTGGTGTCGCATTTGATACTCCAACCATTTGCTTCATCTTCTGGTTGTTGATTTGATGTCGCATTAGATACTCCAACTATCCATAATTCTCCGAGTTTATTTGATCTTTTTGCAATCAAGTGATAGGTGCTTCGTTTGAACCATTGAAGAATCATTTCTGGGCCGTGAGAGGATTTCTCAAGGCTGAAAATTTCAATTCGAACGAAGAGGTTTGTTCTCTCATCTGGGTTTCCATTTAGTTTTTGCTTGTTTCTTCCATGGCTATCTGGTTCCTCTTCTTTTGATTTCTTCAAGGGTTTAGCTGAGATTTACTAATTATTTCCCCGTGTGTACACTATTTTAGACTGAAATATAAGTTTCTACACTAGTTTGACATAATTTTGTAGTTCCATTCAGTAATGTAAGCATTTGATTTTAGAATCAAGCCATTTGGAAGCTTTTTCATGTTTCTGTAAATATTTTCTATTTGTTACTATAAAAACCATTTGGCTAAAGTTTTTGTTATATAGATTTATTTGAGTACCCTTCTATATTTACCTATTAAGGTTATAAAGTTGAATAACCTTATCTATTTTTGGAGTTTGCTAGTTAATTTAAACAAAGCTTGCTTTCTCTTAATTAATGACGAATCTGGAAACTAGTACTTCTAGTTATGTCATTACTTAGATAATTTGTGGTTTGCGTTGACTTGACATGGTGGTAAAATGGTTGGACACAAAAATTTTCACTTGTATTCGTGTGAACACAAATGACTTTGATGTTTGTTTTATTATATTATGGACTTATTTGTTTGGATAAGTGGCTAATTGTACTTATACTTGACAATGCATACATGTTCAATCTAGTAATATGAATATTTTATTTCTTGATTTTATTGAATATATATTGTGTAAACAAGAAATCTATGATAAATAACTGTAGGGAAAAATGAATATCTAAATTTCAAGATCTATTGGGTATATCTATTTCAATATTTTTTATTGAGGATATCTATTTCATTGTTTGCATTTTTAGCTTGTTCGACACAAGTGCTCTCAATGAGGCCTGATCGAGTGTGGATGTACAATAGGCTCCTACCTGGTAAAAAGGGGATAACGAGAGAGTTTGTGAACGGTATTAATGGATTTGTCAAATTTTCAAGCACACAATTGGACTTTACTAGTGGGGGGAAAATTAGATGTCCATGTTCAAAGTGTAGGAATAAAAAATTCTTAAGTGTTGTTGATGTGAAGCTTCATCTATGTAAGAAAGGATTTCCTCCAAATTATTATCAATGGTATTCCCATGGGGAGCCATACATCTTTCCCATAGAGCAAAGTCCTACTGGTGAGTTTCCTAATGTTTGTGAAATGGCCCCTAAGCCAAGCAATCCATTTAGGGATATACTTTTTGATGCAGTTGGATGGGATAGGACATTGGATGAACATATGCAAATAGAAGAGTTGCCTAATGTAAGTGCACAAAAGTTTTATGATTTACTAGAAGTAATAGATGAACCATTGTGGCTCGGGTGTGATAATCAATCCCAATTGTCCACGGCTGCTCGACTTTTGACGATCAAGTCAGATTACAACTTGCCTGAAGCTTGCTTTGATGCTATAGCACAACTCATCAAAGACATTACACCTGAAGGAGATAAAATGCCAAAAAAAATTTATGAGACAAAAAAAGTTATCTCAGGTTTGGGGCTTCCATATAAATAAATTGAATGTTATATCAATGGGTGTATACTTTTTTGGAAAGAGTATGAGCAGTTTATAGAATGCAAGTTTTGTAATCATCCTTGATGGAAACCAAAAAAAGGGAGTTTGGGTGTGGAGAAAAATGTGCCATATGCAAGAATACATTGTCTGCCGTTAACACCAAGATTACAACGATTGTATGCATCAAAAGCTACTGCCCAGTATATGAGATGGCATGCAGAGCATAAACCTCTTCCTGGGACTATTAGTCATCCTTTTGAAGCAGAGGCTTGGAAATCTTTCAATCATGCACATCCTTCATTCTCTGCCGAGTCTCGCAATGTAAGACTTGGACTTTACACTAATGGCTTCACTCCATTTGGCCAATCTGGTAAACAATATTCTTGTTGGCCTGTGATAGTAACTCCCTACAATCTGCCACCTGAGATGTGTATGAAATCACCGTACATGTTTCTAAGTGTCAGAATTCTTGGTCCTAAAAATCCTAAGAAATAGTTAGATGTGTATTTGCAACCTCTAGTAGATAAGTTAATACAGTTATGGGAAGTAGGAGTTCCAACTTATGATATTTCACTGAAGCAAAATTTTCAAATGAGGGCTACTTTGATATGGACAATAAGTGACTTTCCAGCTTATGGCATGTTACCTGGATGGAGCACGACTGGTAGATTATCTTGTCCATATTGTATGTAGAAGTCAAAGGTATTTAGGCTTCAACATTCTCGAAAGAATTATTTTTTTTATTATCATTGACAATTTTTGCCTCTTAATCACCCTTTTCAAAAGAATAAAAACTCATTTAGGAAGAATCGAACCGAGGACTCACCGCCTCCACAAAGACTAAGTAGGGATGAAATATGGATCGAGTGAAAGATTTGCCTACTATGCTTGAAAATGGTTGAAATGGCGTACTGGAAGGCTATGGGAAGTCTCATAATTAGGGCAAGAAAAGTATATTTTAGAGTTTGCCATATCGGAGAACGAATCTCATTAGACATAATCTTGATGTTATGCATATCATAAAAAAATGACAATATATTTAACACTGTATTTGATGTTAAGGGAAAAACCAAGGATGGTGAAAATACAAGGAGAGATTTAAGTGAGATTTGTTGACAAAATGATTTGGAGCTATCTGAAGAAGGTACAAAGAAGCCAAAGGCATGCTATTGTTTGGAAAAAAAATGCTTGAAAAATCTTGTGTGAGTGCATCAAATCGTTAAAATTTCCTGATGGTTATGTTTTCAATTTGCCAAGATGTGTGGATATGAAGGAATGCAAATTGTTTGGCCTCAAATCTTATGACTATCATGTATTCATGCTCCGATTGATTCCCATAGCATTTCGGCATTTGCTCCCAGAAGCTATTAGCAATGAACTAACAGAATTGAGCTTATTTTTCCAAGATTTGACTTCTAGGATGTTGCATGATGACCAAGTACTAATGTTGGTAGAAAACATTGCTGTGGTCATATGCAAGTTAAAGAGAATTTTTCCTCCAAGCTTTTTGATTCAATAGAGCATTTTTCAATTCACTTACCGTATAATGCTCTAGTTAGGGGACTTGTGCAATATAGATAGATGTATCCCTTTGAGAGGTCAGTCAAATAATTCTTACCTTATTTAATGGCATTTATTTTTTGGCATGCCATTAATACTTTTTATCCTTAGATTCTTATACACTTTGAGACAGAATGTGAAGAATAAGGCAAAGGTTGAGGCTTCAATATGTAATGCTTACATAGTTGAAGAAGTGTCAAGTTTTTGCACGCATTACTTTGAACCCTGTGTCAAAAGAAAGAGTAGAAGAGTTGATAGAAATGATTATGGTGGTAGTTCAGAGTTATTTGGTTCAAGAATTTCAACTTTTAGCTATCCTAGGTGGGCATCAGGTGCTTCAAAAACTAGATTTCTATCAGACAAAGAACATGATGCAGCTGCATTGTATATGTTGTTGAACACTGAAGAGGTCTAACCCTATGTAGAGTGAGGATTTATTTTTCTTTGTGATTACAAATAATGGGGGTGACATAACTTACACATTGTTTTTTTATATAATATTTAGATTGTTCAAGGCTGAAAAGCATCTTCATTCCTCAAGAATTTCTGCCTCTGACATCGAATTAGCACTAGAAAGAGAGTTTGTTCATTGGTTTAATAGATATGTAAGCATAAATCAACTTCTTAGGTACTCTTTTTTTTTTCTTTAATTTAAATAATTAGTAACTATTCCATGTTTTATGTCATCTAGGCAAATGATCCAACTAATAATGTTTCGAGTGAGGAAATAAAACACTTTGCTTGGGACCTAAAGAAAGGTGTTCGCACATACTCACGGTTTTTTGTGAATGGGTACAACTTCCACACTATTACCCATAGTAAAGGGAAATCCACAACCAATAGTAGTGTGTGCATAAAAGGTTCAAGTAGCACTGATGAAGACACAATGAATTATTATGGTGTGCTAAAGGAAGTTGTTGAATTAGAATACCCAGGGTTGCCAATTAAACGAGCTTACTTGTTTCATTGTGATTGGTATGATCCAGTGCAAAATATTGGCATGAGAATCCATCCAAAGTATAAAATGGTTGATATTAATCACAAGCGTAGTTTGAGAAAATACGAGCCATTTGCACTTGCACATCAAGCAAGCCAAGTGTATTACATACCTTATCCAAGCCAAAGGAAAGACTCAGCTGATTGGGTGCATGTTCGTCATGTGACTGCAAGAAGAAACTTGGAGATAGGAACAATGGATAGTGCACTTCAAGAGCATGAAGTCCAAAGCTACAAATTTTGATATTTTGGATGATGAAATAGATAGTCTGAGAGATCCCCATGGCATTTTTTATGAAGTGGATACTATTGACAATGTTGATCTAGTAGAGAGTGAGGGAGAGTTCATAAGTAGTTTTGATAAAGAAGAGTTAGAGGAATCAACAGATGACTTTGAAAAAGAACTAAGCAGTGATTCCAATTGCCTTAGCAACTAGCATGGTAGGGTTAGATTGTCTATATTATTTTATCTTATTTTTGCATTATTTTTTATTTGTTTATCTCCAATTAATATTTTCATTTATTTGTATTCTTTTAATTAAGTGTTTAATTAATAATTTTCATTACTTATTATATTTTTTAGAAATGGTGCGTGGAAAGAAAAATCAAATGCATAGGGGTTCTAGTTCCTCACCTTTGACAACGAGAGGATGAACGGCTCTTGGTGGCCCCTCAGTTAGCTGACGATCTTTAGCGTCTACTCGAAAGGATTTGATGCCTTTGCTGAGATCTAGCACTTCAGTCACTGCAGCTACTGAACAGTAGCTATCACCTATTTTGGATGAGAATGAGGAAAAGCAAACTGCTGCTAATAAATGTGCTCAGACTACTCCTACTAATAATGTATATAGACTTCTCAAAGTGCTGCTGCAACTATTGATGCAGATGATCATATTCTTCTTGATGGCAGTGCTGATGCTATACCATCTAATGGTCAACCAGACGGTACACCTTCTGGTAATCGTGCCCAAGCATCTTCTACTCCTACTGTGGTGCAGCCATCTGCCTTACCTTCTACAATTAATACTTCATCTGAGGGCAAGATCCGTTGTTTTATCGAGGGAGATGAGTAAGTAGTTTCTCTTTTCTTTTTCTGCATACTTTTTGTTGCTAGATTATGAATTTGCTTCAGGGGTTTAATCTTAATGGTTTAAAATGGACATTATCCTTAGGTTGTTTTGACATGAATTTTGTTAGAGAAAGTTGCAAAAACAAAGCTTAAGCATATCAATCTGTTTTGTATCTCTATTATGTAATAGAACCTTCTAGCTTATCATTTTGTAATTTTCATAGCTACTAAGCTAAAAATATGTACAATACACTAAAATATTGTGTTTGATATGATATAAGCTGAAGCTTTGATATATATTATAAGACATCATAGAAAGCAGGATTCTTCTACTTAGTTCTCGTCTAGAAGTTTAAAAAAATGTTCAATGCACTAGAATATTGTGTTAGATGTGCTAAAAGCTTACTGGATCTGATTGTGTGCTAAATATATTGGGCGTCTATATAAATATGATTGGGCAACCATTTGGTGTTTTGCAATGATGGTTTACCACAGAAGCCCACATATGATGCACAATGTCATGAAAGTATTAACATATTTGTATAGAATCCAAAGCGAAAAAATATAAGGAATGTGCTAAATCAATAAAAAAGACTGAAATCAAATGCATATCCATCTGTTTTCTATCTCTATTATGTAATAGAACCTTTAATAGAGATGATGGAATTTTCGCATATATTTTTTCACTGAATTCTTTTGATATGAATTTTGTTAAAGAAACTTGCAAAAATGAAGTTGAAGCATAAAAATCTGTTTTGTATCTCTGTTACGTAATAGAACCTTTTAGCTTATCATTTTGTAATTTTCATATCTGCTAAGCTAAATATATGTACAATGCACTGAAATGTTGTGTTGGATATGCTGTAAGCTGAAGCTTTGATATATATTGTAGGACTTCACTTGACTTTATTTTTTATGCTAATATTTGCTTTTTCCTTTTTTTGGAATATATTAAAAAAAAATACAGGGAAGAAAAAAAGTTAGAATCATAGAAAGCAGGATTCTTCTACCTGGTTCTCGTCCAGAAGTTTAAAAAAACATTTCAATGCACTAGAATATTGTGTTAGATGTGCTAAAAGCTTACTGGATCTGATTATGTGATAAGTATATTGGGTGTCTATATAAACATGATTGGGTAACCATTTGGTGTTTTTCGATGATGGTTTACCATCAGAAGCCCACATATGATGCATAATGTCATGAAAGTATTAACATCTTTGTATAGAATCCAAAGCGAAAAAATATAAGAAAGGTGCTAAATCAATAAAAAAGACTGAAATCAAATGCATATCCATCTGTTTTCTATCTCTATTATGTAATAAAACCTTTATTAGAGATGATGGAATTTTCGCATATATTTTTTCACTGAATTCTTTTGATATGAATTTTGTTAGAGAAACTTGCAAAAACAAAGATGAAGCATACCAAGCTGTTTTTATCTCTATTATGTAATAGAACCTTTTAGCTTATCATTTTGTAATGTTCATATCTACTAAGCTAAATATATGTACAATGCATTGAAATATTATGTTGGATATACTATAAGCTGAAGCTTTGATATATATTATAAGACTTCACTTGACTTTATTTGTGATGCTAATCTTCACTTTTTTCCTATTTTTAGAATATATTAAAAAAAATACAGGGAAGAAAAAAAGTTAGAATCATAGAAAGCAGGATTCTTCTACCTGGTTCTCGTCCAGAAGTTTTAAAAAAAATGTTCAATGCACTGGAATATTGTGTTAGATGTGCTAAAAGCTTACAAGATCTGATTGTGTGCTAAGTATATTGGGCATCTATATAAACATGATTGGGCAACCATTCGGTGTTTTGCGATGATAGTTTACCATCAACCCACGTATAATACACAATGTCATCAAAGTATTAACAGATTTGTACAAAATCCAAAGCAAAAAACATAAGGAAGGTGCTAAATCAATAAAAAAAAAAAACAGAAATCAGATGCATATCCATATGTTTTCTATCTCTATTATGTAATAGAACATTTTATTAGAGATGATGGAATTTTCAAGTTTGCATATATTTTTTTCACTAAATTCTTTTGATATGAATTTTGTTAGAGAAACTTGCAAAAACAAAGTTGAAGCATACCAATCTATTTTGTATCTCTGTTATCTAATAGAACCTTTTAGCTTATCATTTGGTAATTTTCATATCTACTAAGCTAAATATATGTACAATGCACTGAACTATTGTGTTGGATATGCTATAAACTAAAGCTTTGATATATATTGTAGGACTTCACTTGACTTTATTTGTGATCCTAATCTTTTCTTTTTTCCTTTTTTTGGAATATATTAAAAAAATACAAGGAAGAAAAAATGTTAGAATCATAGAAAGTAGGATTCTTCTACCTGGTTCTCGTCCAGAAGTTTAAAAAAAAATTCAATGCACTGGAATATTGTGTTAGATGTGCTAAAAGCTTACAAGATCTGATTGTGTGCTAAGTATATTGGGCGTCTATATAAACATGATTGGACAACCATTTCGTGTTTTGCGATGATGATTTACCATCAAAAGCTCACGTATGATGCACAATGTCAAGAAAGTATTAACATATTTGTACAGAATCCAAAGCGAAAAAACATAAGGAATGTGCTAAATCAATAAAAAAAAAAGACTAAAATCATATGCATATCCATCTGTTTTCTATCTCTATTATAGAATAGAACCTTTTATTAGAGATGATGGAATTTTCAAGTTTGCATATATTTTTTCACTGAATTCTTTTGATATGAATTTTGTCAAAGAAACTTGCAAAAACAATGCTGAAATTCGTCAAAAATTTTCTGCTTGCTGGCTGTTTGTTGTTGTTGTTGGAACCAATTGCTGGCTGTTTATTTAGGATGTTTGGATTTTATTTACGGGGACTTCACTGCCATTTAGTACCTTAGCTCTCTTACTAAATGGCACTTAGATAAAGGAATGAATAGATCATGACGGGATAGGGAATAGAGTGGACTTCATTGAGGATTTTACAATTCATAAAATGCTAAACTGTACCCTTAATTTCTGATCCTCTGGGCAAAGTACCCAAAATAGCTCTGCTTTTGTGCTTCCTCGTGCATGTTTTCTAACGTAACAAATGTGCTAATAGTTTGGTCCTGTTTTTAGAAATATCTACTATGGTATGTGAGAAAAATTGGTATATTTATTAGATGAATCTTGGGATTTTGTTTAATCAAGGACAATGATAATGAGACTGGCGATTTTCTGTTCCTATTTTCTATAGTCTGTACACCTAAAAAGGATTTTGGAGTTTGTGAATGAGGTCCATTCTTTGTGTGGTGTACTTAGCTTGGATTTTGGCAAAACTGTGAATGAAGTCCCTGTAAAACAATGCTTTTTCCGTGAGGATGATGAACTGAAGATTACTTTTCAAAATCAGTCAACATGGTTTAGATTAACATGATATACAGTGTGATAAATTGCATACTCTTCATTACCAATGGGGCATGTTATCTTCATTTCATCCATAGAATGCAGAGGATTTAACACATTATGTACTACATGACAAATTTTACCATTTTCCTCTTCTTTAATCTTAGAGGAACTGTAGAGGGCTGCACTGCTTCCCTTGATGGTTAACTTCTTCAATAACTTAACTGAAGATAAATCCACTTTGTTAGCATCAGGTAATCTACATCTATTTGCTACCTTGAGTAACTCTCTAAGAGAGACAATTTTTGCAGGTTTTAAGGAATTAGCATTAGCAATTACTCCATACTTCCCACATATAATAGGCCTTTGAGGCCTTTGAGAAATATTCCCTGGCCGATTACAATCCATATTGCAATTTACTGGAGTTTCTTTAGCAGTTACATCCAAATCGACATAATTTGACCTGTTCACATGAATCTGCCTCATAGTCTGAGTGGCACCACTTAGCCTTAACCATTTTCTTCCGGTTGTTTCAGAATAAGCCCTGTTAGCATTTAAATTCATCTTTGTATCAGTTTTCTCCTCTTCAACATGATGGATTCTATATACATCTCCATCCTGAGAAATGTCAGTGGACAAAGATAATCTAGAGTTTCGTTTCATATTTCGTCCCACGGCATAGGCACAACCCTCAAATTTTCCTTAACCACATTAAGACAGCATCTTCATATCACTGACCGACTAGGGGTGCAATTCAGCATCACCAGCACATTCTAAATTATCATTATGGATAACAGACACAGTGAAACGAGAAAATGATGAAGTCAATTTTTTCCATTTCACTGGTCTTCTCTTCCAAATTTTGGAACCCCTCTCAAACTTTGGCATAGAAGTGTCCTTTTCCTAATTATAGTTATCAGTATGACTTTGCTTTTGCATTTTTCATAATCTCAATGAGTCTCTAAACCTAACCTCATCAATAAGACTATGATTTGGTTTACAAAGTAGTGGTTTAAAAGTTCTTTTATATCCTAAGTTGAGGTTGGAAGCAAAGCCAAAAAACTCGGCATTTCATTCACTGTCCACCCCATCGTCAAATGACCAACATCTTTCAATCCCTGAGCGGTCATCCACTAGAGAATTTCTTGCATACCTAGCATCCTCAGCATCAACAGTAGATGAGTCTTTTTTATTAACTTCTATGGATTCCTAAGTAAAAACAAGATCAAAACATCCAGAAGAAACATTAGATACTTCTTGGTCTTTAAATGACCCTACATTATAAGCAGACTCATCACAGCAATTTCAAGCTACCGCACCAATAACTTCATCTCTGCACCTCCCATTAGATGAATCAGTGGAAGGTTTAACACAGGCCAAACTGCATTTCCCAACCACCTTCTTTGGAACATCTCTCCATAGAAAAGAATTACACTTAGCCTTCTTTGTGTTTTGCTTAATGTTTTCATTATGACCAAAACAATTAACCTTCTTAACAAAAGTGTAACTTTCTTCCAACTTTGGACCTAACAAAGTTGCCATCATGTTTCCAACATTTGCTTCTTGATCTTTAGTTTCAGCAAGGATAGTTTCACCTTCTTGGTCATTTCTTTCGGTCAAGGAATTGGTCTGCCCAATTAAACCATACTTGCTAGGGAAACATCCATCTGGCATCCCCTGAGAGTATTTTCCTGCCTCACTTAATGGATTAACACTTTCTATTCCACCTAGTCTAAAATATATCCAAAAGAAATCAACCATTGCCCTAGAGGTACGAAGGGGGAATAAAACACACCCATAAGGCACAAGGGTAGTATAATTAACTCAAGGCATGTAGTCCTTCCAGTAGAGTAGTTAAGCAATTGCCAAAAATATAACAGACACATACAAACCAACAACCATAAAAATAACAAATGAATGATGAAAAAAATAGGATAGCAAGTAATCAGAGCATAAATATCCAAAGCTCAAACTTAAACCACTTTATTGAAATTGTTTGCTTACTTTTCATAGCTTTTAAATGCTTACTAACTGATGTTAGAGGCCTCTGTTGTTTTTAACCTTTATATGGGCCTGGGTGGGATGGAACTTTTGCATGTGTAATAGGGTTAAGTTTGTTTCTCTATATGTTAGTACATGTTTGTTGGTCATATGTATACTTAGTTTAGATTGACAAGATGATCATATTCAAGATAGCTTGCAATGATAGTTACTGTGAAACCCCAGTAGAAACCAACCTTAGAGTAAGGGGGTTGGGATGCATATCATATTTTATTCCATTCTTAAATATATTTTTATATGATTTTATGTGCTTTGGATTTGTGGTATGTGGCCTAGATGGCTTATTTGTGCTTGTTGAGTAAGAAGGGCAAAATGGTAAATTTTGCTTAAGGTGAAAATAGGGAGATAGCATGAGGATTAAATAGGAAAAATATTTTGGAGAGAAAATAAGAACAAGAGTTGTTGTGGTGTAGTGGTTAGAGCTTTGGAATTAATTCTTGAGGTCTTGGGTTCGAATTCCATCATTTGAGTTTTTGCATGATTGAATTTTATTTTTGTTTATGGAGAATATTTTCGGCCTTGTATGCTTTAGGGAAGAGTAGAAGGTTGTCCTAGGGGATACATGATAGGAGTATCCTAATCCTACTCTTATGCCCTACAAAAATTTCTAAGGGAATTTACACCCTTCTTGATCCTTTTTTTTTTCTTACTTCTCAATTCATTAAGTTGTTCAATTTATTCAAGCCAATTTTATTCTAGAAAAATTCCAGCAAAGTGCTGTGGCTTTGAAGGTTCCAAATGTCTAAGTGTTAGACATCTTATAGACTGAAAATGGGTAGGAGTTGGGGAAGGTTCTCAAGAGAATTAATCTCCATGGTTGAACCTTCAAAACTCCACCCTAGCTATGTTTATTTTCTTCATGAAGTAATTTGGAATTTTTCCAGCTTCTTGTGCTTTCAAAGTGTCGAAATTTTCAGCCATCATTCCCTCCCAAATGCTGCTAGAAAAATAGACCTCTTGACCAGCTTAAAGTCTGAAATTTTATGGCCAAAATCGGACTGCACAAATGCTGTGCAAACCAGAAAATTTTCTGGGCAAATTCGTAGCTTTGGTGAGCCTAAACCAAGCTGTTTTCTTCCAGTTTTCACCCAGCATCTTAGCCATGTTTTTCTTCCATAAAGAAGGCTGGAAACCAGCCTTGAAAGACCTCTGAATACCCCTTCAAATCTTTTGCAAGTTGGCTGGAAAATGGCAGCAAAAGCTGCCCAGAAATTTCCAGCAACTAGCGAAAAACCTATACAGGAATTTTTTTCAGCTTTCTTCCTTCTCTAGCCCTGACCGAAACTTCACCATTTTTCTGTTCAAACTTCTCTTGAACAGCCATGAACTGAGCTCCATTATCTTCCCCAACCTTCTCCTCGAAAAACCTGTCCATGGCTGCCCTAAAATATCTCCAACAATTACTCCAATCAAGCCATTGATTGAAGACCAAAATTTCAGCAAATATGTTTAGTAAACTTCCATAAAACATCCCTTAAACAACTGGACATTCCTTCACCATTGTACTCCCTCTTTTCAGCCACCATTAAGCCCCTTCAAACAGCTTTCATCCAGCAAAAACTCTGATCAAACTAGCCGGCCATTAGAGCTTCCAAAAGCTCTCCTCCATTGAAGATCTTCTTACCATATTTTGTTTCCTAAATTGATTCCCTAAAATATTCTTTTAGGATTTCAAATAACCAGCCTTTCCTTTTCCTCTTAAACCAGAAAATTCAATTACCAAAACCTCTCAAACAATTCGGCCACTCGCTCCTACATAGAATTTTGGCCAACCTCTCCCTATTCTCTCCATTCTCTTCAACCTTCAAGAATACCAAGAACACCTACTCACCTTCTCTCGCCTAAGGCCACCAAAACCACTTCAATCTTCTCAAACAAAAATCCAGATTGCACCTACTCACTTTCAGGAATCCATTCATACCACTTTTAACATCAAACTCCAAAATCCAACTCTCTCTTTTGGATCGAAAACCAGTATTTTTGTGAAGGCTCAAGAACTCCTTCAAGGTAACCATGTTCAATCAACTTCATCTTCACTCATCTTCAACCTCTAATGAATATATATGTGTATAATCATACTAATTGACTCTCTCTCTCTCTCTCTCTCTCTCTCTCTCTCTCTCTCTCTCTCTCTCTCTCTCTCTCTCTCTCTCTCTCTCTCTCTTGGCCGAATGGTGACTTCAACCATAGCCATGTTTTCTTCATCTCTCTTGGGCGGATCTAGTCTCCTAGGAGTTAGGATCTATTCGAAACTACTCCAAGCTACTCATCAACCAAGTAAGCCTCTTCAACCCTTTCTTTAAATTCTAGATTCATGTCTCTAGGTTGATATTGGAAGGAGATGGATTATGATTGGGGCTTGAGCATGTGTTGCTGTGATGAGTTGAGATTGAAGCATGAATAAATGTATGTATATGATGGAGATGGGATTTATGCATGAGTTGATTGTATGGATTTTTTAGGGTTTAATGCATGTCTCCATGTCGTGAGTGGTATATGTGATCAAGCATGTTAGAGATTATGTCACTTTTGGTGAATAGGATTTATGTTCATTGTTAAAGCCATGATTATGTTTACGCTAGTAGAGGTTGGATCATGTCTTGGTAAATTTAGATCTATGCATTTATTCATGATTTGGATGATTTGATGAATTGAAGTGGAGTGTATGTTCATGATTGTAGTTAGCAATAGAAATATGATCATGATCTAGTTGTCCCTAAGCTAATTTTATTTCATCAATAAAATGATTAATATTATAATTTTTGCTAGTAAATTTTGAAAACCCCTGGGAAGGGTGGATTTGGATTATTTTATATAAAATAAGGATATTTTAGTCAAATAAATGATAGCTTTTATTATAGAAATAAAATATATAGATATTATATATAATAATAATATCAAATAAAGCCTTTTATATAAATAATCATAATAAGTAAAATATTAATTTTGTAAGTCTTGTATTCATAAATACTATTAAAATTTATTTATTATCTTTCAATCAAGACCCGTTAAAATTTATTTTCAACTAATTTTAGTTATCAGTTATTTTCTAACAATTAATTATTAATAAATCATTATTTTACCTAATACCACTTGGGACTCTTCACCAAATAAACTCTAATTTATTCTTAGCAAGATTTAAACCTTCAACTTATTAGTACCTATTTCCCAAAACCCTAATTATTTTAATATCAAACTAGACTTAGCTTATAAACCCTTTTATTTATTATCTGGCCTTAAAGCTTGGGACACTAGGATCATGGTTGAAGTAAGTTGAGCTAGTGTTATTTGTGAAAGTGGATTTTTTTACTTGAGTTTAATTATGGCTTGTATTTACTCCAGGCGG
This sequence comes from Voacanga thouarsii, assembly GCA_026120185.1. NCBI lineage: Eukaryota > Viridiplantae > Streptophyta > Magnoliopsida > Gentianales > Apocynaceae > Voacanga > Voacanga thouarsii. Next base: position 26,500 of record JANUWF010002184.1, on the reverse strand, counting down.
GGTTAGGTCAGCTATTGAAGACCTTTATTTTATCTCAAGCTAAGGATCAAGTAAGCTCCTGCATAAAACCTGATTGATGCAAAATGGTTCTATGGCAAGCTAATTGTAGAGTGCATGGTCACTCATTTCTATAAAGGCAATTGAAGACTGTCTCCTTTCTCATTTCAATCAACCAAATTATTTGAAAATCAATAAGTAGATTTACTCAAACTCTAAACTTTTTCTAAAACCAGTTTTGTCTCAAACTTTGGAAATCCTTAATTACCATTTTTAAGTGGAGCTATGTTTATTTCATTTTTCTCCAAGTGGGATGACTTACGTTGAGTACTCAATAAGGGTGGACAGCTAGGACTAGTCTTTGAAGGGTTAAGGTAAGTCTCTTAGTAGGTGGCCACCTCTGAGGGGTGAGTCCTTCCAGGATAGGATGTCAGTCTAGTAGGTCGTGTCAGTCCAAGCTAGCAGCTTTCAGTCAAGTGGACTGTGTGTTACTAGAATGGACAACTGATTTTGTTTGGGTATAGAGAAGAAGAAGTATCTTGCCAGGTAGGCCGATCGCCTACTTTTTTTTTGTCAGTCTGCACAAAGTATGGCATTCTGACTGTTGTATAGTTATGGGGCCCAACGTGTGGTAACCCATGACCACCTTTTTTTTTAGTGGTTGATTTATTTGATCATGTATGGATGGAAAAGCCAAAACACCACTCTTGATTTTAACTATTGATTATTGCTTGCCAGTATTTCTCTTACGAAGATTTTATACTTTGCATCCACGAACTATTTTCACTGGACACTCAAAGCACACACGGACTTACTGAGATTTTTATCTCATTACCCTTTTTACCATGATTTCAGGTCGATCTTGCTGTGGGGATGAGTAGCTAGTTGTTGCCTGCCTTGGAAGATTTTTCTGATATTTATTTTGTGTAATGCTTTAGGAGTTGAGAATGAACAATTTTTTTTTTTTTGGATTTGATTTAAATTCTTGGGTTGCAATAAGTTTTAAGTTTAAAGTATTATTTTTATTCTATTATTTTGATTGTGTGACCTAGTTAGAAAGACCCATTGTCCTTTGGACAGGGCGACATCCCCAGCCTTATCGGGCCTAGGTAGTGGGGTGTTATAGTTACTAATAGTTTCAAGACTGTATTATGTTGAATAGCAGAACACTGGTTTGTGATGCTTTATTTCAGAACTGGAATGACAATTGCATATAATGATACAAATGAAAAGAGATTTCATCAATTTTCTAATTCTTTTAAGAGAGAAAGAGAGAGAGAGAGAGAGAGAGAGAGAGAGAGAATAATCTTTAAAGCCAAAAGCTGAGGAGAAATGACCTTTCCACTCTTTGTTGAGCAAAGTTCTCTATAAGTGCAAAGTTGAGTGCACACATTATCTGATTTTCCTGAATCGATTACATTATCACATTATCAGTTTTTGTAGTTATTCCTTTATATTCATGTTCATAAGGTTCTCCATTACTTACTCTTTTTGAAACCACAGTGAACTAAAGCCATTCATGAAAAAATGTTGTTTTGCCATGTTTCATTTTATGACTTGTTTTAGCATTTTTTTTTTTTAAATCTAGATTTAAAAGATGATTGAATCACACATATTTGCTGGAGTTATGATTGCTTGCCTACTTTGCTAGAGTTGTGATTAGTTGAAGCATTTTTATTGGAGAAACTTGCAAAAACAAAGCTGAAGTCCATCAGACAATTTTCTACTTGCTGGCTGTTTGTTGTTGTTCGCTAAACTAATTGTTTAGAGTATATTTTGGATGTTTTTAGCTCTCTTTTGGTATGTATTTCTATGAAGAAAATGCAGGAAAGAGGGTTGTTTTGCCATGTTTCATGGCTGAAACATGTTGTGTTCAGGAGGTGTAAAAATGAGAACTTAAGCTGGTTATATGTTAATGAATGCATGCTGGGCAAATTTTGTTTTGTAGTTTATAGCTATTTATTTGGTGTGTCTACATATATTATGAACCTGACAACAAAATTCCGAAGAACACAAACAAAAGCCTTCAATTCTTGTTGAGAGCCTTCATTTTTTTTCTGTGAAATGAAATGAATTATTATAGAATTTGATTCAAGTTCTTAAATTTGTGTCTTTAATTTCGATTTTGGGATCACCTCCAAATTTAGAATAATCACTAATATTGCCTAAACGAAAATAGTATTGCTGCAATCAATGAGCATAGGAAGCAAAGATGAAACTGATTTTTTGTTTTAAATAAAAGAATCTGCCACTATTCTATATAACCTAAGGGTTGTTTTTGTTAATTTTTTCATGCATTGTAGAATCCTTTGTGAAGAAGATAAAGCTAAGAGGTTTCTAGGTAACAAACCTGCACGTTCTATTCGACTAATAATACAATCAATGTTTCTTGGACCATATGAATCTTGGTCAAAGGTCCCAAACACAGTTAAGAATGTTTGGTTTGCCGAGTGGACGATAATTGTTTCATTTCTTTCTTTTATTTTAAGTGTTATATATTATTCATCTATATAATATTTTGACAATTCTTATGGCTAATATGCAAAAATAGTTACAGTGGGATAGGATGCATGATGGACTCATTAGATCAAAATGGGACAACAAAGATGGCAAGATCTACACTTATTTGATGGACCAAGTTCATAAAGGAAAAGTCTCACATGACTTTATGAAGGATGAAGACTATAACAAGTTGCGAGCAATTTGGGATGGTGACAAATTCAAGAAGATTTTAGAGATAAGGAAGGCAAATAGAAATAGTGATTGTGGAGGTTTAGGAGGCTCACGTCCTTCCGACGGTTCCATACCGGCAACAATGCACAAGAGAAAACTAGTAACTTTTCTTATTTTTAGTACTTCAATTCAAATTTATGAAAATAACTTGTTCTAAAAATACTTAGAATTAATATCTATATATCTAACATGTTTTAATACTATTTTACGATTAAACTAAATATAGGAGGGGAAATATCTTAGGGACTACTCACACTCTGAAATATATGTCTTCACACACACAACAAACACTGAAGATGAGGTTGAGCAAGTGCTTAAGAAGGAACGCCGAATGTTAGAGGGTGAAGACGTGGAACTTGGAGGCCTAGAACTTATCTTTGTTGACAAGCGGTCCGAGGAAACATATGTAAGTTTCATAAGTTAATAATGATCTTTAGTTATTTTTTTTATTCAATACCACTATATCCATTAAATTTAGCTTAAGTGAAGGTAGCTTTACCGCTTCTATTTTTCCCATCCAAAGTGAAAGACTTTGACGTGCCTATTTATTGGTTTCCATATGTATAGCCATTTTGTGGGAGTTTCTGGAAGAGGGGGATGGTTGGAGTGAAGGGAGCTTGGTTAAAATATGTTTGTTATGCATGAACTATGAAATGGGAGGTGCATTGTGGACTAAGTCAAATAAAGAGATGGGGGAGCTTGGTTAAAATGTATTTGTTATGCATGAACTATGAAAGAGGGGGTAGCAGGGGTGCATTGTGGACCAAGTCAAATAAACTTTTCTGATTGGAAAGATGGCAAAACATTCAAATGATGGTGTTACTTTTTAACTTTTTATATTACAACATGATTCTAGTTCTTATGGATGTTCTTTGCTTTAAGCCACTACAAGAAAATAGAGAATTAGCGAGGGAATTTTCCCTCACTAAATCTGCGAGGGATTAGAGAGGGACGGATGACAGATTGACTTTCCGTTGCTAATCCCTAGTTGATTAGCGACGGATCAGCGTTAACTATAATCCCTTTCAAATTAGCGATGGACAAAGATATCCGTCGCTAATTTGATAGGGATTAGCGACGGATATTTTATTTGTACTTAATATTCGCGGTAAATTTTTAGCTTCGGATTTTCGATGTTACCGAAGCTATTCCCTTGCTAATTTGCGAGGGAATAGAGGTGGAATTATCCGTCGTAAATCCCAATAGTGATTTGCGACGGATTGGAGTTTATTTAGCGAGGGATATTAAATATCACTCGCTAATCCGTCGTTGATTGTTTCCTTCACTAATCCCTCGCTAATTTCCAAGGGATTTTGAGGGATTCTCCATTTTGTGAATACTCAAATTTTTTCCTCACGATACTTTTGTGTGTGGTAAATTTTTTTATGTAATATCCTTGTGAATACTTAATTCTTTATTATTTGTTTAATTATAACCAATGTATTTACATTCAATACATATGTAATTACCATCAGCAAGTTAAGAAGTATAGATTATGATTAAATGATATGCATACATTATACCTCTGTACAAGATCGTCATGTGTAGTATATATATAATTCATTTATCACTTTATATGCATATATACTATATATATATATATATATATATCACTTTATATGCATATATACTATATATATATATATATATTTGATGCATCAATCATATGGTCGATGTATAATTATGCAAATATGAACACACATTTAATTACTATATCTAGTTTACGTGTATGATTGAAGTTCTATATATTACGTTTTATTACATTTGATTAGGGTAATAAATACAATTTTGAGATATGAAAACACGTCATTACTAATGTAACTTTTCATTTATTAGTAAGAGTAACATGATCGATGTTAATTAAACTTAAACAAATAACATGATGATTATTTAGAATTCTTCACTGGTGAAATATTTCAAACGCTTAATCTGTAGCTAAGTTTCGATAGAAATAAATTTGTTTTCCCAATAGAATATTGAAAAAAATGAGGAAAATCTTATATCCATCGCTATTTAGCGATGGGGACGGATTAGCGACGGAAGATAACAGCGAGGGATTAGAGATGCATTAGCAAGGGATACAAAACTTATAACTGCGAAAATTTTGAGCGGAATCTAAAATTCAAAAATTCCATCGCTAATCCCTTTCTAAATAAACACAATTAGCGAGGGATCAGAAAGGGACAAAAAATGTTGAGAATGTCCCTCGCTAATCCATCATTGAAATGTCCGTCGCAAATCGCATGCTAATTTGCAAGTGATTAGAGAGGGATTGTATTTATTTATTTTTAAACCGTCACAAATCCCTCACTAATAGAGAGGGATTAGCGAGGGAATTTCCGTCGCAAAGGCTGACGACTTTAACACCCCATTATCGTCTTCCCTGTCGTTGTGCTCTTCCCTATTTTCTATCTTCTCCGACCTTACCTTCTCTGTGTTATTCCTTCCTATACCGCCAGCGACCTTACCTTCTCACTGCCTTTCCTACCACCGAAAGACCCACCGGACGAGAGCCGCATTTCCCCCACACCATCGAACAACGCCGTGGTCGACTGCCAGCCCACGCCTCTTGGACGACTGCCGCTGGTGACAGAGGAAGCTATGGACTTCAGCAAGCTGTGGACTGCATAGGTAGCGCAACATTATTCAATTATAGAGAACCATTATTCTATAGGATGAAGGATTTGGACAGTTCAAGTCCCCTAGAAAGAGGAGTTGAATTACTTGTTCGTCTTTGCTAATCAAGAGACTTATTTTTAGAACAACTTTATTTCAAAAAAAGGAAATTGCGCTATTGGGCTTCTGATATTTTTTGGGATAGGATTTACACGATGTAGCTAATTCCTTTAATCAGTGTTTTTAGCATACTACTTCCTAGATTTTAGGAATGATATTGTTGGGGATTGCAGATGTTTAGCTATCAAACTAGATCGGTTTCTGGATTTATCATAGCCTACAGTTCTTTGTGGATGCATTACTTGCGAGGTTTGTATATTCATTTTTTGCATCATTGATGTCAGGTGGACCAACACATAGCAGTGACTTTACACTGCTATGTTTGTTCCATTTATAGAGACTGTATACAATCATGGTTATTTTGCAAAAAGATGGACTTATTTGAACTTCTCTTCCGCTTATTTTTGGATGGCCTTAACCTGATTAGCCAGTGCCGATCATGCTTATCTTCAATTGCAGAGTTGTGGCTTCTCTTGTTAATACCAGTTCCTCGAAATGCTTCTGTTATTTTATTTATAACATATGTCTAGCCATGTTATTCTTATGATATATTTATTAACCATAGAATTTGTTTTACTTTTTTTATAGTTTTTGAACTAGATTGTGTGTGAATTGCCTCCCGAACATCCCCTAGCCAATGTTAGACCTCTTCGAGATTCACTTGGTCACACCCCTTTTTAGGTTCAATTATTACCATACTAATTACGTATACAAATTTCTCGATAAAATCTATGATGTCATTACATAGATGATGTTCCAAAGCATGAAAAGACATGAATATGTGGTAGTGCATTTGTAATGGCATTTCATGGAATAAAAGCTAGAATAAAATTTCATGGATTGTCCTCCATTATACGTACTCTATTTTGATGTGTCAAAACACTAGCTTCTTGGTTGATCTTTCGAAAAGAAAATGCAAAAAACTATTATGAAATTCAAAGTGTACAAGAATGTGCCATTACTAGCTTAATTTGATTTTCATCTTAGGTGTTCTCTTACAAAATGGTAAAGAGCATTGTTGTAGAAATAATGGAGTATTGTCAAGCTATTAGATACTCTGGCATAAATTATTTTAGGCTGTTTGGCCTTGGCATTGCTCATGATTTGTAATTTGTACTATAGTAACCATATGTTTCAAAAACTATGTTACACTTATAATTTGTACTATAGTAATCTTATGCTATTGTTACTCACAGGTTAAACCTTTAGTTCTTCATTGATTTGCCCAGACAGACGAGCTTTTCTTAGGTAAGAAAACAATTGGTAGGCATCTTTAGAATCCCGTGAGTGATGGGTGATCATTCCCCGTGAGTGATGGGTGATCACTCCCTATAGGTAATGGGTGATTACCCCTAAATTTAGTATTGTATATTAAATGTTTTGAGGTTATTTTTGTTTTGTGAATTGTTTACAATGAAGGGAAACTCTGTCAATTTTGTACAATGAATGTTGTGTGAATTGTGGTGGCCTTGCGCCTGGAAAACGTTCAACTTATAGGGGAAACTCTGTCAATTTTTTTTTTTAAAATCACAACATTCCCGATGGGCAAAACAACCATTTTTTCATGCTTAATTTTTCTTAGATTGTTTCCATGCTTTCTTCAATAAAACCTACCATATCTAAGTCTTCCAAAACCTCATTTATTTTTCCAACAATGGCATTTAACTTGCTTTTAGTCCAGCACTTCTCCAATCATTTAGATATAGCTACTATATAAAGGTGACCAAACGAGAATTTTCATGGCCGCTTTAGGTCTTCTTGTTGCCTTTAGTTTTTCAGCTATCAAAAGTTCATACAACTTATTCTACACCTTTACTAACATTCTAAGACATGTTTAGGATTACCCTTATTCTATTACTAGTCATCTTTACTCAAAGATCATACACAAATTCTAGCAATCTACATATATTGTTCTTTAGCTATTAATATAGCTTTCCTATTCCATATATTTTATGAATTTCTTACCTACTTAATCTCAAACAAATTTTCAGCAAGTAAACACTTCAAGGCATATTAATTAAGCTGAAAAACAAGCAAAAATCCTCTCCTAATTTAGCCGGCCAACCTTTTTTCCCCGAAATAGAAATTTTTCCTTTCCATTTCTTTCAAAATTTCATGCTTTCTTACTATAAAAATTACATATAATCAACTTCTAATACCAAGCTGTGACTTTAGTTTTTGGAAAGCAGTTTCTTACCATGTCAAAGATAAAAAAGCAAGGCTGGAATTTGCTCTTCTTCCTTCCTTCTTCTTTCTTGTTTCTTCCTCTCTCTTTTCCTCTATTTTTTCCTTTTCTTCTTTCTTTATTTTCTTTTCCTTTCTTTCTTTATCTCCTTATTTTCTCTTCTTTCTCTTACTTTTTTCTTCTTAACGGGCCAGCTCCTTTCACTACATATAGCTTTCCCAAAATTTAGTCATATGATCTAATGACTAAGCATGACTATATAACTATGAAACCTTATAGAATACTATAGAAACTTCTAGAATACTATGGAACATCATAGAAGGTTATGGAAACTTTGAAAACTCTAAGGAATTTTTCATTTTATCATTCAAAACTATGCAACCGATCACATGAATTCATATGGGCTTTCATGCATGGGCTAGAATTATCTTAAACCCATTAATTGTGGTCTTGTGTAGAATACTTTATTTTCTTTGTGGTCTTGTGTAGAATACTTTATTATTCAATAATTTTTTACAATGAATGTTGTGTGAATTGTGGTGGCCTTGCGCCTGGAAAACGTTCAACTTATAGGGGAAACTCTGTCAATTTTTTTTTTAAAATCACAAATTGAGGTGGCATGCCAAGATATTCTTATTGATTCTTACCTAGTGTAAAACCATATGTTCTTTTCACTGTGAAGTTGGTCTATGCATGATGAGCCACATTTTCTTATTTCTTTATTTTCTTTTCCTTTCTTTCTTTGTCTCCATAATTCGTAGCGAGTAAACTAGGATCCTCGACCATCACAATCTACCATCGTTCTTCATTCGAATTATACACGTGCTAATAAGCTACATGGTTATGGCCTAAATGTAGATGGATGATCATGGTTGGATGTATAGAAGACACGTACAGGGGATTAAAGGAATTACATCTGAGTTTGAACAAGGGGTCAAGCGATTCATCGTATATTGTTTGTCAACTGGTCCAGCCTCAGTTATAAGGTGTCCGTGTGGAAAGTGTAAAAACAAGGCGTACCTTTTTCCAGAGGAAGTGGAGCTGCACTTGTACAGATTTGGGTTTGTTGCTAATTACCGAAAATAGACTAGTCATGCTGAGGGTATTAATCCGTCGCCATCTACATTAATAACCGGCACTTGTACGACTGTAGTCGAGTCAAGCTCTAATAATCCGTATCAAGATATGGTGATTGATGCAGTTGGACATCAATTTCCAATTGGACCTTTATCATCGGAGAATATTGAGGTACCACCAAACCCGGATGAGCAGAAATTTTATGACATGCTGGGAGCTTCAGAAACTCCGCTATGGGATGGATGTAAGAATCATAGTACGTTATTAGTTGTTTCTCGACTTTTGAATATTAAATCGAAAAACAACGTGTCGGAGAAATGCTTTAATCAGATGATGCAATTGATGAAGGAGGTATTACCAAGTAGTAATAAGCTCCCGGATGACTTCTATCAAACAAAGAAGTTGGTATCTGGTCTAGGGCTACCTGTTCAAAAGATAGATGTCTGCCCAAATGGATGCATGCTCTACTGGAAGGACGACAGTGCTAGGAGGGACTGCAAATTCTGTGGCCATGGCAGATATCTGGCGAAAAGGAAAGTAGGAAAGGAAAAACAACAGAAAGACGTTCCTTTCAAGAAAATGTATTACTTCCCATTAACACCCAGACTGCAGAGACTATTTGCATCCTCCACAACAGCGGAGCACATGAGATGGCATGCAGAGAGTCAACCGGAAGAGGACGTTATGAGCCATCCACGTGATGGTGAAGCTTGGAAATACTTCGACCGTAGTCATCCTAAATTTGCAGCTGAAGTTCGTAATGTGCGTCTTGGGTTATGCACAGATGGATTTTCACCATTTGGAATGTCGGGTAAACAATACTCTTGTTGGCCTGTTATTGTTACTCCATATAATTTACCTCTGTCGATGTGCATGAGGGATCCATTTATGTTTTTGATCGTCATTGTCCTGGGCCCTAGGAATCCAAAGCATAAAATTGATGTCTATCTATAACCTTTGGTAGATGAATTAAGGATGATGTGGATTAGTGGAGTCTCTACATATGATATTTCAAAGAAACAGAACTTCTGTCTACGAGCAGCACTTCTTTGGACAATAAACGACTTCCCGACATATGGGATGCTAAGTGGTTGGAGCACAGCTGGTAGATTAGCATGTCCGTATTGCATGGAGCAGACAAAATCATTTCACTTGCAAAATGGAGGTAAACATTCTTGGTTTGACTGCCACCGGCGCTTCTTGCCTTTAGATCATCCATACAAGAGACATGCTAGGTCTTTCAGGAAGGATAAAGGTCGCGAGACAGCACACCCTGTACGGCGCGCTTCTGGAGATGGTATGTGGGATAGAGTGTGCCATTTACCAAAAATAACCGAGACAGCTGTGGAGCTTGGTAGAGATGATGGCAGAGGCATCTACCATAATTGGTCCAAAATGAGTATCTTTTGGGATTTGCTGTATTGGAGAACACACTTAATCCATCATAACATAGATGTGATGCACAATGAAAAAAATATGTTCGATAATGTCTTCAACACAGTCATGAATGTAAAGGGGAAAACAAAGGATAATGTGAAGGCGCAACGTGATCTGTTGGTATATTGTGATAGACCTGAATTACACGTGTTGGCTTGGGTGACGGGAGGACATTAATGCCAAAGGCTAAATACTCTATTACACCCGAACAAAAGAGACTTCTACTAGAGTGGGTTAGAGATTTGTGACTTCTGGATGGATATACTTCGAATTTAAGCAGGTGTGTTGATTTGAATGAGCTGAAAATATCGGGTATGAAAAGCCATGACTGCCATGTTTTTATGGAAAGATTGCTTCCAACTGCATTTAAAGAATTACTCCCGATGTCAATTTGGAACGTTTTAGCAGAACTCAGTCTCTTTTATTGTGACTTATGTTCGCCTAAACTTTCCACAACCCATATGAAGCAACCGGAAGATAATATTATCATACTCATGTGTAAGTTGGAGAAGATCTTCCCACCCAGCTTCTTTGACGTAATGGAGCACCTTATGGTCCACCTTCCATATGAGGCCAGGGTTGGTGGCCCTGTTCAATATAGATGGATGTATCCATTCGAGCGGTAAAATATTGTGTATTATTATATCTATATATACATCTGCTATGTGAATCAGTTCTAACTGTAAAAAATGCTTTAAGTTCTTATATCATTTGAAGACCAAAGTTAAAAATAAGGCGAGAGTGGAGGGATCAATTTGCAAAGCTTACTTAGTTGAAGAGGCATCTACATTCTTCTCCTATTATTTTGAGCCGCATGTGCAGACTCGACATACTGCTACGGCTAGGAATGATGAGGACGTTCATGATACAAACTTAAGTGACACCGTGTGTTCTATATGCACCGTTCTAGGGAGGGTTTTGGGAAGTATTCAGAATAGGTATCTTACCCCGGATGAATTTAAGGCTGCCACAAATTACATATACCTAAACTGTGAAGAAGTTCAACCATACATTACGTAAATATACCGCTATTGCCTTACATTGCTAGATTTTATACGACAATACTTTGAACGAGTATCCTTAATTATGTGTTTATTTTAGTCGTTTTAGGAAATTCAAAAATGACTTGCGGTTGTATGAGCCGAGTATAATAGATCCTGAAGTGGATAGGAGAATAGAGTCGGAGTTTGCAGGATGGTTTAGGACTTATGTGAGTTGAACACATACAAAATGAGACTTAGGAATAAATTACATTGATATCGAAGGTACATTAACGCTTTGTTCTTTGCTAGGTTCATGATCCACAGAATCAAGTGACTGAACAACACTTAAAAAGCTTGGCCTGGGGACCTTCGAGACAAGTGAAATTCTTCCATGTCCACTTCGTAAATGGTTTTAGGTTCCATACACATGATCGGTCAGTCAGAAAAAAAAACAATTAACAGTGGAGTTTGTGTTAAAGGTGACGGAGATAGTGCCTTAGATTATTATGGACTGCTGAAAGAGAAAAGTTGTCCTATTCAAGTGTGATTGGTTTGATCCAACGCTAAATCGGGGGGTTGAAATTCATCCTCACTACAAACTTGTTGATGTCAACTGCAAGAGGAATTACCCAAAATATGACCCCTTTGTGTTAGCTCAACAAGCAACTCAAGTGTATTTCCTATCCTACCCGGGGAGCAAAAAACCAAAATCTGATTGGGTAGCTGTTTGTAAAATGAAAGCTCAGCATGTTATTGATGCACCCGTTGTTGAGGCACCATATCAGGAGGAAGTAGATGATGCGCAGGCAATCAATGTACGTGTTGAGGATGACAACTTTGGAAGATTAGCATATGAGTCTGGTATTGGAGATACAATCGATTTTATAGATTCGGGTTTAATGATAGAGGAAGCACAACCGAACAACGAAAACGATGCCGAGGAAGAAGAATGGGAGACAGGATCCTCTACAGATGACGATGTGGAAGGCTACTCATCCGATGATGACAGAAGTCCATAGACTAGGTTCAAGTTTAACTAAAGTATAGATACAAATTAGGAGTTCTGCTATCGTTACATTACAAGTATTTTACTTTGCTTTATACTTTTAAATTTGTTATCTTTTTCTTCTCCCAAGATATGACAATTTTTATGTATTTAAATAATTCCAGATACATATGGCTTCCGATACCTCACCTAACGATCGGTCAGCGACTCATGAGTCCTCGAGGGCGGATGAGACACCGTCCCCGAGCATCGCCCACGTATACCTGCTCTACAGCCATTGCCTCCAGAAGAGGCCTGGTCAGAGCAGGCCCCTACCCTGATCCTAGGTTCTTTAGGGTCCATAGTTGGCGCTCCATCTACTGAGGACACGCGACTGTTGATTGAGCCAGTTGGTGACTCGTAAGTCGGCTACATAATTACTTATTATAAGTTTTTCTAAATTTTCAAAATTATAACTTGTCTAATATTACAAGATCTATTTTCTTGGAACAGGTTCACACATTCGGTTCAATGTGTGAGGGAGATTGTTGAGATTTTTAGGCGACACTACACTGGAGCCTATGCTACCTTCTCACAGGTTTCGATTGATGTTCGGAACATGTGGTTTGATCTTTGGAGTGTGAGTTCGATTTGTAATTATTACTTGTAGTCTTTTTATTATTTTTAATATGTTTTCTTATTTGTAATTACTTGTAACGGCTACTTTGATTTTGCAGGCTTTCTTCTATTGGCGCCCCGAGCATGCCGCACAGATCCGTGCTAATTGGGAGAAGAATTGTAAGGCTACACTTTCTGATGCATTGTCCAAGGCTTGGAAGAAGCATGGGGGTAGCTGCCCCAAGTGGATTTCCCCAGACCATTGGGCTACTCTATCTGAGCATTGGGGGTCCGATAGGTGGTAGCGTATCTCTTCCGCTGCTAAGCGGAACAGATCTACTGGTCAGGCGTCCCACACAGGAGGATCTATTTCTTTTACTGAGCATGAGGAGCGGATGGTAAGTGTAAAATTTTTTACTGTTCGGTATATCCGTTATTTCACATTTAATTCATAAAAGCTAACATCTAGTCATTTCTTGTTACAATGATAGCGGAGACAGTTAGGTCCTGACTTTAGCTACGTCGACCTCTTCAAACGCACCCATACATTCCAAGACAGGCCGAGGAAGGGCCAATATGTCAGTGATCGATCACGCCACACGCTGGTAAGAATACACAATCTTACACGTTTTTAAGTTTAATATTATTCATATTTTGATCGCTAATTTTAAATATTTTATGCGTGTTTCCTTGCCCCAAATTCAACAGGATAGTGTCACTGCTATTATTGACCGTCACGCGCAGTCGGGTTCCGCAACTGATTCTACGAGCACGGTCGCACCGACTCGGGTGCCCGACGAGAAGGCGCTGTTCGTCGAGGTGGATGACAGAGCGTCCAAGAAGGGACGTGTATATGGATTGAGCTCTGAGTCTGCGAGGGTGAGGCGGAGGTTACAACAGCCAGCTTCATCTAAGTCATCGACTTCTTCTACCTCGTTGGATGTGAGCCAACTACAGAGAGAGTTACACACTGAGAGGAGGAGGCAGGAGAGAGTTGAGCATCAGGTACAGGTATATGGAAGCCACAGCCAAAGCTTGACTGAGTACCTGACGCTTATGTCTCAGAATTTGAATCTTCCTCCGCCACCGCCGATGCCAACTGTTCAGGAGGACGATGTTGAGGATGAGGAGGACTTCATCATCAGTCCTCCAGATTCATATCCAGATCATCAGCCAGGCCCTTCCGATCCACCCCCACCCCCCTCCGTCGGCTCCAGCATCCACACCGATTCCTGCTTCGTAGTTAGGATATATATACTACATTTTTTTAGACAACATTTTTTTCATCATTATATTTATTTAGGATTTTTAGACAACATTTTTATATATTATTCACATTTGTCATTATTATATCTATTAATAATGACTATTTGGTGGTTTTTTTAATTTAATTAAATTTTGCATTAGGTAAAATGAATTTTCTTCAATTACAGGGCATTTTTTAAACATTTATAAAAAATATTTAAAAATTATAAATTACTAGCGAGGGATTAGCGAGGGGCTAAGGAAATTAAAATGAGGATCCGTCGCTAATCCTTCGCAAATTACCTTGGGATTAGCGACGGATCACTTAAAACGTAATAGGAAAGAAATATTCCATCGCTAATCCCTCGCAAATTAGCGTGGGATTAGCGACGGACATTTAAATCAAAACATTAATAAGAAATTTTTCGTCACTAATCCCTCGCAAATTAGCGGGGGATTAGCGACGAAAAACTTAAATCGGAACAATAAATAGAAAATATTCCGTCTCTAATCCCTCTCAAATTAGCTTGGGATTAGCGATGGACAATTTATATCAAAACAATAAAAAGAAAATATCCATCGCTAATCCCTCGCAAATTAGCTTGGCATTAGCGACTGAAATTTCCAACTTTTTATTAATTAGTAAAATATTTCGTCGCTGATCCCTTTCTAAATAGAAAGGGATTATCGACGGAAAATAAGAATCCCTCGCAGATCCATTTCAAAAATCCATTGCTGAAGTCATTGACTGCTTGAAAATTACCTCGCTAATCCTTCGCTATTTGCAACGGGTTTTTGAATCCGTCGCAAATTTTTGCCTCTGCGAGGAGGAAATTAGCAGGGGAATTTTCCCTCGCTAATCCGTCGCTAATTTGATTTAGAGACGGATTAGCGAGGGAAATGTCCCTCGCTAATTCTCTATTTTCTTGTAGTGAGCTTCACAATCACTAATATAGTTGAGATTTTCATGGTGTTTATTCCAAAATTCTTATCCATTGTTTATTTTGATATTTCTACATTTGTTTATGTGTTAGCGTCGCTACCAAGAAGAATTGAAGAAAGAGATGGCATCACTTCCTAGACAGACAGTTGAAGGGGAGCAGCCTCTACCAATAAATGAGGTTGATATTTGGTTGCAAGTTGTAGGCCATCCTAAGAAAAGGAATGTAGTTTATGGCATGGGATCCCTAAGCTCCAATTATCTACAGAAATCTACTTCACACATGTCATCATCTTCTTCATCCATTTCATCGGCGCATCCTTCGCATTTTGTGGAGACAACTGACTTTCAAAATACTATAAATGAGTTGGTGCAAAAGGCTATTGACACATAGATTCAAGAAGTGTTGAAGACAAATGAGCAGTTGGCAGCAGAGGTTTCATTGCTAACACAAAAGGTTAAGGACCTAAGTAGATCAAATCAACCAGAAAATTAATATGCCTTCACTGTGTTTCTTAATTGTATTAATATTCCTTCACTATTGTTAAACCATGGACCTGTAGTTTATCTCACTTTCATATTATGATAATCTTTTATGTTTAATTAAAGATGATGTTTGGTTAGGATTTGTGGTACTTTGTGAGGGAATTATATTTACTTTGAATTTGTGGAAGGATAATGTTTGTGTTAGATTTGATGATGTTTATGTTGGGTTTGTGGATGTGTTTTGGATTTATTATTTTATGAATTTGTCAAATGTAGGCGTTTGGTTTTATGTTCAGCTGAACCAGAACTCTGCCAAATTAAAGAAAAATTACCAACTGAAAAATCAGTTGGTAATTGAATAGAATTCGGTTGGTATTCCAATTGGTAATTGAAAATAATTCGTTTGGTAATATATTAAATAACAGTTAGTAATTTTCAAACCAACTACCTTCCAACAAACAACTTAGTTGGTAATTTACCAACAAAAAATTTCCAACAGATTTTAAATTACTAAAATAATTAGAAAATTAACAATTGAATATTTGGTTGGTAAAGAAAGAAAACTACCAACGGAAAAAAAGAATTAGCAACTGAACAACTCGGTTAGTAATTTACCAACTGATTTTAAATAACTAAAATAGTTGAAAAATTACCAACTGAATGTTCAGTTGGTAAATAACTAAAAATACCAACTAAAAATAATAAGTACCAACCAAAAGTCAGTTGTTAATTACCTTCACATATATCAGTTGGTAGCAACATGTCTCAGTTGGTAAATTAGTAAACTACAATCTTATATTCAATACAAATTTACCAACCAAAAATTATAAATTTACAAACTACATTTTTTGTTGATAATTACCAACTACAACAATCGGTTGGTAACATAAATATATGTTGGTAATTACCAACCAAAATAGTCAACTCAAATGCCAAACTTAATTCCAAATTTCCAACCAAAGATTTTACATTACCAACCGAGTTTCGGTTGGTAATTACCAACTGAAATAGTCAACTCAAATACCAAACTTCATACCAAATTTCCAACCGACGAATTTACAATACCAACTGACTCCAAAAATTTTCAATTGGAAAATTTACAAGCTAAGCTTTTTGCATGTGATGTCATTTAGTTGGTAATCGGTTGGTAAATCATGATTACCAACTGAATTTAGCTAATTACCAACCGATTTGTCAGTTAGTAAATCATTTTTTTCTAGTAGTGTGATGAGGAAGCATGATGAATGGAAAGAGTTGGTTTTTATTTTAGGCTTTGATTTGTTTTTACCTTATTTGCATCTTTCTATAATTGTTTTGTTTATTTTGGTTTTTCTAGTTGGTAGTCATTTTCTCACCCCTCCCCTCCCCCCCTCCCAGTAATAAAGATAATATGATTTTACGTATAGGGGCATGAGTGTTTTTTTTTTTTTCTTCTATTGTCTTTGATTTTATTTGCTTTCTTAAGATTTTAATTAGTATTTTAGAATGCATTATTATATGTTTTTATTTTCTTTGATCTTTTACTACATTTTTTCTATTTTGTAGGTTAGTAGATAAGGAATATTACCTCATCTTCCTACTTCAAGATCTTATCATCTGTTGGAGCTTAATTAACTTGGGAAGTATTGGTTTCCTTTATTTATTTGTGGTCCCTTTAGATGTTCTTTTATTGTATATTTTGGCCATTGAGGGCAATGTCCAGTTTAAGTATGGGGGAGTGGTATTTGTGATATTCTTTACCTAAGTTTTTATCAAATTCTTGGTGTTTTTCTTGTAAATTTTGAGCAAATTTTTTTTTTTATTTTTTGGCATATTTTGAATTGTATGATATTGCTATTCTTTTACTCTTGGCATGAAAATATAGTATGAAGTTGTTTTGATTGGGATATTCTTAGGTTCACGTGTACATTTGAAGTGATATAGATTAAGTCTTGAGAATTTGGCTAAACTTTGTTTAGGTTGTAGTAGACATTGTGTGACACTTTGATTTCTTGGGAGAGGATAAAAAAATTGTGATGAAGTATAAGCTGGGAATTTTTTGTCTATTAATATTCTATGATCATCTAATTAGTCCAAAGTCTGAGTTTCAATAAATATGGATCAGGGTAAGAAAATGAAAAAGTAGAGTAAGGTAATGCAAAATCTGAAAAATCATTAATTATATCTTTACTAGTCATTTGCATTACCTTGCTTGGAAAAGAAAATGAGTGTTTAACGAGAGTAACATAAAAGCTGAAAAATCATTACTTATATCTTTACTAGGCATTTACATTATCCTGCAAAAGTGAGCAATTGGACCAATCCTCTATTTACTACTTAGATTGCAGTAGCTTTGAGAAGTCATAGAACTTAAATACACCCACTATTCCTTACTTATATGAATCACTTGAGTTGTATTCTAGACTTAAGAAATGAGGTGAAGTATATTGAATAAGCATAAACTTGTTTAATCTAATTTTGAGAGCTTTGGTTTTATCTATTCAAATACATGCATTTACACGAGTTTTGCTTGGTCAAGTAATGTTGAATTGAATCATCTCAAAAGAAAAAGAATATCTTTCTTATAGGAATCATTGTTGCAAAAAAAAATCTTACATAGATAAAGATTGTTTTTTGCTTGATGTACTTATGTTTCTGAGAATTTTCTTGAGGGTAAACAAAAGCTTAAGTGCGGGGGAGTAATGAGTGCTCATTATGTCTATATTTATTAGTCATTTTGTACTAAGTAATGCTAAATTTAACATCAAATGACTACTCATTTGCCCTGTTTTTGCCTTGTTTTGTGTAGAATGCATAAATGAGCGATAACTAAAAAAAAACATGGCAAAAATAGAGCAAGAAGCAACAAATTGATGTCGGTTCAGAATAGAAAGTCCAGAGAAATATTCTAGAAATAATAGGCACTAGTTTAAAGGATACACAATCGCTAGTTGCACTATTCAACAGGTAGCAATTGGACAATTAAACATGCACTGGTTATTTCCATAGAGTTAAGAAGCTAGAACAAAATTATCAACAAGCACCAGATTGGAGGATGGACAGGTGCCGGTTTGCAGCAGGATTCAAAATCTTCAAGAAAAAATGCATAATAGACGCCAGTCTAGTTTTACAACAAATGTCGATTTAAGTCGGGAGAAGAGAGTGCGAAATAGATTTCAAGATTTTTCCAAGACGAATATAAATAGATCATTATGCTTTCTTGTTAATAGATGGACCAACAAGGGAGAAAGCCACTCTCAAGATCTAAAACACTAAAGAGGAGCTTAAGGACAGATTCAAGTCTTCTTTGGAGGAGAGGAGAGCATTTTCAAGAGGAAATTGCAAAAGGAAGAAGAGATCAACTTGTCTATGAGTTTATTTTCTTTTATCTTACATTTTCTTGTTGATTTTCATTGCACTTTTGTAGATTAATAATGTATTTAATAGGTTGAACCCTTATTTTTTTTATATTTTGACATCTATTTGAGTTATTTATAAATTATTTTAGGTATTCAATCACTTGTTGTATACTATGTACTTCTGTTGGTTGGGTTTTCTTATCCTAATGATTTCAAGAGATAGGATTAGGATTTAGAAACTCGATTGGTAGATTTACTTTATGGGTTTCTCTTGAGTTTCCTTAGAGAGAGGTTTGAGGGTGAGAACTAGGTGATTGAATGTAACATTCCGCCCTTTTGTACTTTGACTGATGACTGTATGGAGTGAGTTTGTATGAATGAATAGAACAATAAATTATTAGGATGTAAGAAAAAATTTCAAAGGCATCGTTGGAATTTTGACCATGAATTGAGAAAAACTAAGAAATAATTTGAAAATTCTAAAACACACCATTGAGTTCAATTTAATGCATAGATCGCATTGGTGAAATAAAAAGTTTTCCAATTGGGATGAATAGTGACTGGATTATATATATTTCTGAAGAAATATAATGCTTTTCTAAAGAATTAAAGTGATTATGGTTAAAAAAGAACAAGTTGCATTTTATGAATTGTTGTTGAGACTAGATGTCATTATATGATTGGTTGTTGAAGACTTGGTTGTTAAAGACTAAGTGTCCTTATATGATTGGTTGCAAGAAAACACATACAAGATTAGGTGGACAGTATAAAGCCTTCCAAGTGTTATCTTATGATTGGGTGAGAAGGCCACATGTCGTTTTGTGATTAGTTTAGCAAACCGTGTGTTGCTATATGATTGGTTGCATGAAAGTCCATGCAAAACTTCTAAACTTTTCTACATATTTCTTTATGCCACCTAGCATGACACCTAAGGGTATGTGTGGACCAATAAGAATTCACCAAATTAGTTAGGTGCGTTTAATGCCATTTTGACCTTGAGACCAAAATGTGTTATAAATAGAAGAGGAAGGATGGCGGTGAGGCCATTTGGACATCCGGAAAGCAACAAGAAAGAAGTGAAAAGGAAAAGAAAAGAAAGGAAGAAAAATAAGAGAAAAAGAAAAAATGAGAGAAAGAGATTTCCGAGAGAGAATAGGAAGGGAGAAAGAAAGCTTGGGCATTTGCAAAAGTGTTGAGTAGCTTATGAGAATTATTTTGATGTTAATCTTGCATGGAAATAGCTAAAAATATGAAATATTCATGGTGAAGAATTCATGTGGTGATGTTATTTTGTGGAGGCCATGTACCAGTTGCTAAGGGAAATGAATTGCTGTGAATTTTGTGTTGTTTGATTATATTTTGAAAAAAGTTTTGGGAGGCTAAGTATAGCTGTAATCATGGAAGAAAAGAATATAAACCAATAATGAAGTAACTAAGTAGTATATGTGAGGAAAATCAAATATTTGTATGCTTTGTTCATGGCGGTTGTTTTGTTGCTTTACATATGAAATGTTACTGCTTACTTCATGACTGAAATTAGGGTGTTTTCATGTTAGTAAAATGATATATAAAGTGAATTAAGTATTATTCATAATTTAAAGTGAAGATTTAATACATGTTTAATGGATTCTGTATAGAAATGACATAGATCATGTAAAACTAGGAAATTTTGGCCCCAGTAGTTTGTCACCATGTTCTGAAAAATCTGATTTGGCCTTATAGTTTTGTAGCTAATGGAATTGGAAGCATTTTGGCACAAATTTGAGGTCATTTGGATTTGTGGGTAGAAAGTTATGATGAAAATACCAAAGAGTGCCAAAACAATGATGGGATTAAAATGCTGAGAATTTGAAGTCAAAACTGAATTAAATGGAAGGGAGAAATGGTATTCCATGAAAGGAATGTCCTAGGGATATTTTGGAACTGGTTTGACATCATTTGGACTTATGAAACAAAAGTTATGCTAAAAATACTAAAGGGTGCTGTGAAGTGAAAATGCAGAATTCGTTGTGCCATCATATTATATTTTGTTCCATTGAGTTCAATGAAGTAAGAGAAGTCATGTCACTCAATGCATATCTTATGGTTATATAGAACACAAGAATAAAGGAAAGAATATGTAAATGAATATTATTCATTTAAGTACTTTAAGTAATTATATGCCCTTTTGTGAGAAAGTGAATTTAGGAAATGGATAATATCCTTGTTATTGCATTTATTAATGATGCATTAATATGGAGGATTGAGGTGGTAACAAAGAATGAAACACTTGTGATGTAGGCACAAGTAATACAAGGATTTTTGTGAAGTCTCAAGGGAATAAAGCATGAAGAAGTAGCGATAGTCATGGTGAGTCCCACTTGTTTTATAAATGATGTTTTGTGCTAGTGGTTTTCTTGTAAAACCTTTTAGTTTTCCTTATTAAACATATGGCTTTCCTAAGAAAGTGAAATCTTTTTTCATGCTATAATTTAAATGGGAAAATGGACTCTTATGATTATAAAAACCATGTAATGACAAATATTTTCCCTAAAAAGTCATGAAGGCATGGATGGTAAACTTTTTGGTTTTTTTGCGCTAAATTATGGTTTTCCTGAACAAGGATTTGGTTTTTTGGAACCAAAAAATTATTGAATTTCAGGAAATAAAATATTTCTACAAAGGATTTTTAATTCTTTATCCTATAGATATTTTAAGTGCAAGTATTTATAGAAAACATCACTTTCATATATTATATGGCACAAAATGAATATTTTACTTACACAACTATGCCCCGTTCCATATTTAATAGCAAAGCATGCCAGTTTATTATTTTGTTGCTTTAATGGAATGATGGATTGTTTCTAAGGAATTCAGATATGATAAAATATGAAATCCTTGAATTTAACTCCTTTTTCGGATTTAAAATTCTGGATTTCTTACAATGAAATTCGTTTGGACTCAGGTATACCTAAAATGCATAATTTACATAAATACCCTTAAGAAATGATTTTGTAACACGGGAAGGACATTTTATCCTTCTACGCAAGGAATTTGAAAAACAATCTCTTAGTATGGATTAATATTTGGAAAATGATCTCTTGGTTTGGATTTGACTTTGGGAAATGATATTTTGGCACCGAAAATTTTCTTTTTTTGGTATCCCTTAAGGAATGCAATATTGGATTGGTCTTGTGAACCAGTATAGACGTTGAGTACTCAATAAGGGTTATGACCATTGGACTAGCTTGCATTAGAGGTAGACGATCCCAAGTAACCCGGTTCCAATTCTGGGGATTGTCTTGCTCCAAACGAAGCGACAAGACATTAGGAATAACCAGTTTCCCCAGCTAGCACTGTCCCAATGCATAAGCGTCTATTAATTAGTTGATCCTAGGTGGACACCCAATCTGTGATTGACCCTTGTCAACCTCGAGGTGAATGGAGTATAGAATAGGGATCTGTACTATCACAAGTAAAAGGAATTGATATGATTTGAGGTTGATTGTGATGACAATCTTATCATTCTGACAATACACAATTAAGTACTGTAGGCTTGTTCGTAGCACAATAATACTGTGATGTCGAAGGCGAAACCTTGTGCACTTTGCAAGCAAGTTGACCTTCTATTGATAGAAAAGCCTACATTTCTGAAAATATGGGGTGATGTTGATAAAAGTCAGTTTTTCAAATATGCCCAAGATATGAGGCATTGATTTTAATACAATTTGATTTTTCCAAATGTGCCTGAGATTTTGAATAACTCTTTGAGTAAAATTTTCTCTACTCAGTTGTACAATTGTTTTCAGCGAAAAAGCCCAATAAAACTTCTGCTGTTTACTTTTAGTGAATTCATGACAACTTTCTTTGCCTTGTCTTCTTTAAGAAAACACTAGTACTCACAGGACTCATTTGGTGTAAATCACTCCTGTATGTTTATATTCTATTTTTCTAGGATTCAGAGCCAAAAGATAGCAGTTTTGAAGATGGTTTAATAAGTTTGAGATTGTACACTCTACAACATTAGGTATATTATTATATAGCTTGGAGTATATGTTGATACACAATAAGTTACATTTACCTTTGGATGTGTACTACGACTCAAGTTTGGCTAACTCTGATACATTTGTTATCTGGTTATCTTTCCATTTTGGTTTATAGGTTATAATGACCCCTTATTTAGGTAACTAGATAGCATAACACCCAACTTTATTATACGCTTCCGGTATGTCTTTTACGAGGGGTGTTACGTTTAAGGGTTGTGAGGTCACATAGAGATAGGGGCTTCATTTTTCCTAAATTAGACGAATAATGGATTTTATTGCTTCTTAGGATTGATTAAGGCAAAAATACCCACCAAATTGATATAAAGATAGGGGCTCATAACTTATATGAGATTATTCATTAGTGCCTAATTTAAGTTGTTAATTAGCTAATTTAGGTGGTTCGAGTTTGACTTGATTTAGGGGAATTCATTTACTTGCATTTCTTATCTCTTCCTTTCTTTCATTGGGCTTGGTGACTTTGGGTGAATTCTATTGTGATAGGGTTGGCTAATTCCTTGATGGTTAGTCCATTTTCCCTAGATAAAGGGTCGACCAAACAACGAGATAACAACGCAGTCGAAGTACTTGTCATCTTATCCGAGGGAAATGATACTTACCATTAGAACTCTATGCACTAAACGATGGGTATACTTGCCCAAATGTGTGTTATGTCTAAGTGATTTTGGTATTTATATTTAAAATTTATTAATTTGTATGAATTGTTGAGACTATTTTCTAAGCACAAGGATATGCATACAAAGTATGCATCAATCATTCATGTGTGGATGCCATAGAAAAAGCTTGATTCACGATGGGAAAATGTTGAATCAATAATACCTGCGATTTGATTCCATTGAACTCATCTCTCAATTCTTTTATGAATCTAATAACAAAATCAGCATTATTTGCTACTTTTTCTTCAGGCAATGCTAGACATTTGCATGTCGGATCACGAGAACAAATTGGAAGAGGCCTCAAATTTAACAATTCTTCCCAAAAAGTCTTCAAGTTAGTGTAATACTCATTAATAGTGGAGGTTCCTTGCTTAAAGTTATAGATGTCCTCTTGCATATCTGAGATTCTAAATAAATCTCCTTGAAAAAACCCTTCACAGAGATCAATGGACACCTTTATATGTAGTGTCAATCCATATAACACTTTGAGTTATAGAGGCTGTAACAGAATTCAAAATCCAAGATAACACCATATTGTTGCATTGTTCCCAAGCTACATAATTGCTACTAGTTCGATTAGGTGCTATGATATTTCTATTAACGAAACTCAATTTATTTTTGGAAATTAAAACCATTCTCATAACTTGGCACCATTGATGAGAGTTCTTTTCATTCAAAGAAAGTTCAACAAGGATTAATAAAGGATTTTCACTTGGATGCAAATAATAAAGGCTGGAAACATCTTGACTCGCCATTTAGAAAATGAAATCAAAACAATAACAATTCAGAATGAGTAATTGCAGAAAATGGATGAATTAATTCATCTTTTCTCAGAATAAAATTGCTTTGATACCATGTAGAAAACAAAAGAGTTGTATATAAAGAACATGAAGAAGTAGTTCTGTAGAAGAAAGATTCCCATTTCATTCATCATAATACAAAATACAATGGAATTGTATATATATACAACATATACACAGCACGAATCTGAAGCTATGATTAGAGCATACTTCCTCCATCCTAAAAAGGATTTCAATCTAGTAAATGGCACACAGATTAAGGAATTTCTAAAACTTATATAATTATAATACAAAATAACTATTATATCCCTGAATAAAGTAAACCTTCATTAATTAGATTGGGAATAAACACATATTTAATGAGTCAAATATTTACTGAGTAGTTGAAGGAGGAGTAAATTAGGAATATACGTAATAAATGCATTCCTGATTTGTAAAATTGACAAGCATTTTGGTACAATAAAAATAGAAATTTTTTACTTCCTTTTTAGGATGGAGAGAGTATTAAAATGAAAAACATAAATACATTAATAGAATTACCACTACAAGAAAAACATCAAATTAGCGACAGATTTTTGCAACGGAACAGCAACGGAATCAAAAATTTTGAAAATAAATTTTTTTTAAAAAAAAAATCCTTTGCTAATCCATCAGTAATTGCGACGGATTAGCGACAGACATCTAGCCGTCTCAAATTAGAAATGAATTTTCGACGGTTTTTTTTTTTTAATTATTCATTAGCACTAATTATATTGAAAGCCATTGACAATCCGTCACTAATTTGAGACGACCTTTTTTCATATTTAATTAACGCTAAAAATTAAAGTGCCGTCACAAATCCGTTGCAATTAGAGAGGGATTTGCAACGGCCTTCCGAAATTTAAAATAAATTTATTTTTTTTAAAATTAAAAAAATTAAACCCTTGCAAATCCATCGCAAATTTGCGAGGGATTTGCAACAACCATTCAAAATTTAAAAATAAATTTATTTTTTTTAAATTAAAAATAAAAACCCTCGCAAATCCGTCACAAATTTGCAAGGGATTTGCGACGCCATTTAAATTTAAAAATAAATTAATTTTTAAAAAATTAAAAAAATAAGCCCCCGTAAATTCATCGCAAATTTACAAGGGATTTGCGACGGCCATCTAAAATTTAAAAATAAATTAATTTTCTTAAAATGAAAAAATTTAAGCCCTCACAAATCCGTCGCAAATTTTGCAAGGGAAATAAGCCCTTGCAAATCCGTCTCAAATTTGTGAGGGATTTGCAACAGCGATCCAAAATTTAAAAATAAATTATTTTTTTTAAAATTAAAAAAATAAGCCCTCGCAAATCCGTCGCAAATTTACAAGGGATTTGCAACAGTCATCCAAAATTTAAAATAAATTAATTTTTTAAAATTGAAAAAAATAAGCTCTTGCAAATCCGTCACAAATTTGAGAGGGATTTGCAACAGCCATCCAAAATTTAAAAATAAATTAATTTTTTAAAAATTTAAAAAATTAAGCCCTCGCTGATCAGTCACAAAATTTGCAAGGGAAATATGCTCTCACAAATCCGTCGCAAATTTGCAAGGGATTTGCGATGGCCATCCAAAATTTAAAAATAAATTAATTTTTTTAAAATAAAAAAAATTAAGCCCTCACAAATCCGTCGCAAAATTTGCAAGGGAAATATCCCGTTGCAAATCCATCACAAATTTGCAAGGGATTTGCGACGGCCATAAAAAATTTAAAAATAAATTAATTTTTTTAAAATTGAAAAAATAAGCATTCGCAAATTCGTCACAAATTTTTGAGGGATTTACGACAGTCATCCAAAATTTAAAAATAAATTAAAATTTTAAAAATAAAAAAAATTAAGCCTTCACAAATCCGTCGCAAATTTTGCAAGGGAAATAAGCCCTCGCAAATTTGCGACGGATTTGCAATGGCCATCCAAAATTTAAAAATAAATTAGTTTTTTTAAAATTGAAAAAAATAATCCCTCGCAAAATTTGCAAGGGAAATAAGCCCTTGCAAATCCGTGGCAAATTTGCGATGGATTTGTGACGGCCATCCAAAATAAATTTATTTGTTTAAAATTAAAAAAATAAGCCCTCATAAATCCATTGCAACTTTGCGAGTAATTTGCAACGGTCATCTAAAATTTAAAAATTAATTAATTTTTTGAAAATTAAAAAAAAAAGCCCTCGCAAATCCATCGCAAAATTTGTAAGGGAAATAAGCCCTCGCAAAT